>OX375866.1:37074023-37674023 GCA_947359475.1 Heligmosomoides polygyrus bakeri
GACCCCGGAGGGATGGAAGGCTTGGTTGGCCTGGGCGGGAAATCCGAACCAGGAACCTGGTATCGGGTGCACGCGACAGTCGCGCCTCCTCCGACTGCGCCACACGCGCCCAACGTAAGTTGAATAATTCGGTGTTATGGTAAAACTTGAGAAGAAGGTGCTCTAAACAGATAACATTAGAAGCAAGCAAAATATGAGCATTTTCAAATACAGCAGCGAAAAGCATCTTACCTTTCCATCATCGGCTGACGAGTACCCTGTGAGGCTTGCGATAGCAAAAATCGTATAGAGCAGGAAACGCATCTGGAAGCCCTGACAATGTGTAGATTGCAGATGTCAAAAGGTTGAAAGTTCTCGTACGGTCAACATGTTCAGTAATTACTGCTCCGTTGTCTTAGAAGATCAGTTAATTCGGAGGAATGTCATCGATAGTTTGAGACGGTTAAGAACTCAGAATCAAGCTTGAATAATCCGACTAATCTTAGTCAGATTGGCGTCAACCGGTCATCTGTTGAAATGCACCATGCATTTGATCACTTTCGAACAAGACTGGTACTAATTCGCCGGCCACAGAGGGATCGATAGCTTACTTAGCGTGGGCGGGACTCGAGTAGGAGCATTGAATCGGAGTGCGTACTAACCCGGCGTTTCCTCGACTGCTACACTGCGCGCCCTTTTTTTGTAGATAAAGAAGAGTCAAACTTGAGAATTCGGAGTTATGAATTCTGTTAGGTTCCGCGGCTTCTCAGCTGTAAAGGTGTGTCATTCTCTTAAAAGAGATTGTTCGTGAATTGAATTTGCACCGTCCTAGAAAACATCGAAACCTCATGAGTTTACCGAAAGTGTTCTAGCTCTGGGAACACCGCACAATTTCAAGGAATTTTAGAGACGTTCTGAAGTTATTCCTCTGAGGCAGCACTAAATCCTAGGTGACTACGCAAAGAGAAAAAAAAATAAAAAAGAACGGCAAAGAAAAAAGAAAAAAACGAGACGAAGACGAGATGAGTTGTTGTGCCGCCCCAGAGTCATTCCATCTGCCAAAGCCCTCTCAAACTCCAGAATGCTAAACGGAATCTATGAAAGAGGAGCTAGTTAGGTTACGTTAAGAAACAATCGACAGCTAATATCATAATATCAGAAGTCGGAGAGTACACGGTGCACTCCCGGCGCCGCTAACGGTAACCAGTAAGCGCCCAGCGCTTAAATGCACACCGAAAAACTCTCGACGCCCGTACCGAAACTGATCCCTGGACACAAAGCCGCCGCGTTAGCCAAGTCGACCGACAGCAGGTGCGCGGCTTCGGGTGACGGCGCTTCTGGTTCGCGGCTATCCGACGGAGAACTCCGTATCGGCGTTAGCGATGCGATCTCGGTCTAACCATATATAAGAGCGGTCGTTTACGAGCCAATTCACATCCTACGCACACTCGCTGAGCAGTCTCGGTCTTCTGAACGGTCTCCAAAATGCCGCCAATTTCTCGGTGCCCTTTTAGTGTCTCGGCTGCTTTGGTTGAGGAGTGTCTGAAGGCGCCAGCAGTTAGTCGGCCATCGTGTTTTTTGTTGCGGTCGAAATTATGCTGGTACTAACTTTTGAACAGAATACATTATCGATAGCTGCAAAGAATTTTTCTTAATTCCGAAGGTCTTACCTAATTTCCTTGCTGGAATGACTCACCCTGATCTAGGTTGGTCCTTCAACTTCGTTCTTCCAAAATTTAATGTCAGTTGCAAGCTTTTTAAAGATTTTGGAAAAGTCTTGAAAAAACGTTTATGCAAAAAAAACACATAGTGTAGACAAAACTTCGGTGTAGCCAGCCTTTAAATCATGTGTACCAGGTGAAGACTCCATTTTTATGCTGCATATGTATGCTTTAGTAATGGTTACAGGCACTATCTAGAAAGCACGAAGGATCCCTTTTTAGTTCGTGTTGTCCATTACCATACCTTGCTGTAGAGTGTGTTTGATGACTGATTTCTGTTAGTTCTTCCTCTGCTTGAGGTCCTTCGAACGATATATGAGTCAAACCAAGACTAGAAATCCGCTAGAACTCTCCCAACAGTTTGGACTCGGTGCGTTCTAGTGACTGCGCATTAACCCGTAAGATTCTTCCTTGTGCCAATCTCTGTGTTTCCGACGCATTCACCTGACTGAGCTATTAAACTGAGAACTAATACGCTCTCGTTTCAGATGCGGCTTCTCCTAGTGACCTTAGGGTTGTTTGTCTTATACGTGGCTGCAAAGGATGCACAGGTAATGAGATGAATGTTTGGGTTTCCTTGATCCCCTTTATTTATGAAGCTCTGTTGGACAGCTTAGTTAGCTATAAAAATGTGAAGAATGGATCAGCACATTTTTTAAGGTCGAGAACAATGAGGATGAACTCAGCACAGATGTACAAATCGAAAACGACAAAGATCTAGTGAGTTTCAGTTCACTATGGGCAGCGGTCCCATTAGGTATCAAGAACAAGCCGTTGAAGAGCTTTAGAAGCGTTGTCTATGACAATGTCTTCTAGATCGCATGTCAGAAATACATTCACCACCACTAAGCTTTACAGCTCCGCTTATAAGATGGGGCAAACGACTTAACAGTTTATGGAACAATTGCTGAACCCGTACGGTGATATATCAATACGGCTCAGTCACTTTGGCAGCCAAACCCCACTCTGGGCGCCTTTCCGGTTCTTGGCAATCGAAAGCCACCCATTTACGGGAGGGGTATAGACTTTTAGCACCACGTACACAGTTTTACGCTCAGTGGGTGTGGAGAAACTACTCGTACAAAGCGCTTTATTAGGCTCTGTCAACTAGGGACATTCCATCCGACGTTGGATGTCCGGGAACCAAATCACTTGGTATAAGCGCAGAGACTGATTAGTTAGGCCTGCTTGCAATCGGTGCCAATCCGACATTTTGCGAAGACCTGGTCACCGTTAGGTAAACAACTTGCTGCCTATTCAGAATACGCGGCAATGCCATTTATCAAGAAGGCACAGCTGCCACGGTATCAGGACAAATTTCCGCAGTCTACTTCTCTTAATCACGCTAAAAGAGTAGGTGTGATCATCTTCACCGAACTTCGTAACCTCAACTCAACTGCGACACGACCTCTAGGTCATGACACCTTGACGAATTGGCTGCTATTATGCCTACGCCTAATTGTTCCGCGTTAGACTTGAGCGCTTTCTCCAGCCTGTCTATCCTTGTCTTGAATTTCGTCAACCAAAACGACTTTGATGTGAAGCCCGCCTTTCCGATCCTTAGCAGCTATTTCAAATGAACAGAAGGGGGCAATGACTCCTTAGCATATCAATACGCCCCGAGAAAATCGACTTTCGAAGCCTAATTTAGGTGAAGTTCCGATTTTAAAGTTCACTAGTTAGGGACTTCAGCTCTAACCTATAAATACCACTGTCTTAGAGCATAGCCGAAGAGGGATCTCCCCTGGAAAGAACGAAACGTGCTGCCGACTTGTTCGCACTTCTGAAACCTCAAGCCAAGAAGCCTAAGGTAAGAATCGTCTAGACCGCTAAGAGCCGAGCTTCATAGCAAAGTGAATCCCACTTTCAGCGAGCCGCCCTAACCGCGAAGGCCCGTCGCAACCGCCGTCTCAGCCGCAAACGCCGCGCACATCGTCTGCGCCACCAGCGCAACCAGAAGAGAGCTGCCAACAAACGAGCTGCCGTCAGGAGACGCTTCGCCGGCGGTCTCCGTCGCGCTCACGCGAAGCGTGCCCGTCACGCCAGACATCGAGTCCGCGCCCAACGTCGCCAAGCCCGCAAGGCCCAGAGAGCCCGCCGAGCCAACAGAGCCCGAAGAGCTCAGCGAGCTCAGAGAGCCCGCCGAGCTCAAAGAGCCCGCCGCACTCAGAGAGCCCACCGCGCTCAGAGAGCCCGACAGGCCCGCCTCCAGAAGTCCGGATAGAGCCCGCGTCTAATTTATTTCAGTCAGCCCAACAATAAATATGCTACATCTTTGCCGTGTTTGTTTTCCTTCAACTAGATTAATTTTTCGGAGTGACGAGCAGTACTACGTATGCCGTATGCGTTGCTCCGCACATTATCGCTAGCACGACGACCGGTTGGCGGCGTCCTGGCTCAAGCCTAGCATCGAAAAATCAAAAAAAAAACGAAAAATTGAAGCAAAAAAATGAATTAGTGAAAATAGAACTTGAGCGTAAGCGCAGCGTGGTCGAAATGATGCTCAATGTCAGGCGTGCTGTGCAACAAGGAGGATACCAGAAGGTCTTTGACCAAAAATCTACAGAACCGTCGGCCGACCACTAGCGATGTATGCATGGTGCTGAGTGTTGGCCTGCAACGAAGGAGGTTGGGAGCCACCTCAGCGTAGTGGAGGCGAAAATGCTGAATGGACGGCAGGAGTCACGCCTTTGGACCATATCCGCAATGTCTCCAAAGGTAGGGTGTCCCTCTGATTGCTGTCAAGCTATGCGAACCCCAGCATTCGGTGGTACGGTCATGTTCTTCGCGCTAATGATAAAGCTGTTCGGAAGACTGAGACTAGGGGCAGCAGGCAGATCGGGCGATAGTTGCACGTCCCCCTTCTTGTACAGCAAGGCGGTCTTGCTGGTAGTCCACTGGGATGGAACTTGCACTCCGACAGGTACATGAAGAGCTGCGCCAGAGTGTTGATGAGCGCTGGCGGGAGGTTCTTCATTTGTTCGGGTCTGATCCTGTCGGAACCGGGTGCTGTACTCTTCTTCACCGACGAGATGGCGTGTCGGATCTCGGAAGGGAGAACAGAGGGGACAAGGTATCCATCCTACGGAAGATGGCATGGGGGCAGGTGGACGTGGCTATCGAAGAGATCGGAGTGGAAGTCGTGAATAGCCTTCTCCATAGTCCTTCTGTAAGAGGTGACGGTTCCGTCAGGACGTCGAAGAGCGGTTATCTTGCTCTTGAAGTTGGCGAAGTTCCGGCGGACATTGCGTATGCTCAACCCAGCCTCTGCATTTCAGCCACCACTTCCGCCATTCTCTCCTTAAGATCCTCCTTTATCGCTCCCTGCATAGCTTGCCAAGCTCGGACGTCAGTTGGCAGTTGCCTGACGCTCGTGCTGCTCTACGGTGGCGTATCAGCTTGAGAGTTTGCGGAGCCAGTCCTCTATTGAAGACAAGCTCTCGGCTCTCTTGGCACTATCGCGGAGATGGGCAGGAAGCGGTCGTATTCCTCGTCGATGTTGTCCATGACGATATCTTCCCAAAGTCCGGCAAGAGAGTTGTAAAAGTCCCAGTTGATGGATCTCCCTCGATAGAGAGCCTTCGGGCTCTCTTGTTAAGAGGGATCTCGGGCCGCTTGTCGAAGGGCCACATGGCGCGTCCCCGTGTGGTGGTTAGGGGGATGAAACGCGAACCAGCTGCAACCGTGTACTGCCCACAGACGCAGGTGGGATGTAGGGGATGGTCTCCTTGCTCCTGCTGTGTCGGGTCGACTTGTTATTTGTGTGTGGGAGCGGCATGTTCATGCACAGTGTGCGTAGATGCAGCTGTGCGGATTGTAACTGTGTCGGTCCGCCCAAAAGCTTGCACTCGGTAGACTGGGAGTACATGTAAGACCATTCGAGGCCGCCTTAAAAGTCTCGCCCCGTCCTTTCGGGTAGTCTGGCGGGCTGCCCGGAGTTCCTCGCCTTCACGACAGAGCCTAACTGGCTACTCGTGTGTACTCCAGTCAAATACAGCAACACTAAAGGGCCTCATTCTCCTGACCCGAAAGAGCTCCCATTTCTGCAGCATTTGTGTCCACGTCAACACGCAATTGGCCATGAACATCGATTCGTACGAGTCTCTGACAAGCCGAGTCGGACGTCTGCGACTGAAGCGAGGCACCAGCTTTGACTGTGTTCGTAGCGTATGCCCCAACACTCGACTACGACGATGAGGTCGAAGCCTTCTACGTGGAGCTGGAGAAGTTCTATAAGGAAGATCACACTTCTACAAGACTATCGTTCGACGACTTCAACGCCAAGATCGGGCGACGAAGGTCACCGGAAGAACATCACAAAGCCACGGTTTGAAGTGGAACGAGCAAGGTGAAAGGCCGTCTTAGTTTATCATGTCGACCAAGACCATCCATGGAAACTCACAGTTCTAGAAGCCTCCCTCCCTACGATGAACCTGGGAATTCACCGGTAGCCAGTTCCACAACGAGATCGACGACATCATCTTCAATGGCAGATATTGCCTGACCGACGTCTCCGTTGTCCCAAGTTCTACACGGGATCGGACCACCGCTTCCTTCGGTGGTCCTCTCATGAAACGCAAACCTCAGCGCCTACAGAGTTCTAGAAGTTTACGGGCGCGAACCTTCAGTCTAAGCGTCTTATTCCGAAAGTCAAGTATGTAGTTTCCGATAGAGCTGCTATGCTCGCCTCCGAGTGGATATGTTGGTATATTCCTGCTTAAATCCGCTGTTATTTCTGAATTATCCTAATACTAGACATGGATGGAAGCTGGATTGGTCAGTGTTCGGTTAGCGGACGTCCTTCTCTCAACGTGCCCTAAATAGTACGTGGGCGTGCAGCGATAGCTCCATCTACGGTAGTGAAGTGAGCGGATGAACGCTTGCCAGTTTCTTCCCAGTGCGTCCAACAGAAGAACTTCTTTGGAACAGATATCGCTGAGAGTGAGAGCTGGATCGCTAAATGATCAAAAACGCGCGGTGATATGTAGCTGTGACGAGTTGAAAAAGGCTTACACAGCCAGAACCTGATCTTCAATGAGAGGCGATTTAGGGGGTATTGAGAGGAACATTGAGCCAGCAATGATGGCAAGGTAAAAAGTGTTCAACGCCACCGTGTGCTAGGTACAACTCGACAGAAATTGAATAACAAAAATGGTCAATGAGTGCCCAGAGTCGAAGTATGCTCCCATTCCGTCACCAAGAAATTTGCTCAGGCTGAGCCCGACATACCGGCTTGGAGAATGCGACTGCATCACCCCTCAACACTGGGCTACATAGCTTCTTCTGACTGGTATTTTTCGGCTCTTCTAAAGATTTCGCTGGAGGTGGAGTACAATATTCTCCAATAAGGTAATGGTCACAATCCACGATTTTTGGTTTACATTGACTCTGACAGAAAAGGATCATTTCCTCATCTGGTTGACCAGCATTCTCCCTACTAGTGACAGATAGATTGCTGAGAAGTTTGCTCCTTCTTTAACAAAATCAGCAAGAAAGAAAAATTAACAAACGTTTTCGATCTAATGTTTGGGTTCACCGTGTACAGTGAAAGCCTCGCAAAGTGCTAAACCTAATTCCAAAGTGATTAGTTTGAAAATAGGATTTGGTTCTCTAACAAGTGTTTGTGTACTTACGAAATGATCATAGATGCCTCTTCTAAAACTTGCCGTGGTTCTTTAAGTAGTGAAGAGGACGAGATAAAGAGGTTCAACAAAGTTTTGCGGTTTAGCGTAAGAAACAAGGGTTCCGAATTTGGCGCGAGCCTTCGAGCCGCAACCTTTCTGGACTTGCCCATACGGGCTATGGACTGGGTAAGTGTGCGCTCGCTGATGGCCACACCAAGATTGTCTGTGGAAAAACAGTAGTACAGCTTTAGAGCAGGGTAAGAAAGAAGGCGAAGTTTGTCTCTCAAAGAGTCCTCTCCAACTCTATAAACTTCCGGTGACGTGCTTTGATGGGTTTGGAAAGCTGCTCTACGAAAGCAAAGAAAATTGGACCAGTGAAGCGAAAATGTTAGAGATGAGCAGCTCGTGGAGCGTTGGCAGAAACGCCCTCGCCTCTACCATCAGTAACGAAGGCTCTATGGCGAAGAGGGTGAGCGGTACCGTGTATCTGAGACTAGGACAGCTTCCTCTTAAAACAGCTACCTTACCGTCATCAATCTGCAGGCAAACTGAACGGACATCCACTTGGCTCATCTATCTCCATCTCCAGCCCAGGCGCTCGAAACTTGAATTCGGCCACTTTTGAAACTGGACAAAAGCGCGATGAACCACGGCGATGTGCACTTCAGCAGAGCGCGATCGTGGATTTCCAGGAATAAGTTGAACCCTCCGCAAGGCAAATGTGGAGAGAGATCGAGCGCACGCGAGAGGGCGGCGTGGACGTGGAAGGACTGGATGGATGTATTAGATGTTTTCGATGGTGGATGACTTTTGGAGATGACGGCCGTTTTTTTGCCACGCAGCCAGGAAGATCGTAATCCGTTTCGACCGAAGCCCTATAAAGTCTCAGCATCTTCCACCGACTCCATTACCCTCCGCTGCACTCAGTGCGAAAGCTTCCTACGCTGCAACTAGTTCACCTACCCAAATTTCCACTTCAGTTTTTGTGCCGTTTGAAGAACCATAAACGCTTATCACTCGCGCTGAATTCACTATATGGCACGGATATTATTGGCTATTAAAATCTGTCACTTCTTTTACAAAAAGCCTTTACTATCTGGATGAAATTTTATAGCTGCCATAAGTTCTTCTTCTCAAGAGGCCCATGAAAACTTTTTTTCAATAGTTTGTTTTGTGAATTACAACAATCTCCTTCAATCTTACAGAAGCGATAGTTACCATAGTAACATCTTCTCGTTGAACATGATTGGTATTGGCAGGCTAATCCAGGCTTTAAACCAGTTCGATTAGTCGCCTCTTCTTTACGAACTGTTTGGCCGTGTATTTGTATCTCCCACGTGTTTCTTTTTTTTCTTAAGATTCTTACTAGCATAGGTATCTGCACACATTTCGCGATATTAGCATTTTGTGAGCAAAATCTTGACCCAACAGAGTTGACTTCTATTTGTCCTATGTGATCCATGGTGAAGGAGTTCCACATAAGAGCGTCATTACCTTGAAGGTATACTCATAGAATGGCAATTGCTTCTCTGGCTGAGAAGCAATTGCCATTCTATGAAGCCTGATGTCTTGATAAAGGTGAATACCTCATTCCATTCTGAATCTCCCTTGTTTATCTCTGCTAGTTAGCCACCGAAGCATCTACCACTTTCTCTTGCTTCCGCTAAGCGCATTTTAACCAAATTCGCGGCACGTCCTTCAACCTACTCAGACTGAGTAGTTCGCTTTCTTGTGAATTCCTCTGTCCATGTCTTAATCATTACCTCTGCAGAATGAGGACCTTCCTTCTGTTGCTGATTTGCCTAGTTCTCTATGCAGCCTCGGCTGCAGTCAATCCAGAAAAGGTGGGCTACGTGGCGTTGTGTTCATTCAACTTAGCTGCCAGAGGTCCGCATTTAAAATAGCAGGAGGAGCTTGGTCCGCGGTATGCGTCGAATGTGGTTGCGGTCAGCTTCCTTCATAGTAGCGTGGAGTAAATAGTTTGAAAACAGTTAAGTTTACAGCAGAAGAGTAATTTGGAATATGTCAGGTCGAGGCACTCTTAACTGAAGGTAAGTACTCGAAAGAAAGGATGTCTTCGGAGTACCGTGGAGTGCCCTTTACATTGCTCGTAGTTTAAGCGCTTCGCAGCTGCTGGTTTTTCCTGAACTCATTTTGAGATATAGACTGAGTTCTTTCACCATAATTGCCGCTTACGCAGCCTCTCCACACGAACGGAGTAAAGGATGTCAGCGGTGTCGAACCCTCGTGCAAATGACGATCTCTATAAGGGCAGGGATCCGTAGCATATTAAGCAATAGCAACAACCGATAAAATCCTAGGATCACAAAATACATAAAGAATACACTGCTCACCTTGAGAAGAGAATAAAAAAGTGATTTCCTAATGTTTGTGCTTATTCTAACTCATAGCGTGACAGCTTGTCTTGCAGGGCAGCCAGAAAGGCGAAAAGAATGAGGTGCAGGCGACATCCAAGACTGTTGAGGTAGGAGGACTGCAGGTGAACTTTCCACTTCGTCTGACCAACTCCGACTTTGCAGCACTTCGCTGACGCTCCAGTTGGCGAGAAAGGCATTGCGAACTCCGCACTCGATGGAGAAAAGGTACACGTCTTGGGGGAAAGATCCTGACCTCGACGGCTTCCCTACTCATTCAGCTGAGGGCAAGCTGAAAAATGGACACGAGGCATCGGTCCTTGCCCACATCTTGAGTTCTAGGGCGTTTTTGTCCGACATTTGGACGGGCAGTAGACAAAGGGGCAAATGGATGAAGCGCTTACATACTTATCGAATGGAGGCCATGTTACGTGTCGAAAAACAATGCGCAGTTCACCAAAAGAGCTAATGAACGTAACTACTCTCTTGAATCTTTGTTTCACCTCTAATGCAAGTGTTCCCTTGAAAGTAGTGGCCTGGTGCCCGGTATTTTTCTTGGCGGCTTTCTTTGAACCTTCCAGGGATCTGCTAAACTGTGACCTCGAATTAGCAAATACAAGATTGGCATTACTTTTTTAAATCGGAATTCCCACGCTGAATGTGCAGCGCTTGTTAAATGGCACCTCATCGACTATGTAAAGCCTGCTGCCGAGTGGCCCAAATAGCTAAAACTCGTCTTATCGGGTGGAGAAGCCGTTTCTATCACCGTTTCGCTTTTGTATTTGGATCTTTGTAAACGCTGCAGCGAAATAAGAGGTGTTTGACCCGAGCGAGGTGAAATGTCGAACAATTTGTGGCTTTGCTTACAGTGCCGAGCTCGTACGGATTAGATGATAGGTGTTTGATAGCTTCCGCTGCTTTCCTTATCTTTTTATATGCCTTCAGGGTAAACCTTCCGAGCAGCACCGTGAGAAGCGCGGAGCCAGGAGAAGGCGACTTCGACGAACCCGACGACGCCTGGCGCGAGTGAAGGCCCAGCGAGACGCGGCCCGAACACAAGTCCGCTTCTACAGAAATCTCGAGACGATCAGAGCACGTGCCGGCACTAGAGCTTCTGCATCAGGCACTCCTCCTCAAACGGTCTAACTGCGAGCGGTAATGTAGGAGTCGCTGTGGCCGGCAGCACCAGCGAGATGTGTCCCTTTTCGTTGATCCGTTGCCTTGACCGACATCTCCTGTGCATTGTTTTTTGAGATGACTAATTTATTTCGCCATTCCTTAGCAGAAAAAGTCTTATGTGTCGTGGTGTTAGTTAAGTACGAAGAAGAAACAACATGAGAGGTTTTGCCACAGAGTCGTACAACAGGTCTAACACACGTGAGCAGAATAAAGATGCTTAACAGCTTCTGACTGTATCATAACACACGCTTAGCTATGCTCTCTAGTTTTGTTTTCAAGAGACATTGCAGCGTCCAAAAACACAATGTAGCCTTCATGTGTGAATATCTATGAACATGACTCCAACAAAAAGACTACATCCAGGTTCAAGTTCAGCAACGGTTGTACATACGTAGTAGCACAGTCGGATATTCCATGCTCTTGGCTGGAATTTCCCGTCTATCGTCGTCAACCAAGATTTAAATCCCTCAGAGGCCGGTGAATTGGTACCAGTCTTGTCTGGAAACAAAATACATACACTGACTTGTTCGTCTGTTGGCCACCGCAGTTCAATGCATGAATACTGTAGTTGTGCTCGAATAACCAATCCAATAGGTTTTCGAATGATTTCTACTCGATTTTGAAAATTCGAATTCGAATATTCAAAAAACCGCGTTTTTCGAATGTGTTCGAAATCGAATATTCATTTAAACCACACTTCTCGAATATATTCGAATTCGATTGCTTGAAAATAGCGAGCATTCGACACCATTCGGATATTTGAAAAGTTTGGGAGTGCACAACCATAATGTACACCTCAAAGCAGTTACATACTTTGCCTCTCCGACATCCCGTAGAAATAGGAAGCATGGCACAGACCACAATCGGATCGACCAAAGCTGGCCTTTATCTTTATCCTTTACAAGATAGGGAAGGACCAAGGGACTTTCACAGAAAACTCTGGGTTTCGGATTTTTACACATTGACCATACCTCCCATAAAAACGCCATAATCATTAGGTTGTCCGAGAAGTATTCTAATAACACAAGAGTACTCTGCTTTGCTAATGACATTAATATTGACTGACATGATACACATGATATTAGCAATTGTTCTGACATACGTCTGCTTCTTGACGAGGTTTTAGATTCATCGTTTGGTCTAGCGGCTTATCGCTTCGACCCGCCCATCATCGGAGGCCAAAAAGTAATCCAGAAATATAAATAGATGAAGATGATGTTGTCGTGAGAAACAGTGCTGCCCAGTTCGCACTGAAATAGTACCGATATCTACCACCGGCGTATACCTATGCCATTCTCAGAGAGATTCATTCCACTGCCAGCTTCTACAGCTTACAGAAGCATGAACGATGGATCAGCAGATAAGATCTTCCATGCACAGCGTTCCTTTGGTTTTTGTCTAAAACGGCAGAAAGTGGGGTTGCGGAGGCTACTGACCAAATACGAAGCAAATTCTCAATCCCTGTACACCTTTTAAGCTTCCGAAAACGACGAATGGGCAGAAAAGAAAAGAGGTTCAATAAACCGATTCTACATATTAAAGTTCTTGTTTTTTTTAGCAAAAAAGTAAAGTATTGTATACATGGCATAAAAACGTACAAGATCAAGATGCTTTGAAGAAAGAACTTGAAGCTTGGCCACTACGTTCTATTGCACACTGTCATCGGCTTAACAGGGAGCGAAATCCGCAAACAGTAAAAACTGCAAACACCTTGAGGTAAAGGAGTAGTGGATGCGGTTCTCCACATCGCTTAGGTCTCTGAATTTTCTTCAAACCAAAGGGCTTCCTATGACTGCGAAGACTTCTTTGGCTGAGCGTACATAGTGCGAGTCCACCACAAAACAGCACTTCCCGAAAGGCCTAGAATTGTGACCCACCAAAACTAAAGTCGCTCCCTATTGTCGTATTCCGTATGCTTCAGTTGTGGTTTAGTCTAACCAGGAAAGTCAGCCTGTTTCACGTAACAGCTTGCGTCCCGTTCCCTAGTGACTATCCTGCAAATCTGCGCTGATTTCGGTGTAGGAGGAGAGTGCGCCCATCAACGCTCATCTTCCTGTCCAGAGAAGCCAGAGAGTAAGGAGGCCCTACAGAAAATTCTGGGCCTGGCTCGAGTCTCTAATGCTTTCCTGAACCAACAATGGCTGTAATGGTGTATAAGGGCCTAACGCTAGAACATAGGATGCGACCCACAAGCCTCCTACGCCTTGCTTGCTCTGCAGCAGGCAGCGGAATGCAATGGAATCTCGCCAGCGCCTCTGGTCCAATTATTTTTCCGAACAACCAAATATAAGCAAATTTCAAGTAACTTCCTCCATACGAAAGCAACAGCAATAAGAACAACTAATACCGAAAGAGAAACATTCTAATGAAGGTGAACAACTAGAGCGCATAGTGTAATTGCGCTGGAATCTCTTCTCGGATGCATCACGCATCCTATTTCTCCGAGATGTCTTAGAGGTAAGTTCAATGCCTATCTCGGCTACTCAGTGACTTTCGGTGGCCACTAGATGGAGAAGTCACCCTTTTATCGTTCCCAGAGCAGTCTGCTGCTAATTCGCAGACCCAGTACGGATGGAGGACTCGTGTGGCATGGACGGGAACTATACTTATGCTCGAATGACCCATTCGTATAGGTATTCGAATGATTTTCATTCGAATTTGAATATTCGAAAAATCGCGTTTTTCAAATGTATTCGAATTCGAATATTCAGATAAATCGCCTTTTTTGAATATATTCGGTTTCGAATGCTCGAAAGTTTTCGGCATTCGCAACCGTTCGAATATTCAAAATTTCCCAAGAAGCCAAAATTATTCGAGTATGCGAAAAGTGTCATTCGAATGCCCACCAAGAATTTGTGTTTCTGGAAAGGTTTGTTAGGTTTTTCGGGTAATTGCGATCTCCAAAACGGTTCTTTCTGTGAACCAAATCTCTGTTACGATAGCGCCTCGTCGATTCTGGTCATTACTCATTACTCACTACATGTGCGAAGCGGCCGTGGAAGAGTAGGAATTCTTAACCACAAAAAGTGAAAATTGTGAAACATCTAACGGTGTTTCAAGCGGACGCTACTCCTTCACGCTGCAGTCTGAGACCACAGGTCATTGAATGTCTGCAGGCTGGGAGTGAGGGTCAACAGAGGCGCTTCGGTCTTGCGCCACGTCCGACGTCTCCTGGTGCAGAGCAGTGCCTTATGGAGTCAGCCTTGTGATTTTCATCTCGCTATGCTCTTCTGCTCCTCCATGGTCACTGAATGCTCTTCTTCTGGTTTTCGTTTCTTCAGCTACAGTAAGACTTTCTCAAATCTTACTGTACGGTTCCGCAAAAGCTATATTATTTGAAATTTCTCCGCGTTTTGAATGCTTCAGTTTGAACTACCATAACTTTCTCAAATCTTACTGTATTTATTTGCAATAAGCAGAAGCACCGTTCGAATCAGCACACCACTTCCAACGGGCCAGCAGTCGACTTATTCCATCAGCAAAAAAAATTAAGTGGTCGAGATTCGACAAAATTTACGAAAGCTGTTTTGGCTATGTCCTGATCGGTAAACGTTTTACCAGCGAGAAAGTTCTGAAACTGTTTGAGAAGGTGGCTGTCGCTTGGTGAGCTGTCTGGAGAATATGGCGGTTGAGGCAGAACTTCAACTTTCATTTCGTTCAATTTTCGCACGGTGATTTGTGAAACATGTGGGCGGGCGTTATCGTGCGAAGGAGTCGGGCCTCTTCTGCTGACCAGTGATGGCCGAAGTTTACGCAATTTACGGTGTGAATTTCGCCGATTTCCTTACAGTAGGACTCTGCTGTGATCGTTTGCCTGTTGCCAAAAAGTTGTAACGGATCACACCAATCGCCGACCACCACACAGTGACCACTACCCTTTTTGGTGGAGGTTGGAGGCCTTTGGAAAATGCCTGAGGGGATTGTCGGCGTCCACTCATTGCTTGAAGCGTTTCCTGTTATCATACAGAATCCACTTCTCATCACAAGTGATGATTCAATCCAAAAGCAGGTCAACTTTGTTGCGTATCTCGAAACGTGACAGGTTCTGCCGCTCATTCAGCTCGTGGGGCACCCACTTTTCGAGCTTTTTCACCTTCCCAACGCGTTTCAAAGCATCCGAGACAGCAGTTTTAACTGATGTCGAACTCTTGCGTGATCCCGCGAACTGTTTGGGTTGTTTCGCTTCCACAAATTCCTTCAATTCGTGCGCCAAGTCGACCGCTACGAGGGTCATATTCGAGGCTGAAATCTCCGCTCCGAAATTTACTGAACCACTGGCGCAGAGTGCTTTCTCCGACACTACTAGGCCCCCAGACTTGATTGATTTGTCAAGCTGTCTCAGCTGCGGATTGCCCCAAACTGGAGTTACAATAAAATATCGTTCGGATCTGCTCCTTCGAGATACTTCAATAGGCTTTTCAATAACAAAAATATAAAAAAAACGTTGAAACAAATTACTTAAACATATAGAGCGAAAAATTCTGTGCAGATAGCAATAATGCGCAACGCAAGTTGACGCAAGTTTTCTTACTTAATAATAGACGAATGAAAAGTAGTAATACAAAACACTGAGAGCTTTCCGGACAACCTAATACATATAAGGTGAACTTCTTCGTCGGTCAGTTGTTTTTACGATTCGGCGGGCATTCTACGTCTACGGATTTGGAGGCAATATGAATGCGTATTTGGCCTAAACAATGACTTGCGCTGGCGAGCCGACGAATAAGTCACTGTCTTATTCTTCAAAAGAAAATCTGGTAGCAGTTCAGTAACTTGCTTGATTGGCCGGCGGGACGGCGGGACCTAAACCAACAGCCTTTGTTTGGGGTGCACACGACAGTCTGCATCCCCTGCTGTGCTTCCCATGAACCTGTAAACATACAGTACCGTAAAACAACAATATATACACATTTTTGTGCAAGCCTTATGGTAAAGAAAGACGTTATGGTACTTAGCGGGATGGCGCTCGCTGCGAGATTGCACATGCTCATGGTCTGTGCTCACATAAGCACGGCTTCTGTGAGCACAGACCTAGGCATGTGACGGAACTCCGGGGTCTGGCCGATCTAGCTTACCCCTTTTGAGGTATCTTGCAGGTGTGCACTGGGCACCAGCCCGCTTAGTGCCGAAGTTTTCGTTTTCTTTCTTCTTTTACAGTGGCACAGCGCATAGATTTGTTTTTTTCGACCGGGTGTTATCGATCGATTTTATAGATCTTTACTCTGAGGTGGCCGTTGGGAGTGGGGGACGCGTGCATATGTCGGCCGTATGGCAGACTTCACAAAAGAGAGGCGGTTTAGATCGACTGGCTGTTATTTACCGATCAATTTTTGTCAAGTTTACCGTTTAATCAATAATCAATATATTGGCTGGAAAATAGTTACATTCGCAAGTTCTTCGCAAATAAGAAATATCTGTTTCTACCACTTTGGCGAATCATCGAATCAAGAAATGAGACCGTCCCTCATGACTGCCTATTCCTAGCTACCTGTATTACACTTTGTGGACGCAAAATTGACTATGTGATATTCCACGTTTTTAGATGAGCAGGACGGATTTGCTACAGATTCTATATATTGCTCTCTTCAGTCTGTAATTAGCTGTTATGCGGAAGTATTGCTTCATGAATGTTACTAGCACTCAGTCAGCCACCAATTCCAAAAATGATCGTTTCGAAGTGACCTGGGAGCCTGCAGTGGCTCAATCCTCAAGCAGATTATTTTCCCTTCAAATGTCTTGTAAACCTTTCGTTTGTTCCTCATGAGCAGCACTTTACAACACACAAATATTCCTTTGGAAAAAATTCGTATTTCAGTAAACAACGGAGTCAGACCCTTCCATGAGCCCTTTGATCCCACTATGTGTAAGTTCTCTACCTCATTTCTACAATGTACAAGAAGGTTCATGAGAGGCCTGTCGATAAAAACCTCGTGCTTAGCTAGGAAGGATTCCTTATGTATTGCTTCCACTTTTCTTCCGTGCTGCCATCTACCATGTTTATCAGGTAGCCTGATTTTTCATTCGAATTCGAACATTCGAATCGAATATTCGAGTTGTGAATTGCGTTTTTCGAATGTCTTCGAATTCGAGTTTTCAAAAAATCGCGTTTTTCGAATGTATTCAAATTGGAATATTCAAAAAATCGCGTTTTTCGAATGCATTCGAATTCGAATATTCAGAAAAACCACGTTTTTCGAATATATTTGAATTCGAATGCTCGAAAATTTTCGGTATTCGAAAGCATTCGAATGTTCGAAGTTTTTGCGAGAGCATAAGTACAACGGGAACCCTGAACCAGGAACCTAGGATCGGGTGCAGGCGACAGCCGGCACGTTTTTGCACAGCAGAAACGGTAAAAAAACGGAAACAGTAAAATCTGTCGCCATGTACGACTCTCTATGAACCTCGGTATCGAAGACATTGTGGCGCTGTTTTGAGTGAGCTGCACCCGACGTTTTAGAGATCTTTATTGGCTAAGGTTTCGGCGGTATTGCCTTCTTCAAAGCCTTCTATTCTCCTCCATAGGCGACCCTCAAAGAATTGGGCACACCCAATAGGCCTCTTTCGACATACACTTATCCACCAATGCGAAAGGATGCTCTTTCTTGCTTCGCAGAGAAACACGAAGTAGTCGCAGATCGATGTCAAAAACTTGCCGATCGCCTTCCGGTCTGCCACGGAGTTCATGTAGTCTCTTGCATCGGATGATCTTTGGAATAGCCTCTTGCTTGATGAATAAGTGTGTGTCGAAAGAGGCCTATTGTGCCCAACTCTTGGAGCATTGCCTATGGAGGAGAATAGAAGGCTCTGAAGAAGGCGATTCCTCCTCCGGAATGTTAGCCAATAAAGATCTGTAAAACCTCGTGTGGAGTTCAATCAACGCCAATAAAATCTGTGTTGAGATAAACAGTGTTGATATGATATGAGTTCATCGTTCCTTAACCTATCTGCGTGCAGTAATTTAACTTCTCTCTCGCTGCATTAGTAGATCAGGTGCAATCGCTCCAGTATATACCTACATTGGTCGGACCGAAAGCCTTCTGCTAAATCCAAACGATCACGACTTTTCCCAAAGTTACCCGAAAGCATCCAGTCACGGTACGGTATATATATATGGGCGCGTGTAGCGCAGTCGGAGGAGGCGCGACTGTCGCATGCACCCGATAGCAGGTTCCTGGTTCGGATTTCCTGCCCAGGCCAACCAGGCCTTCCATCCCTCCGGGGTCGGTGAATTGGACTTGTCTGGGAAGAATAGAGCGCTGGCTTGTTCATCGGCTGGCCACCGCAAGTCATTGTATGGCCAAATACGCATTCATGTCGCCTCCACGACATCCCGTAGAAGTAGAATGCGCTGGCGCATCCCAGAAGGGATTGAGTAACGCCGTCCTTTATCCTTTATTATCCTTATATATATATATATATATATATATTGTATGTTACATATTACATTCGAGACGCCTTTGCTAAGAAAACGCTGCATCAATTATCTACTTTTGGATAATCGGGCTGTTGGAGCTCCTCAGAAAGGTGTTTTTGATATTCTCTTTTGATGGTTCGTCCTCATCTTGAAAATTTTCTCAGGAATTCGAGAGAATGCGATGCCCGAGCGATATTTGAGATTAAGTTTACTACGTTTTGTGCGTGTCGTTTGATGTTTCGGAGTCGTCGTAGTAGTAGCTCTTTGTTTTCCACAGCAGGGCACATATGCAAGAGAGTAGAGACTAAACTGATTTCCTCATATTGCTACATAGTGCTCAACGCTTCTTGGTTTACCCGTAGACACTATATTCTGAGCCCAACCAATCTTTACTTAATCACGTGCTAATTTAAGGAAATATCAGTGTTGGGCTTACCATCACCGGCTTCCCGGGTGAAAGTTTGTTTAGAGCCGGCCATTTCTCCCGTCTTCAGTTTGAAGCGACTGGTGCCGGTAGTTACTAGCTGATCTACCAGAAAACTATGTTTTTATGCAGTATTCAATATAATTCTAGCATAACACTTCCGAGAACCAAGCCATAAAACCCTCATGATATAAAAACTGAGCTTTACTTTTGTTATGCAAAATGGCTATGAATTCCAACTTTAAAAAGACATCTTGTAAATTTTATGCGCGTTTAAAGCTTTGATAGTCTCTCGAAGGGGAAGGAGTTTTCACGAAGTTGGGAGCAATGATGAGGTCAAAACTGTGGACATTTACGAATCGAACTAACAGACCAGGCTTCTGCCCACCCAACATTGTCGAATCCCAGAATGTAGACTTTGAGTTGTTTTTTGGTCAACCACACTGACCGGATCTCTTTACTGCAGCGTTCATTACTTAGCTATCTTCGTTGAGCGTTATCGGACAAACTGTACTGTTGCGCTGCAGACGTTTAGGGTTCTTCGAAACCTGCCAGACCGTCGATGGTCTCACTTATCACGAAGCTCCCTCACGGTCTCGGTGTTATCTACGGATAGAAGCTAAGGCTCTTACACGATAATCCGCATTCCAAATAGTGGTGGGATCAAATGTACTTTTACGCTTGAACTACTCATTACGTCAGAACATCGAAGGATGAGAGATAGGTCCATATCAGGAATCTGATGCGGTTATACATAAGGATGTTAATAGAATGCCTATCGAAGTCGTTTTTCTATACGTAATCCTCAACCAGACTCGATAAATAAAAATTCACCACCATACATTCCTTCGGTATTTGAAGAGAAAGAACACGTGGTCTGGTAGCATGTTTGGGCGGCATATAAGCGGTAAGTTCCCGGTAAGCTTCGACAATTCATGGAAGTGACCGGCTTTCAATAATATATTTCACAAGTGCTACGACACGCCTAACGGCGTGTCTCGCACTTGCCCGCTTCGCGGGGATATAGGTTTAAGCTTTATTCTCAGAAAATACTCTCACACAAAAAGTACGTGTGATCTTCAAAACAATCTTGTTAAAAGAACAACAAAAAGACAACATTTACTGAAGCATCTCGGTGAATACTACGTTTGGTATCGACTTGAGTCCTGGTGTTAACCAAATTTCCAGATGGGGCTTCTGTCGAACTCGCGAGCACGCCACGTACATTTGACCATGAAAAAATACTGGACTGGGGAGATATACGCAGAGGCGTACCTGGCGCGTGTAATGTTTTCCGTTAAACATGGGATAATGCTGAGTTCTGCATGCGGCCGGTCGTCGTACGACCACGATGTGACCTCTGCTTCCTTTCTTTTCGATTATCTGACTCCAGAAGGTTGTGGAGCGACGAAAGAAACCCGTCTTCTGGATTCAGGCACTCAGAAACGCGCGCAGACGCCGTTGTGTCAAGCAGGAGGAGGCTATGCGACCTCTGCTGCAGCAGCATCTCATGCTCAATTCTGTATGCGATCCCTCGTCGTAGGATGCGGCGTCTCCTCTTCTGACTCCAGAAGGTTGTGATGCAACGAAGGGAACCCGTCTTCTGGATTCAGGCACTCAGAAACGCCCGAGACGCCTTTGTGTCAAGCAGGAGGAGGCTATGCGACCTCTGCTGCAGCAGCATCTCATGCTCAATTCTGAATGCGATCCCTCGTCGTAGGACGACGGTGTCTCCTCTTCTGACTCCAAAAGGTTCTGGTGCGACGAAGGGAGCCAGTCTTCTGGATTCAGGCCCTCAGAAACGCGCGCAGATGCCGTTGTGTCAAGTAGGAGGAGGCTACGCGACCTCTGTTGTAACAACATCCCATGTTGAACGGCAGACGTTGCCCGCGTGAGGTACGCGGAGGAGGCGCAAGGGGTTCCATGAGATTACGCGTGGTTTCGAGGCGTATCTCAGCCAGGCTTCCAACCTGAGAGAGATACGCCTCATCATCTGCAGGGCAGGGAGCTAACTCAATTATATAGTGGTAGATGTTCCTGAAACTGTCATTCACTTTGCCTTTTTAGGCAGGCACTTCCGAAATTACATGGCCTACCAACAGATGGGCTTCATAGTTTTTGCCGGTCCTTGAACCTCTTTCCTATAGCACAATAGGGTGCTAGCCCTCTCAGCTTTCACGACATTCAGAATCTTGACAATTATTTCAACGCTTTCTCTTGGGAGCAGGGATGGATAACCGTTATCCGTTATCCGTTATCCGGTTTCCGGGGGTTTTTGGCCTATCCGTTTTGTTGTTCGTTATCCGGCGATTTTGTGCCGGATAACGAACAACAAATTAGCTGAATCTTAGCTTTCGACGTGGTGATGGGTGGACAGGATCCTTCACGGTCGTAAGAGTGGTCGTCAGAAACAACAGAAGTATTCAAATCTAGAAGGATTAATTGAAGTTTCCTCACTTGGGAACTGGCTACATAGTTTTAAAGATATCTAACTTCCAGCCTTCCAGAAGGCCCGCTGAGCCTGTACCATTCTTATGTGAGGCATACTTAGCACAGCATTGTTCATTCATCTCAAGTTATGTGCTGACCAAGAAGGTATACAAACTGCTACTAGCAATCGTCAGAAGTGGGAAGCCGCATCCTGGGAAGGATTTTTTTACCGCCGATCTTTCCATCGTATCATTTGTGGTTGCACGATTGCAGTGTGTTCGATTTGATTGCAGGCAGTAATGGTACATTTTTAGCCATATGCTGTCGTGAATGATCAAAAAATACTGAAGTACAGCAATGAATACTAGCAAAATTAATAGGATTAATCCAAATACATAGACTAAGCAACTTCTCCATTAAAAATTTTGGGGGAGCGATAAACTACTAAACAAACTTATCATCGTGGGTGCTGAAGTAATTTGTGAGTTTTTTTTTTGTGAAACTTATCTGCAACATAGGGAACACCTCCGTTTTGGGGCTGGGTCGGATATTCTACCTCTGCTCCAGAAGGGATGGGTCGGGTATTCTTCCTCAGATCCAGAAGATCTGGATGTCATAACTCTTTGAGTGTGTGTTTGCGGGACACAATTGCTTGCAGTTACTACCCAAAAGTTAGTATTTTATCCATCCCAGATAATTCCACGCTGAAGTACCATGGATCTTGGGATGCTATCGAGCAGCAACAACAATAACGGTTCATAGCATGTGTAGGATCAAGATCGTTATGTGAAGTTTGTTTCGCTGGATGTCTCCTCCCTTCTTCGTTTCAGGGGCATCAGAAGAATTGATCTTCCAAGGACTATTCTATTTTTCAACTGTTCTAATTGAAAAAAAGTTAAGCGCATTGTAAGACTGAGAAATAGAACAACCCAACCGATCCCTTGGAAACAGGTGAAAGGCGGGTATGTTGCTGTGCGCCTTCCTACGGATGGGCAGAAAACACCATAGAGCGTTGTTAATGTGGCGACTGCAAAACGTTTGAAAAACACTACTAAAATGTCTAGAAATGGCTTATAAATTAACAGTGCTTCAAGTCCTGATCTGTTGTTGAAATTAGTGCAATATAAAACGGGTTTTAATTTTTGTTGTTTGTTCGTTATCCGTTTTTCCGTTATCCGGCCATTTTCGGGAAAAATTATCCGTTATCCGCTATCCGGTTTTCAAAATTTCATTATCCGCTCATCCCTGCTTGGGAGCTCGGTCCATCCACACAAGCTGGGCGCAATCAGACAGATGCACTTAGATGAAGCAAAAAAGGCAGAACATTTACGATGGATAGGTCCATTTAGGTCCATATAAACGGGGTTATTAAGATTTTAGGCACGTTCTAACAATGATTTGCTAAGATTTTGGGCATGTTCAACATCAGAACCGCAACTGTGCACAAGTTTTATTCGTGTAGCTTTTAGCCAGGGAGGTGAGAGGAAGGGTCACGCTGAACTACAAGTGTGGGGTTGTCATGAGGAAAGGGGTTGGGATAATTGTCTCGTCGAATTTAAAAATCCAAATGGAGAAAGAATTCTGGGTCTGGATATCCCCACAACCTTGCTGTCTCCTTCTTCCCTAAGAGGAAGAGCTAGAAGACGACCCATGTCAGCAGGGAAAGAAGGACTGAAGTTCACTACATCCTGGCGCAAAGACCTGCCCTGAATCCCGTCCAGGATATGAAAATCCCCCTATGAGAAATGCAGCATCACCCCATAGGCCCTTGCGTGATTCCAGTACCCGATGGTGGAGACCGTGAGGTTCAGAGCGCAATGAACTGCGAAGGACAGTGCTTGAAGCAGATTCTCTGATCCAACTGCTCCGTGAACGAGATAGCGAGTAGGGTGCACCAAGCGTAATGCAAAGAAAATCTCCTATGAAACAAAGGGATGGACTAGAAGAGATAATGGGCGCATAGTCCTATTATATAAAGCAGAGAGGCATGAATCACTGACTGGAGACGTCTGTCGCTTTCTGCCGACATTCTGCCGACATTTCTGCCGACAGCCGTCGCTAGACCCAGCCGTTCGTCGTATCGCCGCCGCCAACCGTAAACACCACAACATGGCAGCATGGCAGGCAGCCATGACCGCCGTTGTTTACTACCCAGCCAGCCATGACCGCCGCTGTTGACTATCACGACGCTGCCACTGCCGGGTGGTCACCAAAGAACACCCACTTGATGAGGTTTCGCAAGGCGTCATCGCGGCTATGACGAGAGCCGCCGCTGCCGGGTTCAGACAACACGTGCAGCGTTGCGGTAGAGGTCTGCGACGCGGCGCTACTCAGACCCCATGATCTCTGATGGAACACGTCGATGTGCCCACCTTTCGCTTTTGCTTTCCTCCAAGATCCACTTTGATGCATACTAACTTCGCGGGCTAGGCTACTAAGCTATTTATACCTGCCCAGGTCCTCGAATTTTATGCGGAGGACCAGGATAGCTCAGCGAAGGAAGTTCGTCGGACCTATGCATGGTTCGTCTACGCTTTCAACCAAGTCTTGCCGCTAGGTCCCAATTTTCTGCAGTGCATTGACCAATTTCCATTAGCACTGTATGCAGAGGAGGACAGTATTTTTGTCCGAAGTCACCTGTTCAAACCTAGATGGGATTCCTTACTCACCCAGCGCTGGGTGAGTAAGGAATCGCATCTAGGATTGGGCTCCGTTCTCAGCGTGGCCCACCATACCCGAAGCCGGCGAAGCCGGCAAGCCTGGCGTGGCCCGCACATCCAGCGTCAGTCGCCGGCGGAGCCGGCGACGGACGCTGGGTGAGTAAGGAATCCCATCTAGGTTTGGGCTCCGTTCTCAGCGTGGCCCACCATACCCGAAGCCGGCGAAGCCGGCAAGCCTGGCGTGGCCCGCACATACAGCGACACTCGCCGGCGGAGCCGGCGACGGACGCTGGGTGAGTAAGGAATCCCATCTAGGTTTGGCTCCGTTCTCAGCGTGGCCCACCATACCCGAAGCCGGCGAAGCCGGCAAGCCTGGCGTGGCCCGCACATCCAGCGTCAGTCGCCGGCGGAGCCGGCGACGGACGCTGGTTCTACAATAAGGGGGTGCAGATTGCGGCGAAGAAAAGGAATGATAAACAATAATAAGCCTGCAAAGGCAGCAGGGCCTGATGGGTTGCCAAAATAGGCCTGGAAGGTGCACGGGGTTTGTGGAGTCAATGAATAGGCCATCACAGTTTATCAAGGGCGCGTGTAGCGCAACTGGATGAGGTGCCGGCTGTCGTCTGCAACCGATACCAGTTTCCTGGTTCGGATTTCCAGCCGAAGTCAACCAAGCCTTCCATCCATCCGGGGTACGTGAATTGGTACCATACTTGTCTGGGAAGGATAAAGCGCTGACTTGTTCATCGGCTGGCCACCGCACTTCATTGTATGACCAAATACACATTCAAATCACTCCACGACTTCCCGAGAAGTTTAATGCCATTGCGTGGCGCATCTCACCTGAGATTGAGTAACGACGTCCTTTATCCTTATCTTTATTTTTCCTTCACAGTTCTTCAACAGAGTCATAATGGTAGGTGGAGTGCCGGACGACTGGAGGAATATCAACGCACCCCCGTCTTCAAGCAGAAGGAGACCTTCTGAGTGCTAAAACTAGTGAAAGATCAAACTGATCTCATACACGATCAATCTCTACGGTCGACCGGTAGACTCGAGGACGGGAGAGATGGTCCTGATCTCTCAGGAGCAGTAGGACTTTTGCCTGAGAGGATATATGCCACCTTCATCGCTCGTTAGGTGTCGAAAGAAACGATAATCCTACTATCTGGCATTCCTGAATTTGGAGAGGGCCGACAACAACATACCTCGAGCAGTGGTTTGAAAAGCTCTCCGAGGGAGAGGTGTCCTCGGACGCATGATCACGGTCATAAAGGAGATGATGCACTAAGGCTCGAAAGCGACGATGTGAACCCCGCACGGGGTGACAAGGAAGTTGGGCACTTTCAGGACCCTATGCACGGATGGCGTCTCCCTGAAAGCCGAAGGAGCTGCAGGACAGGGTCCAGGAAGCTCTCGCTCGTAGATAGCGAGCTGTGGCTGAACGTGAAGAAGAACTTCAAGAGCTCTAAGCAATGCATGGAGCCAGACATAAACTATCAAGGGAAGACGATCGAGAAGACAAAATAGTTCTGCTACCTCGGAAATGAGTATTAAAGGGGAACCACAAAAGTCCTCTGGGACCGCGGATGCTCTAGGAGGCTGGCACATTGCGAAGCTGTACCTACAGAGAAGTAGTCAGGTTTGTCGTCTTTTACGGCAGTGAGAGCTGGACCTTGGGTAAGGCGTAGAAGTGACAACTGCACACTGTGGAAATGGGGATGTTAGAGCAGTGATGAAGACAGTCTCGATCCTCAGTTGGAATCACACCATGAGGATGTCCCTAGATTTTATGGTACCCGGCAGCGAGCAAAAAAGAAGAAAAGGCTTCGGCAAGGAGGATTTTGCCAAAGTAGGTTGCTGCTGGTTGCTTTGGAAGCTTCTCTTCGTCAAAAAACGTAGTCGCGTCGGGTCAGAAATTCAGAATTTTTGAAGACGCGACATCTTTCGAGCAGTAGGTAGGGCCATAAGATGATGACGTAGTCTTCACTGTTAAAGCTCTCATCGTTCGTGATACTCTACTTCAGCTAAGGAAAGAGGAAATTCAGAAATGCACGCTTTAGGGTTGGTATTATTTCGTCATCATGAAAATATGCAGCGCTTGACCTCCATGTAAGAACCTTTAACGAAGTTTTCCAGGCTAGCAGTCGTCTTGTTTTCGTGTCATCAGTGAATTTATCCAATCACTGAGACGTGGGATTAAGGAAGCATGATCCTTCGAGTGTGCGCATCGTCCTCAGCTTCACAACAACCTTTTCTTGAGACAGCGATAAGTCCGAGTTAAAGTAGCCTCCATCTTTCTATACTTCTGCGAACATGAAATGGCTCCTAACAGCCCACAACAAAGAACGCTCTCGATCTCGGAAAGATCACGGGAGAGGCGTGAATCACTACGTTCTCATACGGAAGCGGAATTAGGCAGGAATTCATTGACAACAAGTATGTAATGATGCCAGTAAGCGCGCAGATTAGATAACGCTGCACACTCATGTGTTCTTCACCGGCAGCGGTCGGTGACGGCCAACGCCACTCACCGGTCGTTTTTGGACGTGTGAGCCATTTTCTCAGAAGTGCCTGCAAGCTTTCTGACTGACCGCTAGTCCACTGTCAGGCGAAGGCAAATGGCTGCTGATATTTCTCTCGTCGAAGAGTTGAAATCCTTGAACACTTAAGGTATTTCATCCTCGCGGTTCGGACAGCTGCAATATAAGGGCATCTTGGAGGTTAATGCGTTTCGGCCGTTTTGTCTCCATGCCTTATCTCACCTTATACAGAAACCTCACAAGGGCCGACGGTTACTGCATGGCGCCTCTCAGTGACCGCCCACTGGGGTCTCCGTGCAACTTTGCATCCGATCTCCATAGCTTTCGAATGTTGGACGCAGCTCTTGGTAGATTCGCTTTCACAGCTACAACACGGCTTCGCTTATAGCAGCCTGCAAAACCAGATTCGTTGGAGTAAAATTGACTCCGTCTCTTTCATTGGCTAAGTGGATGCATTGCCATGACACTTATCAAGTAGGGAATCGCTCATAAGCTAGAACTATAAAGCCGAAGTTTGTAAGCCTTTTCGTGGAGACCACCAGCATTCCCTCGTAATGCCGCAGTGGTAGGCAACACACAGCCTGAAAACGAGAGAGTGTAGGTTCGAGGCCCGCTTGATGCACACTAGTGTTGATCCAAACTATGTATACTTCCTTGCTTGCTTGTACCTCAATAATAGCTATCCCACGCAAAACAGGAAATCGTAAGATCGTAAGTACGAGTTGTAGGAAGAATAAAGCTAATTTTTGCAGCAAGAACCTTTGGTCGCAAATACAAGTCGTCCAAAAATGTACACGCGGCCTGAAGGCCATACCTTGGAAAAAACTCGAAACCGGTCTGTCTTCATGAAACACAAGAAACCTTGAGTTTTAAAAATGATAAGGTTTGTGCCAAGTTCTCGTCTGAAGCTTCTTGTTTTGGGCTCCTCTAATTGTGTTAGAAAGCAGGTTATAAAATTTAATCGATAGGGGTTTATTCTGCGCCAAGCTACACCAGCAGTCGAAATCAAGGTAACAACTACTACAACTATGTAGCCAAGAAACAGGTTCTTTGAAAAATACGAACAGTAACCGGAGATACGCAATTTTGTAACCAGTGAGGCTTTTAGGTGTACTTTAAAAAAATAAGAATAAGAATAAAGGACGGCGCTATTCAATCCTTTTCGAGGTGCGAAACGCATTCTATTTCTACGGATTATCCTGTAGGCAACTCGAAAGCATTTATAGCCCATGGGATCATCTGTGGTGGTCAGTCAATGGACGAATTGGCGCTTCATCGTTCCTAGAAGTCTGGTATCAATTTATCGATCCCGGAGGGATGCAAGGGGTGAGCCGGAAATCCGAACCAGCCGTGCGGCATCGAGAGCTCGTGGAAGCCGGCTTTTCATCCGACTTCGATACCTGGCGCCCGAGTGAGAGGATACAATGATACATTACAAGTTGCAAAAATTCGTGGTCTTTCAAAATTTCAGAATGTGGACGAGTCTGGTTATACATGGACAACACGCATGTCTAAATGTTGCTCCAAAGTGGCATATCGCAGTTTCAAGCCACATACACTGCCAACATATAGAGGCTCAGAAGGATGGCTATAGCTGAAGGGCTGTCACGCCGAGTTTAGCAGCGCAAGTCAAATGACAACGGCAAGTGCTCCTACGCACTTTTCCGTTCGATCCTGTTTCGGTAAGTAGTACGTCCGCAAACGTTTTCTGGATAAAGTTTGGCAGCGAAGCTGTGACATTCGCTCAGTTCTCAATCAGGTAGTGTGTTTAGAAATTGAAATTTTGAAGGACCCCCTGGCATAGAATTTTGTACTGCATAGCATTTCTATTCTTCAGCGTTTTCACTCCGGTCTCATGTCTTGCTTATGGCCTTAGAGGCGGCGAAGTTATGGCAATTAGTAGTTGTAATAGTATTTGCAATTGTAATAATAAGCAAATGTAATCTTGAATGCACCGATTTCTCAAGACGTTGTAGAGCGTTGCTGTTGGGTTCTCGGTTTTTTAGGGCAGCTACCACAAAAATTTCACCATACCTTTAGCGCGTTCTCAAGTAACAGAGTTTAAAGATCGATGCTTTGAAGCATAAGGCGAGCCGCTTCGCGCGTCTCAAAGTTTCTGGTTTTTGCTGTCTCTAACTGGTTCTAAACATTTCATAGAGTAAAAGAGCTTTGTTGCCAAACCACAGCCTTCAAACAGTGCATACCGTCTTTTGAGAAACCCATATGCCTGTGCAACTTGCGCCTTCCTTAGACAATATGTACATATTCTCTCCCCCACCCATTGGGATGCGTCCTATACGACTCTTCTTATCTTCTACTTTTCTCCAAAAGAACTCCATAAGTCTCTGGTTTCATGCCTTAGCTTATTTTTCAAAAATTCTGAAGCTGTACAGTCGCGGTTAACATCGGGATCCTTTTGCTCGCCGTCTACGAGTGAGGGGAGGGTTTCCCTATGGTTAGACAATACACATGTCCTCTCCACTCCACTATTGCAGTTCGCATCTTTCACCCTTTTAGCGGTCGGTGTCGCCCAGCAGATTGTATTGAAAGGTAATGAAACGTAATGTACAGAAAATATATAAAAATATATAAAACATGTATGGAATGGAACGCATGGTGTGACCGGCCCACATAGTTCTTGAAGAATTCGCTTAAGTAACAGCGTCGCTTCTATTCGAGTGTCGACGAGTTTCGGATCTGCGAGGTTGTTATCGTTGTCGTGCCAGTCTGACCATAGACTGATGGTGATTCCGAGAGGCCTGAAACTCAGAGCTTGTAGCCCATGCGGTCAGAGCAGTGGGGTCAGAGCAGTCAATTAGATAGTCAGTGAACCTAGGCTTTCAAGTGCGATGCTGATCGATCCGACCTTTCTTCACTAATGCTTCCCTGACAATTTTTTCTACTGAAAAACCTCATGTGAAAAAAAACAAATCGGAAAGCCTGCGCTCACTTTGTCTGTCGCCTACGAATCATCATTTAGAGAAGCAGATCTATTATGTGCTATGGCGTTTCTCTTTAAAATGCTGTTACGTGCTGACACATTGCTTTTCAAAATGCTTTCATTGCTTGTTAAAACGCTTCTTAAAATGCTTTTTAAAGTATTTTCATATGCAGGCGTTTTCGTTTGTTAGAAGGATTCGCATTGTGCTGCCATGCTGCAATCTTTTCTACTGCTATACGACGACCTGTGTACTGTAGCACGGCAGTAATATGGATCGACAGCTTCTGTAAACCGTTTTTCTCATAACGCTGCCCAGTGCACTCCACTTTCAATTGTATGCGTTTCACATCCAGGCTAAAGCTTGAGGTTCAAGAAGTCATACGGTGACGCCGTTTTGGTGGGGTTGCACTCTCATGGCAGCTGTTTTTTCAGATGTGGTTACGACAGTGTGAAGACTCACGCTCAGCTTCATCTCCTGAAGTTAAGAATGTCGAATTGAACATTGAAAAGTTTCAAATGTTCTCTGCAGGCAGATTTCGAACCATTCATAAGTCTTTAATTTTTAAAGGTTTTTCGTGGACGTCAAGGACACGGCAGTTTTCTACCTGAAGGAACGACATCTACGTGCGAAACTGCACTTTATAAAATTTCAAATGTTAAACACTAAGGACAACGTAAGTGCTTTCTTTACAAGACTTTTGAAGCGCTCTCCTAACCGTTGAGAGAATAGCAACCGAAGCATGGACTTCTTGCGGAAATACTCTTCTCTCTTCTGGAAACAGCGTTCAGAAAGTGAAATTGTACCCTATAAAATTTTAAGCCCTGTTTCACACACACTGATAAAACCATGTGTTCCTGAAACGATCTTCTGTATGATCAGGCTTCTCGATGTATCATTTGTCAAAAATCGACCCCCTCCCTAATCGCATTGAAGCTGCTAACTTTAGAACCTGCCTTTTATAAGGCAGCAATTTATAATTTTTAGTTTCCAATGGTTTACGAATTTTCGGAGGCTCCAAAAAGTCTGTGACTCTCTGAGTTTGGCAGTTTACGTGTAGCATCTACGTTCTCTGATATCATACTAGCACGTTCGTCTGCTATAGCATGCAGAGGATTGAAATAATTTTCTCGCATCTGAAGGACACAACATCAGAGAGTAGAATTGTGCAATATAAAATTTCAAGCCTTGATTAATAAACAATAAAGACCAAGCTTCTTCGCACAGCCCTCTGATATCATACTCGCATGTTCGTCTGCTATAGCATGCAGAGAAAAAAGTCTGTGACTCTCTGAGCTTGACAGTTTACGTGCAGCATCTACGTTCTCTGATATCATACTCGCATGTTCGCATGCAGAGTTCAATTTCTGGTCGATTGTTGTCGAAAAACGTGCCGAATTTTGAAACCTCCGTATGAGGACCTCCTTTTCGAAAACTGGTTTCCATATGGCATAAAAGCATTTTTCTCAATTTTCCATAAGGCTATTGAGTTTCGCAAAATTCGAAAACGAATTCTACTCAATAGTGCACATACGTCACAGGAACAACTTCACGAAATTGATCACAACTCGGTTAGTTGCTTGAATTTTTAAAGAAGTCAATAATGTTTTAAAAACTAAACAAAAATATATTCTTTACATATGAGATCCGGTTAAAAAAGAGGTCTTCACACAGAGCGAGGAGGGGAGGGGTCACTTTCTGTGTTCAATCGACCAGAAATGAAGCCATCACCTTGCGAGAAGAGCTCTTTTCTGAAAGGCGTTTTTCACATTGTGAGAAAGCATTTTTCGGATCTATCCTAGTCCGGGGGGGCCACATAAATAAAAAGTATTATGTGTAACAAATCCACTTGAGACTTACCGAGCGGCCCCTACAGAACAACATCTAAACCTAAACAGGAAAAGTCGCCAAGAAAAAACGAAAAAACACATTTGTTGCGGTTGTAAGCAGGCAAAGTTGTGTGCCCTCCTCACCATGTTAGATCCCGGTTATAACATGTCAGGCGGCGGTCAGCACGCGGCATGCGGCTTCATGCGCCCTCCTCACCATGGTAGACCCTGGTTATAACATGTCAGCCGGCGGTCAGCACGCGGCATGCCTCCATTCCGTCGCTCTTTGCCCGCCCAGACGGTTGTAAGCCGGGGCGATTTTTTATTTTTATGTTTGTTCGTTCGCTTTTTAGTCCCTTTAGGTTCCATTTCGTCCTCTAGGAGCAGCTCGGTAAGTTTTAATTTATTTGGTTACCTATCTTTTAGTTATGTGGCCCCCCCGGACTAGGATAGATCCCATTTTTCTATTTTTCAAAAAGCCATTGACCTTTTCGAAGTCCAAAAAATTTACCAGGGAGGTATTATAACAAAAAGGTTCGACTGAAGACAGGTTGCAAAACGAACCACTTTCTGAAAGAGGAAATGAAAGAAAAATCAGATTTTATAAGTCTCCAGCTTCTCCTATCACAAAACTTCGGCGTTGTAGAGAATTGTTGATAGTGTTTTCGTTTTGTGCCGTTCGAGGTTTTATGGTGGACCTTTATTGCCAAGCCTGACGTTGTGATGCTTCCGTCTTCCTCAGAGGCGTTTGATCCACCTAAGGAGCCGCAGCTCTCTCTTAGTTCACCCGGTCGTACTAAGAGAGAGCTGCGGCCTTAGGCGGATCACACGCCTCTGAGGAAGACGAAAGCGTCGAAACGTTAGGCCTGGCAATAAAGATCCACCATAAAGGCTTCGAACGGCACAAGGCAAAAACACTAACAACAGTTATCTGGTTTTATATTCTTCACTTCCACTTTACTTCATTTACCGAATTGTGATCATTTTTGTGAATGCCCAATTTTGTCGCATCGGTGACGTTGGACAAGGACGACCAGAGATAGGTCCAACCTGTTCGATTTAGAAAACCATGGTTTTCTTACCGTGTATTGACAAGACTTAAAAATTATTGTGATAAAGCTTTAGTTGTATAAGTGGTCTGTTTCAAGTAGAAAATAAATAATTTTTCACAAAAAACGAGAATTTTGAATACCATTCGCCCTAACCACATCGAGATCGCTGGTGAAGAAGTTTGGTTTTTCACTGTATATTAATCCGAGTTAAAAATTTTGTATGGTACAATTTCCCTCTCTGTTGTTTTTTTCAGAAGGTGAGAAATTTTTTCCGCGAGAAGTCCATCCGTCAGTTACGTCTCCGTCATTGATCCGAAGAGCGTCTCAAAATTTTTTGTAGGGAGACCACTTAAGTCAGCTTTAGCAACGAACACTTGACATTTATAAAGTACAATTTCGGGTGCACATGTCACTCCTTCAGGTGGAAAAATGGGTCGTATGAGATGCTCAGAAAATCTGAAAAGTCGAACTCGTTGCGATTAATTCGAAAACTGCTCGTAAAAGTTCTACATTAATAACTGTAGAGCAATCAGTGTTCAAATCGTAAATCAATATTGTGCTTTAATCGAACAAATAATTTAATCAGGAAATAGAGAGCACGTCTACCTCTGGGAACGAATCTCCTCAGTGTCGAAGCTACACCTGGATAGAACAAGCTATTAGGGAGTGCAGAATCACATAAGAATTTCAAAAAATTCAACGCAGATAAGAAACGAAGCAGTGATGTAGACAACGGGGATCGTACCAGATCCGCTGCGGAAGGGGAGGGGGGGGGGGGGGGGTTGTGAGTTTTCGGCAAAAATCGAACCCCATGCTTGACACTGTTTACGGTACTATGTATGTTGTCGGATTTCATAACAACTCTTCGGCCATTTGACAGTGAGGCCGGAAGAGTGGCTGCACACGATCATCGTGCGTATCTTTAATCGTAGTGTACAGGGTGAAAATATGGACCGCTTGAAGGGACTCATTACTTTTAAAGCAAACGAACTCAACTCACAAAAATCATTGGTGAACTACCATGAGTCAATCACTAACAAGATATGGAACACATGCCGAGCCTCCTTCATTATCGTTCTGGAACCTGGCAAAGCGTGCTTAAGACAGCATGAAATGTTGCTTTTCCTTTTACGATTCTTTTTTTGTGCAAAAAAATAATAATGCCTTTAGCCTTGTTTCTTTAGCGATAATGCTCTTGATGTTGGCACCAGCAAGAAAAAAGACCATAGCTTATTGGTAGACCCACCTAGAATCGAAGGTAAGCATATAGGGGAAAATTTAGATTATTCTGTGGAGTTGTTTCTGCTTAGCTGTGATTTCACTTTTGCACTGCCGCTCGAACCACCCTTGCGCTGAGAATTCGCGGTGATAAGCTAAGCTGCACAATCGGTTATCATAAAGAAAATTTATCACTTCGTCACCGCCGTCGAAGATAAAGAACAACCAGTGCTAAAACGTTCATCTTAAACACCTGACGGGACTACTGCTTTTATTTCTCCCTGTCAAGTGGTCCAATTTTGCCGCGAGTAGGATTTTCAAACCTCAGCAATCCCTAATATAGCGGTTTTATACTGGTTTTGCTCATAAAACTCTAACTCAATATGTAACTCAATATGTGATGTTATATCTACATCTATTGACAAAAACTGTATTACCGATTAATTGTATCATCTGTAAAATTGACAACTTGTATGTGATAGTCATCCGTGCATTCGCGGTCGCTAAACCCCAAAAGATAACGTTATAGGGCAAAGGATGGTGTTACCTAATCGCTTCCAGAATATGCCACACATTCTGTTTCAGAGGGATGTCGTGGGGGTGATTCGAATGGCCCAAATGCGTATTTGGCCCATAACCTGTGGTGCCATCCGATGAAGAAATCTGTGATTATTCTTTCCAGACAAGTCTGGTACCAATTCACCGACCCCAGAGGGGAAGGCTTGGTTGATCTGGACGGGAATTCGTAACCAGGAACGCGGTACAGCGCGGGACAGCTGGAACCTCCGTTTTCGCCCTCGAACTACAGAACCAAATAGAATATTTGATTGTGCCCTTTCGTTCCCCTTCATTTTGACTCCCATTCTGTCTCGCGGATTCGTGGATGACTATCACGGACGAGTTGTCAATTTGACATTTTTTCTTCTTGTGTGGAAAAGTGCGGTCACCTCTGTAGACTGCCCCATACCATACATAAGGACACGGCTATCATTTGGGATGCAACACTGGTTGTTGTGCTTTTTGCTAACATTCTCTATGTTATTGCAGTTCAAAGAGTAATGATCAAACGATGCTGATGATGCACAGTGGCGCCACATAAATACATTATCCTTTCCATTGCAACATTCGAACCCATCTTGCATAGATTCCACTGCTGATGTCTTGAGCGGCCTGCAGGGACTAGGGAGTCTCTAGTGAACTCATTTCGGTTAAACCTGAGCTTTCTACCTGTTGAATGTTGGAAGCGACTGGTAAACAGCGGTTAACTGGTCATTTATCAAGAATTATGCCGTAGTTCCTTCTGAAGGAGTTCAATATCTATTGTTGAGGATGGTGGACAGCGTTTGATCAGCATCTTTTCCATTCCTTCCCAAGCAATGTTGAGCAAGGACACCGATAGGGCTTGGCATCCATGTGCATCATAAGACATCTGAAAAAGTTTGCTGTGAAAGCAACGTCATAGAATGTGTTTCCTTACGTGATTGAATTCGAGGTGTTATGAGTAGGAGAGTGAATCACAGAGAGGAACTTCGTGTTCTCTTTGTCTGCGAAACCCTTCTCCAATTCGCTTAGTTTGTCCAGTATTTCGGTTTCACTTCCCCATATTTCAAGCTTCCAATGCTAAGGGCTGTTTTGACAGCACACATTTAATGGCACGTTTCATTAGTGCACTCCGCCTTTGCTCAGTACCTCTGTCGTTCTTCACTTCTCCACTTCAAACTGACCATGAGCATTTTCGCCACGGCTATTCGGTGTCTTTCTCCGTTGCCTGCAGTTTACGACATTCGCTTCAGATTGCTGACTATCACTGGTGTAGATCATGAAGTTCGAGTTTTTGCCTGTCTTCTTTTGCCAAGTGGTTATGAGCACTATGGTTGGTAATATGGAGCTACTTCTCGTGCATACGGTAAGTAAATGCTGTTGGGTGATTAACACGAGGTACCGACACAACAGCTTTACGCTTTTTTTTTACAAAAGTACTCTAGGAATTTAATGCGGATATCTAGGCACCGCATGTGTACAAGGAAGACTTGCGCATTCGTTTTCGTTGAATCGTGGTTCAAATACGCTCAGCTGTACGCGCTTCAGCTTGAAGTGACTCTCCCGTACTAATCCCTTTTATTGTCGTAATATCCGTTGCACGCTTTACCACTCAAATATGACTAGCAAAACAGCTGAGCAAAGAACGAGGTATGAACGTAGGACACATGCATTTCACCAAGTGGGTGGGGAGGGAGCCTCACAATGAGCACGACGATCCAAAGTACGGCTGTGAAAAGCTGCTTTACGCTGCTTCGGCTTTCAGCAGGCATCGCTCAACTATTTTCAAATCACTCGAATTCAGCATTGCGCCCACCCAGGTTCAGTGATCGTTTTAAATCAGAAAGATGAAATCAAGGAAAACGGGTATTGCTGGATAGGCCATGCAGGCGCTCACCACTCGAATACGGTTTGCAAAAAAGCATCTAAATGAGCTTGTCTTTCTCACCTACAAAACATAGCAGCTTGTATTTGTCTAATTACGCTTCCTGACTTTTTTCAACGTGTGAGCGCTTCTGCAGCATTGCCTATAACTGGCCACTATCAGGAAAACTGCCTAATGTTACTTTTCAGAAGCGTTCTGTAGATAGCATGTCGACTATCAGTATCCCGATCTTTCAGGTATGGCGTCACGGAGATCGGTCTCCCACAAAAACCTTTCCCACAGACCCGTTTCAAGAGGGTAATTGGACATTTGGCGGTGGAGGTTTTGGGGAATTGTCACCTGTAAGTTGTTCTATTCATGTTTTTTTTAAATGATAATACATTTAGTTGTAATCTTCGAAAGAGGTAAAATTTGGTGACTTTGTCCAGTAGGGTGCTGGGAGTGTTCAACTGAAGGTGTATGTAGTGCCGAGAATGTGTTTTGACTGGGTCTGGCTCAGACATCAGAAGTGGGACTCTCGGAATTGGGTGAATGAGCTCAACAAAGTATTGCAACTATTACAATGATTATAAAATTGTAACTCGATTTCAACTCGGCGAAGTTATATATCTTTACGTTATTTCTCTTTCAGATTGGAATGAGGCAACATATGAACTTTGGAAAATTTCTTCGAAAAATATATGTTGACGACATGAAATTTCTTAGTAACAGATATTCTTCTAAAGAGGTACGTTTACCAATTGTATTCCTGTTGCTGAACGCTGCTTATATGAAAAAAGCTTTAGCCTTAACTTCAAAAACATTTGGGAAGCATAACATTGATTTTCGTAAAAGTACTTTCTACAATGTTACAGGTTACAACGCTAGTCGTTTCAGCTTAAAGAGAAACTGAAATGTAACGGTATCTATATATTAGGTTGTCCCATAAGTCCCCGCCGTTTTTTTCAACGATATACTGCAGATTTCGCCGGCGGTCTCCTGCATAGCGCTGCATTAGTAGCCATTTGCGCACTTGTTCTCTCCGCTTAGGTTTGTAATTTTTTGCGCAGTTTTTCATAGCATTTGGAAGACAATGTGTACTACAAGAACATGTGTTTGTGCTATTTGCTCATTTGTCCTTTATTGATTTTTAGGTCATCAAATTCTGACGTCCGACTTTCCCGTCCGAAATTTTACCAAAACTCCGGTTCTGTGGTTGGACTTTTTTGCTTGGTGTCATATGTCGTTTGGAAGAGGATGTCTTGCTCAGTAAGAATTTGTGTTGCGTTTATTGGCTCACGCTGATTTCTGTCGAATATCAACAACTGAAGAAGTAGAAGGAGTTGTTGGTGAAGACGATTTTTCTCTTTGTGGCATTTTGCTGATATTCAATAGAAATCAATAAACGCGACAAATATTCTTATAGAGCAAGACATTTTCTTTCGAATGACACATAATACCAACCCAAAAAGCCCAACCACAGAGCAGGAGCTGTAAGGCAAAATAAGGCAAAAATAACCATCCTCCTTCGGACGTCTCAATTCGATGGCCTAAAAATCAATAAATGACAAATGAGCAAATAACACTAACACATATTCTTGTAGTACAGAACATTGTCTTCCAAGTGCTATAAAAAACTGCGCAAAAAATTACAAACCTAAGCGGAGAGAACAAGTGCGCAAATGGCTACTTTTTCACCTTTTCACTTTTCACTTCAACTACCTAAAAATTGACAAAATTCATGATGAAAAAAGAAATGCAATACATGTTCTGATAGAGCAAATCACTCTCTTTCGAAAGCTATGCAGCGCTGTGCAAGAGACCGCAGGCGAAATCTGAAGTGAATCGTTGAAAAAAAAACGGCGAAGACTTATAGGACAACCTAATATTTATGCAGAAGTAAATAGGGTGCGTCATAGGTCCGCTAGAATATGCAATTAGCGACGCTGTAGCTCCCCGAAATTTTCTAAAAATGTCGATGAAGCTATGAACTTTCTAGAGCAGCCAGGGGTCGGAATTTTCACACTCGACGTTTCCTTGACGCGTTTGAAAGCGTGGAACATTTCGATATTGCATGATTAAGATTGCTGCCGCCGTAAAGCACCAAAAGTGGTGATGTCCGTTCCTACGCGGTGTGCCACTGGCAGCTTCTCGCTTCTGCGAGCTGGGCCGATCACGCATAGTCGAGAATGGGCGACAGATCATCGTGAAATGCCGACCTAGAAACATCCTATATCGTATCGTATGGTGCATGCCAGTTCGTCTTCTTGGAGATAGTACGGCGGCGTCGTGGGAGCCGACGCGCACACACAAAGCCCAGCGGGTGTGAGAAGTATGCGAAGGTCCGTGGTGCGAAGACGGCACCGAAGGGGAACGGTGAGCAAGTGAGCTGATCCGACAGTCCCGTAATGTAAGCAGGACCCGGTGGAAACCCTGAATGTTCGTACATTGATAGGCTGCTCCTGCCAGTACGAATGAACCGTGTAGCAAAAAGAATCCATTTTGGTCTCGTTCAGGAGATTGTTCAGGAGAGGACGTCCTTTTGCCTTCTTATCGTAGGGGAAAACTAAATCTTTCACAAGTGAAACAAATGTGTATTTCTTCGATCAGGTCATCCAATTTCTTCTCGAAGTAATCATTTCCTCGGCCAAAGTGAATCGAAGAACTCTCAAACAGCTGAGGAGATGTAGTAGAACAGGTTCATATAGTTACAAAAGAATTATATGCCGTGACTCTACGTGTATGTCGCACGCCTTCCCAAGTTCAGTTTGTTTCCTTTACCTTTGAAAATAAGGACTCACAAGACCCCACAATAGAGATGATTATGTTTCGAAGGCGAGACTGCCATATCATCTTATTCTATAGTGGAAATAAGAACACCCGATGACCCTTGTCCTTGTGAGCGACTGCGAGCTATGTCTTATCACAGACGCGAAGCTCATGGCGTGTGAGACGATCGCCCTACAGCATCGACCGCTGATTTGCGCCTCAAACATCCACGAGTCGAGCGATGCGGTTCAGCGAGGATCAGTGGCGACGCACGAGAAATGACGAAGCTGTGTTTTCTCTCGTCCGGCTACTGACAGTCACAACGTTAGGAGATTCTTGGAAGAAGGCTTCCAACGCGTTACTTGAAGCTGCGTTGTCCTAACCTGGCCTTACAAGGCCTGAAGACGAACAGTCGACAAGCAGACATGCCTGTGGGCGGATGGTGTCAGGAAAAGGTTCGAGAGCAGAAAGTGCTTCACTCATTCAGTTTGAGGGATAGTTTCTTAAATTCGGTTCGATTCTTCCAGGCTCTGAAAAAGGCGACAACGCCGAAACGCCAGCCGTCAGGAATAAATATATAACAATCTTGGCCGAAGCTAACCACCATCATTCATCTTAGCAGCACCATCCCAAGATTCATTGAGAGTCGCACTTGGAGTGCTTCACTCATCTTTGTAGTTGTTCTCGGCGGCAAGAGAGCCGATAACACACAGAAGTACCAGGAGGCAAAGAAGGCTGCATTGAAGGTCGTGGCTGTTGTGATATCCAATCGTAATGGTGATGTCAACGGGAAACGCGAATCGTGTGATGGTGAGCGGTGTCATTACCACTTTCTAAGCACCGCACAACACTGATTGTTAGAGGGTGACACTAGTTCCCACGTCGAACCAGCACGAGACGGTTACAGCTGTCATGATGGTTCTGGCTCTGGGTCGCGCAACTTCGGTGGGGTACATACGCATGTACTGGTATTCTTGGAAAGACTCACACGACATTTGAATACGTGACACCCACCTCATCTTGCTTTTGAGTGGGAACACCAAATCGCAGGCTGTCGGTGTTCTTTTTAAGCACGCGATCCATGGCTTGCCATAGATGCTAAGGGGTTGCCTATGAGTCCTATGGTCTGCTCTGTGAAAGACACTCTTCGTGAATGAAGGAGGTAGAGCGATACATGCTCGCGAGAGTCAAATGGTAGCAAGTTAAATAAAAGAAACTAGCTGTTTTTCCGTCACTCGTAACTGTAGACGAAATCTGGAAAGTGGTACCGAAGCGACAGAGTTGGCTTGACAAGCAGGAATGGCTGGGATGTGGCGCTGTCGGAGAAAACGTATGTACTAGAAATAAGGAAAGGCTGTACCACGTATATCTCAATGATAATGCAGTCTTTAGTTGTCGGAATTAACGAGAACCGAAAAATCATCTTTTACACACCGTGAAAGTCTTGGCCGTATTGTTGTTGGGCGTACCCGGCATATCGCCCTGTTTTCCAGCAGTATGTGCAGTTTCGCCGACTGCTTTGGTGTGTTTGATGCTATACAGGCCGTTCGTCTTCTGTTAGAGAAACGCCGCGAAAAACAAGAACCCGTGTATTCTGCTTTCGTTGACTTGTAGAAGTTCTTCGATCGCGTTCGACGAGAAGTAGTATGTATGGTGTGCGCTGCGGCGACCCAGCGTCCATGAAGAGCGTATTGAACGGGTGCAGTGGGAGTGTAAGCAGGAACCTCGGCGGAATTATCCATTCCTGTTGGAGTGGTCCGAGTTTCTACACTCCCACTCCTCTTCGTGGTTGTACTGGATGCGATTTCACGAGGTCTGCATAAGGCGGCTCCTTGGACGATGCTGTATGGTGATGACGTCATGCTATAAGAAGGTATCATAAAATCGAACTCGAACGGAGACCACAGACATGGTGCCATTGACTGGTGTTGTTTGGACTCAAGCTACACATTTGAAAGACCGACTATTTGACGTCGAGCGTGAATGCGTATGGATACACTAATCGTAACATCATTGGAAGTGATCTGTAGTTGCGTCCGATGATGGTCTAAAGCTTGAAGAGCAACAGTTATAATCTTGATCCCACACTTTCTGGTCTTGATCCAAAGTCATCTGAACTCGCACCATAGCTGATCTGCGCTGCATTACAAAGCACGGAATGGCCAACCCGAAATTAACGCGGCACAACACGCACCAAATCAGTGTGGTAGAACCGGAGGTCGCAGGGCACTGCAGTGGCAACGAACGGTGGCCTGATCGGTGGAAGGCGCAGAAGCACCGCATTGAATGGACTGGCCGGTCACTGGGTGCAGTCGCGCGTCCTACTACTGGATGGCTGTTCCCGAGATTCCTTTGTCTTCGCCTATACTGCACCGTCCTCCGTAGGTACATCTATGAAGCAGAGAAGGGCAGGGACCAGCACCGTTTGAAGTTGAAGTTCCGAAAAAACAGCCAACCGAGAGAAAATAAAAGCTGGCGATACGTGACTCAGCACACAGATTAATCCTTCATCCCTTACACAACCTCGTTCGAATGGCGCATGTTGACTGGAATGCTCTGCCACATGACGACATCTAAGCAACTCAGATCGAAGGATTACTGAAAAGTCGTCCGTCAAGTAGCGTACCGTGCTGAGCGTTGCCCCGTGACCAAAGAAATTGAGTGTCGTTCCAGTGCAGTGGAGACAGGACGAAGGGAAGGAATTGGGGCTGGACCGCGTTCACATCGAAACCATCGGTGTCGCTTTGATAGCACAGAAGGTGCTCGAAGTTCGACTTCGATGGTCCGAAAACGTTTCTCGTCATAACGACGTTTCGTCCGTAAGAGCTCTTTAATCTCGAGGTTCCTGGAAAACGACTCGAAGCTGCGTTGGCATACACGTTGCATTTGAACTTGAAGATAACTCTCGATCTGCACGATCAAGCGTTTGACAAGGAGATTTGACAACAGCATGCTAAAAGAGGGGACCCCACCATCAAACGGAACAAGGACTAATGAAAGTGTTGTGTATGGACACGTGCAACCTCCGCTAGCAACACCAGGAAATATAACCATTGAGAGACAACCACCTTTCTTGCTGAATAAAATGCCTTTTTATTGAAAGCATGCTTCGAAACACAGTCTTAAATTACCGTTTAGAATTGTTTTGAATTTCGATGATCTTGGCTCTGCAGTTTTTTATTTTCTTAAAGTTTTCTCAAGTTTCCGAAAACTCTTGCTCTCAAATTTATGCGCTTGCGATAGAAAGTCCTATTATATAAATTCAAGATATTGCAGGCTCAAGCTCATAACGACTGTCCACTTTGCACCAGTTGGTTGCGCAGTTTTTGTCGTCCAATTTAGGTCTTCACCATTCTGACCTCATCTAGGTTTTTAGAAGTAGTTTGATCTAATCACCACCCTTATAAATACTGGTTAATCAACAAATGCCTAGAACAAAGAGCTAGGCTAAGCTCGCAGTTAAACATCCATCATTATATTTTCTTACTCGTGGTGAAAACAGTTTTGGGGGAGACCTTACTATAATGTGCACAATTAAATCTCCAAATGAAACATGATATATGACTAAATCGTGCTATCGCGTCATGTACGTAAAACTTGTTTCGAAAAAGGTTAGCGATGCGGAAACACAAGCATTTTTGTTTTCACAGGTGGAGAGAAAACAAAAAAAGTGGAACATTACAAAATGCGAAAGTTTTTTTTTTGACGCTCATGAACTATGTGCAGAAGCAGAGATCCATGTCTTTAGATATACGTTCGCTCAACTGATGTCAACCGCACAATAATCTCGGCGATATCAAATATTCTTGGAATGTATGGTCAAAATTACAGCACCAGTATTCCCGACGAGGACTATCCATCAGGCGACGGATGGCCTGTTGGATTTGTTCCGGTCGCCGTTCACACCGTCGATGATGACACAGACTACGTAAATTTTGGCTACATTATGATTGACGAGTCAGCGTGTGCTCCTGTGTTGTCTGTATTCTTTGCAGTAGATAGGCCTACCCACAATTTTTGATGCGCTTTGTTGAAGTTTTAAATGAGAAATAATCCCGCAGTGGCGATTCAGGTCATTTTTACTTAACATCTGTTCGTTACACTAGCTTTTTAGATTGGGAACCCTGATGCTGACTGCGACCGTCAGACTAAACTCTGGGATATGGCGAAGTCTTCTCCCGAGCTGCAAGCTTTTCAGAATCGTCCTGATGTAAGAAGACTTTATTTGAAGCAATTCATCTGCGTGTTGAGGAAGTAGATTAGTCTCTCGCACATCAAATTTCTGGTTGAAATACTCGTTTCAACGGGAATAACCGCACACGCCTTCCAGGTAGTTGCCTTGCTCGGAAACCTAACGAAGAACTGCGGCGAAAAAATTGACATCGATAATCTGTGGGTAGTGCGCGACTCGTTGTTGATAGAGGTGAGTTTAAAAACGTACCATAAGTTTAAGAATTAGCGTCTAGCAGTTAAAACTATAAAAAAGCTACGACGAGCTGCAGAAGAGAAGTGAGGGGTGGAGAAAAATTTAGCACGACAATGGATTTCAGCAAATACATGCTAATGATTCACTGCGAGCCTCAAATTCGTGGTTCACCGACGATCTCTTTGACCAGATAACAACGATTAATGACCAGGTGCAGGTCTACCAAAACGGCATATTCAGTAAGTGCCGAAAATTGGGTAATGACAACTGCAACTGTCGTAAATGTAGAACAAGTAATTAATTCCAGACGGAACTCTGATGATGAACAATCTTGACGTTGGTCTTGAGCTCCAGAAGATCCGGGGAGGTTCACTCTTCAACGATATTAACATGCACATGAATATAAAGCTGGACTGCCGAAACAAGACAACTGCTGGTTGCAAATGGATAAACGCCCTAAAATATTACGCCTATTCAGCGGTGAGCATTACTTCCGACGCAGCTATTGACCTTCAGGCACTGCTCACGACCTCTGCAGCGACTGTTAGAGGAGGGTGCAGCTGTTTTGGCTTCTTTTACTCAAAACTTTCAGTGGTAAATATATTGGAACCATTTGCTGACCGTATCTTGACGATGCTGTTTAGCACGACACTACAATCTACGCCCTATTTTCGATAATGCACATCCAAAACGCTGTCATACGTCCAAGTGGATATCCAGACTACTCAGCGGCGACATTTATAGAATTGTGGCTGAACCACTCTGATAACAAACCATACTTTAAGGTAAGCGTAGGTTTAGACCTCTTAAAGACGTGACGAAGCTACGGCGAAGGAGAATTGGCCAAAGCGTAAGCCGACTACAAACAGTTGGTTTTAGTCGACAGCTGAGTAAAACCGCATCGGCAACCAATCACGTCATACGAAGGTGTATGAAAAGTTGAAAGTGGACAAGGATTGTGCAGCTTTTTAAGTACTTGTAAAAGTGCAGGTAGCTGCGCTGCAGCTATGGTTTGCTGACGTAACTCATTCGGTGGTTTCAGATGTCTTATCATCAAAACGCTTTCAACCTAACGCTCTATCCGATCACCCAATTGGTGCCAGGTTGTAGTGGAGAATATTGCAGTCTAGATGTGTTCAGAGGTCTTGCGGCCAGATGTAGACCAGACCAATCAATGGATCAGGTACCTCATGGAATTCTTCTACTAATCAGACACTTTTTAGTAGTCTTGCTTTTTGAAGAAGTGAGCCGTCAAAACATGTTCTCATATTTCACTTTTAACTTTTCAGTGGTGCAACGTCGACCCCACAGCGACAAAATCCTCAGGAACATTTTCAAGTTTAGGTAATTGCTGTGATCTTTCGAATATTTTGGTTTTTATCAGTTGCGATTATGACAAGGCAAAGGAGCTCTGAATGAGAAAGTGATGCACTAAGCCGCCCTTAGATTTGGGTACCCCTAGAGCTTCCAAAGGTTCATATTTGCGCTCGATCTACTGTCTACAATAATACTCTATATAAGACCTGTCGTCGAACATTGAGTCGCTCGAGAGGTCACCAGCAACGATGTCTCGTCCCAGGGTGCTCAAATGGATCCTCCACATTCGCGGGACGCGAAGAGACATATGGTTCGTTCAGGACCTTCTCGAAGAAGTCCGACCAGCGTGATAATGGATGTCCTCTCGGCCTGAAATCAAGGGCGCAAAAACCCAAGGCTGTACATCGCATTGTAATACGATTCTGATTAACACATCCCCGATGGCTACCGTATATCGGTTAGCGATGGAGGGCGGAAACTGTGCGCTGGGTCTCTTCTACGCTCTTGAACAACCGCGATGGCAAGGCAGTCAAGCGGTTCGGAGCGCAGCGAATAGTGGCGCTGCTTCATGTGAGGGATGTCGAGGGTTCAGGTCCCCGCGTTGTGATGGTTTTGCATTTCAACTGACTGGCTGAGATTTGGGGAGTTTTGATGTCTACACAATTTTCAGGCTTTTTTGCGCATTTTCTAGCTGTATGCGCTTATGCGCTCTTCGAGCGTAGAACCGAGCAGCGGACCCCTCCTGAGCGAAGACTGCAGTTTCCACACGTGCAGCTTGGGTGCAGCACACCCCGGAGTTCCTTCCGTTGCCTGGTTATGCAAACAAATAGTCATTCCTCCAAGGAATAAGTCGAATTATGGAAGCAAGAGCAATAAAACGCTTCACCACGCAGGCTGTGATGGATAAGTAACAAAATGTCGGAGAGGGGGGCTTATGGAGCAGGAAGTTTCCGCGCTCCATCGCTAATCGGTATATGGTAACTATTCGGGGGTGTGTTAATCAGAGTCGTGTTAGTAAATCGCATTACGTGGCTGGCTCACATAATTTTCTCCTACTTGGTCCATATGACAGCTTCTCTGATCTTCGGCCTCGACGAATCTCGGAACTCCGGAGACCTCCACTTGCGCGAATCAAGGCACTCCGAACATCTTTCTCTCGATTCCTTCTGAGCTGATCGCGTGTTCATTCTGCTTTTGTACGGCCCAAGTCTCTGAGGCGTATGTCAAGGCAGGAAAACAGTGAAGTCGAATGATCGCGATGTCGGACGTTCCGCGTCTTCTTCACGACTTCTTCGACGCGCTTGAAAGCTCTCCAAACCTCTCGCTTCCTCCAGCCCAGCTCTGGCTCTGGGTCTTTGGCCATATTGACTTCGCGACCCAGATACGCGTAGGTGGAGCATCCGGAAATGTTCGTTCCGTTGAGCGAGAACGGGGCTTCAGAAACTCGTCCGCTGCTCATGAACATCATCTTTGTAAGAATCAGTTCTAGCTCGGACGTCAGTTGGTAGTGGCTTGACGCTCGTGCTGCTCGATAGAGGCGCATCTACTCGAAAGGGACAGACGTCATTTTTGTGGTCTTCAAGCCCTCGGCTGTGAAGACGAGATATGTGATGAGATTGCCGCAAGACCTACGTCTACTATCTGCTGTTTCAAAAACCACATTTCAAAAGACATTTGATTTAGCACTCCATGTCTCAGCTTTTTTAGGCGAGGTTATAGGTGTCCACGAGAAAGTGCGCCTAACTTCTCATTACAAATCAGTAGCCGAACGTGCCTTAGGTGACAGTAGGACTTAATTTTCCCTTTCGAAATAGCAAGAAATTGCCCATAAATAAGCAAAGGTTAATAATACTCGATAGTAAGCCCACTCCTCTTCTACTCCTCATCCTCTTTGAGAATATCTTGACATGGGCTACAACACTGACCTTCTTATGGCAAAAAGCTCTTATGGCTGCTCTCGAAAAAAGGAAGAAACCGGTTTAATAAAAACGTGCTCCCTTGAGATAAGCTTAATTAATTTTTGCAGTTATTTTTTAGATCTACAACTGTATCTTTGATATAGTCTAGATGAAGCGATTTGGCGCGTAAGAAAATTGGTGAGGAACTGCATAAAGAAGTCATACAGAAAAAACGAATCGAGATTCCTTCTGTCGATTAAAAAGATGAAAACGAAATCAAGTATGACAATGCTATGACAAAAGGAGAACACCTCGTTATGTTCAGAAGACACACACAAAAAAATAAACATTCTTAAAAACATTCTTCGTCATTCGAAAGCATTTTCATTTCTGTGTTATAGTCACATTATAAGGGTTGTGATATGGTGAATTGATAGAAACAATATCAGCTAAATTCTGGGTCTGACAAATTTATTTCGAATCCAAGAGTTCATTCAATTTTTTCGAGAAAAGCGAGAATAAAGAAAATAGAACCCACCATCTCCATCTGTAGGTGCCCTAAAATCTGCGATCGCCACCGTATGACAGCGATGGGATTATTCAAATCTTATTCTGCGGGAAAGATGATAGCAGAATCACTTCTTCTCCTCTCTTATAAATTAAAACTTTCTACTTCTACTTCGTAAGTTGAGGTACGTGTCCTATACAATGTAACCTGTGCTCATTTCAGGTTTATTGATACTGACGACGATTGCTTGGGCCACGAGCTGATGACATCGAATGAATTGCTTTAATTTATTTTTACATTGTATAATATTGTCTAATAAGTACCTAAGAGCAGATGGTATCTGCTGTACAGGGAAACCGCCTTCGACTGTTAATAAAGATTTACATTTACCAATTTGACAAAACGCCTATTTTTAAGAAGCGGAGTGTGTGTTCTCTTCTGCTGAAATAAGACGCGTCTACTTATATACTTGTTCATTCCTTATGTGCTAAGTCACGCAATAGACGGCAAAAGCAAAACCGGATGGATATAACGTTACGGCGAAAAATAACGCAATATGCAGCTGCCAATAAACGTAGACTATAGGAAACATCATACGATACCGCTCGCGTTGCACAGTGACGGATTAATCGTCGCAAATCGTCGCATGCTCATAGCTTCCTTAGGTTGAGTTTCTTTGAGAAAAGGTTGGGTCCATTCGATTCGTCTCTTCGAGATCTACACAAACATGTATGCAGCTTCACCACCGCGCTTGGCCTTCGGTGGCCAAAAAAATGACTAGAGCAACCTTTCGCGATTGAAGTAGCTTATTACCAAGGATATGCGTGCTTTCGGAGTATTTCAGGCATGGCGTATGTTGACAGTGCTTTGCCATACCACGAATGCTGCTAGAGTGACCATGAACAATGCATACAGAATCGGACCTATCAATCGAGTGGGCGATAGCGTGTCCACTGCGCTTCTATCTTCCCTTACTGGAAAGTGTAAAGCCTTCAAGACTATACCGAACCGTTTGAAAATTCTACAAGAAATCTTCAGCCGTCCTACGTGGGATTTACTTCAAGCGAGGCTTAGAGTGAGGCGTGAACGATACATGCATGTACAGGATCGAGCCTATCAACTGACTGGGGGCGAAAGCATATTCACTGTGCCTCTATTTTTCTTCCAGGCTAAACCGAAGCAATACCGGACACGCCACTCCCCCCCCCTCCCCCCACTCGGAATTTCATCTAATGCCCATATGACTTCACGTGGTGTATGGCTTTCTTGGACTGTTTTACCACGTTATGTAACCGAAATAATACTGCGTAATTTTACTACTGAATGTGTTCAGTATACTCAGCATCAGAATGACGTTGAGAAACGCGTAATCTTGGGACGCGTAATTATGCGGTGCAACAAATCGGCGGCAATATGCATACTCGTAGGGAATCTACAACTAAAAAAGACGCGAGATAGAATTGACCACTACAAACGTGTGTATTGACTTAACCTACTTATCTAACTATATGACGCTAAAGAAGCTCAGTGTCCGTCGCCTTTCAGAGCACACTGTCATCTATTAAAGTCAACGGGAGGTTCTTCCGCAGTTTGATTTTCTATGACAAATTGTGAGGTTTTACCAACTGTTCATATGGTTATTCAACAATTGGAAATTCTGCTTTTTCTAAAGCGTTTTCAAAAATTTGCGGACGAAGGACGTAGAAAATTAACCATATGAAGAAATTGTAGAGTTTTGTGGCAAAATTCCCGGAACTTGAAATCTGACGGTGTGTTCAAGTTGGTGTTTTTGGAATGTTTGAATACTTGTGGAAATAGCTGCATAACAGTGGATTCTATAACACCATTGCAAAACAAACGATTACTTTCAAAATCACTTGCATCCTAGTGCAGCACTTCTTCCAGAGGTGTTTGGACACGGCTTTCTTGAAACATGTCTAGAAAGCGGATCGATTCTGTTGGAAAATCCAGAAAAGTTAGTCTTTTACCAAATGCTTCTAGTTAGCTTTTCTTACCAAAAAAATGCAAACTGGGCACCCACACTGTGCATGAGCTTAACTCCTTGTTGACATCTTGGCATTAGCCGCAAGTAGCGGGTATGCTAGCAGACCACCATGTTTGGTTTCCCACCACTGGAGCAGTGGCAATCCATTGCAGCTTTCTGCAATGATTTCTACTGCTGCAAGTGAACATAGTTGCTGGGGGTTTTCCAGTGCACAGAACAGCGATTTCGGTGCCATAAGTGTGTCGAGCAAGTGCCGTGGTGTGTACAGAGATGAGTGAACAGACATCTTTTGAAACTCGAATAATGAAAGACCGATACTTTTTTTCAAAAAATGGACGGACAACGGAAAAAAGGATACATAGAAACGACAGAAGTGTTTAGATTACCGAGATCATGTCAATAGGACGATAGAGATGAGATAATGATGGCTTTTCCTGGGTAATCATATTGTGCTAGCGTTGTCGCACTTCGTACCAACTGACGTTTGCTACTTGACAAATCAACGCAAGGGACTCTTTTCGTTTTTCACCAACCACATCCTACTGCAACTCTTAATATGTGGCGAAGCAGACGCTCATGTGGCTATTGCCTTGAAATGGCCCCATTGACGACTCCTGCTTCACAAGTGAATGTTAGACCGACCTCGCAGGGGTTATGACATTTTTGGAGCTGCCCTTGCGGTACCGTTCCACACTGTACTGAAAGCTTGTCACCTTACATTGTGTGTTCAAAAAGCGTTAAACAACTTTCTCATAGCTCTCCTCACATGAACATTATGTTCTGCGATATGTATTCTTATGACACAGCATTCGTCGATGTATCGACAGGACGATACGGATTGCATTCTATCACCGGTAGTTCAGTTTTGCTCACCTCTGGAGCCGCGCAGCTACATGTGCTCGTATCCCATGTCCCACCCCCCCCCCCCGGTTTAGGGGAGAGTGGTCAGAAAGAAATGCACACCAATATCCTAGTACATACATAGTAAAGGAAGGTTTTTTGTCTGACCGCAAGTCTGGGAAACTTCTTCACTTCTGCGGGCTTGATGGTTTAATCACCCAGGTTTGAGGAACAACTCCGATTCCTCTCTACGAAGGGGAGCGCCGTGAGGTGAGCAGTCGCCGCTGCTGAGTAGGACACGTGAGGCTGCGGCTCTGCCCGCGCATGTGGCCACAGCCTCGAACTGGCCCCATTGAAGGCTCATGTCCTCGCTACCGTTCATTAGTGGACATGCAATATCCTACGGTGCTGCTGCAGTTGTGTCACCGCGGACTGCGGAACTGTCGCTGTCTACTCCGGCCGATGTCACAGCTCATTAATGTTGGTGGTACCTAGGCTGTGTTCGTCGGCCTTTTTATGTGCGTGACCCTTCTGTCTTCACTTTTAGAGAACAGCCCCTGCTCTGTTCATCCATGCTGCCGCTGTTCGTTACTGTTGCTGTCTGTACCCATTTCAGATTACTGCTGCTGCTGTGTTCATTCCTACTGACTCTTCGAGATCCTTTTTACGTTGATGTCAGTGTTGTGATGAGTATTTGCGGCTCTATCCCGCTCATGCCTATTTTTGCCGAGGTCATTAGTAGTCGTAGAACTTATATACGCACTCCTGTGCCTTCTTTCCAAGTCGGGTAACCACTTAACAAGATGAGACCACCCCAACTCCCAGTCGTTTTCCGGCTAGTTTTGTAGCCAGCAACTAAAATTTTCTATTTTACTCTACCGAGAAAGACATGCCGCATATAGGCTCGGGGGTTCGTCATTCACTCAGAGGAGATTCGCCTTGGTAGGAAGACACATGTATGCCCATTTACAGCAGAAGTGGCGTATCTCGGTTCACCACAGGGCTAGACTTCACCAGTGCTGCTTAAGATTTTGTCCTCCGTACAACACAATACGTTGTGTTTGGCTTTTCTACATGATGACCCTCCGCCCGAGCCCACTTGCTCCGAAGTTTACTTATATCCAAAAAAAATCACATGCATACAAGTCGTACTGATTCTCTGCGAAAAGAGTCAGACCAAGAATCTCATTTCCTTCTACTCTAGTTGAGAATTGAGCTAGGTCACTTCTGATGCAACTGGCCACCTCTGTACCCTGTTGCGAAGGCGGGTAACCACTTACCAAGACGAGTCCTCCCACCACAGACGTTTTGCACCTAATTCTGTAGGCAGTAGGTAAAATTCTTTCATTCGTACTTCGTTGGGTTGAGCGTACCAGTCCCACCCTCCCACCCATGCTTTCTATTTGGTCAGATGTGGACTAACTCAGTTCATCATAGAGCTAGAATACACCAGTGCTGGTTAAAATTTTGACTTCCGTACGACACAATCCCACCATATTTCCACCATATATAATAGAGGAGGGTTTTTTGTCTGTTCGTAATTCTTTGGAACTTCGTAAACTTCGCCTGTCCGCGCACGTGTTGGGTGGCCACAGCCTCGAACTGGCCCCATTGAAGGCTCATGTCCTCGCTACCGTTCATTAGTGGTCCTGCAGTGCACTGCGGTGCTGCTGCTGTTGTGTGACCGCGGTGTACGACTCTGCCACCTTGGTGCACGGCCGAGGTCACAGCTCATTCCTATTGCTGCTACCTCCGGGCTTAACCTGTTGATGTGTATGACCTTCGATGTGTACTTTCTGAGAGCCGCTCCTGCTATGTTCACCCGTGCTGTCGCTGTTCGTTGATGTCTACACCACCCTCTAGCTCCGTCGGTCCACCTTCACTTTTCAGATAACTCCTCCTGCTGTGTTCACCCACACTTGCACTCTTAGTTACTGCCTATACCACCGTCCAGCTGAGCCCGTCCAACTGCAGCGTAAATTTTCACTTTGATTGTTTATTTTCGATATCTTTTTAAATTGCTGGCAGTGTTGTGATGAGTTTTTGCGGCACTATCCCAGTGCTCGTCAATCTACATGCTACAGTATTCGCCTTGGTAGGAAGGCACATGTATGCCCATTCACATCAGTAGGGGCCTTACTCTGCATAATAGGGCTAGAATACGGATAGGAATGGCACTTCCTACATCGTGAACCTCTCGCCGGAGTCTATTTGCGCCCAAGTTATTTGTGTAGTCGTAGTACCTATATCCACACGCGTGTGCCTTCTTACCAAGGCTGACAACCACTTAACACAATAGGTCCCCCCGCCGTTCTGCGCCTAATTCTGTAGGCGGCAAGTTACATTCTTTAATGCGTAGTTTCTTGGGTTGCGCGCATCTCTTTCTCCCGCCCACCCATGCTCAACGAAGGAAATTTGTTGAAAAGGTATGAAGAACATTAGGAAGGGAACCTCATATCTCCGCCGTTTTCTGACTTATTCTGTACTTTGTAGGTATCCCATTCCAAGTTCGTTGGGTTGAGCGCATCAGTTTCTTTCGCCCACCCATGCTTCCTTCATATCGCTTAGAGAAGTTAAACACCAACTACAACTGTAAGGAACACACATATCCCTACTTTGGTGGTTCATGTAAATGGCATTTACACTATCACTCAAATACAAGCTGCGGTGAACGTTTGGAGTGTATGGCGCTATCCCATTGGGTTGTGCGAATAATTTCCTCCCGCCCACCCATGCTTCCTACTTATCGCTCAGAGAAGTTAAACAACAATTACAACTCCGCGTGAAAACTTATGTGCTAGCAAACGAAATGGCTGCCCATTGCCCTAATTCCGGGAAACCGTTGCAGGACTACCACGAGTCCCCGTCACGGAGGGGCAATACCCTTTTTCAAACTATTAGGTTGTCCCATAAGTCCCCGACGTTTTTTTCAACGATTCACTGCCGATTTCGCCGGCGGTCTCTTGCATAGCGCTTTAGGTCGTTGAAGTGAAAAGTGAAAAAGTGAAAAAGTAGCCATTTGCGCACTTGTTCTCTCCGCTTGGTTTGTAATTTTTTGCGCAGTTTTTTATAGCACTTTGAAGACAATGTTCTGTACTACAAGAATGTGTGTTAGTGCTATTTGCTCATTTGTCCTTTATTGATTTTTAGGTCATCAAATTGGGACGTCCGAAGGAGGGTGGTTATTTTTGCCGGCAGCTCCTGCTCTGCGGTTGGACTTTTTGGGTTGCTGTTATATGTCATTCGAAAGAGAATGTCCCGCTCTATAAGAAAATGTGTTGCGCTTATTGACTTCTATTGAATATCAACAAAATGCCACAAAGAGAAAAATCGTCTTCACCAACAACTCCTTCTACTTCTTCAGTTGTTGATGTTCGACAGAAATCAGCGTGAGCGAATAAACGCAACACAAATTCTTACTGAGCAAGACGTCCTCTTCCAAACGACATATAACACCAAGCAAAAAAAGTCCAACCACAGAACCGGAGTTTTGGTAAAATTTCGGACGGGAAAGTCGGACGTCCCAATTTGATGACCTAAAAATCAATAAAGGACAAATGAGCAAATAGCACTAACACACATTCTTGTAGTACAGAACATTGTCTTCAAAGTGCTATAAAAAACTGCGCAAAAAATTACAAACCTAAGCGGAGAGGACAAGTGTGCAAACTTTTTCACTTTTCACTTCAACGACCTAAAAATTGACAAAATCCATGATGAAAAAAGAAATGCAATACATGTTCTGATAGAGCAAATCATTCTCTTTCGAAAGCTATGCAGCGCTGTGCAAGAGACTGCCGGCGAAATCTGCAGTGAATCGCTGAAAAAAACGGCGGGGACTTATGGGACAACCTAATATTTCATCCTTCGTTTAACCTGCCCGAGGGTCGTTTCACCCTGTAACACTTCCCTTTCGTTTCGTAAGTCGTAGGCTAGTATAGAACAAATGAATTGGGTGCCTATTGCCCTCAATCCGTGAATTCGTTGCGGTACCACCACGAATCCCAAATCGTTGCGGGACCACCACGAATCCCCGTAGTTAGAGGCGAAACCCCTTTCGAACTATTTTGTCCGCCGTTTAACCTTCCTGCAGGTCACTTCACCCTCGAACTGTTACCTTCGACTTCGTAATTCATAGGCTGGCTTAGACGAGTGTCCAATGCGATTTGGGTAGTGTCCAACTCGATGTGAATAATTCTGTGATAGCAAATGACTTGGCTGCGTATTGCCCTCATACCGAGAAATCGTTGCAGGACCACCACCAATTCCCGTAACGTAGGGACGACACCCTTTTTCAAACTATTTCATCCAGAGTTCAATCTGCCTGAGGGTCATTTCACCCTGTTACACTTCCATTTCCTTTCACAATTCGTAGGCTAGCTTAGAAAAGTGTCTGATTCGAGGTGAAATTTTCTGCAATAGCAGATGAATTGGCTGCCTATTGCGCTCATTCCGTGAATTCGTTGCGGGACCCTATTTTATCCGCCGTTTAACCTGCCTGTGGGTCATTTCACCATCGAACTGTTCCCTTTGACTTCGTAAGTCGTAGGCTAGCTTAGGCAAGTGTCCAATTCGATTTAAGGAGTGTCCAATTCGACGTTAAAACTTCTGTGACAGAAAATGAACTGGCTGCCCATTGTCCTCATTCCGAGATACCGTTGAGGGAACACCACGAATCCCAAATCATTGCGAGACCACCACGACTCCCTGTAAAGTAGGGACGACACCCTTTTTCAAACTATTTCATCCAGAGTTCAACCTGCCTGAGGATTATTTCACCCTGTAACACTTCCATTTCGTTTCATAATTCGTAGGCTAGCTTAGAAGGGTGTCCGATTCGAGGCGAAAACTTCTGCGATAGCAGATAAATTGGCTGCCCATTGCCCTCATTCCGTGAATTCGTTGCGGGACCACCACGAATCCCCGCAACGTAGGGCGAAACCCTTTCCAAACTATTTTATCCGCCGTTTAACCTGCCTGTGGGTCATTTCACCATCGAACTGTTCCCTTTGACTTCGTAAGTCGTAGGCTAGCTTAGGCAAGTGTCCAATTCGATTTAAGGAGTGTCCAATTCGACGTTAAAACTTCTGGGATAGCAAATGAATTGGCTGCGTATTGCCCTCATACCGGAAAATCGTTGCGGGAATGTCTCTTTCAAACTACCGTTTAACCTGCCTGAGGGTAATTTCACCCTCGAACTATTCCCTTCGACTCCGCAAGTCGTAGGCTAGCTTAGACAAGTGTCTAATTCGATTCGAATAGTGTCCAATTAGACGTGACAACTTCTATAACAGAAAATGAACAGGCTGCCCATTATTCTCATTCTGGGACACCGTTGAGGGAGCACCACGACTCCCTGTAAAGAAGGGGGGGGGGGGCAACATTTTTTCAAACTATTTTATCTTCCGTTTAATGTCTGAGGGTCATTTCACCCTCAAACAGTTCCCTTTGATTACCTAATTCGTAGGCTAGCTTAGAAGAGTGTCCAGTTCGATTTGAAGTGTGTCCAACTCAGCACGAAAACTTCTGTGTTAACAAAGTAGTGGCTGTCCATTGCTCTCATCCCGGGAAATCGTTGCGGGACCACCACGAATCCCTGTAAGGTATGAGCGGAACCCTTTTTCAAACTTTCGTCCTCCGTGTAACTAGCCTGGGGGTCACTTCGCCCTCGAGCAGTTCTCTTTCATTTCATAAATCTACACTATGTTAAAACCAGGGGTATGAGTTTAACGGCTAACACTTACCGGTTTAACGGATTTACCGGCATTTTCGCGATGAATTCTCTTAACGGAATTTTTCGATAAATTCCAGAATTTCGCCCTCGAGCAGTTCTCTTTCATTTCATAAATCTACACTATGTTAAAACCAGGGGTATGAGTTTAACGGCTAACACTTACCGGTTTAACGGATTTACCGGCATTTTCGCGATGAATTCTCTTAACGGAATTTTTCGGTAAATTCCAGAATTTACCGGAAAAGTTAACGACTTTTTCCTACAAAATCATGTTTCTATCTCTATCGAATGAAGAGGGAAACACACTACCGATCTCAGTTTAGAAGTGATTGCTTCTATCTTCCCCGATAGCTTGCTATGGAGAAGATAGAAGCAATCACTTCTAAACTGAGATCGGTAGTGTGTTTCCCTCTGGAGCGCACAATCTCCGCCTCGTTATGTGGACATGGATGTTTTAATGAGGTTGAGGACCACGAACGAGCTTGCTATTAGCGTTCGTGATCCTCAACCTCATTAAAACATCCATGTCCACATAACGAGGCGGAGATTGTGCGCTCCAGTGTTAAAAACGCGCTCCACTGAGATAATACCTCGCGCTGAGATTCCCCAAACGGCTTGAGATAATTAGAACCAGTGATATATAGAAACTCTCAGAAAAGAGGTCGCCAGAGGAATAACGAGAAGATGCGCTCATGTCTTGTCCCCGTACTTAAGTCGAAGATGTAAGGCATCGGAATGCACTCTGCTAGTCTAACTGATCCGTGGTTGACTTTTAAGCTGTTTTCCCGTATAAGAAGAGAGACAAGTTCGTTATCATGTCACATTTCGTTGTTTTTTCTAATGTGTCTGGCTTTGCTCCTAAGTACAGCTTAATAGCTCCAAAAAGTAGTAGTGTAAGGTGTAAATCATTCTTTCGTCGAATGAAAAGATGATAATTGTGATAATTTTAAAAAGCAGTTAGAATGTTAATTCAAAAGAAATATAGCAATATTCGATTGAATGTCAGATGTTCCAGAAATGTTTTTGTAGAGTTTTAATTAAACACCCACAATATAGGCCGTTGTACTCGTCTGTTGTTAGGCTTCCTTTTGCTTTGTTTGTTGTGGGATGCTCGTTGCTTTCAGTGCGTCGTCTGCTTTATGATGTCATATGCATGATAAAATGAAGATGATATGGTTTTTGTGAACGTGATGATGTTTCGGTGAAAAGCTTTACACTTTTTTACACCACTGCCGCTTAAGACTAGTTGTTTTTGAGGGAACATTATATTTAAAAAGCACGGATTTACCGGTGAATTTATGCGTTAAAAATATGCGGTAAAAAATTTACCGGCGGCAAGTCAGCGCACAACTTTGGTTCAAACCCGTGCTCATCCCTAAGCTCCCTCATCAACGCTCATCGTTCAGGTCTGACTCATGATATGCACCATTTCCATGCCCCGCGGTTAAACGCCGTTGAGAATTTCACTATGTTCATCATTCTTGTTTCACTTTCTGTCTTATTTTTCTCTATTTTTATACTTCCTCTGCTTTTCCCTTTTCACATTCGCCCCTTATTCTTCACTAGCGTGCGTATTCTACAGATGCCGACACCACGTCTCACTGCTGAGGAGCAATCTCGACGAGCAGAGCGCTTGCCTGCCAGTGTGGCGCGGAGGAGAGCCGCACATCCTCCTGAAGTCAAGTCTTCCAAGCGACCCATCTCCTTGATACAACGCGTCGGCGCAGTGCTCGCCTCCTCGCCAACGAGGCTCGTCTTGCCGAAGTCCACGCTGCCGCCGTTGAGTGCATCGGCTCCTCAGAACTCTATCGATTCCATCCCGCTCACTTGGAGTGGGGCGCGCCGCCGGCAATCGCCCCTCACTCCACTGCTTGGGTTCTATGAATCAAACCTGCAGTTCATGCCGTGCTCTCCATTTCCTTGACTAGAAGGTTGCCTCATCGGGTACACTGTACAACATGAGCTGCAACAAAGGAAAGTTGCCATGTCGGCGTTTCAGGACTTTCTCTCCGAGCTTCGTCAATTTTTCGAGAGCCCCGATAGACGCTCCCTTCGATTTCGTAACGCTGTTAGATACTACAACAGCAGCTTGGCTATGACATCCATGATTGCTGACTTGATACTCCGCGAGGTGGGAGTCCACTTGTCGCGCTGCAAGCTGCTGGTGAGCTTGCTGCGCGGCAAGTCAACAGCGGCTGCGACAGCGTTATGTTCGCTGACCTCCACCACCTCTTCATCCGCGTAAACCCTTATGTTCAGTTGTTCATTATGATGAACGAGGCACTGCTGACTGAAGAGCAATCCGCCATGCCGACGGTCGTCCTCCGAAGCCAGTCCTTATGGTCTTCGGCCAGCAGTCGACTGATGATGCTCGCCGATACAACGTTGCCACCTCCAACGAGGTTGCAGTTGTGCATGTTGGCGATGAAGACTACACTCCTGGCGAGCGCCGGTTTGTAATTCGCTCAACAGGCAGTCCTCTGAAAACCGTGAGCCATCTCAACAGCATTTGCGATCCTCTGACTTATCCCTTGCTGTTCCCGACTGGCGCTGCTGACTGACATCCTGGCTTGCACAAGCCCTCCACCAGCGCCACTGGGAGAACACGCGTTACCCAGGATTTCTACTCCTACTTATTCTTCCCACGCGCAACCCGCTTCTACATGCCGGCAAGCTTTTCAGCGGTACGTCGTCGACAGCTGGCTGAAGATCGAGATGAATCGCTTGAATTATTCCAACCTCATTCATCCCTGCTCAGACTGTACACCGTTCGTATGAAATGGCTAATGGGCCTCCTAGGCGACGTGTTGTCCTTGGCGCGGGCTTTTCCGGTGGCCCACGAAGCATGGTCGTTGATTATCAGAATGCTATGAGGATCGTCTCCAAACACGGTAAGCCTGACGTCTTCCTCACATTCACGTGCAAAGGATGGAACATTAACACCTCTGCTGACGTCGACAACCTCATCAGTGCTGAACTTCCCTGCCGCACGGAAGATCCTGTTCTCTTCGATATCGTTTCGAAGAATGTATGATCCATCGACCGTGCGGTCTATTCAATCAATCTTCGCTGTGCATGAAGATTAGTAGCTGCTCGAAGGAATACCCCAAATCGTTCCGCCCTGAGACATCCCTCTCTGATGATGGGTTCCCCGAGCACATACGTCGATGGGACGGCCGCTACGTCATTTGCCGCAATGTAGGCATGGACAACCGCTTCGTTGTGCCGTACTCCCCCTACCTCACGCACATGTTCCGTGCTCACATTCACATGGAGGTGTGCGCCCTGCTACACGGCATCAAGTACGTGTACAAATGCGTGTACAAAGGCTCGGACCGCGCCCGTCTTCGGCTAAGCCGAGCTGGCGGTGAAACAGGTGTGCATGATGAGTCTGCGAAGTACATCGACGCTCGCTATGCATGCGCTCTTGAGGCGATACATCGTGTCTTCGGTTCCAAAGCAGCAGCGGAGCGTGTCCGTCGAGCGACTACAAATTCATCTCCCCGATTTCCAGAACGTTTCCTTCAACGCCGGTGTGGAGGCGCTGGCCCCTCAGGCCGCGTCTACCCGCTTCAGCACGCTAACAGCCTTCTTCCTTAAGAATAGCACATCCGCTGACCTTATCGCCCTCCACGGTTGCCTCCCGGACGGATTAGTCTCCTCCCGGTCTTTCCACTGTTATGAAATGTTCGAGCACTTCACGTACAGCAACGGATGGAGGGAGCGCCTATGCGCTGCCAAAACTATATTCGTCGGTCGTATTATTTCGTTGGACCGTCCGACTCCGAATGGTTTGCACTCTCCTACTTCTTCTATGCGGGAAAGGATGTACATCCTTCGTAGACGTCCGTACCGTCGACGCCGTTGAGCATCCCTCTTCCGTTGCTGCCGCCAGAGCTGCCGGTTATTTCCGCGACTACGCCTACTTCACGCAGTCTCTCCGTGAAGCATCCAGTTTCTACATGCACACTCAGCTCCGCTCCTACTACGTCTCTGCTTATTTTCGGCGAGGTTCTGCCACCCGTTCCTGTGCGCCTTTGGAGGGCGTTCAAAAGTGAGTTCGTGCAGGATTACCTGGCCAGCGGTAGCTCACCTGCAGTCGTTGAGTCGCGCGCTTTCTACGAGATTGCCGCACGCACTGATTCGTTCGGTAAGGAGTGGACAGCCTACTTAGACACTGACATACCTTTGCTCTCTGACTCCACTCCCATCATCGACTACGCCCTCCACGAGCGACTAGGAGACTCACTCTACGCTAGCCTCAACGAAGAGCAGAAGGCTGTTGTTGTTGATGTTGGTGTTGATGAAGTGCTTTTTGCTATCGAACGTCGCAAGGGTGGCTGCATATTCGTTGGTGGGCCCGGTGGCGGCGGCAAAACCTTCGCCTACACTGTCATCTATCACCTGGCTACCGATCGCCGATTCAAAGCCATCGCCGTTGCGTGGACCGGTATCGTTGCCAATCCCTTGCCCAGAGGACGAACAGCAACCTCAACATTCCGTTTAATTGTGGCCGAGCAATCCCGCGCCCCTAGTATGAAACGTCAGTCGAGGGAGGCCAGAAATTTAAGCGCCATTGATGTCGTCATCTGGGGAGGCCCCTATGGCCCCGAAACTAGCCTTGGAGGCGGTCGACGCACTCCTGCGAGATCTCCTTCAGACCGTTTCATCCTTCGATGGCAAGATCATGCAGATGGGCTGTGACTTCCGACAGGTTTTTGTTGATATTGAGAAACGTAGTCGCTCTGACATGGTGCACGCGTGCACCAAGCGCTCTGTCCTCTGGTCTCTCTTTCACACTTTCCATTTGACGGCCAATATGCGTATTAGTGTGGATGAGGCTGCTCATAAGCAGTGGTTCCTGCAGTTGGGCAATGGTGCTCTAGCCACTGACTGGAATTGCGATCTACTCGTTACCAGCGACCTTCTATGTGGTGGTGACATCATTTACGCCGTATTCGGTGATGTGTTTGCTGGCCTGTCATTCGAACTCACTGACGCCGTCATCCTCACCCCTCGGAGTGTAGACTCACTGAAACTTAACACCGCGTACTAAGTGGAGTCTGCCGGACGTTCGCTAGCGAGGACGAGGCTGTTGTTGACCACCCCTCTGACTCGCCCAACTTCCCAATTAAGTTCCTTAATAAGATGACTCCCACCGGCTTGCCTCCCATCTGCTCTATACGAAAGTCGGCAGCCTTCTGATGCTGCTTCGGACTTGGACGTTGCCAACGGTCTCCGCAACGGCGCACGTTTCATCGTCAGACACATCGGTCAGCGGGTGCTCATCTGTGAGCACGCTGTCGGTAGCCGGCTAGGCTCTGAGGTCACACGCTGTCGGTAGCCGGCTAGGCTCTGAGGTCGCAAAAGTGTGCGGGGGGCTTAAAGCCCTCCGCACACTTTTGCGGCAGCCGCGTACGCGGCAGGGGCCAGAACAGCCGCGTACGCGGCTTCCACTGCTGCGTGCTAGAGTTCACGCGGCAGTGGATGCCGCGTACGCGGCACTCCTCCTGCTGGATCGATCGCCAGTACGGCAATGCAAAGGAGTGATGTAGCTGAATGGTTCCACTCAGGACCTGCGCGCCCTAATCAGAACATGTCGTCATCCCAGTCATTTTCGAATATGTCCTGTACATTTCTCTTTTGTTCAGCTAAGCCTTGTTCTGTACCCATTTGAGCTTTGCGGAAATACGGATGCTTTCAGACGATCCGCTCCGGCATCTCCATGGCCGTGCGCCATGTACAAGTACGAAGTCTGGCCTCCGGTAAAGACATGCCGGTAGTGCGACTTCATGGTGCCAAGCGGAAGGACGTCAACAAAATCATTAAGCCAACCGAGCCCAATGTGAGCTTTATGTTCCGCTGCTAACGGCTGTCTCATTCCCAAATACGCTAAAGTGTGAATGTTTAGGTTCCGATCGCGGTTACCGGCGATGAAGCAATTGAGATCGTCGGTGAGACTAGTTGAACACAGAGGAGCGCACAGTTCGTATATTCCGGCCAGCTCGAGAAGCCACACAGACACTTTGGAATCATACTAAGGTACGTTTCCGTCTGCTTAGTTTTCCATTTATTTTTTGCTGCTTGGTCTTTATGCGATTTCTGCTATAGCTCCGACATCTCTCGTTTTAAGTTAGCGAGCAGTTTCAAGTTGATGGTGAAAAGGACAATAGGTTAAAGGACGCCGTCAGGCAGAAATAGGGTCGGGGTGGGGGGAGGGGGTCACCCCCCCCCCCCCTTACACAACTGTTTATGCCTTTTGAAACCGAATTTTTTTTTGCTGCACTGGTGTAATCTAGCTCTACAGTGGACTGAGGTAGGCCATTTCCGATGTAATTTCATACACACGTGCCTTCTTACCAAGTAACCACTAAGTAGGGGTTGACCCCTCCCCCGACCCTATTTGCGCCCGCTGTTACTCAATGTCTTTTGGTGTCACGCAATCTACTTCTACGAAATGTGGAAGTAATTTGAATGTTTTCCTATTCAGTGACTTGTGGTCCCAGACGCATAGTTGGCCTGGGCGGGAAATCTACACAAAGAACCTTGAATCAAATGCACGCGACAGAAGGTACCTCCTCAGACTGCGCTCTCTCCCTCTGCTTGTGCCGCATAAGCTTTTCCTAGTGGGTATGGAAGTGCAATTATTTGCTGTTCATGGTCTTGACCCTTGACCGTATTAACTTGCACTTGGATTTATGATGTTTGATTTATGATCATGATAATGTTGTTAGGCTAAAGGTACTCTAGCTCCACACGACATGACCTTTCTAGTGCAAAATGAGGATGGAAGCTTATTTGCTATTTACTGAGTCACAAGTGTCAAAACGGATCAAAAGTTGTTTTCTCCGAAGTTCGAATTTTCAAAGCAGGCAATAGGAGCATGTCGGACGACGAGCTGTCTGTCCAACATGAGGTTCACGGAGGGACAGTGGGATCAGGGAGACACGAAGGTGACATATCTACGTTTAGAACAGGCGGTTACAGGAGTCAGACATGAAGGGAGTACAATCCGTAATAAAGAAATGGACTTCAGAATCAAAAAAGGACGTTTCGAGAAACGTATGAAGATGATTCAGATCCTGGGGAATACGTCAACGTCGTTGATGATGTAAGATGTCGAATTCACCTTTGGTAGTATACTCAAAAAAGCTTATGGTATTACGTTTGAAGTTTAGGAGAAGCCGCTCGCGAACACAGGGTTATCAGACGCCAGCAAGGTGTTACCCTTAAAGCAGAAGGTAAAAGTTATGAATACTAAACAGCAGTAACTACTAAAACAAGTCTTGTTTTAGAGTGAAACGAAACCTAATTTGGTAAGAGGAGACGGTGAGGAGTCATCGTTAAGAGTGAGTTTTAATCAGTAACACAGAGCTCTATTATAAGTGCGCAGAGGTAGTCTATTACAGAGTACAAGCTCGTCAAAGTCCACCCAGGGGGAAGATGCAGCCGCTAAAACTTCAAATAAGTGGACAGATGCCCGTCGGTATTCTCTAGTCGACGAGGTTAGCAGCAGAAGAGCCCTCTGGGACATAACATGTACCATGTACAAGGACAAACAGCACGCGGACTTTGAATGGCACAAGATCAAGGACAGACTAAATAGAAGATTTGGAGCAGACTTCGAAGGTCAGTACGCACAAAAGCATTGGAATATCAGAGAGGTCGTCCGAATAGGAATTTTAGTTTCAGCTGACGAAGTGAAAAAGCAATGGAAGAATCTACGAGATAGCTTCTTCAAAAGAGTGAAAAGCTCCGGGAGAACAGGTTCAGCTGCAGAAGAGATGCCCAGGAAATGGCCTTATTTTAAATCCATGCAGTTTTTGCTAATATTGAAGGATAATGAGTGGGTTTCATTAATATCCATCCCGCTTAAATTTACAGCTTAACTAAACAGATCAATTGCAGACAAACGTGGTCCAATGTTGGACACCTCGAGAAAAGAACTGAAGAAAGGCAGCCGCTCACAATTGTTCCGCAAATTGGCAGCATAGCAGCAGTCGACAGCATGACGAAATCGACATTAGGTCACCAACGAATAGGAGAACTCCCACGGAAAAGAATAGAAATGAGACCGGAAAAGGAGCAGGTATGCGATCAAAATGATTAAGAACTGTGTTTAATCGTAACCCAGTTCTGTCGCGTATTTGCGACACTATAGAAGGCATAAAGAAACACCTCGGCGACGACTACGATGCTATCGGTGAGTTTCAGTTAATGTAGATGTGTTCCTATACTGTGTTCCATTATAAGAAATAGTGAGAACAACTGAACTAATTCTAGGCTTGTTCATCTCGACAACGTCAAGGAAAATTGGCAAATTGGACACCTCAACAATATCTACAGACAGGTGTTGGATGAATCATGATTTGAACGGTCATTTTTGATGAATGTCTATGAATGCTGATAAAATAAACTGATTTAACAATAGCTTTGATTGACAAATTATAACAGACATATACACAAGACTAGCGAAGACCGTCTCTCACTGCAAAGTGTTCCTTCAGCATGTCTCGAGCAGCCTTTGAGTTGTGCGGAAGGTTTCCAGCGATACCCAAATGCTGAGCTTCATCAAATGCGCTGTTAAAGCCAAATCGCTGTGCAGAGCTTTCTGCTCCAACGCTGGCCACAGGTAGGTTATGGAGAATCTGGAATATACGGAGCATTCTTCGTTTTAGGAAATCTACTGGAGCTTCAATCGACTTACCATTATGGCAAGTGTGATCTTCTTTGCCACTTCGGGACTCCCACTTATAGACCTTAACAAAATTCGGAATCGATTTGCTAAGATTCCGAAGTAATTCTCCACGATTCGCCTTGTCCTGCAGTTTATGTTGCTCTAAATGTCAATTATACATTAATTTTTAGTTAGAATGCTTCACCTTGAGTGCACCAGATTGAAATGAGCACACTTAATGTCTGCAGCAGTTTCCACATGCGAATAAGGACGAATGAATCGCAGAGTCTGCCTGAACCCCTGGTCCACTAGGATGTGGCAGGGGACCTGCAAAACACATGTTTTTCATTCAAGACTAGTGCACTACTACTTCCTCTACCTTTCCAATGTTTGGCAATTCCGGAAAAATTCTGGAAGGTCAGCATCGTGGTCTTCAATAAATGACTTCATCGCACTTCTTGGGAACATCCCCGCATAAGATGATCGCCTAGCCGCTCCTGAACTGTTAATGTCCTCTAGGGTGTCCTGCTTTTTTGTGTGAACTACTATGTACCTAGATCGTAGATCAGGCATCTATAGTCTGCATCTACAAGGGCCAAAAGGATAATACTGTAGAAGCCCTTGTAATTGTAGAACACGGATCCGCTTCGTGACGGACGCTAAAGAATTCGCGGAAGTGTTGTACCTTCGAAGTTAGTCGAATATCATGTAATGGACATACTACGCAAGCTATGTGTTTGCCATCAAGAGCTCCAATGGCAGCTGGATAGTTTGATGCTCTCTGAAATCCCTTCAGTGCTTTCATCCATGTTGATTTCGTTGGCACAGGAAACTATGGAGAACTTAAACGCGCGCTTTATTTTCCTATGGTTTTACTGGATAAAATTTTTTCACCCTCGATAATCGCTTCTGCCACTTCTCATGTTATTTTTGAAGCAGTGGAGCTGCCGATGGCGAATTCGCCACTCATTTGTGTCCAGGTGCCTCCATGTCCGACACAGCTGAACGTAGCAATGACAGCTTTTCAATACTGCATGTGAACGTGATGACGATGACTCACCGCACGAACACTGACAGTCTGTGACGAGTTCCTATCGGTCCGAGGTGTGTTCTCGCATGCACCAGCTTATGATACAACTGGCTGTGAAGCTCCTCGAACTCACCTGGGTAGAGCCGAACGAACTCAAGAAAACTTTTTGGGTTCAATGACGCCAAGTAAGCGTCGAACATTCTGAATCTCGTGTGCACGAATGGGACATGAGACTCATTCATGTAGCTCTTGCCTTCCTCAAGAATTTGAGTTGCGAGGAGCTCCAGCAGCGCAATTATTTTCCTTATTCTGCCGTGGAAGGAAGTTCTGTGTATTGAATTTCATTTCTTCTATATTTCTTAGAAACTGTTTTGTTTTATTTAAGCTTTGATTTTGCTCACCCCTGCAACGCCTCGCATAGCGCGATGCGGGCTCAAGCGGAACAGTCGTGTTGCAGAGATCCTCGAGAAGTTCTACATATCGTGTTGCAGAGATCCTCGAGAAGTTCTACATAGCAGTTTCTTCAACAAAATACGCCTTAAATGAATATTCTTAATGAATTGTCGACCACATATGCAACTCTGTTAGTTGTTACTTTACACAGCTTTGATTATCGCCGTAGTAACACAATCATTTCACGTGTAGTAGTGCTACGGTAGTGGTAGTTTTCATGGACCCTTTCATATGTGTTTTGATGTCATACCGGATCCAGTCCCCTGAACTCGTTCACATGGTACTCTAATGAGGCTAGTGAACGATGATGAAAATGTTTTATTTTGTTTCACATTTTCTTCTATGCAGGTTCCTCTCAACGGCATTTCCACACATCCCTGCTATTAGCACCCTGTCGTAGTGCTCCTCCTCCCACAAAGCATCATCAGTCATCCTTTTATATATGCGCAGTGTTATTTCATGTTCGGTTAGTTAGCTAATGCATTATGTGTTCGGAGTTTACACCGTTTGTGCTCTCCGTGCTGCTTCTATAGCATCCGCATTTGAAAACTTCTCTTCATTTTATCCAACAATTATCGTTACAATTAATTACAGTATAAACATATTTCAGGAACTCTTCTCACTCATCACATTAGCTGATTCTTAACGAATATAGTCACGCAAACGATCCTTTATACTCGATAACGAATACATACATTAACAATCGTACAAAAAACATGGAATAGGAATGCACTGGATGAAATATGAGCTCAATTTGCACCGTTCAAATGACAACATAACGAGAGTCCCACTTGCGAATGTGCACAATTTCGAGACACTGCGAATTGAGAAGGAAATGGGGTGGACGACTGATAGGCCTCGTTCATCGTGCTCCTGCCTCGAAATCCATTTTTGTTGGGACGTCGACAGTGAGAACCGATGTAGACGGAGTACTTGCGCTCGTCTCTCTCGCAAGGATAATGATTCGTGCTGAAAACATAACATTTTAGACAACAATCCTGAGGTCGATGTAGAGTCTCAGGTGTATGTCTGAATGTCGAAAACAGATTTCACTGCGAGAATCGCCACCCTTCACTCCTTGACCTTGCAGCGTTTCTGCATTTCTTTTGCTAGTCCACAATTCTGCGGGTACAAGGGCTTTTCAGAAATGAAACCTACTTTTCTGCTCTATATGAAAGGGTAAGGATTCCTGCAATGATATCCGTTTTCTATTTTAAACTAATTTTGAATTTAAATTTATTTTTCCATAGAAATGCAGAAAAAAGAGCTTAATATAAGCGCGAACAACATATGCAAGATCTTGAATTTATGGACAAAAATTAGAATTTTCACATTGGACGCTTCCTATGTCTCTCCAAAAATGAGAGCTAAAGAATAGAAATCGACGTTAATGTAATCACTAGAATGCCTCAAGGAATATTTTTGTGATCTCAATTTGTTACAATCGACCATAATAGTGGCCTATAGGCGCTGTTGGTGAAAGACAAGATTCTTCAACAAAAGAGTCAAATAGATAGTAGACCAATACACTCTCAAATAGAAGAAAACTGAGCCAAACGAGCACATCTATCGCCTGTGGGTAAATGAGCGGAATCGAACTCTACATCGGTCCCGCAACTGGTGAAGGTTTTGAGTGAATTTCCTCTCACACAGTTACTTTTGAAAGCAACGATAAAAGTTATTCATCACTTTGTACGGCTTTTCATGCCCACTACTACCCGAACAGCTCTTAGTTTGACAAAAAAGGTTAACGACCTCGGGACTACAGTCGACTCCACGCTTTCCTTTGATGGGCATTGCAATATTATAGCTGCAAAGGCTGACCGCAGGTTGTTCCATCTGTTTAAAGCCTTGAGCACAAGAGACCCAAAACTATTTGTTAAGGCCTACAAAACCTTTGTGAGGTCGCTTATCGAATACGGAACATGAGATTACAGTTCATTCAAGAAGAATTCCATTTTAAGGCTAGATAGAGCTCAAAACAGCTTCACCAGGAAGTTGTTTTTGCGCTCTCTGGGCATTAACTATGATAACAGTCCTAGGAACACGTTAACGAACAAGCAACTAGGTCTCCAACCTCTTAAATGTAGAAGAATACTGAACGACCTGATTTTATTATGTAGATATAATATATTTCATGATCGAGCTGAGGTTAAATCTAATCAGTTGTTTAAATTGACCCCTCGAATTTCAATTATATCTAGGAAAAATGCAAAGTCCTGCTTAGATGATATGCAATGACGTGGTGCACATGACAGTGCCCTCGCGTTCTACCAGAAGCTATTCTGTTATGGATTATGGGTTTTCCGCTATTCTCACGCCACGTAATTTGATCAGTATCGATTGGCGGTGATCGATACCGCAAAAACGAACTTCAAATTCGTATTCATCGACCGCGATTACCCGGAAATGGCCTACCTCAGTTCACTGTACTGCTAGAACACACCAGTGCAGCAAAAAAAAAATTTCGGTTTCAAAAGGCACAAACAGTTGTGTAGGCCCCCCCACCCCGACCCTATTTCCCCATAACGGCGTCCTTTAACCTATTGTCCTTTCCACCATCAACTTGAAACTGCTCGGTAACTTAAAACGACGTTTACACGAGAGATGTCGGAGGTATAGCAGATATCACAAAGACTAAGCAGCGAAAATGAAATGGAAAACTAAGCAGACGGAAACGTACCTTAGTATGATTCCAAAGTGTGTGTGTGGCTTCTCGAGCTGGCCGGAATATACGAACTGTGCGCTCCTCTGTGTTCAACTAGTCTACCGACGATCTCAATTGCTTCATCGCCAGTAACCGCGATCGGAACCAAAACATTCACACTTTAGCGTACTTGGGAATGAGACAGCCGTTAGCAGCGGAACATAAAGCTCACATTGGGCTCGGTTGGCTTAATGATTTCGTTGACGTCCTTCCGCTTGGCATCGTGAAGTCGCACTACCGGCATGTCCTTACCGGAGGCCAGACTTCGTACTTTAGTGATTCATTATTTCCTCATTTGACCTCGCGCTTTTTTGGCCGAGCGAGCCATTAACATTAGGTTCACACACTTATGCCAATTCACGTAATTGTGGCTAAAAAAGTAGCTTTAAGACTGTAATGGAAGCGTTGACAACAAGTTTTCTGCCACTGTTAATAACAACTCTTCAATGCGGCATGAACTCTGGATGGCGATTGACGATGAAATTCAGCCAACGACTTTTTTAGCCACAAATACGTGAATTGACATAAGTGCGTGAACCTAATGTTGATGGCTCCTTCGGCAAAAAAAAAGCGCGAGGTCAAATGAGAAAGTAATGAACCACTAATACCTTTTTTTCAAGCCAAATAAAAAATGTCACCTGACGTTGGATGTTGGGCTGGTATTTTGCTTCTTACAAAGTCAGCTGTGACGGGAAATACATACCTCTACATGTGGAACGAGTGAGCTTTTGCTCTTGATCTCACTGAAGTCGTAGTCCGGATACGCAACGTTAAGCGCTCCTATCAAGTCAAAGAGCGTCCTCCTTGAAACCGAGCCGAGCAGCACAAACTGGAAAGAGCACATAATATAATCAAAACCATCGATACAAAACACAACATTTTAAAAATAGAGATCGAGAGACGAAACAGCTGATCGGGGAGTTTAAAGGACGGGTCAGCTTTCATTTTCTAGATCCCCGCAGCGATCAGCTAGAGTCCAGACACGGGCACGGGCGCGCGGTGCTGGCAGAGCCACGCGGCAGCACTTCCTTGAGGAGTACGCGTGAGCGGCAAAGCGTCTGCCGCGTAGGCGGCACATCAGCGGCAGGCCGCGCGAGGCCAGCTTTGCCTCTGCGTCTCTGCCCCATGCTTAAAGATAGGGCAGCCGCGTTGCCGCAAAAGTGTGCGTAGGGCTTAAGTCCCTCGTATGGGCTGCTACTATATCCATCGTATGCTGCCGTTCCGCCTTCGACGATGGCAGTTTCCGCTGCGCTTGAGCTTCGCGATGACAATTAATTAGTCCCAAGACCAAACGTTCTCAAACGTTCTTGAGGGTTTGTACTGCATTGCACGGCCCCATTTTTTCTCAGGCCAGCTCTACATCGCTTTCTTCCGCTTTCACACACTGCAAGGTATCGTTGTCGATGCTCCGCTCCACCTCATGCGCAACATTTTCTACGACGAAGTGCTGCGAGATTGATCCGCTGTATAGCTGTTCACCTCAACCACTCTCCCATGCCACCATTCCTTCCCTTCCTTTCCGCTGCGGTTCGGTCCAACCCTTCCCGCTCCTTTGCACTTCTACGCCGCAGTCATCCACGATCCACGACGCTTTCTGCCGCATCGCCTCTGCTGCATTATGTGAGTTCACTCTTTTGCGTTACATTGATTTTCTGCCGCTTTGTTCCAGCTGCCCCACTACTCTTATTCGTCCCTCACCTGCGTGTTCACCTTTCAGCGGGATCTTCACCGTTTTCCCTTCTCCTACGCTCCCGCGCTCACAGTGTCGCCGTGCCTCGGCTGGACTACGTGCGTTCCTACTCTATCGTTAATCTTTTCCTGTTTTTCGACTACGGCGTCCTGTGATTGCTTCTATTTTACCTTTTCCATCTGCCACTTTGTCTCTGCTCACCTACTATCTACGCCACCGCATCTCCGCTAGCAACTGTGAGCTGAACCCTGCCGTTACGTTTCTTCCGCCTCTCCCACTCCCCCTTCTATCACCTCTTCTATTTGCCACGTTTCCAGGTCCTCTTCACCGCTTGCGCTTCTCTTCCCATCGCCATATCGACTACCACCGTGCCTCCGATTAGGAGACATGAGTTTGCCCCTGCCATTGGGCTCCCTCAGCTTCTCTCGTTCATCGCAGCTAATACTTGACCTGCTTCGACGCCTCCTCCACCGTATTCACCCTCTCTACGATCAACGACTGCCGCTGTTGCCATGCCTCCACCACGAGATGTGAGTTCAGTCCCCGCCGTTCCGCTCCTCCTGATTCTCATCTTTGCCTCGATGCGCTGTTACACTTCTTTTCCTATGCCTTCTTCGCCGCTTCTCGCCCGCTTCACCACGCCCGATCTAACTGTCGCCGTGCCTTTGACTGCAAAGCGTTAGTTGACCCCTGTCGTTACGTTTCATCAGATTCTAACATTCACCTTTCTATGACCTCTTATAATTTCCTCGTTTCCGCGTCTCACCGCTTCTACCCGCCCACGCTCAACGTCCGACGCTGCTGCCATGCCCCACCATCAAATGCGTGTTCCTCCCCTCTACTGTTACATGGCTGTTTCTTGACTGCTTCCTCTCGCTCGTTGCTTAGTGTTCCAGCCTCTTCAGCGCAATCTCCCCGATCATCTCTTCAGCTACGGTCAGCGGCTCACCCTGTCACAACGTCCCCGCTCTAGGATACGTGAGTTCACCCTCTCACTTCTTCTTCTTTCCTTCACCGTGCTATGATCACATTTAACACTTCATCCCTTTTCAACGCTTTCCCCGCCGTTTCGCTCCATCTACAACCGCTCACTCACGCTGCGATCGCGCCACAACTGCTAGCTGTGAGTTGCACATCCGTCGTTCCATTCCTGTTCCGAATCCTTTCTCTCACAATTCCTATTTCTCTTAATTTCTCCCTTTCCTGTTCACGTTCACTTCTGCTCCCCCACATACCCTCGCCATTCACATCCTCTCACGCTCAACCACACGCTGCCATCGGTGCCCACCCTTTCCATTACATACGGCTCTGTAGCCTGCGTAGACGGCGCCGGCGCAGCCGGCTAGCCCGAACTGGCCCGCGGATGCGATGGCGGCGTAGCCGGCTAGCCTGCCGTTGCCTGCGGAGCCTGCAGAGGTATCGCGGGCGTAAAAGACCCCCAAACGCGTAATGCGTCGTATTCCATTGTGACTCCCTACTCCTTGGGTTTAACGACTTGGCAAAAAATAAACACATTTTCATACTAGTCTAGGGGTGAGGATTCTCCCTATATGACTCGCTTCCCCCGTTCAGACATACGCTTCAGACCCTTCCTTTGTAAGGGAGGGGTTATTCGAGTGCCGAACACTATGCCTAACTCCATTTGGCCGGTCGTGGCAGGATACTACCCATACCGATAACTAAGGGTGATCCGTGATCCTGATCCGACCATCTTCATGCGGCAGGTGACCTACCGAGATCAGCGGATTTTTCAAAAACGGACACCGGAATCGTAATCAGAGCACCAAATAACCCCTTAGATGACTTTGGACGAGGAAATGTAGTCAATTTCGAAAATATCGATTTTCGATGACGTCACCGTCCGCGCAGACTCCGCCTATACTGCCCACGCTCTCGATGCGAAATTGTCAAAAAATCGATTTTCCTAACATCAGTCGAAGGTGGCACCATTCGATAGAACTCTTCGAGCTGAACAGAATGGTGTTATTGCGATAGTCGAAACTCAAACTTGGTCGAGTTATGGCGGAAGAAATTTTACTGCTGCCCTCCGCCGCACTAAAATGGAAGCTGGAACTAAGGCAGGATAGACAGCTAGGGGGTTTGGGCATTTCATGGTAAAGTACCTGGTTTGCTTTGCTACGCATTCGTAGGCCGTTAGCACATCGCGTCTTTCCCAAGTGGTCGACTGAAATCGGAAAAAATCGTGTCACGCAATGAGCACCTGCATTTTCGCACAGCTGTAACTTAGTATATTCATGAGCTACATCGTTGTGCTTTGATGTGCTTTAAGAAACTGTGCTACCTATAAAACCTTAGGGCTGCAGCCGCAAAGACAGCATTTGACAGAGTTATCGCGCTCCGAACACGCCTGCTTGTGCAATTTGCGAGCGGTCGTGCCCACTCAACTGATATGTTCGGTTCTATATGCATTGTGCACAGCGCACTTCAAAGTCTCGCCGGGACACAGTACAGCAATTCCTGAGTAGGGGAATTTCTGACAAAACTTCTCAAACGCTCACTCTACAAGCTGTCACGCGATTGATAGGTTCGATCCTATATACATTGTGTACAGCGCACTCCAAAGTTTCGATGGGACCATTAACGATTTAACGAATTTAACGGATTAACGGCATTTTTTTGTTAAAATCTGGCTTAACGACTTAACGGAAATTTTTAGAAATCCAACGGAATTTTTAACGAACTTTTTTCAGTGAGTTTATCACATTTACTCTTAACATCCATTGATGTTGCAAGTCTCATCCTCCCGATTAGGACTGTTTCTAAAAAATATTTAAAAAATATTAAAATCTTCTTGAATATTTTAATGTTTTCATGAATTTGTTCTAATTTTTTTGGAAATAATGCATTTTATGGGTGTGTGTAGCGCAGTCGGAGGAGGTGCCGGCTATAACGTGCAACCTATACCGGGGTTCCGCTCTTTTTTCCGATTTTCCTCCCAGGCCAATCAAACCTTCAACCTCTCTGGGCTCGGCGAATTGGTACTAGACTTGTCTGGAAAGGATGAAGCGCTGACTTGTTCATCGGCTGGCCACAGCAAGTCATTTTATGGCCAAATACGCATCAAAACGCCTTCAGGATGTCCCGCAGAACTAGAATGCGCCCCGCTCTCAAAAGAGGTTGAACTTGCCACGTATTAAATGATAAGGATAAAGGATGGAATGAGGCCATCCTTTGTCCTTATCCTTTAAACCTTTCACGACATTGTCCGACGATGTCATCGAACACTTCTTTGCCACGTGGGATAATGTCCGACGATGTCGTCGGACACCGCTATGAAAATAGTTCATGGAATATTGTCAAGCATTTAATAGTACAATATTAATTTCTGAGTCCGCTAATATCTACGGTCAAGATAGTCCATGGGAAACTTCTTTTATTACTGTTTTTTCATATTTAATAAATAATACAAATAAAATAATTCAAATAATCAGCGCGCGGGAAAATGCGCGCTCTCCCATGCGGCATTCAGTTGAAAATCGCGCATGTCGTGAAAGGGTTAATACGTTTTGGAAATTCCCCAGGCACGTCAACGATTCCACAAAGACACTGGCTTAACCTCTTCGTTGGATAGGCCTATCCCCACCTGGCGCAACTTATCTCAGAATATTTTGCCCGCCACCTGGAACAGTTGAGGCGGAGGGAACGTTTCCGGACGCTGAGCGTATTTTAAACGATTTTATAAAAACGCTAATAACAAAAATTAGAAGAACTACTTTTCCTGAACCATAACACGTTGACGACGTGTAAAAACTTTTCGGCAGTGTGGGACGTGTGACACGATGCCATGTCACGGTCCCTCGTTGCAAAAAAAAGATTGGTCTCACACACCAGGCACTCAAAATTCGTGCTTTCGACAACGCGTTGACCACTGATAGGCTTTTAATTGTAACTTTATTAGTTCTCTCTGTACTTAATGGGTTGGTGCCCACAAGATTGTATATGCTCGTAGAACAGTCAGACAAAAGATTTAGGAAAGGGGGAACTCCGGGTATCTCCGGGTAATGATAGAACATTTTAAGATCAGTGATCATCTTGATTTCCACACCTGTTCTTATTCCGCACTCTGAAGATGATTTGTTGCTGAACGATTGTTCATTTTTCCGTGTTTGTTGATGCTGAACAGTTTATTTTACATTGCAGTGTTACCCCCTATTCCTTGAATATTAGCTTTTGACCAAGTTGAAACTTCAAGAGGTTCTCTTTAATTTTTTTCACTTGAAATAATAGTTTGCAGCTAGTTGTATTTTTAACGACATTTAACGATTTACCGGAAGTTTAACGAAAATTTTTCGTTAAAAAATTTCTGAGCTCAAGTATGTCCTTGGTTTTTGAAATGGATGACATTTAGGTGAGTTTTATAAAAAAGACCCTGAAACCGCAAAATCGCGGTTTTTGCGGCGTCTATTCAAAAGACACGTCCGGTACTGTATCAATACACATTCAAGTTGCATTAAACAACATCCCATAGTAGCGGAATGCGTGGCGCATCTCAGCAGGATTGCTAGAGACTTTCTCTATTTTTATCCTCTTTTAATTCCGTTCGTGTAGGATTCGGGTCCAGCTGTCTCCAGCTTGTCGTTTCTGGGACTGTTGCACGCACTTCTCTTCAGGTAGTTCCCGGGTCAGTGCGCTTTTACCTTATGATTAGGTTCATAATATATGTTGATGATAATCGCATTGCAATGTTTCTCCACTATGAAACAGGCTGCTTTCCGAGATTTATTCGAAATTTTACCTCTAGATGTCTCCATTGTGAGTGTGTTCGCCTGCAAACATAATTAGTTGGGGTGCTTAATGGGTACTAAGCGAGCTGGTGCCCGCTGCACATCGGCAGGGCGTCTTAAAACTGGTAAGTTTGATCAGCCAGAGTCCCGGAGTTCCTCCCCGTATCTAGTTCCGTGCTCTCTTCCACGAACTGGTGCAATCTCGGTGCGGACACCGGCCCGCTTTTCAACCTTAACAACCGTGAATTTTGCTATGAATGGAGCCTAAAACGTGGATAGACACACGAAGACGTACATATGTTGTGGATCGAGACTTGAAAGTTGCTACCCCACACACATACACGGATCCCATTCCAAGTTGCTGAATAAGGGGAATTTATTTTATCACAATCCTGCCAACCCTAGTAGACCGCACACTTTTGCGATCCAGGAAGCACAACGAGGGCTATGATGCGTAGAGCTGTAATTGGAAATTGTAACAGGCTCAGACAGAGCCACTCGCGCAGACCTACATCTGTTGTCGTGCAGGAGCTCGTTCATGAGGTTTCTTGACCTTGGTTTGGTAAGAATTTAAAGGTTATTATAACTTATATTTTTTCTGTTCTTCTTCAAGATGACTTCTCCGTACCTCAAAAAACTTGCATTTGGAATTTATATTCACATTCTTCTAGGATCCTTCACTTTGCCGATGCACCGCCGACGGTGAGGAATTCATTTTTCACTACAGTGACGATGTCATTTGCATCGCCAATAGGATGCTGTGGAACGAGGCGTTTAAAACACTCAATCTACGCACTGTTGTGGTGAGACCCCTCCTTCTTAATGTGTTCAGTAAAGAAAGTGAAAATTCTCTTAATTCAGGCTTATGGGAGGTTCAAGCGAATTTCCCCGAAACTGCGCCCATCAAGAACGCCGCAGCTTTATGCGATCATCGGAGAGTTAAATGGTGGCCATCATTTCCCGCTGCTGTATGCTTTTATGCTGGACGGCAGGAATGAGACTTACTATAATTTTTTAGGTCAGAAATATGCACTTGAATGAGTTTACTAATATCTAAGCTTGGGTTCGTTGTTCTACAAAGTTGTATTGCAGGTGGTTCAGAACGCAGGTCGAACCTCCCGGAGGTGTTGCGGCCATCGAGGCTGACCACTGCAATCCTAATTGATTTTGACCACCAATGAACGTTATTTACTACGCGTATGTGGCACTAAGTTCCGAAACTACTGAAATAATGCGAACTTCTAAAACAAACAAAGTTCTTTCAGGTGCCTTTTCCATTACATGCAATGCAAGTTGCGGAACAGGTATTAGGGGGGGGGGCCAAAAGTAATGAGACACCCCATGCCGTGTCCATATATCTCGTGGCTGGAGTCTGGATTCGTACTTGTTGTATTTGTATGTTTGTATGCTACTTACTGAAGCCCATCTGAAAAGTTACTACTTCCGCCCTTTCCAGAAGCATGCCAAAAACCCCAGCCTGTCTCATGCCGAAACCCCAGTCTGACGACTCGACCTGTGTCGCGCAAATCTCCCCCAATTCCCAACCCCGAGCAGCCTGGGCTCAATATTCACGCAAGATGAGAAGTACGTCTTCTACCTTAACCCTGCCAAGCAGCGAGTCTGGGTGAGGCCTGGTGACCTGTTACCGACCTTCGTCGGCGAGATGTTCACGGCGAGAAGCATCTTTGGAGCTTTTGGGTGTGCGCCCATGGTTCGGTTTGCCGGAGGCTGTTTCCCAAGAGCACCGCGATGAATTCCAAGGCCATGGTGAACGAAATAGAGGAGATGGGCCGGCGACTCGCTCTTATTCATTCGCAGCGCCTCAAGAAGGTTCTCCTCTTCGACAACGCCGCACCCCATCGGGAACAAGTAGGCACGGATAAGCTTGGCCAGCTGGGCTACGTTCACATGCCTCACCCACCGTGTTCGCTGGACATCTCTCCATGCAACTACCACTACTACTTGAGCCTACAGGACTTCCTAGTCGGAAGGGACACAAGAACCCAAGCAGTCCTTGACAACCATATCGAGCAGTTGATCAACACCAGGCTCAAGCAGTTCTGTAGGGATGGGATCAGGAAGTTGACTGAGCGATGGCAGCAAGGTCATTGCCCTTAATGGCAAATACATTCCTCAGCATCGTTGAGTTGTAATTGAGTTATAAGGAGATAAAGATTTTTTTCATTTTGTCTCATTACTTTTGGTCCCCCTAATATTACAACATCTCTAATTAATGCTTTATTTCCTTTTTTTAATTCATCATCACCTGTAGTCTTTTCTGCCACCTTCACCAAAGATTTTTACATTGCCAATTCAACATCTGCCTCCTTTGTCTTCTCTACCGACCAATGGGTAGTTTCTTCTTTTCGGCCAATTAGTCAATAGTCCGTATAACTGACGGCAAGTCTCCGTGTTTTGCTATTCCTCTATGTGCAACTAAAGTATCCTTTTATGTTTTAATAATTCACTGTTAAAAGGTATTAGTTAATAGTGTAACATTCAGTATTTGATTTCTTCCAGCCTTTTAAGTTGCATCCTTTTAATCATAAGTGGTACCGACCGACACTGGTGGGCACTTGTGTTTTTTCAATGGCTGGTGATCCTTGTCCGTTTCAAAACAACGCTTCCTGACCTCAGTGTTACCCTGAAAGTCTCAATTAACTAATTTATTAATTTAGTTAACATTAGCATTTATTCCTACTTTTTCCATGTTGGATGACAATGTTCGCTCTCTCAACATCTTAACCAAGTCCAGACCAGGCAGCTCCACGGTTCCAGGAACAATAAGTCCCTTCTGAAATCTTTAAGCTTCTACAGCTGTTGAACTATTAGGTTGTAACGAAATAAATGGCACTGAGCCACTGTAAATTTAAGCAGTTAATATCTCGGCTTGTAGGCAAGTTTGTTAATCAAAATAAAAACCTTCTGATTCCACACATCTTTGCCAACGTGACACAAGCTTTTTTATCCCAGTAGCATAAAAATCAGAAGTTCTGGAATTGACAAAATCTTCGAAGGCACTTTCGGCATCCTGTTGGTATTTGAATATTTTCCCTACCAAGAAGTCGCCAAGATGCTTGAAGAAATGGTAGTCTGTTTGGGAGAGGTCGGGAGAAAACGGAGGATGTGGTAGAGTTTCAATGCTCAGCTCATTCAATTTCTGCAACGTCATTCGTGCTACATGGGGCGAGCATTGTCGTGCAGAAGGAGAACTCGCCTTCGGTTTACCAAGGCCGGCCGGATATCCTTCAACTTTTTCATCATTTCTTCAATTCCAATGCAGTACTTCTCTGCCGTGATGGATTCACCGGGAGGGAGGAAGCTGTGGTGAATAATTCCCAGCGAACGCCACCATACTGTCACCATTACTTTCTTTTGGTGCAGTTCCGGCTTCGCAAAAACCTTGGGGCTCTCATCGCTGTCCACCCACTGTGCCGATCGTCGCCTGTTGTTGTACATTATCCAATTCTCGTCACAGGTTACGATGCGATCAAGGAATGGATCCGTTTCGTTCCGTAGAAGCAGTGCGGACGAGATCTCATATCGTCGGTTTCTTTGCTCCTCAGACAGCTCGTGAGGCACCCATCTTTCCAGCTTTTTGGTCTTTCCAATTTCCTTCAGAATCCGGGCAGCTGTGTTTGACTGACGCCAAGAATCTTCGCTATCTCCCTGGTACCTTTGTGTGGATCCTCCTCTACCACATCTCTCAGCTTGTCCTCATCAACATCATATGCCTCCCACGACCTTCATGTTCTTCCAAGCTCTCATCTCCATTCCGGAACTTCTGATACCAACGATACGCCGTCCGAATTGTGAAGCATCCTTGACCGAATGCGGCGTTGATCTTCTCGTCCGCCTCCTTAGCTGTAGTGGCCAGCTTGAATTCATACAAGTAAATGCCTCGGATTACCCTTTTGTCCATCTGCAAAAAGTCAATAAAACTCTATAGTTTTCCCACTTTTACATAGAAAATTTGGTACTCGCCGGTAGAGCAAAGTTTGCGCTTCTAAACGATATGCCACATGTTACGGTTTGTTCTTGATCAAACGCGTAAAGACGCGCCAAAAAATGGCGCGAGCCAGTGCCATTTAATTCGATACAACCTAATACTTCCAAGTAAAAAATGTACAGCATACGTTGTAATCGTTTTGTTCTTTTAATTCAGCAATCCCTGGAACGGGGCTCCCTGTCATTCGGGCAAGACTATACCTAGTTTAATAGCCACTAAAGCAGATCTCATCATCCAAAGCATTTACACAACATAATCACATTTACTTTCGCCTTAACATTTTGCGAGTTCCTCACAAAAATTCTGCCAACACATAAGTTTCCTTTGCGAACATACATTTCCGGTGCGCGCCGCTCATTTTTTATATACAACTCCGCAATCTTCCTTCTCAAAGGCAATCTAGAATTTACTTGTATCACAAATTACTAATAACCATACTTACTCACCCCAAATTCGTTTCATCTGTGATTTGCATAGTCACTTCCTTATTAACTTCAATCCTAGTACCGTGTGCTTGGTTGTATTCCTACAAATTCTTTCTCCCCTCATTCAAAAAATATCTCCAGTAGTCATAGCTATAATAACGCGCGCCTAAATATATAGTTCAAACCTATTCCTCACAGCAATAATACGTTCACTCGTTGTCCTAGTAGCTAGTATTCCAGCTCCTGAAGCCCGGCCAAAAGCTGGTGGCTTTCTACCACTTGAATACCTATACATCGTCAAATTATTTCGTGTTTAATAAATTTTACCACATTCCTAGTTATAACCGCTCCAAGCATGCAAGTAATCAGTCCGAATGCCATGTCTTTATTCGGCAGTACGGTGACGCGTACGCAGTCTACCAAAGCTCGTTTGTTGATTCCGTCTAGAAACTGTCTTAGCCGCTTTTTGTAGGTGTGCTGAACAATTAGTCATTCTTGCCTTCTTGCCTTGCTACTATTGCTAACGCTATTTATTTTCACGGGTGTCCTTTTATTAGACACACAATTAATTGCTTACTGTTACCTTCAGGTTCTTTATCTCTTATCCACGCTATAACCCATTCTTTACACTAGGGGACCACACCCCATTTAACAGTAGGGGCTATTTCGATAGGGTTTATAAAAGTGGTGAACGGCAAGGGTGTAGGTCTCCACGCCTTCCAAGGAGTCTAGACATCTCCACAAAGAATATATGGTATAACCTAATCCACTCTTCGGAACTCGCGGGTTCCCTGGGGCAAAGTCCCAAAAACCCTCCCCTAAGTATATGGTTTAGGCCCACCATATACTCTACCTATGGGTCTACTACTACTCACAATAGTACTTATTACCATGCTACTAACATGTTTACGAAGAGCAAGGTTGATGGAGCTTTTACTTTAGACTCCTTTGGCACCAATAATTCCCTAACTCAATGTAGTCAAATTTGTAAATTTCGCAAAGTCATTGATAAACAATCTAATTATATTATTTCATCGCCCCACCGTCAAGCTTAAAATTATTACCTTGCTACACAAATAGCTAACTGTAGTAATAAGAAGGTTATATACTATATTAGTTGTGGCCTAGAATACATGGGACTTACCACAGGAAGTTGATAACACATATCATAATAATAAAGAAGATGTTAATAAAATTACATACAATCATTTCAAGGAAAAAATTCAAATTCCCCATTTTAGATAATTTGCTGATATTGATAGTAAATTTATTTTACAAGAAAAAGAGCCTTCTTAGATAAAACTATTAGTTGCCTCTTACTCCTTTGGCAATAATTTTTGCGTTAAAACAAATGGTAACATATCCAACATTACTAATCCACTCACATTAAGCCTAGTCACCCTTACTTTGATCTAAAAATTCTAAAAGCTAGAGTTAGAAATGGCAAGAAGCATAAAAAGAAAAAAGAAAATTAATGCAATAGAAGAAATTAATAAATTCCTCAGTTTACTTTTAATTAGTAGTGATATACCAACTATAAGACATGCACTTTGCAACCTTAAGAAAACAGTTATTGGACAAATAGTTAAACATTGCTATGAAGGTAAAATTTTAAATAAACTTCTTAAAGATAAGATATTCATGCAACCTTAAAATACATTATGTATATTCACAATATCTTAGATGACATCAACTTGAATAAAATAGTCAACACAATAAATCTACAGACTATTATCAAACAAAATTTAGAAAAGCTCTACATTACCTTCCGAATAATATACACCTTTAACAGTCCAATTTCCTAACTTATTTTTAACTATAACAAAACACTAAAGAATATTCATAAAAAGACAATTGAAATACTTAACAGAGACTACATTTGCGAAAAGGAAGATATAAAACAACGATAGACAGATGTTACGGACACATTATCACAGGCAACACAAAAGTGCTTAAGGACCAAGAAATAGTATAACTACTGAATGAAGGCTGAAAATATAGAATTAGTTCATATGTTAACAAGTAAAGTATGAAACAATGGTCAAATAACTGCATTAATGACTATCGAAGCTATCAAGACTAAATGTAAATTAAAAAACGACATACTACAAAAAATTAATGTAATACTACATAAAAACTTTATGAGCAAACTCAAACCGCTCATGTATTTTCGATACTTTAAAAAAGAACAATGTATCAGCAATATAACAATACAAAATATTAAAAAGTTGCAGAAACCTTTTATTTTTGTTCATTAGGCAAAGCAAGCAACAACTAAAGGATTATATGCAACAAATTCCACATAGCTAAAATGCTGGAAGAAGTGAACATAAAAATAGCCAACAGTAATATTTACTCGTCTAATAATAGTGACAAGTGCTCCGACACGCCTGTCGGCGTGTCTCGCACTTGCGCGCTTCGCGCGACCTTCGAGAGACACTAAGCCAAAATCTCTCACTTCAAGCACCTGCTCTGCTTGTGCAGCCATCTCGGCACCTTAGCAGTAAAAAGAGGTATTCGAAAACCTTAATAATTTCAAGTCTTGGTCTACTTTCTTTAAGATCAGGTGAGTAGTTCTTCGATATGAAGCCGTCCAGCTCTCCCTCCCTCCATCCTCAACATCTCTTCAACGTCGGCACTATCTTGTTCAGAAACGACAGTTCAGAAACGTAATTTATTTGGGTTAATAAGTGCGTTCGTCCTCAGACTGTTGTGGAGCACTCCGTCGGCCATAGTACCCGAGTGTCTCCCACCCCCCCCCCCCCCACCCCGATCGGTTAAATCTGGGAGAAAAGAACCGGTCAGGCAATCGATAATATCGATCGATACTGGCCTCCACATTGAAACTTTCCACCTGATGTGGAGCACTCCTTTGGCCATAATACCCGCATGTCTTCCACCCCCTCCCCACCCCGATCGGTTAAATCTGGAAAAAAACCACCGGCGTGTCCCACCCCCACCCCCTCCCCACACCGATCGGTTAAATCTGAAGAAAAAAAACACCGCCGTGTCCCACCCCCCCCCCCCCCTATCTCCAACCCGATCAGCTAAAACTGGGGGGAAACCATCGGCGTGTCTTCCACCCCCCCCCCTCTCCACCCTGATCGATTAAATCTGGGAGAAAACCACCGGTCAGGACCTCTATTAGCCCCAGGGCTGAAGTTTCGTGCCACTTGAACGACATCCACAGAAAACTGATAATATTGATCGATATCGATTGGTCGACTTCCGTAGCTCCAGCGCTGAAGCTTCGTCTATCGATTGTCTCCCCTGCTGTGAAGGCCTTCCGTCGATGATCATCTAAATGCCCAGGCACGTCTTCGGCACGTCTACGGCTCACCATGCACAGCCGCCGACGTGCTCGGCACGTCTACGGCTCGCCATGTACGGTCACCGACATGTTCTGCTCGTCCACTAAGTCGCCAGGCGCGTAGAAGCCGTCTGGGTATTTTCCGCTAATTTCTTGCCATAATTTGTGCCCCGTAATTTCCCCTATTTTATGACTCATCGCCGATCGATAGTGTGACTCATCGCTTAGCGGTCGTCGATCGATAGTGTGATTCATCGCTTAGCGGATTATTATATAGTATGATAGCATAATGAGGCAGAATAACGCAACTGCGCCACACAGCAGAGCTGGGAAGGAACAATGAGGTATAACCCACAGACGCGTCTTGCGAAACCTCGTCATATGGGTGTTCCTTGGTCTTGGCATATAGCCAAGAACAATAGAGACGTTTTTCGAGACCTCGTCATGTGGGTGCCACCACCCGTCTGGCAGTGAGACGTCGATGGTAAACAACAGAAAGAAGTACACAAAGTCCAAGAGACTAACTTCGGACCAAAAACCTTTCCTCTTTTATACATAGGGCGATTTGGTGGTCACTCATTACTCCCCTTTAGTAGAACTCGTCCACCATTACTAATAGTCCCCCTCAATGATCTTCCTTCCATGTTCGGCACGTCTTCTGAACCCCAGGGACGTCGGACAACGTCTTCGGCACGCTTTCTGAATCCTCAGGCACGTGGGCGACGTGTTCGGCACGTCTTCTGTAATTTGTTCAATATCGGTTGATCGCAATCGACACTTCATAAACGAACTTCATAATCGTGTTCAGCGATCTCGATTACCCCTAGGGCTAAAGTTTCGGACCGCTTGGAGGACATCCATAAAAAATCGATAATTTGAAGGATATCGATCGATGACGATCTACACTTCAAAAACGAACTTCATAATAATGTTCAGCGACCTCGATTATCCCCAGGGCTGAAGTTGGCGACGTGTTCGGCACGTCTACGGCTCGCCATGCACGGTCGCCGACGTGTTCGGTACGTCTACGGCTCGCCTAGCACGGTCGCCGACGTGTTCGGTACGTCTACGGCTCGCCTAGCACGGTCGCCGACGTGTTCGGTACGTCTACTGCATCGCCTGGAACGGTTGCCGACGTGTCAGCTCGTCTACTGAGTCGCCAGGCATGTAGCAGGTGTCTTGGTATTTTCCGTTATTTCTTGCCTTAATTTGTGCCCCGTAACTTCCCCTATTTTATGACTCATCGCGTCGATCGATAGTGTGACTCATCGCTTAGCGAATTATTATATAGTATGATACTTATGAGTTAGTAAGGAACGGAAACATCTATTCTATCAAAATAAACTCGAGCAGTTAAACAAAAACAACGATTTAAAAATTACTCCCAATTGAAATAATCCTATAATTTACTCATTTATGCACTTCCTAAACAACGATTTAAGAATTACTCCCAATGGGAATTCCTATAATTTATTCATTCATGCACTTCCTAAACTACACAAAAGTCCTGCCAAGTTTAGATTCATTACAGTGGCTGCAAATAGCACTTTAAAATCTCTACCACTTCTACTTACTCTACTATTACTATACTCATTTACTATAAAACATTTTGAAAATTATGTTAACCGTGTTAGACTAGAGACAATAACTTTAATGGTTACTGGTTCATACAAGGCATTAATCAGTGAAAAATATGTATTATTAATGAATCTAACCTGAAATTATATTCAGCAGACTTTTCCAATATGTTTACTAATCTTAAGCATGACACAGTTAACCTCAAGGAAATCCTTAAAATTTGCTTCGAAAATTCACAAAAACAATTCATGGCGTGTAATCGTCATAAATTACTTTTCTATACAAATAACCCAACATAACACAATTATACTTATTAAGTATTAACGACATCTTTTACCTTACGGATTATTTACTTAAAGCCAGGGACTGACGCTAGTATACACATAAATACACACGCATATAATCACACAAGCATTTACGCGTAGTCACCTGCACACACACGTAAATAAATAAATAATAAAATAATAGTAAATAAAATATTTAAATGATAATAATATAAATAAATAGCAATAAATAAATTAAAGTTAGTAAATAATTGATATAATAACAAATATTTATAAAATATAAAGAAGTAATAAATAGTAAATTTAATAATATAATTAATTATTTAACCATTTAAATCAATATAAATATTTATACAAAAATATTTTAATAAATAAATAACCATTTAAACAATCACTCATACACACATGCACACAACAACACCCACACAAACGCGCACATATTCACATAAATACACACCACATATTCACACAAGCGTTTCCCATGGATATCTGCTTACACACTACACTTACACACTACAGTAATATGCACCATATACAAGCTTTCACATATACCTATATACACACTGCATACAAAGACACATGCAAACTTAACACTAGCATACACATAACATACAAAAACTAACAACAACCACTCACTCACTCTCCCACACGATCTCGAACGTACAACCGCACATGATTAAAGAATGAATTGGAAATAAAATAAATGAAATAAATAAAAAATAGAATAAATAAAATAAATAAAAAATAAAATTATATTTAATAATATTCTCCAATAACGTCGTTTTTAGGCCAGCGATACTGGGGTATGGTAAACGAGTGCAAGTGACCGCAAATTCAAACTGTCTTAATTGGAGCAAGGTTGCCGCGTGGAGCTCCCACTATACTATATTAACTTTTAAAGTCAAATTCATGAACTGTTAGATTTACACTGATGCAACCGTCCAATTTATACCTTTTCACTAACATACTCATGCCTTTACACCAGTCGTCACTCCTCAAATTAGATTACACACAATTATAGTTATTTTGAGAGCGTATTTTTGAGATTAAATTCTTACTGTATAATTACAGAAAGATTACTGTAATTTTAGTCGTCTTTGGTTCCTTCAAGTCCTCTCATTATGGGACTTCTTCCAATGCCTCCCTATTCTATTAGCTGTCATCCTTACCAATCTTTTCGACTCCTGGACTGATATTACGACGACAAGCGTCTTTCAGTTGAGTTACAATTTCTATTCCTTTACCATAGATAGCTCTTCCACATCCTTTACTGATTAACACAGAAGAGAGGAGTATTTGCTATGTTTGGTCTTCGTCTAAGGGCTCGTGCAGACGCAGACCAAACCTCTCTTCCTTGTTTCTTACTCTCAACGAGTGAACACCGCTGTGCCACTTCTCACCTAACAGTAAAGCACTTTAAATTAAATATATTCGAAAATAATCTGGAGCAGACGTATGATCTCTCACATGGAGATAATCTAGTGTATCAGACACTTTTTCTGGATGTCATCATGTAGCCAAAATGCTCGTCGTAATCTGGCAACATTCATATGTATATAGGGTTCACGTGAACATGGGCTGCTGAGATTTTTTCTTCTTATTATTTATCTGAAGTCTCCATTGGTCCTTTAGCAGTTTTGTTGTTATTGCACGTAAGGAATAAGGAGGATGCAATATTGATGCAGCATGTATTCTATATGTGGTTCCAAAACAGGATTAAGCTATTGGTGAACGACATGATGCGTAGGTGCAGCGCGATTAAGAGGGCCTATGTATATACATTTCATCTGGAATATTGCAACAACAGCAAGGAAGAAGATAACTAATACAATGGAAAAGAGCAGCTGCTTGAAAAAGCAGCGTAAATAACGTAGATAACCCTACATGGTCGTTCAGAATGGAGAAGTTGAAACAAGAAAGGGAACGTTAAAAACGGAACGCAGACAACGCTTCAAACAACTGGTGCTGTGAGCAGTACAAGCTGCACTTCATCAACAAAGTAGGCAATTCATCTTGCTTGAAAAGGACAGGGTGTCGTGGTTCCCACGATTAAAGGGGTCCAGGTCACAACACGCGCATGGTCCCGGCAGGATACGGTACCGTTATCCCATGCGCACTCATCAATAAATTTGGGTCCCAGTGCTTGGTCTTCCTCCTGTCTCCGCGACCGGCCTCCCGTCTCCGCCAGCGGCTTCCGCCGCCGTCAGCGGCCATCCGCCGCCGTCAGCGGCCATCCGCCGCCGTCAGCGGCCTTCCGCCGCCACAAACGGCCTCCCGTCTCTACCAGCGGCATCCGCCGCCGTCAGCGGCCTTCCGTCGATACCGCCGCCCCTCCACTGCCCTGGATAACTAGGACTTGTGGCCGGCAACACGTAGGTCGTCATAATTGCTTTTTTATGCTGCATCAATGCCATTAAAACTGCGAAGGCGATCTAGTCCACGATATGTTGTTACCCGACACGTCGAACGTGTCCTTATTTATCCGTCAGCTGAGTCAACAATAATTAGGGTCACGATACCACTGGGGGACGCCTCAGTGGTATCGGGTATCGAATATCAATATCCAAATTACCACGCTCCGCGGCGTCTCCCCTCCCAAAATAGGGCCTACCACGCAGGTGCAGGACAACAGAGAGCGCCCATCAGTAGGCTCACGTGCAAGCGTGAAAGTGAGGGGGAGACGGCACGACATAGGGTGTGCAATTGTCAAGTAGAAATCAGTCAGAAGTGCTAGTATGGCAAATGTGGAATGGAATGTGTGAGAGATATGGTCACGATGGATACAAAATAATGATATGACAATAGCAGGAGCGTCATATAATCCGGGGAAAAAACCAAAGACGTAGTTAGGAGCGATTAAAACTGGAAACAGAAAAACCAAACATCACCAATATGTGCTAATATAATTGCGAGAGTATCAAGATGGTCTTTACATTCTCTAGCGGTTTAGTTCCCCACGGTTTTGAGGAAGTTATGGAACCACCGAAGCTCACTTACACACCTGCATGCCGTTATTGCTCATCCGGTCGGATTTGGCGTGAGCAATTTTTTCTTGTCGTAGCAGTGTAACGCGAAAAATCGCCATGGTCGCCAAGTTTCTAGGAACTTTGGAAAAGTAGCTCGGTAATTGAGGGAGCCCTGTTTATTGTAAACTGTCGATGCTTGTTATGGAAGCCCTCCACCAGGTTGGTGGTTCTGCTTCTATAATTGGCTTAGTGATCGCAGAGCACAGCAAGGCGTCCAACTGTTCCCATTTGTCGTGCCAGTAAGCATAAATTGACCGGAGCTTCGTTTCGAAAATCAGCTGTCACCACTGGCACACTCGGGTGCACGCACCAGAAATAGCGTAGTACTGCTTTGCAAGCAGAGGCAGTCATTGTATCCTCCTGAAGAACGCTGCAACAGCGGCGTTTTTCGAGCACTCCCGACGCAGCTGATGGTAGTATTAGGGGGGGGGGGCAAAAGTAATGAGACAAAATGAAAAAAAAATCTTTATCTCCTTATAACTCAATTACAACTCAACGATGCTGAGGAATGTATTTGCCATTAAGGGCAATGACCTTGCTGCCATCGCTCAGTCAACTTCCTGATCCCATCCCTACAGAACTGCTTGAGCCTGGTGTTGATCAACTGCTCGATATGGTTGTCAAGGACTGCTTGGGTTCTTGTGTCCCTTCCGACTAGGAAGTCCTGTAGGCTCAAGTAGTAGTGGTAGTTGCATGGAGAGATGTCCAGCGAACACGGTGGGTGAGGCATGTGAACGTAGCCCAGCTGGCCAAGCTTATCCGTGCCTACTTGTTCCCGATGGGGTGCGGCGTTGTCGAAGAGGAGAACCTTCTTGAGGCGCTGCGAATGAATAAGAGCGAGTCGCCGGCCCATCTCCTCTATTTCGTTCACCATGGCCTTGGAATTCATCGCGGTGCTCTTGGGAAACAGCCTCCGGCAAACCGAACCATGGGCGCACACCCAAAAGCTCCAAAGATGCTTCTCGCCGTGAACATCTCGCCGAACGAAGGTCGGTAACAGGTCACCAGGCCTCACCCAGACTCGCTGCATGGCAGGGTTAAGATAGAAGACGTACTTCTCATCTTGCGTGAATATTGAGCCCAGGCTGCTCGGGGTTGGGAATTGGGGGAGATTTGCGCGACACAGGTCGAGTCGTCAGACTGGGGTTTCGGCATGAGACAGGCTGGGGTTTTTGGCATGCTTCTGGAAAGGGCGGAAGTAGTAACTTTTCAGATGGGCTTCAGTAAGTAGCATACAAACATACAAATACAACAAGTACGAATCCAGACTCCAGCCACGAGATATATGGACACGGCATGGGGTGTCTCATTACTTTTGGCCCCCCCTAATAACCCTATAAAGCTATTAATAACTGGTGTCGGGTTGTCCTCAGTGCTTTAAGACAGTTCCTTTTACTTTTAAGTGCGAAAGTTTGCTTACCTGCATGTTATCCGAACCATGGTGACCACCTGTTGATCGAGAAGTGCTGTGCTGGGTATTAATCTGGGAAGAAAACGTATATGTAAAGGAGTTTGCAATAGTTACGTAGTTGATTACCATGCGCTTAACGTTATTCTGGATTTCCATCGTCATTTTTATGTCCTCTCATTGATCACAAGGATTATGGCAACCTCATCAGTCAGTTCACACCTCTTTAGTGCTTCTTAAAATGGTGAACTCTCAGTCCACACGGCTCGTCTTAAGGTAGTAACATTCCGTTCCATGTGAAGTTCTTAAGAAATTGTGATGCCATCTATATAGTATTGTTAGCGTCGCTCCATTCCTTCTATTTCCCTTGATCCGTGAATGATTCACTTTTCTGCATGCGTATTTGCTAAAAGCGATGGACGCGTGACAATTCCAGAACCTACCTCGGCATAATTTCAGACACGCTCAACTTTGGGTGTGCTTTGGGAATGTTTGATCAGATTCTTTTCTCAGGACTGATCCCTTGCTACTCTACCGTGATGTCCCAGAATATATGTACAATGCTTAAGTGTGTTTAAAGTCAATCAGCTTTAGCTAATAGAAGCCCTAATTTCGGCCTACCTTAGCGAGAATAGCACTAGAGAATGAAACATTGAAGGAAGCCCTGTCGTGGGATGCTAGTAGAGGTTGGCGATAGAGGAATGTCAGACAGTGGACCTCGAAAAGAATGGATAGAGGCGTGGAGTGCGGAAACAACGCGACGAAAAACCGCGCCCTTCCTCGGCACCATGCCAAGCGGACGGGGGCGTTTGTTCCCCAAGCGGTCTCTCCCGTCGCCCACTTCCCGCCCTACCCGCACCGCCCTATTCGGACAAGTTTGCGGCGCTCGAAACCGTCGTTATTTGGCATGACGTCGTAAAAATACCTAACAGCTGGGGAGCGCATCTCATGGGAACTCCGAAGTCATTTTTTACTCAGTTCGTTTGTGGAGAGAGTTGAGGGAAGGAGGTGGATTCTTTAAATTTTAGATACATAGAGAATATGGGCGATTCCTGTAAGGAGTTGGTGGTCTCCACATTGAAGGCTTATATGTGACATTGTGAGCAAAACCGGCTCACCTTCCTCTCATTTTAAAGGATCAAACAGTTCTCCATATATTGAAGAACTTTCTAGTGGAGTCGCGTTGTTGTCACACATCTCATACATATCTCGTTAAGATGTTGCTGCACTTGTCGGAAAATGCGGACGACGCCTTAGTACTGAGTAATGTGGCGAGACCTAAAGAAAGCCTTGGCGCTGCAGCTGAAAAGTCCTTTTCTCCAAATGTGGTGCACAAGAGTCTAACTCTTGTCTCAAGAACGAAACCTGTTCAAGATAGAGCTGCCAGGTCAAGGGAAGTGCTCAGAAATGCGTTGCCTCCATGTGCTGGCGGGGACCTGGACATCTCGTCCTTGATGCGCCCTTTGCTTCGCCTCTTTTATGAGGGCAGTATAGGGCACACCTCTCCACCCGTCTCAGTCATCGCTGAGGGGCAGATTCTAGAGAGGAAAAGGCCAGTGGCGGAACTTGCACTTCGTCTCTGAATTCACTCGGACATTCGGCGTGGACGAGTGAACCGTCTCCGCCCAACCACGCCCCTTCAACAGTCTGGCAACTGCAGTTGCCAACAGAAACTGCGGTTGCTATTCTGTTGAAACAGCAAGTGTGTTACTCTCCTGTTGGAGGCTCGTAACATACTGTTGCTCTCCAGGCGTAGTGACTAGCGTGCTCCAATCGGGCATGCTCGCACCGCAAGAAAAAAAATTAGAGCTTAGCAACGCAATGTTGCAAGAAGAAATGATGTGTTGATAGTCTCCTGTTTTAACGTCTAAGGCTACCGCATAATCGTCGTTCTTTACTGTTTCCCATGTCCTTTACATCCATAGCCATTAAAGGGTGTTACTTTTACCACGTGTACTTTTATTTTCTGCTTTGTATTCGCAGTTACCCAGGATCAATATCAAAGAAGTCGGACAATTGATAGTGTGTTCCCATATGTTGTTTCTCAAAGCTCCACAAAGACATATTCGGAGACTACTAAGACAACCTAGATTCGAGACAGCTGAGACAGATGGTTTGTGAGGAGAGAAAATCTTCCTCAATTTTTCATTGACATTTCATTAAAATGTAAAGAATCTGAAAGCATTGTAAAATATGTGAAGTGTAGCCAGTATTCTTTTTAATCGGCGGTTTTATCCTGGCACATGACGTTCCTATTAGCGCATCGTGGCTTCAAATCGTTACCGCAAGAACAATTGTTGTAGGACCATCACGACGTTTGTAGAAGGCTGCTGGTACCATGTCAGTTCATATCCTACTAGCAGTGGTGAAACCACAGTTGAAAAGGGAGTTGCGTACGAATATGTACTGTCAAGGAACTGGGGGACGGATTCGTTAACGACTTACAGCAAATTAACAGAGATTACAGCCGAAATCCCTGATGCCGCGGCGAAACGTTACACCATATCGCTTGATAAGCCGCGTTATGCGGGATTTCGGCTGTATTTCCTCTGCTAAATCGCTGTAAGTCATTGTAAAACCCGCCCCCAAATGAAAAGTCTTGGTTCTTGAGGGGAAATGACAGCAAGCACCAGATGAGCATGTCTTCCTTGCACCTTACGCGTGCGTTCTTGTACTCGGGACTAACGATAAGTAGCCAAGGGTAGAGACGACTTATTCGTTAAGATTTGGACGAGTTTACCCACAGCACTGGGGCGATCGTATCCGAATGCTATATACATATACACATATATGTGTGCATGTGTATAGCTATGTACCCACATGTGTATATACACAAACATATAATACATTATGTATATACGAGCTGGATATAATGGATATATGGCTGCACAAGCAGCAGGGATACGAAGGCACGGTTATCGTACCAAAGGCACGGAGATCTTGCAATCGTCTAGCAACCGAACGGCAACTGCTACTTGCAACAGGATAGCAACAGGAGCCGCCCGTCAGTTGGCCGGCTTCTCCCGGATAGTAACAGCGGTTCCCACAATAGCAACTCGAGTCTTGTGACCGAGTGGCTCGTGTTGCTATTCGGTTCGGCTCGTGAACCCGAATGTCCGAGTCCCTCCCCGTGCAAGCCGGCGCATGAGATGTACGTGCTCTTGCACAGGCCGAAAATAGGTTTTTTGAGCGGCCTCACAACCACCTGCCACTCTGGCCTTAGCCGTTGTTATTTGGGCCTAGCCGGTTGACAGGATGTCGGCCTCAGTTGCTGAGCGTTGCAGCGTAGCAACGCGAGTTGCAATTGCATTGTTAAATAGCAATGGCCTAGCACCCGGCTGCTTGATTCTGCAGGCTACGTCCACGCATATCCAGCTCGTATCCATAGTATATCCAAGTACACACGTGTATACACATAAAAATATATATACACATACTATATGTACATATATACACGTATATACACGTATAATACGTGTATATACACATATAGATATATGTGTAGATGTACACCTGCATATACATGCATGTGTATACGGTACACACTACTGTATATACACGTACATAAGTATATACATGTGTATATACATGAATACAATCATGTACATGTGTAGACAATGTACACGTATGCGTGAATACACATGTATATACTGTATATGTGTATATACAGTAGTGTATACCGTGTATACATGCATGTGTATGCAGGTGTACATCTACATATATATCTATATATGTGCATTTATATATACATATGTATATACGCTAGTATACACGTGTGTGTACGTGTACATACGCATATACATTTATAATTGCAAAATGTTTAATATATAAATTTATTATCGCAAGACCAGCAATACACATACACAACAATATATATACAGGGTGCGCCATAAATATGGTCACTTTTTCGCGCGTCATTTTTTGTATTTGTTTGCGAACGTTTTTATGTTTCCATTGTTTCTTCGGATTCTACGTGTCATCTTAACCGTATACAGTGTTTTTTGCATCTCCACACTGCTTCTATCAGAAATGGTAAAGCCTTGTTGTCAAAGAGGCGCAATCTTGGATCCGAGAAGGGCAGGACTTACTGTTCCCAACATCGCTCGTCTGTTGAAGCTGCACAAGATGACAGTCTATCGCTGTGTGGAACGTAACTTCCTCGATGATCGTTCCCGACCTGGCTGCCCGGTATCCGTAGCTACGAGCAGTCTTTGGAAAATCGTGAAAGAACAATTCAAGTGGAATCCAGGCCGCGGCATGAGAAAGATGGCATCCGAGCTCAAGACTCCTCGAGTGGCACGACCACTGCACGACGCTCTTCACTGATAAGAAACTTTTCTCAATTGAGCAGCATTTTGACCGCCGAAACTCGCGGTTATTGGCTGAAAGTGGTGAGGATGCAGATACCGTTAACAGAAACTCTCATGCAGCTTCCCTTATGGTTTGTGCCGGAGTTTGCGCCACAAGATAGGCACGATTGGTTTTCGTTGAAAAAGGAGCAAAGGTCAACACCAATGTCTACGTGAACGACATTGTGATGAAGGAGTTGCTTCCCTAGGCTCAAGAACACTCTGGAAATACAACATGGACCTTTCACCAGAACGGCGCACCCGCTCATAAGTCCAAGAAGACTCAGGAGTGGTGCGCAAGGAATCTTCCCAACTTCATCCCTGTTTCTGGATGGCCGAAAAACTCGTAAGATTTGAGTGTTATGGATTACTGCGTTGGTTCATTCTAGAGGATGAAGCCTGCGCTAAAAGGCGCACTACGACTCGAGGATTGAAATCTTCACGGGAAAAAGCATGGAAGGAAATTCCGCAAGCAACCTTGCGTGCCGCCATTGAGTCCTACCCTAAGCGTCTGAAGGTTGTCATTCGTGCCAAGGAAGATCATATTGGATGATATCCATTTTGCGTGTTAAGTAGATTGTTAATAAATTGTTGAGGAAGTTTCGCTATTCCCTGACAAATTCCCCGTGAGAATTCGCTTTTTATTGAGTGACCATATTTATGGCGCACCCTGTATATGTATATATATATATATATACATATATATATATATATATATATGATCTGTACATATGCATATATACAAAAAACATGTGACAACTATGATATCCTCTGACATTCGCATTCGACAGGCCGAACCGGTTCCGCCCCTCCAATGGTCTTGCAGCTGCTGCTGCAAATGGCAACTGTGTGCTACTATTCAGTTGGAGGCAAGCAACATGTGTTGCTATCCGGGCCACAGTGGTTAGCGTGCTCCAATCGCATCGCTCGCACCGTCCGCGACCAAAGGAGGAATTTTGAGGTTAGGAACGCAGTGTTGCTATCAGGGCGCTGTCACTAGCTCCGCGGAACGGCGTGTGCAGGTCGTAGTCACACGGCACATGACGACACCGTTTGAAAATGCGCCGGCGAGCACCAGTGTGATACACAGTCTTGTTCTAACATTGTTTCAATTGTGTCCTTGTTACAGCGAGTTCTCGGGGCGGAGGGATTTCCATTTTAGCTTGCAATAACGCAGTCGGAGACGCAGACGGGGGATTTTCCCGATTTAACCGCAATGTCGTTTCAGTCGGACTTTATTGAGCCCCTCTTATGGCTGTCGACCTATTCCGGTAGTAGAGTACTTAGTGTACGGCATTAATCTTGTTCGAGATAGGTCTGCTAGGGGTAATCTGACATGCATGCGAAGAACGAAAATCATTATCATAGTTTTTTTTGTTGCGGAAATGCCTCATAAGCTCGCTATATAAAGTTCGCATTGCCCATTACCCCTAGTAGACCTATTTTGAACGAGATTAAGTGCCGCACACTAAAGTAAACAAAACTAATTTTAGTAAAATAGGTTCGTTTCGCCACTACTTCAGACGAACCTATGTTATAGCATCTCCCCGCTGGCTCATCAGTGAAGCGGGGAGATCCTATGTAACAAACAAATCAGAACAGAAACAGAGTGAAAAGAAGGACAAAACAAAGTGAAATGAAGGAACTCACGCACAGTAGAAAAGACGACGGAGATTCCTGCAGCAAAATCCAATGAGTTATGATATGCGAGACCAAGAAAGACAAAACAGAGGGTTGGATAGGAAAGCAAGATAAGATAGTAAGATCATAAAGTTAAAGGTGAAAGAAAATACTCAAAAAAGGGAAAATAGGCCGAAGAAATGCGAAAGACTGAGGATTAATACTCAGCCATCGCACGCACTAATGCGGAATAGGAGCGCGCTCATCAATTTGCTACCCCGCAATCAAACAAGGAAAATGGAAGAAAACAGTGGAATAGAGCAGTGGTCAGGCAATCAGACAGAAGACAAACTTAAACAGAAGATGGAAAGGGTTAGTAAATGACAACGAATAAACCAGCGAAGGTAACTAGATAGGAAAAGGACCATAATGGTTTTCACGTAGTGTCTTAGCGATACGTTTTATATTATTGTAGTTATCATTAATATTGTATTTATAAAAAATCTTTTTATTATGGTATAAACATTTGAGTATGTTAGCAATGACAAACTCTGCGTTGTAACCATTACTTGTAAGTGTCCCGTGAAGTTCACTAATTTTAGAACAGAAATAATTATATTTAGAGCAGGTATTAGCTATTCTAAGTGTTTCGGTGCAAATAACATTACTTTGACTTTAATAGAAATATCAGAATCTTTGTGAGGGAATCTGTTTACTTTAAAATTAAAATAGTCAGTTTTGTTATATAGGTTTGTTTCTATTACGTTTCTTATTACTTCCAAAGAAATGTCCAAATAGTTGCATTTGTGCTCATTAATGTAGGTTTTCTTTAGCGGGATAGTATTTTTGTAAACAGACGCTAGAAGGCGATCGATGTAGATATCATCATAACTATGAACTATTAGTAGATCGTCCATGTATCTGAACAGGTTTTCATAAGCTCGAATATTTTTAGAATATTCAAATTCGAACGTGGACATAGTAAGATCTGCAAAAAGCGGACTGAAATTGCCACCTTGAGGAACTCCTTGGTTTTGTTTATAAATGATATCTGCAAACTTACAATGTAAGTAGTCCACAAAGTAAGTAGTCCACAAAGTATAAAAGATCCGTTGCATTGTAACACCTATATTTATCGATAACATAATCTGCATAAAACGTTTTAACCCCATTGGTAGCAACAAACAATTATAGTATTATGTGGTATGTTAGTAAACATATCAGTAAAATCAGCAGAGTATAGTTTGATGTTATTGCATGTTCTAATATTACAAAGTTCTTCGGTGATGTTACTATTATTAATTGCCCAATATATTTTAATAGTACAATTGTTTGAGAAATTACTAACGTAAATAATAAACTGTTGCTTAATATGTGAAATTTTTTTACAAAGTTTTAACGCAATAGACTTAACGCAGTAATAAAGCGAAACGTAACTGCAGATTTGTGCAGTTTTGGAATACAGTAGATTATAGGTAAATCTCCTACTACATTAAAACTGAGTTTGTGTCTGTTGAAAGATTATGTTTTAAAATAATGGGAAGTTTGTCAGAAGTATTTAGGTTAGTGTGTCATTACCGTTACTGCTGTTAAAATTTTTAAGGAGTTGTCATATTGAATGCTCATCTCTTTCATTAATCTAAGTAAATAAAATTTGTTACAAACAACCCCATAGTTGTTGGTTGCTTTATCTAATGGACTAAAAACAAATTTATCCTGTAATAATAAAATTTCTCTGTACGGAATACAGACTTTAGCTTCAAGGTTGTGTGCGTTTAGAAGTGGCCTAACTTTGATGTTAAATTGTGTATTGAAAAAGGTGTTTCGTTCTTCTAGGTAGTGTGAAGAGGTGTTATAGGTGTTTTTTATAATTCTAATTACTTTTTCTACTGCATTCTTGTAAGTTTCTTGGATAGCTTGTTTACCATGTCTCATGGAAGACCTATATTTTGTACCTTTTTCCAGGATTTCCCGAAGTTGTTGATGTTTAGTAATATCTAGATTCCCAGTAATAACATGATTATGAGAGGTGTCAATAAATTTGTTGTAGTGTGGATCCGTTTCATATACGCAATCATTTTTAATAATCTACATGCATTCGTTTAGTGTAAGATCTTTAAGAAGTTTATTGTAATTAAAAATAATTTTGGATAAAGGAGGAGAGTAAGTGTAAACTACCTTGAATGGAATAAATTCTTTAGTTGTGCAGCTTGTAATAGTGTTTTTCACTACATTGTTTTTACATATGCGATTAAAGTCTATTCGATCAAAAACACTACCTTTGTATTCCATTGTAATGTATTTGTACTTAATATTTTTGTTTGGGTAAACTGTTTTGCATAGATTAAATTTAGTATGTGCAAGTAAACATAATACAATTAATTTGGTTTTGTGTCTATAAGAATGTAAAAAATCAGGATTGAGGCTGAGATTGATAAGTTTCTTTAAGCTTTCTGAGCATTTTAATCTTGTTAAGTACTTTAGTAACTTTTAAATTAGCTTGGTTGTCATTAATGTGTTCCAAGAACATTTCTACGTTGTATTGTGCAACTCCTTTTGTTTTCTTTCTATTGCCTCTGTTGGTTCTATCTTTAATAACTTTTGAAGAGCAGTATGGGTGATTTGTTTTGTTATTAAGTGGATTAATTAAATTAGAAACATTACCGTAACCTTTAATGTTATCATTTAGACCTAAATGAAATGCGCTAGTAAGCAACTTAATCGAAAAAACTTATTTGCTTAATAATATATTTCTGTCTGCATTGTCGCCTAATGAGTCAAGAATAGCAAATGACATGCTAGAGCAACATTCTTGAAAGTGCTGATAGAGAGGTATGAGTCTTTTGTTATTATTAGAGTAGTAGAAATTTTCACGAATTCTTTCTTTAAAAGCTCTAAAGGTGACACCGACATATTGTAGATTGCAATGGTCACATGTGATGCAATAAACTAGCGAACGAGTGTTACAGTTGGCAGAATCACTATTTTTGTACTTCAAAACTAATTAGTTTGCAGTGTTTGCAATTAGTATTGCAGTTAGACCCTTTATTAGAATTACCAAAATTTTATAACAGTATTGATTGCTCCCATTTTTATATTTGAAGAAAGTACTTAGGGTATGATAGCTTGCAGTACTTTGGCGTTTGTGATTTTAGACCTTAAATCAAAGTATCTGGGTGGTCCACCCCAAGTACAGTGAATAGTTTCCCAAAAGGGTTTTAGGAGCTGCCCTTGTTGTCAGGTTGTCAGACCCGTTTTGTACCCAGTGGTACGGCTGGTACGGAGGCGCCAAAACAAAAACTCACGACTATTTTGGCTTTTATAAACCCCATAAGTACCAACCCCTATGTTTAGTAAGAGAATAGGAGCTCCTAAGTAGATAAAGAGTGTAAAAAGGGGGAAGTACAAGGTCCCTGTACCTGAAAAAATAGAGAAGGGAGAAGAGGGAGGGGCGAAATGGGAGGTGTTTAAATAAAGTAAGGGAGCAAATCAATAATGCCGTAATATAGTGTGGGGTCTCGAGTGGAATGATGTTATAGGTGACATATCCTGTTAAATGAATTTGCAGAGGAAAAGGGGGAAGAGAAGTCATTAGTAAGTGTGACAATATGCAGGTAGGTTGGTTGAGCTGGTAGGTTTTGATGTTAAAATAATAAACTAACTGTGCATTTAAAGCGACGAGGTTTTGATTCGGCCAATACTGACCAAGCGGAGCGGCTAGCGATTGGATAGGTGCATACAAATAGAAGAGTACTCTCTGAGTACATACGAATAGTGTGTATGCCTAATCCGGAGAAGCTGTCATTGGCGGGTCTTGCAGAAATTTTTTTTAGTGAAGTGAAGTAAGTATCATTACAAATCTTGGAATGTGAATGTTAAAGTATAAAGTGCTTACAGGTATAACAATCCGAAAAACCCTTGCCCGCTAGTGTGGCCATCACCGACAGCCCATAATGGCAACATAAACTTCCGTGTAAGTATAGTGTAAGAATGCAAAATGGATGTAATTAGCGAGTATCCTTTAATAATTTAGGTAAAGGTGACCAACCCCTTTTGGAGCTATTTTATGAAAGACGGCAAACAAAAACTTCAGGAGTACAATAGACAGACCGGTTGTAGGGTACGTGTGATACGTGAACAGACCATTACATTATCGGACCTTGAAAACTTGAGGTGAGATTAAATACTGTCAAAATGAGTTTGTACAAAACACAAAACATGACAAATGTGAGCAAAGTTAATAATTTAGTTTATATCTAGATTGTATCTGCGACGCCGTATAATAAAAGAGTTCAAAGACAAAGGACTAAATCCACATGGTATTGTGGTTAAAAATGGCCATCTGACTATAAGTAACTCGATAATTTCTAAGATGAGAGAAGATTTAAGAAATTTTAATATGAACTAAGAGTTTAAATTATAGAGATATGGCTCTACCGAGTTAAGTGTGCTCTTGGGAGGAGACTATTCTGATTGGAATGGAACCGCGATTTGTAAAATGTTAACAACTACTGAGCACAGAAAAATGGAGGTAACTTTAAAAAATGTAGATATAATAAAAATAATAGATGAAAGTTATATTAAGTGGGGTTCTTTAAACCTCATCAAGGAGTACGTGGGTGACAGCGTCCATCCGAGTGTAACGTCGGTGGGTATAAGGGGACATATCTTCAAACATGTGTAGTAAAGTATGTGTAGTAAGGCTAATCTTATATTTAGGCGGAGTCTATCAACGAAGACGAACAGTCGGATCACGATTCGAAGTCTAGGAAACGCTCAAACACCGAAGAAGATCGAACAGCTATCGAAAACAAGCGAAGGGGAAATGAAGCAAGGACTAGATAAAACTTTGAAATCAATGTCTAGTAATAACTGAGATCACCATGTAGTGCAGCCCTATTTTTTGAAACCGCAATTTTTTGAAGCAATGGTGTGTTCTACCCCTACAGTGGGCTGAGCTAGGGCACTTACGATCTAACTAGACATACACGTGCCTTTTTATCGAGGCGTATAACCACTGAGGAGGGGGTGACCCCCCCCCGATCCTATTTGCGCCGTCCTTTTTGGTGGTATTTGTATTGCTATCAATGTGCACGAATCCACTTGTGTGCGAGTTGTTTATCATACGAACATCAGGGCTGTTTGGATGTGTTTTTAAGTATCGTTAACCGACCAATTTCTTCGTGTCGCAATTTTATGCTGTGTATGTAGCTGTAGCTGTACTAGTTCGTTGTGCTCTGTTTATTTTTGGTTTTCAATTGTATCGTTGTTAAGGAGTTGTTAATGCTTGAAATTTATTAGGTCGTAAACTTGCTCGAATGCGAAGTCGTCCAGAAATGATTTGTAAACATTTGGCACCAGGCATAAAACACATCAATAAATTCCGTCCAAAGTCTGTTGTGGCGTTTCATTTCGGATGAAGACAAGTTCCATCGTAACGCGAAGGAACTTGTTTTTCAAAGTTTAGTTCTGAGAGGAAGCAAAAAGAAGGCTATTTTCAAAAATGACGGTGTCAACTTTGACTTATATTCTCACGACTCTCACGCTCACGAAACTGGTTCTAGGGAAGGTAGTGTAGGAAGGAACAACGAAATCCGTATTATAACTGGACTGCTACAAAACTCCGCGATCTGGCTAATTTAACTTAACCGTTTTAAGATTCCTTGCCGGCGTGCTGCGGACGCCAGCTCGCTTAATATCAGGAGTACCAGCTTGGGAAATAACTACCATGAGAGCACTTGTTTACCGGTATGGGTCACATCAGTGAAATAGGTACGAGGTAATTCAGTATTAGGAACCTTTTGATGTCCATTCAGTATTAGGAACCTTTTGATGTCCATTCAGTATTAGGAACCTTTTGATGTCGTCTCAGCAGTATTTAAACTGCTGTAAACTCGAAGACTATGCACGAAAATAATCCCTCGCCCACATTTTACGCATTTGGGCATTTTTGTGACACGCGTGATTCTTCCTTCCTCGACTTTTCTTAGTTGAGCTTCAAAAAGGGTGCAAAAACCCTCATCTACAGGATCTCATAAAGCAGTCATTAGATCCTCGGCTACTCACAAGGGATTGGGTGGGCGCTTCAAGAGCGCGAGGGAGAAGAACGGCTACCCATTTTCATATGAGGAAGCAAAAACAAGGCTAATATCAAAAATGACAAGGTTATCTTTGAATTATATTCTTGCTGGGCTTCATTTAATTCTAGAATTTAATTATATTCATTCAATTCTATGAATATCATTCAATTCTAAAAGCCCAGCGAGAATATAAGATTGTCCATGATTTCCTAATGAATGATTGCGTGCTTGCGAACTCTCTGATAGAACACTCGCATTCTCCAAGGCCTAGGGGCAGGCAGCAGCATCGTTCCATGGCAATAGCAGTCTTCTAAAGGCTTGAAACCTTTGTTTCATCCACGCAGAGTTGCTTGTCCTGGCTTGAAAGGTGTTCAAGTGACATCCCTTTCGCTGTCGCGCCGTCTGCGTCTCTGCGTGGGGCGCGCCAACGGGCAGTGTCTCGGCGCTCTTAGCACCCTGCGCGGGGACGCAGGCGTGGTGGAGTGCGAAAATTCTTGAAGCGGTGTTTCGCAATCAATACTGCGCCTGCTGCGCCGCCGCCATCTAGTCTGGACAGTAGACGCTGTTGCTTTGGTTGTTTTATTCGGTGACTTGGTATGCTTCGGATTCCCAATATCATCCTTTGGCTTCGTGGTCGATTTTGTTCCAGTTATTTTTGCTTGAATTGCTTCGATGCTTTCGTTTCTTCATGCATGAGCGATTAATAGCCCGTTTGTCATAGTAGTGAGAAGCGGTTTCTACAAGTTTTTCATGCGTACTTTTCATTTATTTGGGGTGTTCATATATGCGTACTTTTTATTTGGGATGTTATTATGCCTACGTTTCACTCATTTGGGGTGTTCATATGGGTAATTGCCTGAAGGTGTGAGTGAGAGAGAGCAGTGACTACTGTTGAGAACAGAAGAAGATCTTAAGAAGAGAAGAAAAGCTCATAGGCTATAGCATAAGTAAGCGTTGTCGATTAGGCATGAATTTTCGATTCGTTTTGGATTTTATTTATTTTACTACGATTTCTCGATTTCATTTTACGATTTCATCGTTATTGCATGCATGATTTTTTATTTTTATTTCCATGCACACTGTACAACTATCACTAACCTTCACAAATTTAAAATTTATAACATAAACAACAGGAAGACGTTAACAACACAGAAAAAAATGCAACCCATAGGAAGCAAGAAAAATAGAAAGCAACAACAACAAGCAACTAAAGCTTAAAAATCCAAAACGGCGACAGAGCAGTACCACAACAAAAACAAGACAAAGAATTTCTCAAGGTTGACGAATTATTCTCCTTATTCTTTCGTTGGATAATTCTCGTTCCTTCGTTGGTTCTGCCTGGAATACTCGCCGTCGTCGTCATTCGTCATTAGCACGTGGTCGTCGACCGTTAGGAGCATTTTAGGAGATTTAAAACATGGAAGTATTCGAATTGGAGGTCTCATTAAAGGAGACCATTGTCGTGCTAAGGAATTCCTAAGAAATATTTGGAGATCTCATGGAGTTGAGGTACTTCGGAGTTACAGTTTTGCAGTGATTGGGAGCGTGGAAGAGTGAAAGCGATCAGATAGAGCTGTTTTCAGACTATAGCATTGGATATGTGCTCCTTGAGAGATCACGACTTTAGTGTTATCGGGCGAAGCATGCCAACTGTTTAATAAATCGCCCACGCATTTGCATGCCGTTAGCTTGCCTCCTCTACCAGTAGTAGTTAACTAAACTCGGGAAAACCGTGTCACACAAGGCTAACCTTCATTTTCGCACTGCCGTGGCTTTTTCCAATCATAAGCTACGTCTTTATGTTTCAGCGTGCTCCTTGAACCTTTTTCTTGCTTCAAAATCCACAAGTGGCAGCCGTAAAAATTCGAACTTGACAGAGTTATTGCGCTCGGAACACGCCCGAGGGTGCAATTCACGAGCGGTCGAGCCCACTCGATTGATAGGTTCGATCCTGTATACACTGTGCACTGCGCACTCAGATTCAGATGAAAGAGCACTGGCGGCACACGCCATGTTTTAGATACTTCGAAAACATGCAAGTTCTGAAAAACAAGCTGCTTCAATCGCAAAGACCCTGTTCTACTCATTCTTTCTGGCCGCCCATTGCAAAAGTGCAGTGATCTGGTAAGGCTGTATAAATATTTGTGGAGAACTCGAAGAGTCAAATCGAAGGGTACCGACCGCTTCTCAAAAAAACTTAAAATTAGAGGAATTGTGAGCACGTAACGGCTTTCGACGGCTTGCGACCGACAACTCGTCCGCGTCCGCCCATCGCAATGGAGCGCATTTTTCAATTCGAACATTTTCATGCCTCCATATGAAAGAAGCACATCAAACGATAGAGCTGGAGCTCTTGAGCCCAAATATACCCTTAGTTTTTGAAATCCATGAATTTTAGGCGAGCTATATCACAAAGATGCAAAAACCGCAAAATTGGGGTTTTTGCGGCGTATATCTAACTTAAAACTCATACGCGAATTTGTCTCCTTGACCATTGAATCTCCACGAATTTTCTTAATCTCCAGTCCGATGTCAATATTGTTCACGATCAGGGACTCGTTTAAAAATTATTCTTATATTGCTGAAGTTTTGGGACGCTGCTGAGCACCATCAACCGTTGAGTATGGCCAGTACGCAGTGCGTGCCCCACCCCAGTTGTGACGGGCGGAGGGACGAACGGAAGCACACACACACATACACACAGAAGAAATAAGGAAGGTGACAGAAGCAAGGGCAGGCCAGTGGCTGGCTCGCCAGAGCAGCGTCGGCGGAGTTCCCCACACGCCGCGTGAGAAAACGCGTGCGTAACGTTTCAAACCGATTAGGCGCGAAACATTGGCTTGCACGAAAGTTTCTTGGAAGTTTGCACTGCAGCTAGTTGCGTGAAGTTTAAAGTCCCTGGATGCAACCTTGCAAGTTAGTTAACCGCGAGGGATAAGTCGCAAGTAACTTGTTGTCGATGTCTAAAGGCGCAAGTAACTTGTTTTGAAGCTCATAAGGCGCAAGTAACTTGTTCAAAATTTTCTGAGCACTGCGCCGTCCGCCAATGCAGCGAGGGCGCATCATTGACAGTTGCCCGTATCGCTCCCGGGACATTCGCTAAAGCGACTAGACTAGGAGGTATGCCAGCTGCCTTAGTCATACCATGAGAGATTCAGATGTCAGCAATTAGCTCCGTCTCTCTCCCTTCCACTGTTCCCCTCTCTCTCTCTCTTCACCTCCTTCTCTCTCTCCCCCACAATATACATTCATTGTGAGTCGGCGGACAAACGCGATCCCTCTTGCCCTAACTCGTCTCATCTGGGGATCGATCGATAAAATCGATCGATATTGGTCGGCGATCGAAACTTTTAACTCTCGGCAGTCACCACGTTTGAGTGAATCTCGTGTTACCAATCTCCTCCGTCCCTATCTCTCTTCCTTTCCTCTCTCCCTCTCCCTTCATCTCGTCTCCCTTCCGTACCCCTTCAGTGTGCATTCGCCCTCGAGGGATTCTATTCTCTCTCCCTTCACCCTCCCTTTCCCTCTATACCCTTCCACTGTTTGTATTCGAAGCCAAAAAGATTTCGCTTGCCCCAACTCGTCCCAACTGGGCCGGTATGCAAATCTCGCTCGGAGCCTCCCGTCGGGGTACAATTCAAGGGGCGACTCGATTCTGCGATGCGCATCTCCGGGGAAGTACCGTATTCCCCACCCACTTAGGGTCGGGGGCCCCTAGTCTGACGTAGGGGGAATACTGTGGACAGCGAAGGAGAACATATGACTCGCCCGAAATTTTGCCGGTGTCGTTAGGAAAATGTGTAGTTGGGTGTATCCTTCTTCAATTCAAAGCTTTATTTTCATTACTCTTACTTTATTGAGCGCCAGTAGTCTGTTTGTTGCATTAATGAATATGAATGAATGAAATATGGATCAATATTTGTTACTAGAATTTTCGATTCTTGCAAGTTTTAAAAGCACTGCTTGTTATCTTATTGTAAAACCCATTCATCATGACAAATGAGCTTAACCACGCAGAAGAGGGCAGTAAACTGGTCAATTGTGTAGCGCTGCAAGTTGCATTTAACTAAGCGATTATATGCATAACTTTTCCTAGGACCAAATATTGCGTTACCAGCATATCCGAAAATTAATTCAGCACTGCCTTTGTAAGCTTTCCTATGTTCTTTCAAAGTGAAGGTCTATCCACACTATTTGGTGCCACAAAGCCGAGAAAGGATCATGATTGAAGCCATCAATCACTGAACCTAATGACGGTATTTCTTCAATTGTTTATAAAGAGTGCTTCGCCTCTGTATGCAAACTCCTAGCTCACATTTTCAGTGTCTCCTTAATGCTGTGTAAAGTAACAAAATATGGAAGGATTCAATAGTTACCGCAATTCCTAAAACATCCGGCGCTTCTTGCGTATCTGATTACCGCCCAATTAGTTTGACGCCCCGCCTATAAAGACTGTGGAAAAATCGTCAATGGAAAACTCTTATCAATTATCAACAGGCTTCGCCTTATTCCGCCTGAACAGCATGGCCTTTTGTATGGCCTTTCCTCCATCAGAAATCTAGTCGATAGCCTGTGTGACTGGAGCTTAGCGCTGAACCAAGAAAATTCTATTGATGTTGTTTACATTGACTTATCAAAGGCGTTTTACAAAGGGAGCCATTACAAACTTCTCCAAAAATTCTGCTTTCTCGGTATAGATGGGAACCTACTAAATTGGTTCGCGTCTTATCTTGATGAGAGATATATGGCTTTAAGAGTGGGTTGAAGGTTCTCTAACCGATACCAGTGCACTAGCGGAGCCCCACAGGGAGCTGTTCTTTCCCTCACCATATTTCCTTCCCCTTCATGTGCCACCTCACCGCGGAGAAGGGGTGATCATCACTTGGCTAACGGCACAAACGGTCACGCAGTAAGCGACGCTTTGTCGTGTATGGGCGGCTCTCCTGTATCCCTGGCCAGGAACATGTGAGTAACCAGACCACCGGTATGGCTCAAACAACTAAACCCGTGCCCCAGTCCTCCGCGCGCCGGAGGTGGACTTCTACGACGTCGGTTGCATCCACCTCCGGCGAGGGGCCATCTAATCTCGGAGTTAAACTATCAGGACGTCATTGGAATCGGACTACCGGAAACTCCCTCCCACCACGACACGGAAACTGCTTATTCGTCTGCACTAATAACTGTCGTTCGATCGCATCTGAGCAGGATCTTCGGACACTGCTTTAGAGAAGCCGCAACATCAAATACGACGTTATCGCCCTGCAGGAAACGAAAGGCAGAACGGAAACCATAAGAAGGACCGACCACAACGAGCTTCTCATCATCGGAGCAAAGGTGGACAGAAAGAATATTGGCGGAGTTGGATTTCTCGTCAATTCGACAGTGCACCACCTAGTAGACTCTTACAAGATCATCAGTCAGCGAGTAGCTGTTCTTCGTCTGGAAACCAAAGATCAAGGAACCGTTTCCATCATAAATGGATATGCTCCAACATCTGCGGCCACAGACGAAGAAAAGGAGGAATTCTACAAGCTATTCGAAAGGACTGTCAACGACGAGAAGAGCTACTACAAAGTTGTTGTTGGTGACTTTAACGCTATCGTCGGTACGAATGATCACGACGAATGGAGGCTAGGACCACATGGAGCTTCCTCAAGGAACGAAAACGGAGAGCGCCTGATAGACCCTATCCGCGTGCCGTCTCTACCATGGAAATTCTATGTTTAAGAAGCCTTCAAACCGACGATGGACCTGGGAAAGCCCAAATGGAGAAACACGTTCGGAGATCGACCATGTTCTTACAAACAGACGCTGGAGTCTGTTTGACGTCTCCGTGCTGCCTTCATTTGACACCGGCTCGGATCACCGTCTTGTCCGTACGAAGCTGACTCTCCAAAAGAGGATGTTCAAGCGTGACAGTCATAAACCGGCACCGGTGAGGATCCCCACATTCAAGTCTGAGGAGTTGGAATATGCAATAAAGTCGTATGATTGGAATCTTCTTGAAGATCCATCGGAAGACTACGACCTTCTCTCCAAAGGACTGTTGAAATGTGCTAACAGCTCTTGCGGAGCCACATCACCGTCTGCTTTAAGACTCAACGCACATGCGGTTAAGCTCTTGGAGCAAAGAAGAGCTGTTAAACTGGATCCTAACGCTTCCCATTTGGAAAAAGTCACCATCTCGAAGGCCTGCCGAATCGCAGTGAAGGAGTCCATTCAAGCCTACAGAAGATTGAAGCTGTTAGAAGCCGCTGAGAAAGGTTCAAGCATAAAGCGCTGCAAACGAGATCTCTGCGATCAGAAGGCAATAATGTCAGCCCTTATGGATAGGGATGGAACAACCAAACGTCTCGAAGAGCGATGGAGGCCATCGTTCAAGAATTCTACACAGATCTGTTCCGTTCTTCTATCACTGTCCCGAAATGCTTGATGCCACCAGCTGAGGAAGTACCTCCCATTCTGGAATCAGAAGTTGCTCATGTCATCAGAAGGATGAAGCCGGGCACTGCTCCCGGACCAGACGGCATTTCTGCTGATCTCCTTCGTGCGGGTGGCAGTGCCCTCTGCTCACTTCTTGCCAAGCACTTCAACCACTACCTTCGACTTGGTAGGATTCCGGACTCATGGAAGGAGTCGAAAACAGTTTTAATCTTCAAAAAAGGTCAGCAGGAGGATATCAACAACTATCGACCCATCAGTCTTCTCTCGGTTGTGTACAAGATCTTCACCAAGATACTGCTTAACCGCATGGAGCGTTGCTTGGATGAATATCAGGCAGTGGAGCAAGCAGGGTTTCGCAAGGATTTCTCCTGCATGCACCATATTCAGACTGTCTCACAGCTCATCGAGAGGAGCCGCGAATACCACCTCCCACTTGTCCTTGTCTTCGTGGATTATTGGAAAGCTTTCGACTCTGGAAATCAACGCCGTTCTGAACTCGCTTGTGCATGCTGGTATACCATCGCCCTACATCCAACTTCTCGACGAATGCTTCTCGAACACATAGACTTCCATCCAGCTGTTCGATCGAAAGCTTAAAATTCCTATCGGGAAAGGAGTACGGCAGGGAGACACGATTTCTCCCAAGCTATTCACAGCGGCACTCCAGGATGCCATGAACGACTTGAACTGGGACGACAAAGGCTACCTTGTCGACAGTAAACGGATCAGCAACCTTCGCTTCGCCGACGATATTGTTCTCATCTCTACCAGCACGGCAGAAGTCGAGGAAATGCTGAACGAGCTCAATGTGGCAGGTATGAAGATTGGATTGGACATGAATATGTCCAAAACGCAGTTTATGGTCAACCAGTGGCGTGACACGGGACTCGTAAGGTTAAATGGAGTCGCTCTACAACAGGTCGACTCCTACGTCTATCTGGGAAGAGAGCTGAACATGGATAACGACCTCGCTCCTGAAATCGCCCGCAGGAGACGCGCAGCATGGGCAGCCTTCAGTTCGATTCGCCAAGTCACCGATCAGGTCAAGGATCCCGGCCTCAGGGCCTCGATATTCAACGCCTCTGTACTGTTTGCGATGTGTTACGCGACGGAAACCTGGCCCGACAACAAGACAATCGCCAGAGCGATGCAAACTACGCATCGTGCACTGGAGAGATGTCTTCTAAGGACGAGCCTTCGTCAGCAATGGCAAGAAGGCCTACGAAGCTCGGAGCTACGGGAGAAGTCGCAATTAGCAGACCCGCTGCAGTACACGAAGAAGTCCAAATATCGCTGAGCCGGACACCTGCTTTGACGAAAGGACGATAGATGGAGTCTCCGTGTCACAGAATGGTTCCCGAGAGACCATAAGAGACCACTGGGACGACCGCCAACGCGATGGGCAGACTCATTCTCAAGATCTTTCAGAGAGCGGAGTCTGCCTCACTGGATGCAAACAGCCAGAGATCGAGCGGTCTGGAAGAGTTGTGGTCCCAGCTGAGAAGACCTCCAGCCGATAAAAGGACCATCAAAGTATCAAAGTAAGTAAGTATTTCCTTATTTTTACGATGGAACTCCCTTCCTTGCTTAAGGTATCACCGAATGTAAGAGTACAGTTATACGCCCATCACATCAAAATATACGGCATATATAATAGTGCAAATTGTGTAGCAGTTAAAGAGTCTCTAAAACATGCTATTGCAAAGCTTAGTGCATGGCCCACAGAAATGACTTCACCGTGAATCTTGGCAAATCCTTTGTGCTGCACTACGGGGATCTACCTGCGATCCAATACGGAATAAGTAATGTCTTATTAGAGTGTTGTCAATCCGCTCTATTCGTGGACCTTGGCGTTCTATTCGAATCCTCATTAAGCTTGTCATCTCACATTGACCACATCGAGAAGAAGGCGTATAATACCATTTTCTCTATCCTTCGCAGGGTCCACAGCAATAACCCAACAATACTTGTTCGGCTATATAAATCCTACGTTTTGCCTCATCTCGAGTACTGTTCTCAGGTCTGGAGCCCATGCACTGAAAAGCAAATATGTAAACTAGAAAAGCTGCAGCAAACATTCTCGAAACTGGTGTATTGCAGGTTACATCCCCCTGTGAGGCACTTGCCGACGTACAGTTAGCGCTTAGAGACTACTTGGCCTGAGGACATTACTGTATAGAAGGATATCTGCGGATTTTACATTTTGTTTCCACATTCTTCGTTGAGAGGTAAGACTGGCACCTAGCAAGTTTTGAATCTTTAGACCTTCCATTGAACGTTCAGGTGGGTTTAAACTACCAGGCTGTCCAATAATTCTTGTCCGAAAATTTCACCATTTTTAATTTTTTCAACTTTATTGAAAAACAAGTCTAATAAACAATCTAATCACCACAGTTATCCACAACAGTGGCCCATCGATTGGACAGGTCGCCGATGCCCTTCGCCCAGAACTCCGGGAGCTGCGACTCGAGGAAGTCCGCGATGTCGGATATGAGGTTGTCCTAGTTGGTGAATTTTTTTCTGGCCAAATGGTGCTTCAGCGGGCGGAACAAGTGGTAGTCGGAGGGGGCGAGGCCCGGGGAATACGGCGGATGGGCAACCGTCTCCCAGCCGAGCGTCGCCAACTTCTGCTAGGTCTCCTTCGCCTAGGTGTAGATGGAGGCGATGACCGTCCTGCCTTGCGGGAGCAGCTCGAAGTACAGCATGCCCTTGGCGTCCCACCAGCAGCAGAGCATGATCTTCAGTGGGTGTTTCCTGTCCTCGAGGCTCGTGTCGCCGCTCTCGAAACAATTGAACCAGCGCCTGACTGTGCGTTGGGACACTGCATCCTCCTTGCATGCTCTGCAGATGTTGGCGACTGCGGCGATCGTGTCGTTGCCCAGCAGCCACTCGTAGTACACGAACGTACGAATTCGACCTTGGTCCATTTTAGCTTGTACTGGTAGCTAGACGCAGCGACTGCGCCTTATATACCCCTAGCGTGGGACTCTGGAGAACCTTCTAGGAGGTTTTTACACTTGCCTGATATTATAACACTTCTAAGGAAATTATAGAATTTTGAAAATCTTCGGACAGGAATTATTGGACAGCCTGGTAGATTATGTGTCAGAATTCGGAATAGAAAGAAATCGCAGTTTTCGAAATTCGTACTTTTACGATTTGCAAGGTGGCTTCATTATTTACCTAGCGAAGTGTTTGCATCTAAGAATAGTCGCACGTTTAGACAAGACTTGGGAAAAATTAACCTTTTGCGATGCTTAGGAATTGATAGCGATGAATAACGTTATCACAACCTTTATTCAGGGCAATTCCATCAATCCAGCCTGACTTGTTATAGGTTTCAGATGTGTTAGGAACAGCCGACTTTATATTACGTGCTTCATGTGGTCTATTATTAAATAAGTGAAATTTTCTCTCTTATTACTTATTTTGTATGTTCTATGAGCTCATTCTTCTTATACACACAGCAAAGTTGAGTTTTTTTGATTTGTTACATTCTCACGTATGCTTCCTCGTCATGTACTGCACAGGCTACTCTAAAGTCCACATGGGTTGTGAGAAGCAACATGTTTTCAACAAAATCTCGGCTCTTTTGATAGTTGTCCACTTTCACAGCTTCTGTGAGTTTGGTGCTACGGGCTTCTTGTCCTAGTTGCCGGTTCCATGGGGCGGCCAGCGTACCCATGCGCCGAAGCTCCGGTACCTACCTAAGGGCGCCATAGCTGGCTGACGTGGAGAGGCAAGCTTCGTTGCCTCAATAATATCCTTATGCTCATTTGATCATAAGGCGTTTTGCCTAAGAAATGCAGTTGGTCGTTAAACATAGTTCAATGAAGTAAGTAATTACTAATTTAGGCTAATTCCCGGTATCCCGAAAAATGCATACGGGCCCTGGAGAGAGATCGATAAACTCCATCGGTATCGGTCGGTCGGTTGATATTCTTAGTCGACGGTCACCACATTCAAATGGTTCGCTAGCAATTCGCTCTCTCTCCCTTCCTCTCTCCTTTATTTTCTCCCCTCCCCATCCTCCATTCTCACTTACTGTGCGTTGGCCCAGCGATTCTCATCTCTTTTTCTCCCACCATCCTCTTCTACCATATGTACATACCCCTTCACTGTGTGTTAATAATCGAGTAATTCCCGTCTCTTTCCCTTGACCTCCCTCTCCCCTAGTAATTATTTTCTTCTTCCTATTTTCCCCTTCATCATCTTCCACTCCCCTAAAAACCCCTACACTGTGTATTGACCCTCGAACCATTCTCATTTACCACTCCCTCAGTCTCATCATCTTCCTCTGCCCTCCATACCCATTCCCTGTGTGTCGGCCCTGTAGCGATCTCCGCATCTCTTTCTCCGTTCATTTCATTCTCCTCCCCCACATCCATTCACAGTGTGGGCAGACAGAGGCTATCCCGCTTGCCCTAACTCGTCCAATCCAGGATTCGATCGATAAAATCAATCGGTATTGGTCGGTCGATAAAACTTTTAACTTCCGATGGTGATCACATTTGAGTGGACCTCGTGCTACCAATTACCTCCGCTCCTATCTCCCTTTCTTTCTTCCTCTCACTCTCCCTTCACCTTGTTTCCTTTCCATACCCCTTCAGTGCGTTTTTGCTTTCATGCGATTCAATCTCTTTCTCCCTCCCTCTCCTTTCATCTTGCTCTCCTTTCCAGACCATTCACTATGTGTCGATACTCGAATGGTTCGCGTCCCTTACCCCTCATTTTCCTTCCTCTAGTAGTCAACCTTTTCTTCCTGTGTTCCCTCATCTCACTTCATCTTGCTCTTCCTCCATGCCCTCTCAGTGTGTATTTGCCTCGAGCGATTCTCATCTCCCTCTCCCATCATTTTGCTCTCCCCTCCATAGCCCTTCAATGCATGTTGGCCCTCAAGCGATTCTCACCTCTTTTCTCTCCCATAATCATCTTCTATCATGCATACCCGTTTACTATGTGTCGATAGTCGAGTAATTTCCGCCTCTCTTCCTTCATCTCCCTCCCCCAAGTAATTAACTTTTTCTTCCTATTTTCCCCTCCCACTCCCTTCATCATCTTCCACTCCCCTCCAAAAACCTACAGTGTGTGTTGACCATAAAACGATTCTCATCTCCCTCTCCCTCTCTCTCGTCATCTTCCTCACCCCTCCACACTCCTTCCCTGTGTGCCGGCCCTCAAGCGATTCCCGTATCTCTCTCTTCATCTCCCTATCCTCTGGTAATCAACATTTTCTTCCTCTCTTCCCTTCGCCTCCCTTCATCTTGCTGTTGCCTACATGCCCCTTCACTGTGTGTCGATACTCAAGTAATTAACCTCTTTCCTTCACCTCCCTCTCCCCTAGCAATTAATTTTTTCTTCCTATCTTCCCTCTCTCTCCATTCGTCATCGTCCACTCCTCTCCAAACCAGGATCAAGCGTGGAGTTCGATTTTTGCCGAAAATGTACGAACCCCCCCCCCCTCCCAGAGTGGATCTGGTACGACTCCTTCCCCTTGTGTAGACCACCGTTTTATTTCCTATCCGTGTTGAATTTTTTACAATTTTCATGCGATTTTTGTACCCTTTAATAGGTACTTCTTTCCAGGTGCAGCTTCCACTGTGTCGGATTAGTTCAAAAAAGTGTGTTACTGAGTAACTGTTTAATTTAGTAATTTGTTAGAAAAAATATATACAAAGCCGAGTGTTAATTTCTAAAGCTGACTTGAGTGCTTTATCAACAAAATTTTTTTAGACACTCTCGGAAGCGATGACAGAATGGCAACTGGGGGATGGATTTTCCATAAATGCCTACGAAGACGTGGAGTCTCTCATTCGCCCCCGAAGTTGTAAAAATTAATATAAAATGTTTCAAATAATGATTGTATTACTTGTTTAAAATAAAGATTTTCTGCACCCAGATTTGGAGTCAATGAGAAGTTTCCATTTTTCAGTTGTTTTTTTTAAGAAGTCATGGACGCGACAGTTTTCTGCCTGAACGAGCTACATCTACGTCCTAAATTGCCGTCTATAAAATTTGAAGTGTCAAATGCTAAGGAAAATTAAGTTCCTTCCCTACAAGATTTTAGAAAGCGCTTTTCGAAGCGATGACGGAGTGGCAACCGGAGGATGGACTTGTCACGAAGCTAATTTTCTCTCTTCTACAGGAAACAACATCAGAAAGTGGAGTTGTACCAAATAAAGTTTTAATCCACAGTTTGACACACGGTAATAAAACCTATTTTTCTGAAACGATCCACTGTATGAACAGACGCTCCGATTTGTATGATTTGCCGAAAATTTTCGGCACCGTTAATTACATGGAGGCCGCTATTTTTACAGCCTGTTTTTTAAAGCGTAGAACCCACACTTCTTATTATTTTAAAAGCTCTGTGAATTTGTTAGACATGTCGCACAAACTCCGAAATATGGTAGGTTACGTGGAGCCATTGAGTTCTCCGATATCACCGATCGCCACTGAAGGATGGACTTCTCGCGGCAAAAAATTTCTACCTTTTGGAGGAAGAACATCAGAAAGTGAAAACTATAGGCCATAGTGAATGACTTCCTCCTTGAATGCAGCGCAGATGTTGTAGGCTGCAGTCCTTGCGGAATGGCTTTGCAGAAATTCGTAGTAGACGATAGGTCGTAGGATGCTACTTATCGTTCACACCGTTGCTGTATTCATACTCGACGAGGCCTTATATAGTATACAGAAGGAAGCTTCGAGAATGTACTGTGAAGTCACCACACAAGATCAATACTGTAAGAGCTTTAACAAATTTAACTGGCAGTAGCGTAAAGTGTTGCAAGACTTTTCGATCAACCCAATACATACCCGTTCACTGTGTGCCGATAGTCGAGTGATTCCCGTCTCTCTCCCTTCTCATCCCTCTCCCCTAGTAACTAACTTTTCCTGCATCCATTCCCTCCCTCTCCCTTCGTCACCTTCCACTCCCCCCACCATACCCTGGTGGCCCTTTCAGTGGCTGGTGGCCCTCGAGCGATTACCATCTCCCTCTCCCTCTCTCAGGTCATCTTCCTCTCCCCTCCATAGTCCTTCGCTGTGGGTTGGCACTCGTTCACCACCCACCACAGTTCATCCCATCTGGGCCGAATTCATTAATGACTTGCAGTAATTTACCAGAGAACATGCAGCCGGAATCCTTGATAGCGCGGCTTATCAAGCGATTTCGTGAAGCATTTCGTCGCGCTATCACGAATTTCGGCTTATTTTCTCTAATAACTGCTGCAAGTCGTTCATGAATCCGGCTCCTGGAGAGAGGTCAATCGAAGGTGCTAGGTCGATCGATACTCTTAGGTTTTCTGACAGTCATCCTATTAGAGATTCCCCTGTTGGGAATCAGCTCCTTTTCCCTCCCTCATCTCTGCATTCATGTCCTCTCCTCGATAAGGTCATTCGATATTGGTCGGACGATCGATACTCATAGCTTACATTGAAGTGGATCTGCCGTTAGCAATTATTTCCCTCTCGCTTCCTTTCTTCTCCATTATCTTAACCTCCCCACCAGCCATACTCACTCACTGTGCGTCGGCTCTCGAGAGATTCTCTTCTCTCTCACGTCACCTCCCTTTCCCTCCATACCACTTCACTGTGTGCCGGCTCTCGCGCGATTCCCCTACCTCTCCCTTCATGCCCTCACGTTGTTCATACCTATTTATGTAGAGTGTGTTGACAGAGCCTCTTTTTCCCTTATTCCGCCTTTTCCATACACCTTCAAGTGTCGCCCCTCGAGCAATTCCTTCCTCTCTCTCTCTCCGTCGCCATCTTCCACCATATCCACTGCTCCTGCGCGGACCCTCGAGGTTCCCTATTGTTGATTCCCTGAAAGCACTATTGTACGTTCAGGACTCCAGAGCTGGAGGAGAGGTAGGTAAGAATTTTTGTCCAAACTTCGCCCCGGGGTTAATTAGAGTGCTGGTCACGAATCTCACACCCGTTTTGAAATTTCGACCATTTACGGTAGGTTATGGTAGATAAGAGTGGCTAATGCTGTCTAGGTCATAATCACCTATTTCGCCCAAGTTTTGGCTAGAGGACTGTTTACGGTGCTGGTCACGAATCTGGCGTCCATTTTTCGTATTACGCTGGAGTACGGTAGGTACGGGTGTTTAAAGTCATGGTCACCGATTTCGCCCAAATCTGGGCGCAGGGTGGTTATTTGGGAGTGCTGATCACAAATCTGATATCCGTTTTTATTTTTATGCTGGAGTACGGTTGCTACGGATAGGGATCGCTTCCGAATATTGGACGAAATTTGGGCGGGCTGGATATTAAGCGAAATTTGGTCGAAATCGGTGACCAATACTTTAGTTACCCGTACCTTGCCGTATGACAGATTCGACTCGGGTGTCTTTTTTTCCTGATCAGCAACACAAATAACCCCCAGGCGAAATTTGGGCGAAATCGGTGATTATGACCACGAGAGACTTAGTGATCTGTACCTATTGTAACCTACCGCAATCAGCCGGAATTTCAAAAACCGATGTTAAATTCGTGATCAGCACTCCGACTGTCCCCGCTGGACGAAGTTTGAAGAATTATTTTTCGACGTTTCCTTGACCTCTTGAGCCATGAAAGTACAACAGTGCCAAAAAGAATCCATATAAAACTGCAGAAGATGCATACGAAATGTGACAAGCCATCGGAAACAGCAGAAAAATCATGAAAATATTTGAGAGGAATGCTTTACCTCAAATAATTAGTCATTTCCGTAACCCCACTAAGGAGACAAACTACGGAATGGTTCGAGTGAATGGTTCACACCTAATGTTTAGAGTCACACTCTAACTAAAACTGTCACCAAACGTTCAGATTATTCTAATTAAAACCTTGTCGAAGGAGTCAAGCTGTCGAAAACGTTGAAACAGAACGACTCCCGAGGCATTGTCACTTCCCACTCCCCCACCCCTCGATCAGCGATATCAATGTATCTCCCTCCGTCGTTCTCCGCACCGTAGCAGAATGATCGTTAAAGAAAAAAACGGAACACAACGAATGAGCAAATGCAAAACAAACTTGTCGAAATAAAAGAAGAACCATCGAAAACGTTAGAAGACGCTTCCGAGCCTCGACTAGGATCCTCCTAAATTCAGAAATGAGACAAGCGTCTGCACCTTCTGCCCAACATTTCACTCGGTAGTCTAATCATTTCACCCCAACTTTTTCATCAGCTCGACTTCTTCAGGGAGGAATTACTAAGAAAATTACTCAGCACTGAAAGAGTCGAACCATGAAAATGTTTGCCAACGCATCCCTCCTTCCCTGCATCGGCCTCCGCACCACTGCGGAATGACCATTGTGGTGAAGCAATAGTGAAAGGCGACCAACTACCGAAAAGCAAAGCAAACTTGTCACGTCGGCTGATCTCGTGGCACGTCCCACAACTAAAATTCCTTCCATCCACACACACACTTCCCCTCACATTCCTCCAGCACCGCATAGAGGGAAACCGTCACAAGATCCCCTCCTGGATAGATAGGACAAACACTCCGCATTGGACAGACGCTCCACCCCGTACAGAAAGAGAGAAGTCACGCTCCCTTTAGCGGCTTATTACGTAGGAGGATGGATGATGATGATCTCATCCACCCCCAAAGGCTGGAGTTTCGGACCGCTTGAATGACTTCCATAAAAAACGAAAATTTAATCTCCTTCTCTCTTCGTAAAACCTCAGCATTTTCTTAGTCTATCAATACTGCTGTGGCAAATGAGGTTAGGTGATCAGTTTTGTTGAGCGGCCCAACGTTTCGACCTGTTCGTCGTCTTCAGAGGCCTAAAAGTGGTTCAAGACTAGGTTTGTAACTTACCCGACGAAGCGCCTTACCCCCCCCCCCCTTTTTCCGACATCGTCCTAGGTGTCAAAACGAAACACCCAATGCATGAAAAATAAACTCACCCGCTGATCCACCGTTGACGCGGAGCGACGTCGCTACCGCTGCCGTTAGTAGCCGAGTGGTGACTGAGGAATAGTGTGTCATCCCGCACTGATTATACTGAGTATACCAGTGTCATTCATAAGGACACGCATGTCACCAACGGTCGTTGTATAGCTCACAGTGCGAAAGGAATGGAAAGAAGTCACTAGTAATCAAGGGACACTCATTTCGACTATTCAGTGCTGGATTCCTTGCGAAAATCCAGAGTGCCTTCAACGCTTTTCTAGACGAAGTATCGGTCTCATACGTCAGAACCATGCACTTAATATCAAATTCAGTTCCTTCATGCCCCTCAACCCTGTGCTTACCTAAAGGACTAGACAAAATACCACGCCTCTTAATAGCCAGGTGTTCTTTAATGCGAACTGCCAGTACCCTTCCAGTTTCCCTTATGTATATTTGATTGCAAGTCCCACATTCAAGATGGTATACTGCACCATCTTTGGCGCAATCTTCTAACTTATTGTAGGGACATACAACACAGTTTTCTGATATACACTCCCTATCGTAGAGCCTATTTCGGACTAGATGCTTCTTGATGTTGTCATTCGGGATGTTTACAAGCAAAACATCATCTTCAAGCTGAGCCCGAACTATGCTCCGCTGTATGGCAGAAGTGATATTATCAGAAATAAAAGGAAGACGGAGGGGTATACGATCTTGGCGTGGTATATTGCGTTGCACAGTGCGAACTCTTTGGTGGTTTTGTGGTACCACATAGCCAATTTGGCAAGCGATCTTTGAGGCTAGCTCCATTGACTCTTGCCGTTTTTCCGATCCTGTGCATGCATCACGTGCAGTTTTAAACATGTTCCTTACAACTGCGCGTTTAACAGCTGTAGGATGTGCGAAGATGCACGGACCAAAATGTTTTAGAGATTTCTTTGCGGTACCACTTCACTCTAACGATGCGCCACCCGATATTTTAATTTGCGTAATCAAATAAGGTAGCCAACCGTTCCTAGGAGTATCCCTCGTAACCTTAATGTGTGGCGATTGATGATTCAGTAGATTGAAGCACTCACCCATTTCTGACTGTGTTGATGTTATAATAAAACAATCATCAATGTATCTGCAAAACAAAAGGGATGGGAAGACGTTCTAGAACTGGTTGCTCTATTTTGCTCATAAAGCAAACGCAAGAACTGGAGCAAGTCGTTGGCCCCCTTTCTAAACCTCGCATTTGTGAAAAATATCTACCTGACCATTTGAAAATATTGCAACCTAAGCACTCCTTGATTAGAGTCATGATGCATACTTTGCTAATCGTAAGTCCAAAGTTATTAATACTGCTGTGATGTCGATCAAGCATTTCTGATAACGCCTGAAGGGCATCCTCGTTTTAAACGTTTATGTAAAGCGAAGGCATATCAAATGACTCTATGTATTACACATTCTTGTTCAACATGTCTGCTGTGTAGATAGTAAAGGAATAGCCTAGTGTTAGTCAGGTGCGAGGGAAGCGTGGTCAACAACTGGCTCACAATTCTGTTGAGAAACCAGGATATTCTGTCGGTGTCCTCATTGCATTTCTTTTTTCATCATGGATTTTGTCAATTTTTAGGTCGTTGAAGTGAAAAGTGAAAAAGTAGCCATTTGCGCACTTGTTCTCTCCGCTTAGGTTTGTAATTTTTTGAGCAGTTTTTTATAGCACTTGGAAGACAATGTTCTGTTCTACAAGAATATATGTAGGACCTATTTGCTCATTTGTCCTTTATTGATTTTTAGGTCATCAAATTGGGACGTCCGACTTTCCCGTCCGAAATTTTACCAAAACTCCGGTTCTGTGGTTGAGCTTTTTTGCTTGGTGTTCGTCGTTTGGAAGAGGATGTCTTGTTCAGTAAGAATTTGTGTCGCGTTTATCGACTCACGCTGATTTCTGTCAAATATCAACAACTGAAGAAGGAGAAGGGGCTGTTGGTGGAGACGACTTTTCTCTTTTTGGCATTTTGTTGAAATTCAATAGAAATCAATAAATGCGACACATATTCTTATAAAGAAAGACATTTTCTTTCGAATGAGATATAACGCCAACCCAAGAAGTCCAACCACAGAGCAGGAGCTGTCGGCAAAAATAACCATCTTCCTTCGGACGTCCTAATTTGATGACCTAAAAATCAATAAAGGACAAATGAGCAAATAGCACCAATACATATTCTTGTAGTATAGAACATTGTCTTCAAAATGCTATGCAAAACCGCGCAAAAATTACAAACCTAAGAGGAGGGAACAAGTGAGCAAATGGCTACTTTTTCCCTTTTCTTACATTTTCACATCAACGACCTAAAAATTGACAAAATTCATGATGAAAAAGGAAATGCAATACATGTCTGATAGAGCAAATCACGGCGAAGACTTATGGGACAACCTAATATATATTTATCTTTCTATTTATTTTTATTTATTTATTTTTATTTATTTATTTGTATTCATTTTTTATTTATCCGTTTATTTATATGTATTTATTTATTTATTTTCATGCATTGGGTTTTTCGTTTTGGCACCTACGACGATGTCGGAAAGGAGGTAAGGCGCTTGGTCGGGTAAGTAACAAATCTAAAATCTTGAACCACTTTTAGGCCTCTGAAGACGACGAACAGGTCGAAACGTCAGGCCGCTCAATAAAACTGATCCACCTAACCTCGTTTGGCGCTCCAGTATTGATAGATATTTTAATCAATATCGATTAACAGCAGTCGATCCTTCAAAAACGAAGTTCGCGTTTAGCGACCTCGATTACCCCAGGGGCTGAAGTTTCAGACCGCTTGAACGACATCCGCAAAAAATCGAGAGTGTCGACCGATGTCGAATGATCGATTTCAGATTCGTGTTCAGCGAACTCGATTACCCCCAGGGCTGAAGTTTCGGAACGCTTAAACGACATCCGCAAAAAAGCGATAATATCGATCGATGCCGATTGCCTCCCCTGCTGTGAGGGCCTTCCATCGACGATCATCTAAATGCCCAGGCACGGTTGCCGACGTTTTCGGCACGTCTGCTGAATCGCGAGGCACGTAGCACACAAACTACAAGCTTATTATATTAGAAGGATAGAAATATGAAATCTACTATATAAAATTTCTTATCTAGAAGCAGAAATGTTGAAAGAATATGCACTGTTAAATTTGCTTCTTTTTTCAATTCTACAATATTTGCGCTTGAGTAGCTCCTGACAACTGATCTCCCTGAATACATGAGAACCAAGAGACCTTCCATGCCCAGGTCGAGCAAAATTGGAAGCCACCTTTCTTTGTCAGAGCAATTTTTGAAAGGTAAGAATGAACACGAACAGCCTAGTACTTCAGCCGTTTATCCAATCGCACCATGGGGTTTTCTGGCTGATGCACTCTAACTTAATACTCATACGCGAATTTGTCTCGTTGATCATTGATCCTCCACGAATTTCCTTAATCTCCAGTCCGATGTCAATATTGTTCATGATCAGGGACTCGTCTAAAAATAATTCTTATATTCGCTGCTGAAAAAACAGTTTACTGAATTGTCAGTGCTCACCAAATATTCCATTCTTGTACTGTTCTAACCATTTGTTAACCATAGCCATTTGTCCGAAAAGATCATCATCATTGAACCATTTGTTGGCTACGCGCAAAATGTCGTTGAAATGTAACTGCTGAAATACTCCCCACCAACTTAGTATTTGCTGGAGCATATATTAGTGGAGCTCTTCATGTGCCACCTCATCGCGGTAAAGGGGTAAAAATCACTTTAGAGATCGCTAACGGCACTAATGGTCACGCAGTACACGATGCTTTGTCGTGTATGGGCGGCTCTCATGTATCCCTAGCAAGGAACATGTGAGTAACCAGACCACCGGCATGGCTCAAACAATGAACCCGCCCAGTCGTCCGCGCGCCGGAGGTGGTCTTCTACGACGTCGGTTTAATCAAGCTTCGCCGAACAACCATCAAATTCGGAATTAAACTATCAAGACGTCATTGGAATCGGAATACCCGAAACCCCCTCTCACCACGACACAGAAACTGCTTATTCATCTGCACTTATAACTGACCTGATCAGCTGTGACCACCCCACTGTCGTTATGGGCGACTTCAATCTTCCAGATATTGACTGGAGAGCCAGTCCCAATCCCACTGCCAAACAGTCCTTGTCTAAATCATTCCTTGAGATGTGTGAGTCCCATTCATTAGAGCAACTGGTTGACAAATGCACACTAGGAAATAATATTCTTGACCTTGTTTTAAGTAATCGGGTGGGCTTAATTGACTCCGTCGTAGTTGGTCCCCCCATTGGATCCAGTGATCACTCTTCTGTCACATTTAAAATGAATCTGCCTAAGGAGTCAGACCTTATGGTTGCCAAAAGAGACTATAGCACTGCCAACCTACAAGCCGTTGCAAACTTTCTCGCAAATGTTGACTGGTATTCCTCCCTGGACTCCTTAGTCAGTGTCAACGATAAGTACGAAATGTTTATTGCAATTCTTCAACATGCCATGGCCCTATTTATACCTATGATTAGAGTTCCCCCTAGCCGTTCCGCCTTACCGGGCTTCCTCAATTCCCTCTACACCAGGGTGTTTAATGCATGGAAGGTGGCAACGAATACTGGTTCTGTCAAGCACCGGAAATTATACGACAAGCTGAGAATTCTGTTCGAACGCAAACTTGCCAAGTATAATAAATCAATTGAAAGAAAAGTCGTCGAATCTAACAACAAATCAGCTTTCTTCAAGTTTCTCAAGCACAAACTTCGACCTAAGCACACAGTTTGTACCCTCGTAAACACTGATGGCAGGATTGCTCGTTCCGACTTCGAGAAGGCTGAATTGCTTGCTGACTGTTTTGCCCAAGTATTCACCAAGGACAGTGAGCAATATGTACCTGACATATCTCCCAGGTTTCCTGTAATGACTGACTCGGTATGGTTTCATGCTGATGAGCTCTATGGCCTCCTTCATAATTGGCCTCCGTCCTATTCCTTAACACCTGATGATATTCCACTTATCGTGATAAAAAATATTGCGCATATTATAGCTGGGCCTTTGGAGTATATTTATAATCTCAGTCTCATGAGGGCTGAGGTGCCATTGCGATGGCGGATTTCATATGTTGCGCCTATTCCCAAGAAGGACCCACTTTCTTCACCGAGCAACTATCGCCCCATAAGCATCACCTCGGTGTTTGCCAGGCTTTTCGAAAAAGTGCTAAAAGATCGCATTACTAAGCACCTTAATGAGTTTTCCATAATCCCCTCTTGTCAGCATGGGTTCCAAAAAGGGAAGTCTACAATAACTGCTATGCTTCAATGTCTTAATGACTGGACTCTCTCCCTAGATGGTGGAGAATATACGGATGTTATCTATCTAGACTTCGAAAAGGCCTTTGATCGGGTTTCTCACTCTAAACTTATGTGCAAGCTTCGGGTAGTCGGTATCCATCCGCGCATCATTTCCTGGATCCAAGCATTCCTTAGCAATAGATTTATGGCTGTAAGAGTTAACTCTACAGTTTCAGAATTTAGGAGTGTCACTAGTGGTGTCCCGCAGGGCGCTGTGCTATCTCCCGTACTTTTCAATATCTATACCTATGATCTCCCTGAGCTTATTATCCAGTCTGGTGTCAAGTGCGTCGCTTTCGCTGATGACATTAAGTTATATATGAGTATTTCGACGCCTAAGGACTGTATTCTATTGCAACAAGCCTTGAACCAGGTAATCGGTTGGTCAGCAGAGTGGGGTTTGCCCCTTTCGAGTGAAAAGACAAAGTTGCTTCACATAGGAAGACGAAACGCTAGGTATGACTACCTATTTGACGGTGTGTCAATCGCCAAAGTTGACCAAACTAGAGACTTGGGGTTCTTCATCACTCGCGACCTTAGCTTCGACAGTCACTGTGAGCGTATAGCTGCAACAGCCCATGGTGTTGTCCATCGCTTATTTCGAGCTCTTTCTACCGATAACCCATCTGTGCTCTTGCGAGCATACAAGAGCTATGTTCGGCCCCTGTTAGAGTACGGCACTGTGATCTTTAACCCTTCCAAGATTAAAATTATCAAGCTACTGGAGAGCGTGCAGAATAGCTTTACTCGGAAATTGCTTGTACGACGAACTGGTTTTTTATATGATGGACTACCTTCCTCCCACACAAGGAACTTCAACCTCAGACTTCCCACACTTGAGCAGCGACGAAAGAAGTTCGACCTCATTCAACTCCACAAAATTATTGTTGGTGGGTGTGGGATCATGCCGAGTGAGCTTCTCACTATTAGACCGTCTCTGACCAGGGGGGCGACTTCGAAGCTCATTGCACCTAAAGCCAAACTCAGTTGTAGAACCAACTTTTTTGTGAACAGAGCTGTTAGTAGTTACGTCAAAACATGGTTAACAGATACCTCGGTCCCTGATGCACGCGCTCTCTCATCACAATTCTGCCATACCTATTTGTTTTTATTTAACGTTGTCTGTTCCTTGTTTTAACTTTTCTTTTTCTTTTTTTTGCTATGATTTAGTCACTCACTTATTTGATGGAAGGTGATCAATTTGTTGTTCTCTCTTTTGCGTTTGACAAAGTTTTTTTTAATCTTCGCATGAGCTTATTCTCGTGCAATAAATATATATATATATATATATATATATATATATAGATTCTATTCGACGTCTCAGTGCCGCCCTCATTCCACATCGGCTCGGATCACCGTCTTGTCCGCTCGAAGCTGACTCTCAAGTATGACCAAATGCGCATTCAATCCGCTCCATGACATCTCGTAGAAGTAGATTGCGTGGCACATCCAAAAAGGGATTGAGGAATGTTGTACTTTATTCTTCATCCTCTGTAAAGCTTAGACCCGCCATCAATGAGCTGAATGAACACCTCGATATGACGACGATTTCCTAAAGTTGAAGGCGTTATTCGACAATGCATTGGAGCTGAAATGATACCTCCAGTAGGACGCTTCTCCCGTAATTGACTGTAGTGTAAGGGCGCAACGAGGCAAAGAAGGAGTATCAGGAATCGACTCTAATTAACTTCAGTTTGCATCTGCACAGCTGTTTTCTCTGGAATGGCATAAGCAGAAGCAGGCTTATCTCATTATTAGGTGGAGATAGCATTAAGTAATTTCAGCGTTTTTGCTTCCCACACCGGTATGAAACCACATGATCGACTCAGGGTGACAAGGAAAGCCGAGGCGTGATGTAAACCTAAGACTACGCTCGTGCACGAGTTTAGATCTACCTCGACTGCAAAACATCCTAGGCACATCGGAAGGACCGCTGAAGTTTCGATATCATACCACACGTAGCTTACTTTACTTACTTTACTTTGAAACTTTGACGGTCTTTTTGTCGGTTGGAGGTCTTCTCAGCTGGGACCACAACTCTTCCAGACCGCTCGATCTCTGGCTGTTTGCATCCAGTGAGGCAGACTCCGCTCTCTGAAAGATCTTGAGAATGAGTCTGCCCATCGCGTTGGCGGTCGTCCCAGTGGTCTCTTATGGTCTCTCGGGAACCATTCTGTGACACGGAGACTCCATCTATCGTCCTTTCGTCAAAGCAGGTGTCCGGCTCAGCGATATTTGGACTTCTTCGTGTACTGCAGCGGGTCTGCTAATTGCGACTTCTCCCGTAGCTCCGAGCTTCGTAGGCCTTCTTGCCATTGCTGACGAAGGCTCGTCCTTAGAAGACATCTCTCCAGTGCACGATGCGTAGTTTGCATCGCTCTGGCGATTGTCTTGTTGTCGGGCCAGGTTTCCGTCGCGTAACACATCGCAAACAGTACAGAGGCGTTGAATATCGAGGCCCTGAGGCCGGGATCCTTGACCTGATCGGTGACTTGGCGAATCGAACTGAAGGCTGCCCATGCTGCGCGTCTCCTGCGGGCGATTTCAGGAGCGAGGTCGTTATCCATGTTCAGCTCTCTTCCCAGATAGACGTAGGAGTCGACCTGTTGTAGAGCGACTCCATTTAACCTTACGAGTCCCGTGTCACGCCACTGGTTGACCATAAACTGCGTTTTGGACATATTCATGTCCAATCCAATCTTCATACCTGCCACATTGAGCTCGTTCAGCATTTCCTCGACTTCTGCCGTGCTGGTAGAGATGAGAACAATATCGTCGGCGAAGCGAAGGTTGCTGATCCGTTTACTGTCGACAAGGTAGCCTTTGTCGTCCCAGTTCAAGTCGTTCATGGCATCCTGGAGTGCCGCTGTGAATAGCTTGGGAGAAATCGTGTCTCCCTGCCGTACTCCTTTCCCGATAGGAATTTTAAGCTTTCGATCGAACAGCTGGATGGAAGTCTATGTGTTCGAGAAGCATTCGTCGAGAAGTTGGATGTAGGGCGATGGTATACCAGCATGCACAAGCGAGTTCAGAACGGCGTTGATTTCCAGAGTCGAAAGCTTTCCAATAATCCACGAAGACAAGGACAAGTGGGAGGTGGTATTCGCGGCTCCTCTCGATGAGCTGTGAGACAGTCTGAATATGGTGCATGCAGGAGAAATCCTTGCGAAACCCTGCTTGCTCCACTGCCTGATATTCATCCAAGCAACGCTCCATGCGGTTAAGCAGTATCTTGGTGAAGATCTTGTACACAACCGAGAGAAGACTGATGGGTCGATAGTTGTTGATATCCTCCTGCTGACCTTTTTTGAAGATTAAAACTGTTTTCGACTCCTTCCATGAGTCCGGAATCCTACCAAGTCGAAGGTAGTGGTTGAAGTGCTTGGCAAGAAGTGAGCAGAGGGCACTGCCACCCGCACGAAGGAGATCAGCAGAAATGCCGTCTGGTCCGGGAGCAGTGCCCGGCTTCATCCTTCTGATGACATGAGCAACTTCTGATTCCAGAATGGGAGGTACTTCCTCAGCTGGTGGCATCAAGCATTTCGGGACAGTGATAGAAGAACGGAACAGATCTGTGTAGAATTCTTGAACGATGGCCTCCATCGCTCTTCGAGACGTTTGGTTGTTCCATCCCTATCCATAAGGGCTGACATTATTGCCTTCTGATCGCAGAGATCTCGTTTGCAGCGCTTTATGCTTGAACCTTTCTCAGCGGCTTCTAACAGCTTCAATCTTCTGTAGGCTTGAATGGACTCCTTCACTGCGATTCGGCAGGCCTTCGAGATGGTGACTTTTTCCAAATGGGAAGCGTTAGGATCCAGTTTAACAGCTCTTCTTTGCTCCAAGAGCTTAACCGCATGTGCGTTGAGTCTTAAAGCAGACGGTGATGTGGCTCCGCAAGAGCTGTTAGCACATTTCAACAGTCCTTTGGAGAGAAGGTCGTAGTCTTCCGATGGATCTTCAAGAAGATTCCAATCATACGACTTTATTGCATATTCCAACTCCTCAGACTTGAATGTGGGGATCCTCACCGGTGCCGGTTTATGACTGTCACGCTTGAACATCCTCTTTTGGAGAGTCAGCTTCGTACGGACAAGACGGTGATCCGAGCCGGTGTCAAATGAAGGCAGCACGGAGACGTCAAACAGACTCCAGCGTCTGTTTGTAAGAACATGGTCGATCTCCGAACGTGTTTCTCCATTTGGGCTTTCCCAGGTCCATCGTCGGTTTGAAGGCTTCTTAAACATAGAATTTCCATGGTAGAGACGGCACGCGGATAGGGTCTATCAGGCGCTCTCCGTTTTCGTTCCTTGAGGAAGCTCCATGTGGTCCTAGCCTCCATTCGTCGTGATCATTCGTACCGACGATAGCGTTAAAGTCACCAACAACAACTTTGTAGTAGCTCTTCTCGTCGTTGACAGTCCTTTCGAATAGCTTGTAGAATTCCTCCTTTTCTTCGTCTGTGGCCGCAGATGTTGGAGCATATCCATTTATGATGGAAACGGTTCCTTGATCTTTGGTTTCCAGACGAAGAACAGCTACTCGCTGACTGATGATCTTGTAAGAGTCTACTAGGTGGTGCACTGTCGAATTGACGAGAAATCCAACTCCGCCAATATTCTTTCTGTCCACCTTTGCTCCGATGATGAGAAGCTCGTTGTGGTCGGTCCTTCTTATGGTTTCCGTTCTGCCTTTCGTTTCCTGCAGGGCGATAACGTCGTATTTGATGTTGCGGCTTCTCTAAAGCAGTGTCCGAAGATCCTGCTCAGATGCGATCGAACGACAGTTATTAGTGCAGACGAATAAGCAGTTTCCGTGTCGTGGTGGGAGGGAGTTTCCGGTAGTCCGATTCCAATGACGTCCTGATAGTTTAACTCCGAGATTAGATGGCCCCTCGCCGGAGGTGGATGCAACCGACGTCGTAGAAGTCCACCTCCGGCGCGCGGAGGACTGGGGCACGGGTTTAGTTGTTTGAGCCATACCGGTGGTCTGGTTACTCACATGTTCCTGGCCAGGGATACAGGAGAGCCGCCCATACACGACAAAGCGTCGCTTACTGCGTGACCGTTTGTGCCGTTAGCCAAGTGATGATCACCCCTTCTCCGCGGTGAGGTGGCACATGAAGGGGAAGGAAATATGGTGAGGGAAAGAACAGCTCCCTGTGGGGCTCCGCTAGTGCACTGGTATCGGTTAGAGAACCTTCAACCCACTCTTAAAGCCATATATCTCTCATCAAGATAAGACGCGAACCAATTTAGTAGGTTCCCATCTATACCGAGAAAGCAGAATTTTTGGAGAAGTTTGTAATGGCTCCCTTTGTAAAACGCCTTTGATAAGTCAATGTAAACAACATCAATAGAATTTTCTTGGTTCAGCGCTAAGCTCCAGTCACACAGGCTATCGACTAGATTTCTGATGGAGGAAAGGCCATACAAAAGGCCATGCTGTTCAGGCGGAATAAGGCGAAGCCTGTTGATAATTGATAAGAGTTTTCCATTGACGATTTTTCCACAGTCTTTATAGGCGGGGCGTCAAACTAATTGGGCGGTAATCAGATACGCAAGAAGCGCCGGATGTTTTAGGAATTGCGGTAACTATTGAATCCTTCCATATTTTGTTACTTTACACAGCATTAAGGAGACACTGAAAATGTGAGCTAGGAGTTTGCATACAGAGGCGAAGCACTCTTTATAAACAATTGAAGAAATACCGTCATTAGGTTCAGTGATTGATGGCTTCAATCATGATCCTTTCTCGGCTTTGTGGCACCAAATAGTGTGGATAGACCTTCACTTTGAAAGAACATAGGAAAGCTTACAAAGGCAGTGCTGAATTAATTTTCGGATATGCTGGTAACGCAATATTTGGTCCTAGGAAAAGTTATGCATATAATCGCTTAGTTAAATGCAACTTGCAGCGCTACACAATTGACCAGTTTACTGCCCTCTTCTGCGTGGTTAAGCTCATTTGTCATGATGAATGGGTTTTACAATAAGATAACAAGCAGTGCTTTTAAAACTTGCAAGAATCGAAAATTCTAGTAACAAATATTGATCCATATTTCATTCATTCATATTCATTAATGCAACAAACAGACTACTGGCGCTCAATAAAGTAAGAGTAATGAAAATAAAGCTTTGAATTGAAGAAGGATACACCCAACTACACATTTTCCTAACGACACCGGCAAAATTTCGGGCGAGTCATATGTTCTCCTTCGCTGTCCACAGTATTCCCCCTACGTCAGACTAGGGGCCCCCGACCCTAAGTGGGTGGGGAATACGGTACTTCCCCGGAGATGCGCATCGCAGAATCGAGTCGCCCCTTGAATTGTACCCCGACGGGAGGCTCCGAGCGAGATTTGCATACCGGCCCAGTTGGGACGAGTTGGGGCAAGCGAAATCTTTTTGGCTTCGAATACAAACAGTGGAAGGGTATAGAGGGAAAGGGAGGGTGAAGGGAGAGAGAATAGAATCCCTCGAGGGCGAATGCACACTGAAGGGGTACGGAAGGGAGACGAGATGAAGGGAGAGGGAGAGAGGAAAGGAAGAGAGATAGGGACGGAGGAGATTGGTAACACGAGATTCACTCAAACGTGGTGACTGCCGAGAGTTAAAAGTTTCGATCGCCGACCAATATCGATCGATTTTATCGATCGATCCCCAGATGAGACGAGTTAGGGCAAGAGGGATCGCGTTTGTCCGCCGACTCACAATGAATGTATATTGTGGGGGAGAGAGAGAAGGAGGTGAAGAGAGAGAGAGAGGGGAACAGTGGAAGGGAGAGAGACGGAGCTAATTGCTGACATCTGAATCTCTCATGGTATGACTAAGGCAGCTGGCATACCTCCTAGTCTAGTCGCTTTAGCGAATGTCCCGGGAGCGATACGGGCAACTGTCAATGATGCGCCCTCGCTGCATTGGCGGACGGCGCAGTGCTCAGAAAATTTTGAACAAGTTACTTGCGCCTTATGAGCTTCAAAACAAGTTACTTGCGCCTTTAGACATCGACAACAAGTTACTTGCGACTTATCCCTCGCGGTTAACTAACTTGCAAGGTTGCATCCAGGGACTTTAAACTTCACGCAACTAGCTGCAGTGCAAACTTCCAAGAAACTTTCGTGCAAGCCAATGTTTCGCGCCTAATCGGTTTGAAACGTTACGCACGCGTTTTCTCACGCGGCGTGTGAGGAACTCCGCCGACGCTGCTCTGGCGAGCCAGCCACTGGCCTGCCCTTGCTTCTGTCACCTTCCTTATTTCTTCTGTGTGTATGTGTGTGTGTGCTTCCGTTCGTCCCTCCGCCCGTCACAACTGGGGTGGGGCACGCACTGCGTACTGGCCATACTCAACGGTTGATGGTGCTCAGCAGCGTCCCAAAACTTCAGCCCTGGGGTAATCGAGGCCACTGAACGCGAATCTGAGGTTCGTTTTTGAAATATCGATCGTCATCAATCGATATTGATCAAATTATCGATTTTCTGTGGATATCATTCAAGCGGGCCGAAACTTCAGCCCTGGGGTAGTCGAGGTAGCTGGACACGAATCTGAAGTTCGCTTTCAAAGTATCGATCACCATCAATCGATATTGATCAAATTATCGATTTTCTGTGGGTGTCGTTCAAGCGGTACGAAACTTCAGCCATGGGAGTAATCGAGGTCGCTGAACACGAATTTGGAGTTCGTTTTCAAAGTATCGATATTGATCAAATAGTCGATATTTGTGGATGACGTTTATTTTTCTATTTCTTTATAACTTACCCCGATCGACGTAGTTGAGGTGTTCTTCTTGAGGAAACCATGACATAAGTGGCAGCTACAATTAATGATAGAAGCTATTACCACGACGAAGCCGTTTAGAAGTTGCCAGTGCGGTCGAGAGGCCGCTCTGACGGCTGGTACGAAATAAATAAATAGAAATGAAAGTATTTATTCTATTGGTTTGCCAGTTTCAAATTTTGTCATAGAAACCTTCTCTCAGTGTTGTAGTGATACCAATGCGAATGAAGGGTTTAATCAAGTCTAGAGAGGGTTGCATACTTACGTTCTTTCATAACATCCAGGGAACCCAAAACATGCTGACCTTCGCTTACCCTATTTATGCACTTGTGTTTCTTAAAAAATAAAATATAAACCAATGAAGACATAGCTATAGCGACGTATTATTAGGTTAAGTACGATTTCGAATAGAAAGGAAATATTTCTGAGAAAGGAGAAGAGGGTGCTAGTTTGGAAAGGTAGCTAGTGCCATGTTTATTCCCACGGTTTGGAGTGAAACGAACAAGGTGAAAGGCTACCTGAGTTCATCAAGTCGACCAAAACCATCCATGAAAACTCACAGTTCCAGAAGCCTCCTACGATGGACCTGGGAATCCCCCGGTGGCTAGTTCCACAACGAGATCGACCACATCATCTTCAACCGCAAGTATTGCCTGACCAACGTTCACTTGTTCCCAAATTCTAGGGATCGGACCACCGTCTCCTTCGCGCGAGGCTCCTTTTCGCGTCAAGGAGGGAAGGTCGCGAAGTTCAAGAAGAGGAGTCACGAACGACCATCAACTGGGACTTTTACACCTCTCTTGTCGGCCTTTGGGAAGATGCCGTCATGGACAACGTCGACGAGGAATACGGCCGCTTCGTGCACCATTTCCGCGATAGTGTTAAGGGAGCCGAGAGCTTGAAGACCACCAAGAGAAGTCTGCCTCCGGAAAATCTCGAGCTGATCCACCAGCGTGGAGCAGCACGAGCGTCAGGCAACTACCATCCGACGTGCGAGCTTGCGAAGCTAAGCAGAGAGGCGATAAAGGAAGATCTTAATGAGAGAGGGGCGGAAGTGTTGGCTGAAGCTACAGAGACAGGTTTGAGCACCCGCAATGCCCGGCGGAACTTCGCCAACTTCAAGATTAAGAAGACCGCTCTCCGACGTCCTGGCGGAACCGTCACCTCTTCCAGAAGGACCATGGAGACCGTCATCTACGACTTCTACTCCGATCTCTTCGACTGCCACGTTCATCTGCAACTACACGCTATCTCGTCGGTGAAGAAATGTACAGCATCCGGTCCCGACAGGAGGGGAGACTTGGGAAGCTTTCCAGGGAGTCGAAGAAGTCGTTAAGAAGACGAAGGACGTCCGGCTCCGCACCCACCTATTCGACTCCACCGTCCTTCCTCCCCTAACATACGCCTCAGAGGCCTGGCTATACGAAAGCTGGATGAACATGCGATCAGCTTCGAGCAGCGCGGAATCGAGAGGATGATGCTCGAAGAAACCCGATTCACGCAAGTAGAGAAGGAGAGAAGGCCTCCGGAGTTCTGAGCTTCGCCGACGTTCAAAGATCAGAGACGCTGTCGCGTGAGCCAAGTTGTCGAAAAATGAATGGGGCGGCCACGTAATGCGCTTCGCAGACACCAGCTGGACGAGAGCCGTTACGGACTGGATTCCGCGAGATGTCAAGAGAACACGAGGACGCCCACCAACGCATTGGTCGGACTTCTTCATGAAAGCCCTGAACGACCGATATGACGCTCTTCATGTCCCTCGAACTAGGATGATCCATTGGAGCACTCTGGCACGCGACAGAAACGAATGGAGACGCTACTGGCGCCCGCTCGAGCGAGTCGGTGATCAATGGGACGACAGGTCAATCAGGTGATACAGTATCCCACTTTGCCTTCCTTATAACATAATAGGGCTATTTTCATGAGTTCCTTGGATTAGAATGTTGCTATTAAAGACAAACGTTTAAAAATGGAAATGAAGGTTAATGGTAGAGATTAGTGAAAACCTGATGTGTGACAGATTTGTACTGTAAGAAGGAGAAAGGCATTACTATAAGGCAGTGCAAGTCGGAAAAGTGCCATTTCAGAATAAGGAGAGAATGTTAGCCTGGCCAGATATACCCTCGCTTCCACTCTAGGCTTGCACCACGCAGTGTTATTCAGTAGAAAGCAAAGGTCGAGTTTTACTTTTAGCCAAATTTGGCCGTTGGAAATCGTTATGCTATCGTTCATTTTATTATCGTTTATTACATTTTCACAAAAGGTAAAGGACCAAGGTCCACGTGAACGAATACAATTATAGTCCGTTAGTTTAGATCTAAACTAGATTTATGCTAGCGGAGGTTACCTATGATTTACAGAGGTCTTCGTGCAACTTACATGCGAAATCTTCTGCTTGCTTGCAGCTGCTTACGAATGACTAGCAGGGCTCTTTGTGTAACTTACTTGCGACATTTCTGCTAGCTTGCAGTAACTTACAAATGACTAGTTTGAGGCAATCTATGACCCGCATGCAGCTTGCAACTAACTTGTTCAAAATTTTCTGAGTGGGTGCCACGGTTGCCAGCTGTCGCATCGTCGCTCCTGCGACGCGTCGAAGAGGTGCTGACATACCTCCGTCTCGACGATTCTCTCCAGAGTGGTCGGCCGCAGCGATTGGAATTGCAGCGCATTACACAGCGATCCCACCCGCAGCAGCTGCTTAAGGGTTGGGCACACTCGGCAGCAGTTTGAGTGCATCAAAAACGGGGCGGGGCTCTCAGGCTCAGGACATGTTCGCGGTGAGAGGCGGTCGTTCTTTCTTTCTGTGGTCCCGGCATTGGACCACTGCCAACCATCGCTCAGCTGACCAGTTGGCTGGTTTGGTAGAGGAAAGGGCTTTCCTATCTTACTTATCTTATCTCTTGCTCAGAAGCGATAGCGTCAGCTTCACGGAATGACCGAGCTGAAGATTCGTGAAGCTGACGCTTTGCAGCGCTGACGCCCAGCGTCAGCGCTGCAAGAGTCAGCTTCACGGAATGAGCTCGGTCATTCCGTGAAGCTGACGCTATCACTCCTGAGCAAGAGATAAGATAAGAAAGATACGAAAGCCCTTTCCTCAACCAAAGCAGCCAACCGGTCAGCTGAGTGGTGGTTGGCAGTAGTCCAATGCCGACACCAGAGAAAGAAAGAACGACCGCCCCTCACCGCAAACATGTCCAGAGCCTGAGAGCGATGCTCCGCCCCGTTTTTGACGCACTAAAGCAGCTGCCGAGTGTGCCCAACCCTTTATCAAGCACTTCAACTTCGCTTCATCGGTTGTCTGAGCTTATCTCTCCCGCTTATCTCTTATCTGTCGCTACAGTGATCCCCACGTGTGCGATAATCGCGGAACCAATAGTCGATGCGCTCAATTCACTCCCGCGACAGTCGCTGGAGCGACTCGGAGGTATGCCAGATGCTTAACACTAACAAACAGTGTCGGACGACCCACCAATATCCATTGACTTTATGGATCTGTGAGGATGAGGCGATTTGTGGTGAGTGCTAACGCGTCTGTCTGTCAACGTAAAATGATGTAGTATGGAGGGGTGGAAGAGAGGGAAAGAGCGAACTGGTATCACCGTAGTCACTCTAATAGGATGACCTTCATTTGTTAACGCTGCCGACTGACAGATTAATACTTACTGATCTTATAGATTTCTCTACAGCATATACATTTCGGAGAAGGAATAGCATAACACGATGAAGGGTGAACATGCTTCACAGCTGCCGTTTTGAAAACCTTACCGCAGTCGTTCTCACTGCTCTACCGTACTGTACATCGGTTTTATATAATAAGCAATACCAGTTTTTCCCGCTATGGTGTAATGGGTTGGAACCCGCAAGAAAGAAAAGAAGAAGTGTTGTAGCAAGGGCGCTCCATCTTTGGGTATTGGGGAGAAGCCTTCAACGATGCGTTGGAGGCCGATAGGCCGCTGAACGACTGGTAATGAATAAAACATAGAGGTGATTCCGCTTCACCGTACCTGTGAACATAATTTTTGCAATTTAGAGGCAAACTTCATTTTCTGTTTAATCGCTGCATAATACAGTGACTTCAAAAATGCTTGTAATGCAGACCAAATTCCTTTATCCTGAACTGAAAAGTAGAAAGCTGGAACGTCGTCTTAAGTGTTACATGGTACTTTAGGAGGAGGCGCAGTTTCATTACCGCTCGATTCTCATTTGATTGTTGGAGTCTCATTTGATTCATATTCCGTAGCTTACACATTAGATAGCTGCTTCGCTGTTCAGACTATTAGCGAAAAGAGTACATCTTGTGAGCAATGTTTATTGCATAGGCTTACACCCATAATTTGAGTTCAACCTAACGTTCAAGGTACATTCCTGCAGATCGTGAGTACTGATTTTCTTCAATCGTAGGACAAAGCTTGTTCTGTGACACTGGCGGATTGCGCTTTTATCAACCTACCATCGGCTTATGTAATCCCCATTTCAACCCTCCCCTCTATCATGTCACCCAGGATACTATTATTGCGAATAATACTGTCAGGGAGTCGAAAATAGAGTTCAATATGAATATTTGGGGTGTTTTAGCTGAAGCATTACTTCTTGAAAAATTACTTGTCAGCTTCTTTTTTTGAGTTTTTAAGCATCATGTGAGGTCAATGTGCTCCGGAACAATGCGATTCGGCATGCTGCGCCGATAGCAGACAAGAGGGCGAAGATCTTTTGCGATGTAACTGCACGTTCTGGAAAAAAGACAGCGTCCATAAGATGTACCTCAATTTCGAAATGCCAGGACAACGGCATAGAGAGCGCCCGAAGCGCTGGCCCGATAGGTTGCCCATAGATAGGGAGGTTTCTTGTGTAAATCCTGATGCATGCAGCGGTGGATTGGGGAAAGTGATGTCATGGCAGCAGAACAGCGATCCCCGCTATGATGCGAGGAGAAGAAGAAAAGTGAATAAGGTTTCTACAAACGGGTTGGAAGGGTGATGTTCAGAAACCAAACAGAAATCTAAGATAAGATTCAAATCAGAAATATGAAACCATCCAAGTGTGTTGCACAATTACAGACTAACAAGGCGTAAGCAGGGCTAAAAAATTGAAAGCGCATTCTCACTGGTGGCCTATTACAAATTAGTAATTGCTTAATTCCATTAATTCATGTTCGACGACCATATCTTATCTGTTTAGGTAAAACGCTCTAGAATCTATATAGTTACTTAAGTGTCTTCCACTAGCAACAAACAATAAAACAATATAAACAGGTTGTTGCGCTTCATGAGTTATACGCCATAAGGAGTAGTTTCGCATTTCAAATGATGATGATACAATTATTCTGTAATTATTACTGCAAAGACGATGACACAATTATTCAAAGACTTTCACAGCACCTATCTATTTCATGTCCCTGTCAATAGTATTGTAAAGAAACGTTTCAGCGCGACATCACAATTTATGCGTTCCTCTCCACATTGTAGATCGACGACCAAAGCGACGTTGTGCGGCCATACGGATATCCAGATTATACCACCGCAACGTTCGTTGAACTGGTGGAATCACCTTGAAAAACGACCTTACTTCAGGGTTTTCTTCAGACGTACCTGAGACCCTTCCCTGGTTAATATTTTGATTTTTTGTTTTACTTGTTCTATTTTATTTATTTCACAAGGAATGATAGTCATAACAACAAGTCAGGCATCGGAAAACACAAAAACTAAAACATAAAAAAATTTTTGAAATCAAACTGAACATGCTCTAAATCAAGGCACGCTTTTCTATATTAAACTTTTGAAGATTTTTTCATTCAAGTGCCCTTCTAAGTGTATGGTTTGAAACCTTGCTTTTTTGTTTAAATTTTTTTTCTAGGCCTAATAATGAATTAAATTTTATGTTAAAGCGCAGCAAAGCAGTAAAATTTTATTATAAGAAAGTGATCGCCCATGCACTAGATCATCGCGACTTTTTATTGAAAGCGTAAATTCGGCTTGTTTGAAATACCGATGTGATGGCACGCGTGTTTTTACAGATCAGAAGAATATGGCGCATTGGTGGCGATGTCCGTTCCTCCACACGGTTCCCCTGGAAAATGCCCGCTTTGGCGAGCCGAGTTGAACACGGACACTCGATTGCGGGCAACAGGCTCTTGTGACAGGCCGGCCTACGAAGTTCATGTATTTCGACATAGTGCTACGGCGTCCACGGGAGCCGACGCGCACTCGCAAAGCCCGGCGAATGTGAGAAGTATGCGAGGGTCCCCAATGAGAGTTCAGGTCGGAAATCCCGTAAGGTGAGCAGGACTGGCGTGGCTACGCTGAATGTGGGTGCGTTGACGGGCCGCTCGTGCGAGTTGGTTGAAGCACTGGAGCGCAGAAGAGTTGATTTCTGTGCGGTGCAAGGGCATAGGACCTGGCTTCAAGGCCGTTCTATGTGGAAGTCCCAGGACCACCAGTGGTGTCGGTGTAATCGTCTCTGAACAATTTTGTTACTCGATTGTAAGCGTCGAACGCTTTGACGATTGGTTGATGAAGATCGTTGTTGCCGCTAAGGAGCGACTCTATCACTTCTTCTCTGCGCATATTCCGCAGACCGGCTGCTCAGGACAAGCCAAGGATGAGTTTTGGAACCTGCTTGATGAGAAGACAGCAGAGGTATGTCGAAAGATGTCATCATAGTCGCTGGTGACCTTAATAGGCACGTAGGTGCTACGAAGGACGGTTACAGCTGTCATGGTGGTTTCGGATACGGGTCTCGTAACGCCGATGGTGAGCGTATTCTTGACTATGCGGAATCGCATAACCTCGCCATAGTGAACACCATCTTTCGAAAAGCTACTCCCACCTCATCTCATACATCTCGTTACGAGACCCGTATCCGAAACCACTATGACAGCTGTAACCGTCCTTCGTAGCACCTACGTGCCCATTAAGGTCACCAGCGACTATGATGACATCTTTCGACATACCTCTGCTGTCTTCTACTCAAACCTCATCTCATACTATACTGGGGGCACCAAAACTCAGATAGACTTTGTACTTGTGAAAGATCGCGACCGAGGTCATGTCACAGATGCGAAGATCGTGCCGTATGAGACGATCGCCCCACAGCATCGACCGCTGATCTTAAAGATCGCATCTCCAAAGCAGAATTAGGTCGAGCGATGCGGTGCACCAGGAATTAATTGGTGGCGAATGAGAGAGAATGAAGCAGCTGTGATGTCTCGCGTGCGGTTACCGAGTCACAACTGTTGACGAAACTTGGAAGAAGGCGACCGACGCGATTCGTCAAACTGCACAGTCTGAACTCGGCATTACGAAGTCTGGGCGATGGAAGGTCGACAAGCAGGCATGGCTGTGGACAGACGACGTGAAAGCGAAGGTTCTAAAGAAGAAGTCGCTCTATCACGTGTTTCTGAGCGACAAAACCGTCGATAACTGGAGGAAGTACCAAGAAGAGAAGAAAGCTGCAATAAAGGCCGTGGCTGTTGCAAAAGCCACTCATTATGGAAATGTCAACAAGAAGCTCGAGTCACGCGATGGCGAGCGGTATCTGTACCGGCTTGCCAAGAATCGCCATCGTCAGACCGAGAATATTGAAAAAAATTTTGGCATCAATAATGAGAATGGCCGTCTTCTTATGGACCGCAAGAAAGCATTGAAGCGATGGCGCGATTACTTTGACTTTGAGGAGATCTCCACAGCAGAATTTTCTCATCCAGTCATCCCTTCAACGGCTCCAACTCACGGCCCTGTTCAGAAGATCACCGTGGAGGAGGCAGAAGCGGCTCTGAAGAAGACGAGGCTAGGCAAAGCGACTGGGCCCGACGACGTGGCGGCTGACCTGTGGAAGTTAAAGGTTTAGTGTCCGGCTGACTGCTTGGCGAAGTTCTTTAATCAGGTTGTAGCAGAGAAGAAAGTACTTGATTGCTGGAGCCAAAGTACGATTCCGATTTGGAAGAAGAAGGGCAGTCCTGCTGACTGCCCCAATTACCGTCCGATTCGCTTGCTTACGCACAGCATGAAGATTTTTGAGCGAATTGTCGATGAACGAATTCGTGACGTCGTCAGCTTTCCAGCAATGAGTGTGGCTTCGTAGCTGGCTGTGGCACCATTGATGCCATACATCCGTCTGACTCCTGGTGGAGCAGCATTGCGAGAAACAGAAGCTGGTGCATAAAGCTTTGACTTTGAGAAGGCTTTCCACCGCGTACCGCGTGAGGTATATGCCGGATGACTGGAGGAACAGCACCATAGTCCCCATCTTCAAGCGGAAGGGAGACGCTTCCGAATGCTCCAACTACCGTGGGATCAAACTGATCTCACACACGATGAAGATCTACGAACGACTGGTCGACACAAGACTGAGGGAGATGGTACCCATCTCCCAGGTGCAGTGGGGCTTCATGCCTGAGAGGTCCACCACAGACGCCATCTTCATCGCCCGTCAGGTGATGAAGAAATATCGGGAGAAACGAAAACCCTGCTACCTGGCATTCCTGGATCTGGAGAAGGCCTACGACAGGTTAGCTTGGGCCGTAATCTGGAATGCCCTTCGAGGGAGGGGTGTCCCGGAAGGTCTGATCCTGGTCATAAGGGACATGTATGAGGGCTCGAAAGCGGCGATACGAACTCCAAAGGCCCTCTCGGAACGATCTTCTACGCGGACGACATCGCCTAGTAGCCGACAACCAGGAGGAGCTGGAGGAGAAGGTGCAGCTGTGGCAGAGAGCCCTCGCAGACAACGGCCTACGGTTGAACGTGAAGAAGACGAAGTTCATCAGCTCTGAGCAGTGCGCAGGGTCGATCCTAGACTGCCAAGGGGAAACGATCGAGAAGGTGGAAGAATTCCGCTACCTCGGAAGTGACCTATCCGAGGAAGGATGTGTGGACCAGGCGGTCAGGGGACGGATAAACGCAGCCTAGCTCAAGTGGAGGGAGTCCACAGGGATTCTCTGCGACCGTAGATGCTCCAGGACGCTCAAAGGCAAGCTCTATAGAACAGTTGTGAGACCTGCCCTCCTCTACGGCAGTGAGTGCTGGGCCCTCGGTAAGGCGCGGCAACTGCGCGCGGCGGAGATGAGGACGCTGATTTGGGCATGTGGATGGACCCGTCAGGACAGGGTGCGAAATGAGGATGTTAGGGCAGTGATGAAGACAGCCCCGATCCAGCTGAAGATGAGAGAGCAGCGCCTGAGGTGGTATGGACACGTCCTCAGAAGACCAGAAGATCACCCCACAAGGTTGGCCCTAGATTTCGAGGCACCCGGAAAGCGTCCGAGAGGAGCCCCAAGGAAAAGATGGAAGGACGTCATCAAGAGAGATCTCGCCGAAGTCGGCGCCACGGCAGATGACGCCCTTGATAGGATGAGGTGGCGACAGATCACAAGAACAGCGGACCCTGCGACTGCGCGGGACTAAACGGTCAGGAGAAGAAGAACCGCGTGAGGTAATATGGTACGCCGTGCGACATCATGGAGTTCCTGAAGAGCTCATGGAGTGCGTGCGAATCCTCTACTTTTGTACAAAGAGTCGAGTTCAAGCTGCAGCCGAAACCTCGATGGAGCTCCCCACCTCTGTCGGGGTACACCAGGGTTCTGCGCTTCCCCCACTCCTTTTTGTTGTCATGGATGCCATTACACGAGATCTTGAGGAGCCAGTCCCCTGTACACTGCTTTATGCTAATGACGTAATGCTCGCTTGCGAAGATAAAGGTGAACTCTATCGAGAATGCAAGCTTGGTGTGATCGCTTGGAGCGGTTTGGACTGAGATTGAACGTGAAGAAGACAAAGTATCTAACGGCGGACGTTAATGAGTCCAGCTCCATCAAGGTTAACGGCATCGAACTCCCACGCACTTGGGTTTTCAAGTACTTGGGATCAGCAGTAGCATCTGATGGCAATCTGATGATTGAAGTGAACTCACGCGTGAGTGCAGCGTGGCTCGTTGACTGGCATGCTCTGCGATAGGAAGATACCAGAGCGCTTGAAGTCAAAAATATATAGAACCGTCGTCCGGCCGGTAGCGATGTACGGTGCTGAGTGTTGGCCTGCGACCAAGGAGGGTGAAACGCGTCCCAGCGTCATGGAGACGAAGATGCTGCGCTGGAGGGTTGGATTCACGCGCAAGGAATGTATTCGGCAGAAGTTTAGTGTCGCGCCGATAGCGGACAAGGTGCGCGAAGCTCGCTTACGATGGTACGGCCATGTTCTGCGAGAAAAGGAAGATTGCGTCCACAATATAGGCCTTATGTTCGAGGTGGTAGGAAAGCGGTCTAGAGGGAGCCGAAGCAGCGCTGGTCTGACACGTAACATATGGACTTGAAGGTTGCTGTTGTCCACCTGATCTAGCGCTGGATCGGGAGAGGTGGCGTAATCACACCAGAATAACTGACCCCTCTACGATGCGGGACAGACGCTGAAGAAGAAGAGGAAGAAGAATGTGGCATATTAGTGCGGTTTCCCAACCCAGCTCCTATATTTCCTGAGGATCGCGTTAGTTACATGGGGTCTGATTTTATCATGAAGGAGGTGCACTGAAGGTCGTCTCGACCGCTTTTACTGTAGACTTTCTCGAGTTCCTGGAGCTGAGTTGCGTAAACGACAGCGGTGACAGCGATCCCTCGCGGTAGCAGATCGTGGTACAGCATCCCCTTTGATTCCCAGAGGCAACATAGAAGAACCTTCTTAAGGTGCACGTTCGGCTTTGCTTGCGTAGACGGCTTTTCTCCTCGATGTAGCCAGCCGGCACGGTGTGCATTGGAGTCAAAGAGACAAGGGAAGCCAACCCTCATCTCCGATAACCAGGTCTTCCAGAAACGCCTTGCGAGCCCAGCGGAGAACGAGAGGCTGGCAGATAGATATGCGGGTGAACTGTAAGCAATCGGGCAAGACGTGCGGGATCCATCGATTCTGTAGTTTTTGGTAGACGAGGGCGTCTGACGATCCTTGACTGGGTACATCCGAGTCTTGTCGCAAGTGTACGGGTGGTAGCCACCGGATCCTCTTTGACAGAGTTGAGAATGGTGGAGTCACCGCTACGAGGGGGAAAGGCGCCCCGACCTAGGTCTGTCTTTGAACTGCGTGTCTCATTTTGCGATTAACGGTTGACATTATTGGTAGTAGAGGTGTCTTCTTCAAATGCGCTGTTGATGTTGCGGACTGCTGACGTCGCTCGCGTCGCGGCGCCACGCGTAGAAGACGATTCCTTGTCAATTTGGAGTTTCTCTAAAACCCAATGAAAAGCATGCGCGCTTATGTACCTTTTGCAGAGAAGCTTTGAGAACGCTCTAGGACTGCAGCATGGATATCAATCGAAAGTCGGATATTCTGGACTTTTGAAGAAAGCCTTGACAAGATTTGGTGTCCAATCACCGGTCTTGTTCCTGGCTGCGACGGAGAATACTGCGACCTAGAAATCTTTAAACAGCTTGCGGCTCAACATAACCTGACAGACCTATGAACGAGATAGTACATTAAGTTTCCAGGTGTTAAGACATTACATTCTCATATGATGGACAACATTGTGTTACGTTTTACCGAAATTCCAGATTTTAAGCAACCCGATATTAACCAAGCAAAATCACTACAGATCAGTACCTGGTTTAACTTGTCTACTTCAGTGGTCAGGGCGCGTGTAGCGCAGTCGGAGGAGGCGCCTGCTGTCGCGTGCACCGATACCAGGTTGCTGGTTCGGATTTTCCGCCTACATCCCTCCGGGGTCGGTGAATTGGTACCAGATGTGTCTGTGAAGGATAGAGCGCTGACTTGTTCATCGGCTGGCGACCGCAAGTTACTGTACGGCAGGGTCAAGCCTGAGGTTCGGGAGTGAAGGGGGGGGGGGTCGTACGGTAGCCTCGACTGGAGGGGGGGGGGGGGGGGGGTCGTACTCTCTCGGTTTTGGCAGAGGACTCTCTCCAAATTCAGGTTCTTAGATGATGTTTGCATCTATTAATAAGTAGTTTTTTCCAGGTGTGACTACGACAATGCGGAGATATACAAGCACTTGCGTTTCCTGGAGTTAAAAAATAGGATTGAATATCAAAAAATTTTAATGCCGATTACTGTGCAGTGAAAAATAAAGATTCCCTGTCTTCAGATTTAGAGTCAATGAGAGATTTTCATTTTTTCAGGTTTTCCCAGGACGTCATGGACACGGTAGTTTTCTGCCTGATGAGCGACATCTACTTCCAAAATCGCACTCCATAAAATTTCAAGTGTTAATTACTGAGAACGACCTAAGTGCTTTCATTACTTTCATTGATTTTTGAAGCGCTTTTCGAATCGATGACGGAATGGCAACCGAAGGATGGACTTGCTCGAAAAGTAATTTCTCTCCTGCAGGAAACACCATCAGAAAGTCAAGTCGTACCCTATAAAATTTTAAGCCCGTTTGACACACAGTGATAAAACTATGTTTCTCTGAAACGATGTTCTATATGATCAGACGTCTCGATTTACCGAAAAAATATCGGCACACTAATCACATGGAAGATGTTACACTTAGAACCTGCCTTTTAAAGCGAAGAAAACACATCTACTAAAGCTTTATGAATTTTTACATGCGGCTACTGCGTTCTCTGACATGATCGATCACAATTGAAATATGGATAGACTCCTCGCTGGAAAAATTTTTCTGCCTTCTGAAGGACAGGACGACAGAGAGTGGAATTGTACCATAGAATTAGAATTTTAAGTCATGCTTAAAATACAGTAAAAAACTAAGCTTCTCCGCTGCGATGAATCTCCGCTGAGGATGGATCGCATAAAAAATTCTCATTTTTCATGAAAATATTATTGTTTAGCCGAAGCATATCACCCATACGGATAAAGGCCAGCCACAAGAATCTCGAAGTCCTGATTAATTCACTGGGAAAAAATCGTGATTTCTGGATAGAACAGGTTGAATCGACCTCTGGTCGACCTTGCACCAACGTCAACGGAGCATAAAATTGAACGTTCACAAAAAGGTTCATAACTCAGTAAGTTTTTAGAAGTTTCAAAATCCCACTACCCTTTTTGAAACTAGATGAAATGCGCTTTCCTATTATGCAAGAATTGTTCTTCAAAAAAGGGGTCTTCATGCGCGGCAGGGGGGTACGATTTCGGGTCCATTTCGCAAAAATACGTACCGAAAATCGAACCCCCCTCCCCGCATGAAGACCCCCTTCTTGAAAATAGATTTTTATATGGTAAGAAAGCATACTTGCTCTATTTTTTGATGGCCGAGCGGGATTTTTGATTTTCGGAAAAATAGCCGAGATATGATCAATTTTCGGAAGTCGTGAACTGAATCCTTCACCGTCGTCATCGGAGTGATTTCACATAAATGCTCATAACTCAGCTAATTTTTCGAAACTCAAAAATCCGGCTCAGCCTTCAAAAATAGAAAAAATTTGATTTCTCACCATATGAGAATCACTTTCCAAAAAATTGGGTCTTCAGGCGGGGCAGGGGGTTCGATTTCTGGTCGATTTTCGGCAGAAATCGACAACAAATCGAACCCCCGCGCCCCACATGAAGATCGCTTTTCTATAAAAATTTTTTGCTACCATAAAAGAGCGCTTTTTCTCTACTTTTCGAAAAACTTTTACTGAAATTCAAAAAACTTTTACTTTTCGAAAGTTTTTTGAATTTCAAAAAACTAGCTGAGTTATGTGTGTTTTGTGAGATCACTCCGATGATGACGGTGAACAGTCAATCCGAGATTCAGTTCACGACTACGGAAAATTGATTATATCTCGGCTAGTTTTCCAAAAATCAAAAATCCCGCTTGGCCATCAAAAAATAGAGCAAATATGCCCTCTAATCATATAAGAACTGATTTCCAAGAAAGGGGTCTTCATGTGGGGCGAGGAGAGTTCGATTTTCGGTACGTATTTTTGCGAAATGGACCCGAAATCGAACCCCTCCCGCCGCGCATAAATACCGAGTTTTTGGAAACTGATTTTTATATAGCGAAAAGGGCTATTCTTCTAGTTTCTAAAAAGCTAGAGGGATTTTGAAACGTCGAAGAATTGGTCGAGTTATGAATATTTTTGTGAAGCCACTTCAATTTTTTCTTTCAAAAATTGAACCAACCGCCAAGCCTGACGACTCCTTTTTCAAAAAACGATTTTTACTCGATGGAAAAGGGCGTTTTATCTATTTTATAAAAAGCTAAAAGAAGTTAGAACAACTTACCGAGTTATGAACCTTTTTGTGAACGTTCCATTTTTGCTCCGATGACGTTGGTGCAAAGTCGACCAGAGGTCGATCCAACCTGTTCTACCCAGAAAATCATGATTTTTTCCCAGTGAATTAATCAAGACCTCGAGATTCTTGTGGCTGGATTTTATCCGTATGGGTGATATGCTTCGGCTAAACAATAATATTTTCATGAAAAATGAGAATTTTATGCGTTCCATCCTCAGTGGAGATTCATCGCAGCGGAGAAGCTTAGTTTTTTCTGTATTTCAAGCACGACTTAAAATTCTATATGGCACAATTCCACTCTCTGTCGTCCTGTCCTTCAGAAGGCAGAAAAAAATTTCCAGCGAGGAGTCCATCCATATTTCAATTGCGATGGATCATGTCAGAGAACGCAGTAACAGCATGTAAACTGCGGTAACTCGGAGATTTTCTGGGGCTCCTGGAAAATTCATAAAGCTTTAGTAGATGCGTTTTCTATGCTTAAAAAAACAGGTTCTAAAAGTAACATCTTCCATGTGATTAGTGTGTCGATATTTAGAAAAATAATTTTTTCATGAAAAACGAGGATTTTGCATACGATCCATTCTAATCATATCGTCATTGCAGCTCCGTCATCGTTGCGGAGAAGCTTGTTTTTTTTTTATTGGACGATGCACAGGGCTTGGATTTTTATAGGCTTCATTTTGATTTTTTATGATGTTTCCTTAGAATGGCAGACCATTATTTCCATGGGAATTCCATCCTCCACCATTCGTTTGCCGCTCCGTAGTCGATTCGATGAGCGCTTCAAAAAAAATCCTGGAGAAGCAGTTAATTCGTCATCAGAAGGTAACACTTAAAATTTTATATAATACTATTTCAGAGCACAATTTCAGATGCAGACGTCGCTCCTTCAGGTAGAAAAATGTGTCGTGTCAATGATGTCCTGAAAAAAAAAACACCTGCACAAATTAAACAGTGATGATTGGGAGACTGCTACCAGAAGATCTTTATTTTAAAGTGTCGAGAAATAGTATTCAGCTTTATTGTGCCATCAAAGTATTATTGTTCAGTGACCCCTTTTCATTGTTCTATTGTGTCGAAGCCGCTCCTGAAAATAAGAACCTATTAAAGGGTTCAAAATGAACAAAAAACCTTGAAGAAATCAAGATATATAAGGAAAAAACAGTAGCAGGAGGGAGGGGGTCGTACGAATTCCGCTTCGAAGGGGGGGGGGTCGTAAATTTTCAGCAAAAATCGAACCCCACGCTTGACCCTGCTGTACGGCCAAATACGCATTCATGTCGCCTCCACGACATCCCGTAGAAGTAGAGTGCGCTGGCGCATCCCAGAAGGGATTGGGTAACGCCGTCCTTTATCCTTTATTTTTTTTACTTCAGTGGTGCGAAATGAATCCTCAGAGACAGCCTGTGTAAGCATAGGCAAGCATTGGTTCCGGCACGCGTTCGTAAATCGAAATCATATTCCACTATCAAATGTCTATTTCAAGTTACCGGGACTGTCACAAGCTTGTTACAGGCACTGTTCGCTTAAAAATTAAAAATACCGAAACGCCTCAAAGCATAGTTTTATTGTATCTTCTGGTTATTAAACAACTTGTCTAAAGATCTGGTTCATCAGATAATTCTGATCTTTGAATTTAGGTACGCCTTCCTGGAGCCGCCTTCTAACTTGTGCAGTCTCAATTTCCTCTTTAATGACAAACCTAGCATCAAATGTAGACACTATGGGCCATCATAAATAAATATTTCGAAATACTCAAAAGCCACTTCCTTCTTAAGCCATCGTTGAAGCAGTTAAGATTTTATGTTATTTGTAAAGCTACACACTATAAATGGAAAGAAACGGGCGCCTAGCGCAGTGAGGGAGCTTGCCTTCGTGTGTACGTTTCCGAAACATACCGAAAGCAAACATCTCCATTGTATTAATACTACAATCCACAAACCAGGGATGTGCCGAATTTTCGTTTGCGTCCTCCGAATTCCGGTTTCCGCCGTTTTTGGTCCTTCCGTTCCGTGTTCCGCTCTCTTTTGGGCTAGAAGACGGAGCGGACATGTTGACTCACCACTCAGTGATTGTTTTGCACTGCTTCATTCACCTCTTGAACATAAACGGAAGGCTGAAGAAAGAGATTAACTATTATGTCGCCTTTTTTGTGATTGCGTTGCTTTCAAACCGGTGGTGCATCCCGATATCGAAACTCGGATGTGATAAAAATTGGATTCTAGTTCCTTTTCTTGAAACGATGTACTACCGAATAGTAAAATCCTACAGAAAGCTTCATGAGTGTTTGAATTTGGAATCATTTGCCTTATCTGGGGCACGCTTATATTTTTCACCTTGTAATCTCAGATCTGGCTTGGAACACCTATTCTAAATACATCAGAGTCCTATGAGCACGCTAACATTGCTTTTCATAGGGAACATTGGATCTATAGTAATCGGAGAAGGGCATGTGGTGTCTTTGCTCTCCACTCCCTCCTTTGAGTTTGTTGCAGAGGTTCAGCTACTGCCAAATGATAATTTGGTACCCATGCCCACTCAAATAGTGTGTCGTGCCGTGGGTGCTGAGTGCAACTTTAACCTTAGCGCTGCCCAAATTCAATTAGGAGAGATCAGGGACATTCAGTAAGACAGGTTAAATGTTATTAGTTGCGAGATCTTTGTCATCATACTCGTCAGGCAGGTTCATTGTGTCTAAAATACCTTCTTTTTATTTACAGAAAAATTTCGCATAAGTTGATTTGTTACACTATTAGTGTTTATAGAATCATCTTAGTAATAATACGAAGAATGCGTCTTATAAAATGCGTCTCCTGCTTACATTTAAATCATCCATCAACAAACTCGCATGTAACTGTCTTTCACGAGGTTGTCAAGTTCAAAACGTTAGAAGAAGCGCAGCACAGGTTAATGTGACCAAGTAGCAATAAGGCTGTAACAAGCATTCAGCACATGCACAACCAATCGAGTCTGGAATGTAAGGTCTTAGGCGGGGGCATGGCGCAATTTGATATATGCACGCCACAGTAATCCCGCTGCACTGCGCTTTCATGCGAGCCTCAAATATCTCCAAATGCTTTACTAGCAGCAATGTTACAACCTTTCACATAGTAACTTTATTTCTCAGAATACTCTCCATTTTTCGAAAGCTACAACGTGTAATTTAAAAAATAGCGCATTCCATGGTTCTCATATGTCAGAAAATTTCTATTTTCTTAAGCTTTCAGATGTGCCCTTAGCTTCTTCAGTACCTTTATTGTGAACAAAGTCATCACCTTTCAAACAGTGTATACATCTTTTGCCACAGATCTTCCTCGATAAAGAGCCTTCGGGCTTTCTTGTAAGAGGGATCTCGAGCCGCTTGTCGCAGGGCCACGTGGCGCGTCCCAGGGTGGTGGATAGGGGAATTAAACGCGAACCAAATGCGACTGTGTACTGCCCAGAGACGCAGGTGGGATGCAGGGGATGGACTCCTTGCTCCTGCTGTGTCGGGTCGACGCGTTCCTTGTGCGTCAGCGGCATGTTCATGCACAGTGTGCGTGGATGTGTCCGTGACTGTGCGGATTGTAACTTTGTCGGCGCGGCCAAAAGCTTGCACTCGTTAGACTGGGAGTACACGTAAGGCGATTCGAGGCCGCCTCAAAAGTCTCGCCCCGTCCCTTCGGGCAGTCTGGCTGGCTGCCCGGAGTTCTTCGCCCGCACGACAGAGCCCGACTAGTTACCCGTGTGCACTCCAGTCAAAAACAGCAGCACGAAAGGGCCTCATTTCTCTGACCCTGAAAGAGCCCCCATTTCTGCAGCGATGGGAAGGACGAGTACGGAGAGGCTGCTAAAAACTCAGGGCCTAACCAGGCTGCGCAAATTGAGAAGGACTAGGATGACGGTACTGTACTTACAACGCCCGCACGCTCGAAAGCATCCGACGAGGACCTGATGATGCAAGCCAGAAAGATCAAGAACGACGTCATCGGACTGACCGAGACGAGAAGACACTACCCCCTACACGCCGTCTACGACTCCGGAGAAGAACTGTTCCTCGAAACATGCGACAGCAGGGGAGTAGGTGGCGTTGGTGTCCTCGTCAACACGCACTTCGCCATGAACATCGACTCGTACGAGTCTCTGGCAACCCGAATCGGACGTCTGCGACTGAAGCGATGTGGTTACGTGTCAGCTTTGACTGTATTCGTCGCGTATGCACCAGCATCCGACTACGACGCCGAAGAGGTCGAAGCTTTCTACATGGAGCTGGAGATGTTCTATAAGGAAGATCACACCTTCTACAAGGCCATCGTGGCGACTTCCCCGCCAAGATCGGACCGCGAAGGTCGACGGAAGAACTGCATATCGGAACCCAGGGTTTGGAGTGGAACGAGCAAGGTGAAAGGCTGTCTGAGTTTATCATGTCGACCAAGACCATCCACAGAAACTCATAATTCCAGAAGCCTCTCCCCTACGATGGACCTGGGAATCCCCCTTTGGCCAGTTCCACAACGAGATCGACCACATCATCTTCAATCGCAAGTATTGCCTGACCGACGTTTCCGTTGTCCCCAAGTTCTACACGGGATCGGACCACCGCCTCCTTCGCGCAAGGTTCCGCTTTTCGCGCACAGGAGAGAAGGCCGCGAAGTTCAAGAAGAGGAATCCCAGAACGACCATCAACTGGGACCTCTACACCTCTCTGGCCCGAATTTGGGAAGATACCGTCATGGACAACATCGACAAGGAATACGACCACTTCGTGCTCCATCTCCGCGATAGTGCTAAGGGAGCCGAGAGCTTGAAGACCACCAAGAGACGCCTGTCTCCGAAAACTCTCGAGCTGATACGCTAGCGTGGAGCAGCACGGGCGTCAGGCAACTACCAGCTGACGTCCGAGTTGCAAAACTGTGCAGAGCGGCGATAAAGGAGGATCTTAAGGAGAGAAGGGCGGAAGTGTTGGCTGAAGCAGTGAGGCAGGGTTGAGCATCCGCAATGCCCGCCGGAACTTCGCCAACTTCAAGACCAGGATGACCGATCTTCGACGTCCTGACGGATTTGTCACCTCTTCCAGAAGGGCCATGAAGAAGGTCATCCACGACTTCTACTTCGATCTCTTCTATAGCCACGTCGCCATCTTCCGCAGGATGGATGGTCGTCCCCTCTGTTCTCCCTTCCGAGATCCGACATGCCATCTCGTCGGTCAAGAAGCGTACAGCATCCGGTCCCGACAGGATCAGACCCGAACACCTGAAGGACCTCCCGCCAGCGCTCATCAACACCCTGGCGCGACTCCTCACGCGCTACCTGTCGGAGTGCAAGGTTCCATCTCAGTGGAAGACCAGCAGGCCCGTCTTGCTATACAAGAAGGGAGACGTGCACGACATTGGCAACTATCGCCCGATCTGCCTGCTGCAGTAAGGCCAACGACCTAGCGCCAGAGCTGAGCAGGAGAAAACGAGCGGCTTGGGAGCTTTCAAGAGCGTCGAAGAAGTCGTGAAGAAGACGAAGAACGTCCGACTCCGTGCCCACCTATTCGACTCCACTGTTCTTCCTGCCCTAACATACGCCTCAGAGACCTGGGCAATAGGAAAGCAGGATGAATACGCGATCAGCGTCGCGCAGCGTGGAATCGAGAGGACGATGCTCGGAGTGACACGACTCACGCAAGTGAGAGAAGGCCTCCGGAGTTCCGAGCTTCGCCGACGTTCGAAGATCAGAGACGCTGTCGCGTGGGCCAAGTTGTCGAAAATTGGGTGGGCCGGCCACGTATTGCGCTTCGCAGACACCCGCTGGACGAGAGCCGTCACCGACTGGATTCCGCGGGTTGTCAAGAGAACACCAGGACACCCACCAACGCGTTGGTCGGACTTCTTCGTGAAAGCCCTGAACGACCAATATGACGCTCTTCGTGTCCCTCGAGCGAGGAGGATCCATTGGAGCACTCTGGCACGCGACAGGGACGAATGGAGACGCTGCTGGCGCCCGCTCGAGCAAGTCGATGATGAACAGGACGACAGGTGATACAGGTGATACATTTTTTGAGACACCCTGTATATGGTTTATTGCAGAGGCCATTACACTGTTTGATGTGCACAGTATGAGGTGTTTTGTATTTATTTCTGCAGAAGTGACTAGTTCTATTACTGGGAGGGGGGCAAAAGTAATGAGACAAATTGAAAAAATTCTTTATCTCTTTATAACTAATTTACAATTCAACGATGCTGAGGAATGTATATGCCATTAAGGTAAGTGACTTTCTGCCATCGCTCAGCCAACTTCCTGATTCCATCCTTCCAGAACTGCTTAGTCCTGGTGCTGATCCACTTCTCGTTATGGTTGTCGAGATCTCCTTGGGTCCTTGTGTCCCTTCCGACCATGAAGTCCTATAGGCTCAAGAGCTAGTGGTAGTCGCATGGAGAGATGTCCGGCGAATATGATGGCTGAAGCATGTGAACGTAGCCCAGCTGAGCAAGCTTATCCGTGGTCACTTTTGTCCTATGGAATTCGGCGGTGTGTTGTCGAAGTGGAGTATTTCTTGAAGCGCTGAGACGGAATAAGTGCGAGTCGCCGATCCATCTCTTGTATTTCGTTCACTGTGGCCTAGTAGTCCATCGTCGTGCTTTTGGAAAACAGCTTCCAGTACACCGGTCCATGACGTCTGACTCAAAAACTCAGAAGGTGCTTCTCGCCGTGAACATCTCGCCGAACGAAGGTCGGTAACGGGTCAACAGGTCTCATCCAGACTGGCTGCTTGGCAGGGTTAAGTTAGAAGACGTGCTTCTCATCCTGCGTTAAGGTTGAGTCCAGGCTGCTCGGGGTTGAGAATATGGCGAGTTTTGCGCGACACAGGTCGACTCGTCAGGCTGGGGTTTTGGCATGAGACAGACTGCGATTTTGGCATGCTTCTGGAAAGGGCGGAATTGGTAACTTCTCAGGTGGCCTTCAATAGGTAGCATACAAACATGCAGATACGATAAGCACGAAACCAGACTGCATTCACGAGATATATGGACACGGCATGGAGATTCTCATTACTTTTGCTCCCCCCCCCCCCCCCTAATATTTTGTGGAGCTCATTTCGGGCAGCTGGTTTCTACGTTGTGTTGTTTGGAGCTAATTTGGAACAACTAAAGCCCAAATATACAAAACGAAAAATCCCCGTTCCTAGTGTTCTAACGTTTCGAATCTCTTGACGGTTGATCACATTTGTTTGTTGTTGTTTTTTTTTTGAGAGGAAAACGCAAATGACATTAAGCTTTACAGTCGTAAATACTTATTCGGTGTATTTGCGGAGTGTCTCTACTTGAACACGCAGTTCATGAAGATGAATTATTGCCTGCCCACTTCTCCCTACCTAAATGCTGCAGCAGCGCAATCATGCATCGTAGACGAGCTTGAAATAGACTGAACGCTTCCCATAGTCAGGAGTTCCGCAGAGTATGTGTCCAAGGAACAAAGAGTAAGGAAGAAAGCGCTCCATTTCAGTCTGTTATGTTTGCTTTCGAGTTCAGAGGACCTCTTCACAGTTTGTTCGATTTGGCATGATATTTAGTGATTTGCCATCAGTACTATGGCTAATTGCAAAATGAAGCTGAGGCAATACAAAAATGAAAGGCAGGTGTGAGAAGATAGTACAATACATACATTATCTACACTGGGCAGTACTGCAATCTGAACACATGCCTACCACATTTTCATGGTCTATTTCAGTTAACTTTTCCCGCGTATGCAATTACCAGTGCGTGGTACCACAGCTTCTAGGGCTTCTGAATACACAGGGAATATCTTCGTTGAAACTACAGCTTCATTCAATCAGCTTCATTCTTCTTTGAAACTTGACATAAGCGTATAAACTGGATAATTGTACTGCGTAATTTAAACGTAATTTAAATTTTAATTTAAATGCTAATGCAAGTATGTGTCGTGTGGCGACTCTCGGAGTTACTTTTTTCGCTCACTCGCTTATCACTGTTGATTGTCTCCCACTTTAAGCGCATTCTATTTCATAGCTATCATATGATCACTACATTTCCTTCACCGACTCAACGGAATCATTCCTTTGATGAACGATAGGTTTTTCCTCACGGCATTCTACATTTATGCCAGACAAATCACATTCTTCGTACGATCTTTACACCCTTCTCTACAAAACTCCTTGTCTTGTTTTTTGGTTTGTTGGAGTTAAGGCAGTTGTGAATACCCAACTAGGGTCTACATCTATGAAAGTACAGTACTACATTATAGAGCGCCTTGGGTTTTAGTGCAATTCCAATTTCACAACAAACATCTTCTACGAGTGGCGCCGCGGCGGCGGGCGAAGGAGCAATGCGCAACATCAGCGCAACAACAGCGCATTTGGAAAAGACACCACTACCTTCTAATCGCAAAATTAGACACGGATTTCAAAGACAAACCTCGGTCGGGGTGCCCCTCCCAAGTAGTGCCTCCGTCGTTTTCGGCTCCGTCAAAAAGGATTCGGTGGCTAACTCCCGGACACTTGCGGCAAGACTTGTTGATGTATTCAGTCGGCAGTCTCGTCAGCCGCCTACAAGCCGCCGTCTGTCGAAAACTGCTGACTCGATGGATCCCGCACCCCTTGGTTTATGACATGCGGTCGTTAAAATCGGTAAATTCGTTAAATAGAAATTTTTTTAGCTGCATTTAGTTTCACTGTGTTTTAGTGATTAGAAAGCCAAATGTTTTCTTTGCTGATTTTTCGACTTCATCTACATGACAATTGTATGACTGTCTTTATCTTCACAACAAATAATAATAGTCCATCGATCATTAACAGATCTGTTAAACGAGAAAAAGCAGTAAGATTCTGAAACCAAACAGTGACAAGGAGACTTCTGCAATAAGAAATTTCCTACTATGCCTAGTTCGTTTAGCTTCCTGAAAGACCCAAAGTGCTATAGTGCATCATAGCACGGTTCGTTTTTGGGCGTTTCCATCTATCCTGGCAAAACTTTTTACAGAATTTGCGCTCGCTAAGTAGACCTTTAGAGCCCATGGTTCTTCTATATTGCCCTAATTGTTTCGGAAAACTGCAGAATGTTTGAAGAATTCAATTAGGCAGCGACCACAGCGAATTCTTTGGTAAAGTCCGTCTTTGGAAGGTATTTAAGTCCATAGATCTGCCTATTTCACAGAATGGATAGTTATGTCCCAAAACGTTCTGTTATTACCAAAGACAACAGCAAAGAATAAAATAAACAGCCACGGATCGTTGACCAAATTTTAGTCGAATCGAATTTTACTGCAGTGAGTATTTTGTCTTTGCCAACTAAGTAACTTATTTATACTTCAATTGTTGAGTTCTTTCTCCTCCGTATTTCAAGAAAATGCATATGGGACAGGAGGAGAATAGAGCATTCCTCGTACTACATTAAGAGTGCTCCATCTTGTCTTTATCCTTCCCAATTTCTCCAAATAGGGTTCGCCACTGTCTGTCACTCTTTTACGATTTTCCAGCAATTGACCACTCAGATGTTCTTTTGAAGAATGTGGTACCACACTATGCAGCACATTTGCTTGAGGTTCGAAAATGTTTTGGGTTCATCAATTTCTTCCCATTATTGTATGTTTTGCACATTTTGTGTTGACTAACGGTTTTATTGTAAATCCGCTAGCCAAACGAAAAATACATAGAAATAAAGGAAAGCAAAAATAAGGGAAAGAATCCGAAAATAAGGAGAGAAAAACTAAAGAAAGGAATTCCTGCTAGAGCCAGGCCTACACCTTCAAAGATAAACCTTTTCCGTAGAAATTCAAAAGAAATCTTCATGCAATATGCAGGTAAAGTACCTGTTTTATAAAAACTCCTATATAAAAACTGGCGAAGATTGCATATCTACATCATATCTTTTTGTAAAATTTTATTCTTTCATGTATATATATATGTTCACTGACTGTGCTTCTTCCAACGAAAACTGCATTGGGAGCCCTCGAAGAAGAAGAGGATGTTAAGATCGCTGATATGCACGAAATTCAATCAAAGCAGAACAATGGCAGTAGCAGCAGCCACGCTTCATCAGTTAGCGGATTCATCGTTGCCTTAAGTCCAGCCGACTGCACGAAAAACCGCTTCAACTTTCCGGAAAACTTGCGCAGAAGAGGGGAGGAGCCGTTCTCTTGTTGTGTTTCGCGTCCTTGTTTTCTCGCACTATTTGTGTTTCGTAGTATTTTCTTCTCGTTTTCTATGCATTTTAAATCCCACTTATGCAACAAATATTACAAAATAACAGTGGAAGAACTGAATGGTTGGTAAGCATGAAAAACCGATATGTAGCAATCAAGCGCAAGAAACGGACCAGGTATTCGAAAAGCACAGAACAAGAAAAATTGGGGCGCATGGAAATAGACTGGTCAAGAATCAAGGAAATCGCCAACAGTTCTCGAAACACGAGGACAATATCGATATAGTTCAGGTAAGTAAAGGGTAAGTAGAGGGTTTCCTTGGTATCGCAACAAAACTGCGATAGTTTATCCAAAACATTCGTCCAAAATGCATTTACATGAAAAAGAAATAAAATTTCAAAAATGGTGCGTAAAATGTCGTTAATGCAATTTAACGGAATTTTTCGTCGTTAAATTTCGTTAAAAGTTTTAACTAAAAATGCCGCTAAATCTGGTAAATCGGTAAATCGTTAATCGTTAAACGCACAATCCTGCTGCATACGCAAGCAAAGTCGAACGCGCACCTCTTCTGTGCTTCTTCTGAGACTTAAAGAGCATGTTGTACTACGAGCTGCTCTCGCATGGGACACGGCCACCGCTGTCGTCTACGGCACTCAGCTCCATAAACTCGCGGAAGCTGTTCGGAAAAAGTGGTTGAGACCATCAGTGCACGTTTTTCATGATATCATCAGATCCCGTGCAGCTAAAGCGATCCCCAAAAAATCGAGGGGTTTGGGAGACTTACCTCATTCCCGTTTCTTGAAAGAGCCTTCTTAGAGACCACTTAAATATCCCACTTGGGGCTCTCTTGGCTAAGAAAAATTCCACAGAGTTTCAAGACTTAATTCGTCGAGTTTTTCAGCTCCTTGTCTCCCAAGTTCTGGGAAAAAGGGATCGCTGACCTGCTCGGTAGGTGGACCACTGCATATACTAACAATCGTGATTAAATTATTGATAGATTTTCATTGTGTGCTGAATAAAGCAATAAGGAAAAAATCCTAACAAGACTTTCCGAGCAACTTAACATTTTGCCAGCAAACAAAGTCGATAAAGAAGCGTCGTTGTCTTTTCTTCCAGCGTCATAGGATTTCCTCTCCTGGAACACCGACAACACTTCTTTCGCCCTTTGTTTCATCGAAGTCTCCGGATGTTAGCAATACTAAGACTACCAAACAGACGTTGCGCGTGCTTTAAGTTATTTTCTAATCACACTGAAGTGACTCCGTGAAGAGACCGAGCTTTTGTCCAATTATGTCATTTTAAAATATACCTGATGGTGAGTCAGATTCAAGCGTGGGGTTCGAATTTTGCTGGAAATTTAGGACCTCCCCCCTCCTCCGAAGCGGAATTCGTACGACCCCCCTCTCTTCATCTGAAATTTATTATTTATATTTTTAAATTTTTTCTGGGTTTTACAGTGCCGCCGCTAAATATTCAACCAAACGATGTTTGCGACGCAAAAACGCATTTATCATAGTGCATGATAACTTTGTTCAAAATAAAGGTTTTTTCACCTAAATTTACAAGGGCTCCTAACATCACCCTACCTACCAATGAGCATGCAACCGCCATTAAAAAGTGGACGGAAGCCTGAAAACGAGTGCCGCAACTAAGGAGAGTCCTAATTACTGTGACCCGACCCAACACCGTCGCGGAGTCTCGCTTAATTATGTCCCCAGGCACAAATAGTGCTGCTCAGTTAAATTTTAAAATTCTTATACTTAGTTAAATTTTATTTTCCTGCCGTCTATGATCTTCCCCCGGCTGCGCTAATTCATTTGATACCAAATTTGGCAGGAAGATACAGAGTCTGCAGCTGCTTCAACCGGTTTCGTTTATTTCAACGGAAGGCTCAGTCTAAGCTTGTTATTGTAGCTTGACATCTACTCATCTTTAATGAGGAAAAATGGCATAGAAAATTTACGTTTCGAGTTTATTTGGGCATTTACGTGCTGGTTGCGATTCGTCAAAACTGCAAGTGAACCTTGGTAAACAACATTCTCTGTTGCCGAGTTTGGCTGCAAATATCTAAGTCCTAAACAACGAGTTAGTCATAAGTCTACGTTAACCATACACAATGTAGAGACTCCATGTGTCAAATATCGAAAAACCAGGTGATCAGGTGGCAGAATTTCAACTGCTTAAAATGAAGACTTCATTTAAAAGTGCGAATGGGTTTCTACAGCGTTTCACTCTCAGACTTCGCAGAATGAATGCTGGAATGCCCAGAATTGTAATTATGCAGTTTTTCTCCAAAAATCTTCAACCAATTCGGACGCCAATTTTTGGACACACCAGATCGAGCGCTGATGTAGAGGCCTTCTTCGATCATAACTGCGCTGACCTGACATGCCCTATAGAGACATTGCATTCGGCTGTATGACCAACGAGTTCCTCACTTCTCTTTCTCGCAATTACGGTATCGACTTTATGCAGCCCACCATTATCGATCCATGCTGCCAAATCTCGGTTTTGGGTTCTCCGGTTTGCGTAGATCATGTTAGGTTGACCGGAAAGTTCTGAGCGCTTTGAGTGCTTCACTTTGAACTACCATAACCTTCTCAAATCTTATCGGATTTGGTCGAAATAAGCACCGTTCGAATCAGCACACCTTTGCCAATTGGAAACCTGTTCAATTATTCTACCAGCGAAAAAATTAGGTGGTAGGGATTCAACGAAATCCACGAAAACTGTTTTGGCTCGGTCCTGATTGGAGAAGGTTTTACAGGTGAGAGGGTTCTGGAAGTGTTTGAAAAGGTGATATTCGGTTGGTGAGATGTTCCGGAGAATAGAGCGGACGAGGTAGAACTTCAACAGTTAATTCGTTCAATTTTCAAATAGTGATTGTGAAACGTGTGGGCGGACGTTATCGTGCAAAAGAATTGGGCCTCTTCTGATGACCGTTGCTGGCTGAAGTTGCCGCAAATTTCGGTGCATTTCGTCGATTTCCTTACAGAAGGACTCTGTTGTAATATCTTGGCCTGGTGCCAAAAAGCTGTAATGGATATCACCAACCGTCGAACACCACACAGTGACCATTATATTTTTTCGTGGAAAAAAATCTGTACAGAAAACAGCATTAATGAACAATGCTAGTTGAATTTTTGCTTATTAATAGACGAATAAAAAATAGTAACATAAAGCGCTAGAACTTTCCGGTCAACCTAATAGCATGAATTTTTGCTGTAGTGTTTAAGTTTCACACAAAAGAAATTTTCGCAGCTGTTGTTAAGCCTAGTCAACTCTATTTTATTTCTCTATTCAAAAATTATTTGTGGTGAAACAGCTTTGCTACGAGTGGTAGAGCTAGTTAGCATAGAATCTGACCTTAATATATCATTTCTTCCATTTTCACTCGAATTTGAAAAGAGCATTTTTCAATTCAAATTGGACACTCTTCTAAGCTAGCTAAGGACTTTTGAAACCAAAGCGAACTCTTCCAAATCGAAAAGATCTTCTTCTACACTAAACTAATACTAAACTAAAAACTCCAAAAAGATTAAAATATTTTTTGCTCAAGGAAATTTCAGTATGGTTTCTTTCAAGTTTTAATTCACCTACACAAAAACTGAACACTTTGTTAGAAGTTTTATAAAATTTTCATTTTTGTGAAAAATAATGGATTATATCCTGCTTTTAAAAGCAGAGAGCGGCAGTTTTCAGGGCTAAAAGGGGATTGCGCCATTGTCCATGGCGTCGCCATTTTTATCCGATTGATAGCAGATTTGCTGTTTGCACGGAGTTTTACACCTTTAAACAATATAACAAAAAAATTGTAAAAAACGCACTTATTCTCACTTTGATACTTTATGTAAGCAGCGTTTAGAAAAGCAACTATCATTCAAATAAAAATCGCGACGACCTTTTCAATTATTTTGTTGCGCTTTAAGACTAAATTTAGCTTATTATGTTGTTACAGGATGTTTTGTTGCGATCAAAACTCTTGCGCCAGGCGGGACTCGAACCCGCATCTTTTGCTTTCCGGGCAACGATGTTCGCCTTACACCACCGGCGCTGTTTGAACGCACGTAACATCCGCGATATCCTCCAGGTCTGTCAGCACCCACCCGTGATACGGGGATGGGCCGGCCGCTGATATCAGCATGGAACCGGTTAAGCTGAAGACCTTACTAGTAACAATGCTTTAACACATTTGCTTAAGCCTGGAGCGGCTGGTAGAGAGGCTATATGTTGTTACAGGATGTTTTGTTACGATCAAAACTCTTGCGCCAGGCGGGACTCGAACCCGCATCTTCTGCTTTCCGGGCAACGATGTTCGCCTTACACCACCGGCGCTGTTTGAACGCACGTAACATCCGCGATATCCTCCAGGTCTGTCAGCACCCACCCGTGATACGGGGATTCGAGGCGGGTTCGAGTCCCGCCTGGCGCAAGAGTTTTGATCGCAACAAAACATCCTGTAACAACATATAGCCTCTCTACCAGCCGCTCCAGGCTTAAGCAAATGTGTTAAAGCATTGTTACTAGTAAGGTTTTTAGCTTATTATTTTTTTCTAAAAAAAATTGTATAAAATTATTACACTCGTTCGGGCAGCTGAACTAAGCAGAATTCAAAAAAGTTACAGCAAGTATTTCTTAGAAAAAAATGTTCTACCCTTCTTGAGGTTTAACTTCGTAGTTTAACTTGTAAGAAATTCCTTTCAATTTGGAAGACGTTTAATTTGATTTCAAAATCCTGAGGCTAGCTTACAATCAAAAGTGTCCAATTTGATTTGAAAAGTGTCCAACTCGACATGAAAATGATCTATACATACTTTGCTTTGCGACTAGGGACACAATTTTAAGAATCATGGAGTCTGTGTGATCTACGCAAACCGGAAAACCCAAAACCGAGATTTGGCAGCATGGATCGATAATGGTGGGCTGCATAAAGTCGATACCGTAATTGCGAGAAAGAGAAGTGAGGAACTCGTTGGTCATACAGCCTGGTTTTTCGATATTTGACACATGGAGTCTCTACATTGTGTATGGTCAACGTAGACTTATTTTTGGACTAACTCGTTGTTTATGACTTAGATATTTGCAGCCAAACTCGGCAACAGAGAATGTTGTTTACCAAGGCCAACAGAGAATGTTGTTTACCAAGGCTCACTTGCAGTTTTGACGAATCGCAACCAGCACGTAAATGCCCAAATAAACTCGAAACGTAAATTTTCTATGCCATTTTTCCTCATTAAAGATGAGTAGATGTCAAGCTACAATAACAAGCTTAGACTGAGCCTTCCGTTGAAATAAACGAAACCGGTTGAAGCAGCTGCAGACTCTGTATCTTCCTGCCAAATTTGGTATCAAATGAATTACCGCAGCCAGGGGAAGATCATAAACGGCAGGAAAATAAAATTTAACTAGGTATAAGAATTTTAAAATTTAACTGGGCAGCACTATTTGGGCCTGGGGACATAATTAAGCGAGACTCCGCGACGGTGTTGGGTCGGGTCACAGTAATTAGGACTCTCCTTAGTTGCGGCACTCGTTTTCAGGCTTCCGTCCACTTTTTAATGGCGGTTGCATGCTCATTGGTAGGTAGGGTGATGTTAGGAGCCCTTATAAATTTAGGTGAGAAAAGCTTTATTTTGAACAAAGTTATCATGCACTATGATAACTGCGTTTTTGCGTCGCAAACGTTGTTTGGTTGAATGTTTAGCGGCTGTACTGTATGTGCATTTTGAACCCTTTAATAGGTTCTACTTTTCAGGTGCGGGTTCAACACTGAAAAGAACAATGAAAAGAGGTCACTGAACAATACATGCTTTGCTAACGCAATGAAATTATTTAAAATTTTGAATGCTATTTTTACTTCAAAATAAAGATTTTCTGGTAGCGGTCTTCCAATCATCACTGTTCAGTTTGTGCAGGTTTTTTTCAGGACGTCATGGACACGACACATTTTTGTGCTCTGAAATTGTATTATATAAAATTTCGGAGCTTACTTTCCGGCGACGACTTAAGCGCTTTCCTTATAAAAAATTTCGAAGCGCTTACCGAATTGGTTACGGAGTTGCAAACAAATGATGGACGACGGAGTTTCCATGGAAATAATGTTCTCCCATTCTAGGGAAACATCATTAAATAGTGAAATTAAGCCTGCAAAAATCCAAGTCCTGTGTATGGTACAGCAAAAAAAACAAGCTTTTCCGCAACGATGACGGAGCTGCGATAACGATGTGATTAGGATGGGTCGTGTACAAATTTCTCGTTTTTCATGAAAGAATTATTTTTTGGCCGAAGAAGCCATACGGATAAAATTCTACTACAAAAACAAGTTTTTCAAATTTTGAAAATTTCGCTAGTTTTTCTAAACCAGAAGGAAAGCGCCTTTCTATCGTGTAGGAACCATTTCTTAGAAAAAGAGGTCCAGGGCGGTTCAGTTTCTGAGCGAAAAAATTGAAGTGACTTCACAGAAATGCTCATAACACGCTAAGTTTTTCGAAGTTTTAAAATTACTCTAGCTTTTCACAAACTAAAAGAAAAGCGGTTTCTTGCTATATGCATTAATTTCCAAAAAATGTTCTCCGTCCGCGGCGGGAGGGATTCAATTTCTGGTCGATTTCGCGAAAATACGTGCAGAATGTCGAACCCCCCCCCCCGCCGAGCATGAAGACCCTTCTTTTGGAAATTGGTTAGAAATCATATTTCCTCTATTTTTTGATGAGCGAGCGGGATTTTCGATTTTCGAAAAACGAGCCGAGTTATGATCAACTTTGTGAGGTCGTGAACTGTTAGTGATAGTTTTGAGTCAAAATAAATCCAAGATCACGCAAACTATCACTATTCTTAAGTGCTAACTCTCCAATGTGATAGTTCTTTCTATTATGCTGCTGTCACAGGTGAAGTACCTGTAATTTTGACCCCGACAGGGATAACTTTCACATTACTGACCAATCAACAATAGCATTTATTGCATATTGGAGATCAGTGTAGTCTTCTCCGTTAGTAGTGTTCTTATGAATTTTTGTATCATCCGTAAACATTTTACACGTAACGCCGTATTGATTAACCAACGAGGGAATTTGCGCAGTTTAAGTAGAAAACAGAATTGGAGATAAAGCGCTACCTTGAGGAACACCACTGGTGACTGGTAGCAATGCGGAGAATGACTCTTAATTCTACCGTGGAAGGTCCTGTCCGATATAAAAAAATTATCCACTGAGTCACTCTGGGATGAATTCCTATTCCATTAAGCTTGTTGATCAGCTTAGCAGAAGAGCCCTTGTCGAACGCCTTAATAAAATCAAAATAGACAAAGTCACATCTATTTTTTGATCAAGCGCTTGTGTCAAGCGCTTGTGGTCAGTCATTAAGCGCCGACAACATGAACGTTTCAGTGGACCTTCCGATTAGTAAGCCATGTTGATCATTGGGTATTAAAGAATTTGACTGGTTCACAAGAGCAGTCTGGAGTTTCCTTTCGAAACTTCTAGCAAAAACGAAAGTAATACTAATGGCACGGTAGTTAGATACAAGACGGTAAGGTGTTTCCTTTGGAATAGGTGTAACAAATGCGTGTTTCCATCGAGAGGGCACTTCTCCTGACATACAGCTGACATTAAATACGTGTTCAAGTGGATAAGCTATTGTAATAGCAACTCTCCGTATGAAGTATGGTGGTACGTGATCTGGAGTAATAGTGTAAGAAGCTGGTTAGGTACATTATGCGTCATAAATTTTCTCTTTGTAGAATCAAATCAAACTTTCAATTGAGAAGGAAGAGCTTGCAATACTAGATGACTCATTATTATTGGTGCATTCCGAAAAGGACATTTGGAGAAACTTTGCAAGCATAGAAGCCTTCGATAGATCAGTGACAGCTTTATGCTTCACATGACGATCTAAATGCTTCAGAAAATAATAATCGGTAGGGGACAGGTCTGGTGAATATACCGAATGTGACAGGGTTTCGTATCCCAATTCATCCAGTTTCTAGACACGAATTTTGAATGTACAAACATTCCGTGTGCGGAGGCACGCTATCATACAGTGGGTTTGTACATCTTCTATTGACCAAAGCCGGCTGTTTTTTTTAATCAACTTCTGGTGCATCACTTCAAATTCAACACCACACTTTTCCGCTGTAATAGTCTCTTCAGTTTCAATCTGTAATGGCTATACCAGCCATTGTCCACCATACGGTCACCATGGTCCCCTTTGGATGGATACTTGGTTTCGGCATCTCCTTGGGACCCTCATTCTTGTCCAGCCATTGTGCAGAGCGACGACGATTGTCGCAAAAGGGTACATTTTTCGTAGCATGTCACGATCCTGTCCAAAAAAGGCTCCCTTAAGTTACGCAGCCTTATCGAAACACAGGTCTCGTGGCGCTTCAGCATTTTCTGCGCGGTTAGTACAAGCGGGATCCATTTATCCAGTTTTTTTACGTTTCCGATCGCATTTAAGTGGCGCTGATAGTGCTGCCTTCAACGCCAAAACGCTGTACTAGCTCTCTCTTAGTTTGACGCTGATCCGCTTTCGCCATGGCTTCGAGTTGTTCGTCGTTTAGGAGTGATGGCGGCTTACCTGGGTATTCATCCTCGAGACTTTTATCTCCAGATCGAAACCTTTCGGACCAGTGGTGAACTGTGCGACCCTTAGCGAAATCCTTCCAAATGTAGCGTTGATGTTACGAGCTGCGGCCGCGGCGTTCTGTCCACGTTTCCATTCATATAAGTAGAACACCCGAATATCACGGTCGATTTTTTATGACTACGAGTGGCCCCGTTTCAGGCGTTGTATACAGTTTCTAAAAGCGCGGAATCTCCGCTTTCTTACAATTTGTAGCTTTTCGGACATAACTGCCTCTTGCTTACTGTAAAAACGAAATCAAAAGTAAACAAGAGGCAGTTATGCCCGAAAAGCTATAAATTGTAAGAAAGCGGGGATTCCGCGCTTTTAGAAACTATATACAATGCCTGAAACGGGCCACTCGTAGTCATAAAAAATCGACCAGAAATTGAGGAGGCAAAAAGGATTATTTCGTTTGTAACGACTCACTAGTTTATAACCGTTACGAAGAGGGAGGGGTTAGCTTATATTGTCATAGTCCAGCATGTTACTGGATCGTTAGCTTCGATATCTTCTTATCGCACGCCCTGCACCATTGAGCTACCGCAACCTAATTGTCCTTTCGAAATCAAATGTATGTATATAGTTCTGTGGTTGAAACTACCATTATTGAAAGCTACTAGTTCTATGATTGAAATTAGGTTTGAATGTTCTTGAGACTTGGGAAAGTGTCGTGCAGTTACGATAGTGAGTGGAAAACTGGCGGTAATCCGATGAAATCAACAAGCCGAATCGTTAACCGAACAGAGGAATAACGTCTCTGACTTCGTTGCGCTCTATCTAAATTCCCAAAATTTGTCTTCTTTTACTCACCTGTAGCTTTCAGAGTTTCGTTTCTTTTAATTCTCAATTCAGGTAGCTAATGAAGGGAATAATTCTCTTGTCACTACTCTGTCGATTTGCCGACACAGAAATCAATGGCGATTTGAAACTGTTACTCGTACAAACGGTTAGTTTGCATTTGTAAGTAGCATGAAAGTGTTGATGGCACCCCTTACGCTTCAATAAATAAGCTGTCTGCGCTGCCCTTTTGTGACCGCCATTTATCATCTTCACAGACATTATAATCTATGTATTATTCATCTATTCATTGTCATCTCTGTACTAGGCTTTTTAAAATTTTTATCGCTCATCGGTCTGTGGTGACCGATATCTCAGATTACTTCGAGGAGTGTACTGAACAGGAAATGAAAATTATGTACAAATATGTTGTTACAGGATGCTTTCTTACGATCAAAACTCTTACGATAGACGGGACTCGAAACCGCACCTTTTGCTTTCCGAGCAGCGATGCTACCACCGGCGCTGTTTGACCGCACGTAACATCCGCGATATCCTCGAGGTCTATCAGCATCCACTCGTGATAACGGGATGGACTGGCCGCTGATATCAGCCTGAAACCGGTTAAGCTGAAGACCTTATCAGTAACAATGCTTTAACACATTTGCTAAAGCCTGGAGGGGTTGATAGGGAGGCTATATGTTGTTGCAAGATCGTTTATTACGATCAAAACTCTTGCGCCAGACGGGGCTCGAACCCGCGCTTTCTGCTTTCCGGGCAGCAATGATACGCCTTACCTTGAGTTTTGATCGTAACAAATCATCCTGTAACAAACTATAGCCTCTCTGCCAGCCGCTCCTGGCTTAAACAAATGCGTTAAAGTATGTGCGGATACCTACTTAGCTACCTTTCACATGTTTCTGCACGATGAACAAGTAAAATGAGCGTTATTGGCACCGTAAGTTATTGTTTGGGTCAAGTACGCACTCATGATGCCTCCACGATCCCGTATTCATAAAATACATGTCGATGCACATGAAGTGGTTGACTAAGGTCAATTTTATTCATTACAGCGACATGATAGCGCGTAGTATAGCTGTCGGAACAGCTTTGACCTGTCGCGTGTACCGTGAATCCAGACGCTTTCGTTCGGATCGCGTCCAGGCTAGCCAAGGCTTCGGATGTGTCGAGGTTAAATGAAGCTAGTCTTGTAGAGCGTTTGCAGCCGTCGTATGCTTGTTATAGCTGTTCATGCATCGTATGGAAGAAGATACATTATCTGATTTTGAGACAACACAGACAGCAGTTAATACCAGTACATAACGCATCCATCAAGGGATTCCAAGTTGGTGTCAGGCTTGTCGTATAGGAAATGTGGTAGGTAGTTTGTTGTATAGGAAATATAGTAGTGTGATATACTCGAGCTTCGTCTAAAACAACTTATATACGTCCCCTTGTTGAATCAAGTGTGTCCGTATTTGCTCCGTATAAGAAAAAGGCATTTTTACTATAGAGAAACTACAGAACAACTTCACCAGGAAGCTTCATCTTACGATTAGAATAGGAAATTTCGTATATTCACGTGTAAGGCATCAATCAGAAAAAAATATTTCGGACTATCATCCTTAGATCCTCGCCGATCTGTCTTGTACACAAGCTGTTATACTTTACCAAAGATTCTGGGCCTCGTATATTCTTTAAGATGAAGACATCGTACACAATAGGTGGCTCTGCTAAGCTACAGCTTCCTCGGCCAAGAACTAATTTAACAGCAATGTCTTTCACTTATGGGGCAGGCAATACCTGAAATTCTTTAAGCACCTTCATTTTTCTCTAACATCGAGACAATTCAGAAGCCGAGTTGAAAGTTTATTGCTCAGATCTGAAATTGGATGAATAGTATGATTGTTTGTATGATGTTGAATAGTATGATGTTTGCTGTCTCACTGTTTGTATGTTTTCGTCCTGTGCTCTTTTTTGTGTTTGTTTCTGTATTTGGTTTCTAATGTATTGCCTTATGCAATCGTAATAAAATAATAACAATAAAAATAAAAACAACATTAAAAATGATGTTTGCATTGAAAATGTGTAATTTGTATCGCACACTCCATCAGTTGTGACGCAATTTTTTGACACAATTCTTTTTTTTGTAATACTGCGCACTTTGGGATGTTTTGAGATCACATTCTTCACAGTAACCATGAGGCGAAGACATGAATAATTTATGGAACCATAGTTTAGAAAGCTAGTCGGCTAAGCCGCTAGAGGAGCTTAACTGAGTTGTGGAAGCCCAAGCATAGAATCCGTTAATTTTTCTAAACGTTCTCGTGAGTGAGGAAAATGGCCGAGAACCCCATCTTTTGAGCTCAACTAATCAGTTCATAAAAACTTCGGATCTTCAGTACCCACCATAAGGATTGGAAAAAGGGCGCGGTAGGCGCGTTTTCCGCATTCTTTCTGTTCTTTTGCTGTAGCCCTCTTGATCTTCATCCTTTTTGAAAAACTCATACACCATTGTGATCTCCTCGACGAGATCTACCCACTGCCGCAAAAACATTTTCACTACTCCACTTCTTACCGCTATTTTCTCGAAAGCGCCAGGGGATACTCATTAGCGAGCGACGTCTCCACTAATTGCGCCCAAAGGACACTTAAGTGCGCGGATCTAAGGCCAGCGCGTTCACACCATCTCTTCCTTAGGAAAAATTCTGTATACTGAGAAGCTTATAACACTATAGATATATTATTCTACTCTATATTGTTTATTAATTATTTTTTATTTTTCGATTATTCCAATAAGATAACAAATTTTTGCTTTATCTACCGAGTACAGACAGAAAACTGATTTTATCTGTCCACATCAAAGAAGGGGATGCACAATATATAAAAATTCCTAACTGGGACGCGACACGCATATTACTTTTGCGAGATATCGTTGAAAAGTTTTGAATTTATTCTTGGTCCACACTATGAATAGCGGTTATGGATAAGTCAGTGTTTTGTCCTCGCTAGACAAGGCTAGGATACCGATTAGCGAACTCCGGAAGATTGAAGGTTTGGATGGTCTGAACGGCGGTCTGTCCTAGAATCTCGACTCTCCAGCATGCGACAGCCGGCGTATCCTCCAATTGCGCTGCCACTCGCACAGGGAATAGCTAATTTGTATTACTGAAAATTTATTTGCAGCTCTATCGACTTAGAAGAGGTGTCATGTCTGGATAAATGTCCAGATTTTGCATCTCGCAATTAGTTCTTCATTCTTGATCAACAATGAGCTTTTTTCCTTTTTTCCTATGTAACAGGTGCTGTAACTTTTTTAAAAGAAAATTACAAAGTTAAAATTTGCTCTGAACACTAAAGCACGTAGGTGAATTGCAGATGGCCCACTTTCAACTTGAAAAAAAGAAAATTTTTGCTGATCACAAATCCACTGCGCAACACCTTGAGCAACGTTTTTTCACGTTTTGCGTACTGCAACTTTCTAAGGACAGAAGCGAGTGTACTGAAATCTTTTCTGTGCAAAATAGGTTTGTGGCTCTGATACAGTCAAGGTAGGAGGAGCTGAGTTCACTCTAATATAATTTTTCAGGTGTCTAAACTTGTTTTCAAAATTTAGGTCTCTACGTCAGTCAGTTCCTCAAATGCCTAAGACAGCACATCTCACCAATGGAAGCTCTTCCCAACAACATATTTTTATAAAAATTGAAGAGATTCGAAATTTAGCGTCTTTTCTGCTGAGGACGAGTTCTGGCAGCGTTCGGCTCGACCTGGGCTCTGCGTGCATGGTCCGCGCTCGATCAAGGCCTCCTCGCACCTGAGTGAGAGACCCAGCGGTACTGTGCCAATTATATGGGACTGCACAGTGCCGTTCGGCGAACGGTACTATTGATTCACCTCGGTCTTCACTTTCGTATATTACACTGATAATTTTACAATAATTTAAATATTCTTTTGATCTGAATTAATTTTCACGCTCTACGTATTGAGACAAGAATGTTGAGTATTCGATTGATATGGTATCAGACTTGTTTGGGAAGGATAAAACGCTAATTTGTTCATCAGTTCACCACCGCAAGTAATTAGAATAGGCCAAATGGGAATTAGATTTGCCCCCACAATATCTCGTAGAAGTAGAATGCTTCGCGCACCTCAAAAGAGATTGGGTAACGCCGTCCTTTACCCTATAAATACAGGATGTCTCAAAAAATGTATACACTGTTTGAAAGGTGATAACTTTGTTCATAATAAAGGTACAGGAAGAGTAAAGAGCTCATATGAGAGCTCAAGAAAGCAGAAATTCTCCTACATATGAGAGGCATGAAGTGTTTCATGCACTCGTCTGAAATTTTCCATTTTACACTCGATTGATTGTGTTTCGCTTAAATACATGTTATAATTTCTTCTGAAAGTGGCCGTTTCGATTGATTTGTGCTTATTTTAGAGCTAAAAACTTAATTACACATCATAGCTTGCGAAAAGTGGAGAGTATTCTAAAAAATAGCAGGTTGAAAGGTTCTAACATTGCTGCTGGTCAAGTTTGAGGACGTTCGAGACTTGTGTGCAAACGCGGGGTAACGAGAATTCTGTGGCGTGCAAACAGTCAAGACTGCGCCATGCACACGCCTGAAACCTTGCATTTCAGACTCGATTGATTGTGCATGGGCTGAATGCTTGTTAAAGTCGTGTTGCTACTTGGTCACATTAACCTGAGTTGCACTTCTTTTAATGTTTTCCGTCGTCGAATAGCTGCAGGTATGCCAATTAACCTTTCCATTCAGCTTGACTGTTGCTTCATCAGTTCACAGGATCCGTCTTGTAACGTGCGGCTCCTGCTCACATTTGAATCGTACAATCAATAAGCTCGCATGTAACGTGTCTTTCACGAGGTTGTCAAGTTTAAAACGTTAAGAGAAGCACAGCAGAGGTAAATGTGACCAAGCAGCAACAAGATTGTAACAAGCATTCAGCCCATGCACAATCAGTCGAAACTGGAATGCAATGTTTCAGGCAGGGCATGGCGCAAACTTGACTGTTTGCACGCCGCAGATTTCTCGTTACCCCGCGCTTGCATATGAGACAGCACATCTCACCATTGGAAGCGCTTCCCAATAACACATTGGAAGCGCTTCCCAATAACTAATTTTATAAGATTTGAAGAGATTCGACATTTTGCGCCTTTTCTGCCGAGGTCGAGTTCTGGCAGCGTTCGGGTCGACCTGGGCTCTGCGATCATTGTCCGCGCCCGACGAAGGCCTCCTCGCACCTGGGTGTAAGACCCATCGGTACTGTGTCATTCATAGGGAACGGCACACTACCTTCGGCGAATGATACTATCGATTCCCCTTGAGTTCATATTTGCTTATTTTGCATTCCTTTTTCATAGAAACAAATTGTTGCAATTTTTCTTTTGAAGAAGCATCGTGTATAATTATCAATTCGCCGAATTCACCCATTTTCATGTGCGGTCCTATGTCAGTCCATTGGAATGCGCGATCTACCTTCACCTTCCATCAAAGGTCCCTCCTATGGACTTCCTGTGCAGTCTAATCAACCATTCCATCCTTCAGCGTTCGGTAAATTTGGGCGAGACTGGTCTGGGAATAATGAAACACAGACGTTTGCATCGACCGTCTATCAGAAGTCATTGTGTAGGTTAAATGCCCATTCTGATTGCCTCTATAACATTATATGGGAACAGAATGTGTGGCGCAACCCAAATAGGATTTGTTAACGCCTTCCTTTGTTCTTTATTATTATGTGATTAAAACGAAAGCTTTTGTAAAGCTTCGGGAAATTTGAATCGTAGGCGCGGGAATTCATTCATTTTTCTTCGATTGCGAGGCCTCGTGAATATGAAAATCACGATATGCTGAATGAATGCCTGGCGCAATCACGCCCACTAATACAGCCTGACAGCTTTGTTGTCTCGCTCTTGAAAGCAAGCTACAGATTTTAAATCGAAACGGTGTAAATTCGTAGTTTTTTTACGGAATTATACAGAACAACAGTTCACCTCATTAAATAACCTAGGCTAATTTTATTACCCCGCAATTGTAATTCTTATTAAAAAATATTGTCGAAGTGAAACCCGCGAACGACATCCGTATGCTACCCGCTAGATGTTGCTAGAATTGTAGAGCGCGTTATGAAACAAATAAACAAAGCAGGGTGTCATGTAAATACTTGGCTGCAGATTTAACGGGAACTCCGAGCATTGTTGACTAATCCTTCATTCCTCAATTGTATGTGAAAATGTTAAAGCCCTATATAGGATAAAGGATTAAGCACAGCGTTAGCTAACTGTGAGATGCGCCGCGCATTCTACTTCTAAAAAAGGCTATTTGAGCGTGTATTTGGTCTATAAAATGAACTTCGGTGGTGAGCCGAGGGGCAAGTCAGTGCTTCATCCTTCCCAGACTTTTCTGGTAACAATTCACTAACACAAGGCTTGGAAGGTTTCGATGGTCTGGGTTGTTCCTTTAAGAAACAAGAATAGGGACTGTTCCTTTAAGAAGTGACTGGATGGGTAGGCGCAGTTCTCAGAAAATTTCTCTACATTCAGCATTAATTCCTTGGAGAAGATCATGAATGAAGGGAGCTTTATGAAAGGCGAGTCGAACAGAGTCGAGGGAAGGCGATGGTCACATCCGAGGATCTCTCAACCTGACCTCGAACAAGTTGTTAGGTCTCACTGAGTTTACCTACACAACGGAGACCTGAACTCACATTTGGTTGCGGACGCTAAGGACCACATGCAAAGCAATGTCTTGGGATACAACCAGCTAGGTATTCATGTATCAGGCCCCTTTTCAACAATAATGGGAAAATACTAATGTTCCCTTAATAATGAGGCGGAAGACGACTCGAAGAAAACGCTACTACACTACTGCAGCGAGTCCTAACATAGAAAAAGGGAGGACTCGGCTATTCACGACAATTCATTGTGAAGTAACATGTATGGCGCATCCCAATTAGGGGTTTTTGTCCGTTTTGCATTCTCTCCCTTGATGTGACTAGATAAAGGCAATTTTTGACAGTGATCGGTAGATGAAGGAAAAATTTGGTAATTTGGTAGAATGCGGTAAAATTTGGAAAAATTGAAAAATAAAAATAATATAGAGTAGAATAATATATCTGGGATCTTCTATGCTTATCATCTACAGAATCTTCCCTAGAGAGCCGCTACTGTCAGCTGCGCTGGCTTTCGAGACCTCGCCGAGGAGATCACGATGGTATGTGAGTTTTTTGACCCACTGTCGACTGGAGTGTCACCACGTTTGTTTCATCGCTGATCTATAGTATGACCAGCTAATTAATTGCGTTCTTCTGATGTAGTTCAAATCCATTTATCTGATGTTCACGTTTGAGAAGGCTCTGTATTTCCCTACCATAATACCGGATGCTTCATCAACAGTCTTCAAGAATTTCGGTAGTTCTACGTATGAGCCCATCATTTTCTAATATGAGTTTGTAGCTACAACCATAATACTTGCGAAGAGTATAGAACTAATCGTAAGTGTACTACATAACTGTTGGTATGTGACTCGCTGCTACTGGAAGAAGACTCCTAATAAGTTGCCTGGTTTTGTTGCAGGACTTATGGTTCACCCTGCATACAGGGCTCTGAAAAAGTAGCCATCAGGAGCGAGCTCGAGAAAAGCTCTACATCGCTGCAGCAGTCGTCTGCAGTTTCCTCCGGCCGACTAGTTTGCTGCCGGATGTGATCATAGGCGAGCCCACGGTCATCTGCCTTCCTTTCTCGCCAATCCCTCCGCATAAAGTCCTTTCCGGTTAGGAACATACGTTCTAACACGTGCAAAAGTTTGGCTGTATAGAGTGTGATGATCACGTTGAAGCGATCTTATGATCATGTTGATGTTTTGTAGCTGTTGTTAGGGCTGTTTAATGCTGCGATCATACTTCATACTGCGATACTTGCCTCAGAAGCGCATACTGAAATTTCTTCGGAGTGGCAAACCTTGCTATAGTTGCTATAGTTTGCAGTTCTCCTACAGAATATGTCATCAAACAGCGAACACTTTGATGGAACCTTTGCCAACGTCCAGAGCATTCTGCATCTAAGTCCACTATAATCAGCCACCTTTTTGTAGGTGTGGCGTCATGGAGATCGGTCACCAATGAAGACTTGCCAGACAGACCCAATTCAGGAAAGAAACTGGACGTTTGGTGGCGGCGGATATGGACAACTGTCGCCTGTGTGTTTTAATGCTTCTTTGCGCTTATCCATCCACTTACTAGTGCTAAACGAGTTCATGTTAAATATTCAGTACCATTTAGCATTTTTCCATAGAGTGTGTTGACTTGAGCATAGTATAGCGTGGAATAGGTGGAAACTAGTAGGTATTATAGAACGAAAAAGCAGTTGAGAGCACATTGAATTTTACAGTATGAATAGATAAATGTTCATTAGAATAATCAGCAGACGATAGGAACAATCCACGAGCGCTAAAAATTGGAAACACGCGTTTTGCAGAGAATAGACCAAGAAAAAATCAAAATTACCCTTTTCAGATTGGAATGAAGCAGCATTTGAAATTTGGAAAGCTACTGCGAAAGAAATACGTAGAGGAAATGGGATTCCTCAGTAAAAGATACTCGTCTAAAGAGGTACGATTACCTTCTGAATTCAACTGCAGCTGCCTTACACTAAAGCTTTATAGTCAGCGCTGAAATCAATTTTGCTGTAGTCCTCTTCATACTAAATCTGAACTAGTATCTACGTGACCTTTCGACTTCACCGTTACTTAATTTCGAGTTGTTATCCTCTCGTGTTCAATGAACTAACTGCAGACGCAGGCCATTTCTTTAAATGAAATTATATCACTTTAATCTCCAAGTTCTCTCTTCGTGAAACCTCGGCATTGTCTAGATGTTTCGATTACTTCTGAGCCGAACGAGGTTGTAAGGTGGACCAGTATTTATTGAGCGGTCTAACGTTTCGACCCGTTCGTCGTCTTCGGATCCCTAAAAGTCGCTTGAGGTTTCGGATTTTGCTATCTATCCGACCAAACGCCTCATCGACTCTAGCCTTTCGGATATCGTCTTGAGGCATAGCAGAAAACCCCAGACCCATGAACGATAAACTCACCCGCTGATCCACCGCTTGTGCGGAGCGACGCCGCTGCCGCAGTCAGTCGACAGATGGTGACTGGGACTCACTATACTGTTCATTCTACACTATGCATACTGTGTATACCAGTGTCTTCTTAACCACATACTTGTCACCACCGGTCACTCTATAACTCACAATGCGAAATAAACGGCAGAAAGTCTTTGGTGACCGAAGGACACTCATTTCGGTTGTTCATTCGTGATTTCGCGAAAAAATCCAGAACGCCTCCAGAGCTTTTCTAGATAAAATGAATGTCTCGATAGTCAAAATCGTACAGTTCACATCAAAATCATTTCCGCCGTGTTCCTCCATTTTATGCTTGCCCAGAGGATTGGTTAAAATACCTCACCTTTTGCAAGCTAGGTGTTCATTAACACGAATGGCAAGTACAATACCCACCATAAGGATTGGAAAAAGGGCGCGGTAGGCGCGTTTTCCGCGTTCTTTTTGTTCTTTTGCTGTAGCCGTCTTGATCTTGATCCTTTTTGAAAAACTGACATACCGTCGTGATCTGCTCGACGAGATCTACTCAATGGCACAAAAGCAATTTTCGCTACTCCGTTTTTGATAGCTATTTTTTCAAAAGCTCCAGGGGATACTCATTAGCGATCGACGTCTCCATTAATTGCGCCCAAAGGACATTTAAGCGCGCGGATTCAAGGCCAACGCGTTGACAGTAGCTCCTCCTTAGGAAAAATCCTGTAGACCGAGAAGCTTATTAGACCATAGGTATACCATTTTCACATTGAACTGGACCCTCTTCAAATCAAATTGGACACTTTTCACGTCAAATTGGGCACGCCTCTAAGCTTATGACTTTTGAAAACGAATCAAACTCTTCCGAATCAAAGTAAACTTCTTCTATATTAAACTAAATACTCTTCAAAAAAGTTATTTTCAATAATTTTTTGTTTGAGAAAATTTTTTGTATTTCTTTTCACTTTTAATTCACTTACCCAATAAGTGAACACTGTTTGAAATTTTATAAAATTCTCGTTTTTTGTGGAAAGGTAAAGGTTTATAGCTTGTCTTAGGAACAGGAGGACGGCAATTTTTGGTGCCAAAAAGGGATTGCGCCATGCCCTCGTCCAAGACGTCGCGATTTTTACTCGACTGATAGCAAAATTTCGGTTTTTTTTTGGAGTCACACTTCACGCTTACAAAAGATTCCACTTTGACAATTGTAAAGCACTCATATTCTCACGTTGATGTTTATGTGAGCAGCATTTACACTATCAATCAAATAAAAATCGCGACGAGTTTATCGAGGTTCATGGCGCAATCTTGTCTTTTCTTGCACAATATGGTTGCTACTTTGTTGCGCTTTAAAACAAAATTTAATTTGTTATTTTTTCTCCAAAAATATTTTTTAAAAATTATTCCACTCATTCGGGCAGTTGAAGTGAGAAATCTTAACACACCACTTCTCCTAACACTACCTGAGATGAGTGTCTAATTTGATTTGAAAGTTAAATTGGTATATATTATTCTACTCTATTTTATTTTTTTTATTTTTGATTAATCTAATATGGAATAACAAATTTTTTCTTTATCTACTGAGCACCAAGGAAGAGGATGCACAATAGATGAAAATTCCTAAATGGGGCGCGCCATGCATATTACTTCTTCGAGATATCGTAGGCGAGATTTGAGATGGTGGTCCACACAATGAATTATGGAAAAGTCAGTAATTTGTCTTTGCTAGACAAGGCTATGATACTGGTTATTCGTCAAAATTGAAGGTTTGTATGGTCTGCATGGCGCCCAGCTAGAGGACCTCGACTCTCCAGCTGGCGACAGCCGCCGTATGCTCCAATTGCTCTACCACTCGCACAAGGAATAGCAAATGTTTATTACTGGAAGTTTCTTTGCAGCTCTATTGACTTAGAAAAGGTATCATATCTGGATAGATGTCCAGGTTTCGCATTCCCAATCCAATTCTCCATTTTTGACCAGCAATGAGCTTTTTCTGTGTGGCAGATACTGTAACTTTTTTAAGAAGAAAGTTACAAAGTTGAAACTTGCTCCAAACCCTGGAGAACGTAGGTGAATTGCAGATCAGCTATTTTTAACTTGCAAAAAAGAGAAAATTTTTGCCAGCCACGAATCCACTGCGCAGCAATGTTTTTCCCAACGTTTTGCGTACTTCAATTTTCTAAGGACGGAGGCTAGTATGCTGAAATTTTTTTCTGTGCAAATAGGCTTGTGTGGCTCTGACAAAGGCAATGTAGGAGGAGCTGAGCTCACTTTAATATAGTTTTTCAGGTGCCTAAACTCGAGGAAAATCCACAATTTCTTGATCCTATTTTGTTTTGAAAATTTAGGACTCCACGCTGGTTATTTCCTCAAACGCTTAAGACGGCACATCTCACCATTGAAAGCGCTTCCCAACAACATAGTTTTATAAAATTTGAAGAGACCCGATATTTTGGCGTTTTCCGCAGAGGTCGAGTTCTGAGCAGCGTTCGGCTCGACCTGGGCTCGGCGTGCATCGCCCGCACCCGATGAGGCCTCCTCGCGCCTGGGTGCCAGACCCAGAGGTACCTTGCCAATTATAGGAAACTGCACAGTGCCGGTCGGTGAACGATACTATCGATTCGCCTCAGTCTTCACATTTGTTTATTTTACTACAACAATTTAAGTATTGCTTTGATCTGATTTAATTTTCACACTCTAGGCGTTGAGACAAGAATAATGGACAATCGATTGTACTAATTAGGTTCCAGGTTCGGATTTCCTGCTCAGGCAAACCGAATTTTCCATCCCTCCGGGGTCAGTGAATTGGAAATTTTTTTCGAGACTCGGAACGTGCACTTCCATTGGTCATTGATACAATTTGTATACCGCATTTTTGCTGTTTAGAAGTTCCTAAACTTTTCACCTGAGACCACGCGTTAATTCTAAGACAACATCCTTTCACGGGATTCCATTAAACACTGCCACACCGTAGAACGTGTTTCTTCAGATCTACCAGTACCTATTAGTCATGTTTTCTCTAGCGGCACAATAAAATCGATTTTTGTGTTCAAGTTGAGGTTGTTTAATCCTTTCTACTTGATTTCTTCTTTTTTCTTGCACTGAAAGCTATTCAGTTCCCGTTTTCAACTTCCGGTATGTCCTAGTCGGAGAGGGCACTACAACCCGTCTTTTTGACGACGGCTTCAAAAAAGAGTGTGAACTACTCGGCGAAGATAAAACAGGGAACTAACCTAGGGGAGGACCTTTCGATGCAATTTCCTGCCGAAAGACACAACCATGTTGGTGAACTCTTAGTCTTCCTTCCTATCTGTGCTTCCTTCGATTAGGGTAAATCCTGAGTTGAGGTCTACTCGACCTTTATTTACCAAGTTTTTCTCGTAATTTTTGTTGAGGTCATCTCTCTTCAGAAGCTTTGTCCACATCCCTTTCCCTTATCCTTCTGAACTTCATGAACGCTTTTAAACCTGATGGGAGTTCTTCAAAGATCTTAAGCACGTACTAAATGCTTGCCTCTGCTGGCCCTTATCCTTGACTAATGGACAAAGTATAAAGGACGGCGTTGCTTAATCCCTTTTGAGATGCGCCATCTACTTCTACGATATGTCGTAGAGGCGATTTGACTGCGTATTTAACTTTTGCAATGACTTGCGGTGGTCGGCCGATGAACAACTCCCGGGTAAGTCTGGTACCAATTCACCGACCTCGGGAAGGATGAAGGGCTTGGTTGGTCTGGGCGGGACAACCGAACCAAGAACCTGTAACGGATGGGCGCAACAGCTGGCACCTCTTCCGACCGCGCTCCACACCGCTCCCAAAGGTACTTTAAAGATTCGTATATCAAGAGGAATTCAGACATCAATATCAATATGAGTTTGAGAGCGAGGACTTGGCGTCATCCAAGTGTAGGTAAAATGGCAGATCTAAAGAATTTCCTCTCCATACCATAGTGCTTGCTCAGACGGTTCAGGATGCAAACGGTACTGTGCTACCACGCATCATATCTGAACCCGGAAAGCAAAGAATTATGGGTTGATGAGGCTAGCAGGCTAAGCGCAAAATGACCCAAAAAGGTCTGAAACGGAAAAAATAAAAATAAAAAAGACCTGCGATGGCCAGCCGATGAACAAATCAGCGCCTTATGCTTCCCAGATAAGTATTAGCAATTCACCTACCCCGGAGGGATGGAAGACTTGGATGGCTTGCGCGGCGAAATCCGAGGCAGAAATCCGGTATCGAGGGCACGCGACAGCCGGCACCTCCTCCGACTGTGCCACACGCGCCCCTCGAGGGGTACGCAGAGTTTTCTAGGCAAACAAAAGTCTCCACGCCTAAGGTATTGCTTGTCGAGAGTCGATTTTTGAACGTGCGGTGGAGCGTCAGGTCACGTTACAGTCAGCCCCACCTCCGATTGCGTTACACGGGCCCCTCGACTAAAGCTTCTGAATATTTCACAATTCACGAATAATTCACATTCACAAATGGTGCAATTGTTCATAGTTAAGCATTAAGCATTTTCCCATCTACTTGGTTTAGCTAATGCATGCCGTTAGCAGCTATTATCACTACAATACTTTAACATGAAAGAAAAGCTGACCGTGACCCGCTTCTGAGAGGCGCCACGAGTTTGGCTTCATGGTTACGATTATTCACCTGATTGTAGGAAAACGAACCCCTTACCACTCAATGCACACACTCACTGTTAAATTTCTTTCTGCACATTTTGCTTACTCAACCAGAATAATTTGTTATTAACTTAAGAAATTTGTATACCTTTACTCTCAGAATTTATGATTTTATTTCGAAGAAAAAAATCACCAAAATTGCTCCGCAATAGTTCTGAATCAGATAGGTTCACCAAACCATGACATGTAAGTGTAGATGCTGGCGTAATGGTGTAACATCTTGCCCGGCAAGCAGGAGGTGTTGGCTCAAGTTTCGCCCTACGCTAGAGCTTTGATCGCAACTAAATCTCGTTCGAACAACTTGTGGCTGAAACTTCCAACACCGAGCAACACTAACTGTTAACGCACTAGGACATCACAAAGTCTTGATATCACGTTTAATTCCTGTTTGGGATGCGCCACGCATTCTAATTCTGCGAGATATCAGGGAGGCAATTTGAAAAACTGTATGGATACAATGACTTGTAGTGGCCAATAGTGAACAAACTACTGTCTTATCCTAGAAGTCTCTGGTACTAAATTAATTATCCCGGAAGATGGAACAATTGGTTGCTCCGAGTAAGACCCGAACCTTCAGCTTCCATTCAGGGGCATGCGAGAGCCGGCGACTTCTGCGACCCTCGCTACTCGCAACCTTAATGAGATAAGGGGGGGGGGGGAGAATTGAGTTTCGGAATAACCGCAACCCAATGACCTGTCACAATTCAAAAAGAAAATCATTTGTGATTCGCAAAATGTGCTAATGAACGACCAAAAAGAGAAGAAAATGTATCGTGGCCTGAGGCGATGTGATAAGCATACGGAGCGAAGTTAGACAACGTAATGAGCAGTGTTTCGAACTTCGGTAAAGAAAGAGTGTAGGTACACAGCGCAATGCAATAGTTTCGGTTGGTGCTCTTCAAAACATGCAAAGTTGGTGGTCTAAAAACTTGGTACTTGAATATGGTATGTTAAAAATATTTTTATTAATTGCTATGTACAAAAAGTGTTTCAAAACAAACAAAGGGACAATCAATAGTCCCGTTGGTCCAAGGGTGCTGAGCCGTTCTCTAGAAATGACGCAGTACCGCTGATCTCGCACCTAGGTGTGAGGAAGGCCTACAGTGAACGCGGGCGATGAACGCAGAGCTCAGGTCGAGCCGAACGCTGCCTAGAAGTCGAAATCGGCGGAAAAGGGGCAAAATGTCGACTCTTGAAATTTTATGAAACTGGACAGTATTTTGTTTACAAAATTATCCACCGAACATAGGAAAACCCTTAGGGTTGTGCTCCTTTTTCACAAAAGATATACTGCTTGTGAAACAGGGAAAATTCGTTACTGAGAGTAGATCGTATAGGGTTTATGACAAGCAATTTTTTTTGCTTTTTTTTCAGCCTTGAAATGGCTCCACCTGCTCCTAATCGAAATGTCTTAGAGTTCAGGCTAGGGTCTAACCTTGTGACTTCCTTTTGAAAGAAGTTACAGTGCATGCAGGAAAAATTCACCGATGAGGAAGAAAGACCGGGCTGGGGATATGAAACCTTGTAATTCTTCCATTTAATACTTTGAAGATTAATAGTTCTACAAGGGAATTTTTTCCAATAAGACGTAATTGCCCATCCCCTGTGCGAGTGGTAGCGCAATCGGGGACGCCGGCTGTCGCATGCAGCAGAGTCGAGATTTTATGTTTGGACGCCGCCCAGGCCAATCAGTCTCTTCAGTCCTCCGAAGTCGGCCAATCAGTACTAGACTGGCTTGGCAAGGACAAAGCATTGACTTGTCCATCGGCCGTCACTGTAAGTCATTGTGTAGAAATATGGATTCTAATGCCAACAATTTCTCGCAGAAGTAGAGTGCATGGCGCGTCCCGAATTGGAACTAACTGCACCATCTTCTATCTATTTTCAATCCTCTTCCTTAATTTGACCAGATAGACAACTTTTTTTGTTAGTCATCCGTAGATAAAGGAAAAATGTGCTAGTAATTATTGAATAACTCAAAATAATTAAATAATATAGAGTAGAATAATATATCTATGGTCTAATAAGCTTCTCGGTCTACAGAATTTTTCCTAAGGAGGAGCTACTGTCAACGCGCTGGCTTTAAAAAAACGCGCTCAAATGTCCTTTGGGCGCAATTAGTGGAGACGTCGCTCGCTAATGAGTATCCCCTGGCGCTTTAAAAAAAATAGCGATCAAAAATGGAGTAATGAAAATTGTTTTTATGCCATTGAGTAGACCTCGTCGAGGAGATCACGACGGTATGTCAGTTTTTCAAAAAGGATCAAGATCAAGACGAATACAGCAAAAGAGCAGAAAGAACGCGGAAAACGCGCTTACCGCGCCCTTTTTCCAATCCTTATGGTGGGTATTGTACCCTTCCGGTTTCTCCAATGTATGTTTGGCTGCATGTCCGGTATTCAAGCATTCAAGCTCATAGATAACGCCAACTTTGGCGCAATCACCTGCTTTCCCGTAAGGACATACAACATAGTTGTCCGTTACGCACCCCTATCGTAAAGCCTATTTCGAACCAGCTGACGTCCGATGTTGTCATTTGGTATGTTAACTACGACAACATCATTCTCCAACTGGGCTCGCCTTATGCTTCGTTGTAGAGCGGAAGTGACGTTGTCGGGAATGAAAGGAACACACAAGGGTACTTTATCTTGGCGTGGTATAACTCGCTGATCAAAGTGGGATCCCCTGTGGTGATGTGGTACCGTGTATCCATTCTGTGCAGCTATTTGACATGCTAGTTGCACAGACTCTCGCCGTTCTTCAGCACCAGTGCATACATCATTTGCAGTTTTTAACATATTCTTCACAACCGCACGTTTAACTGCGTTAGGATGTGCAGATGATGCATGGACCAAGATGTTCTTACAGCTTTCTTTGCGGATCACGCCACCGGATAGTTTAACCTGTACATTCAGACATGGGAGGTGGCGATGTCCGTTCCTCCACGTGGTGCCACTGGAAACTGCTTGCTTTTGCAAGCTGAGCCAAACACGGACATTCGAATGCAGGCGACAGGCCCTAGTGACAGGCCGGCCTACGAACATTTTGTGTCACATCATATGGTTGATGGCGTTTCAGACTTCTCGAGATAATGCTACGGCGTCCGCGGTAGCCGACGCGCACTCGCAAAGCCCGGCGAGTGTGAAAAGTGTGCGAGGGTCCCTGATGCGAGGACGGCATCGGGGGGCAACTGAGCTAGTCCGAAAGTCCCGTAACGTAGGCAAGACCCGCGTCGCAACGTTGAATGTGGGTACGTTGACGGGCCGCTCGTGCGAGTTGGTAGAAGCACTGGAGCGAAGAAAGAAAGATTTCTGTGGGGTGCAGGAGACGAGGTGGTCCTGCAGCAAGTCAAGGGACATAGGACGTGACTTCAAGGCCGTTCTATGTGGAAGTCCGAGGACCACCAGTGGTGTCGGTGTGATCGTCTCCGAGCGTTTTCGTGACGCGATTGCAAGCGTAGAACGTTTCGATGACCGCTTGATGAAGATTGTTGTCGCCGTAGAAGAGCGACGATGCCATTTCTTTTCTGCGTATGCTCCGCAGACAGGCTGTTCCGAGCAAACCAAGGACGAGTTCTGGTCCCTGTTTGATGAGAAGACAGCGGAAGTACCGTCACAAGATATGGTTGTTGTGGCAGGTGACCTTAATGGTCACGTCGGAGCAACGAAAGACGGCTACAACTGTGGTTTTGGATATGGGTCGCGCAACGCCGATGGTGAGCGTATACTTGAGTATGCAGACTCACATGACCTCACCATCGTGAACACCAAATTTCGAAAGCGTGAATATATCATATCGTTTTATAGCGGGAATGCTAAAACGCAGATTGACTATGTCCTTGTTAGGCGTCGCGACCAAGGCCTTGTCACAGACGCGAAGACCGTGCCGTATGAGACGGTTGCCACGCAACACCGTCCACTGATCTGCTCGCTGAAGATCACACCTTCGAGGTGTAAACATGTCGAGCGATGTGGGTCGGCTAGAATCAAATGGTGGCGACTGAAAGAGAAGGAAGCGGCAGTTATTTCTCGCATTCGGTTGCCGACAGTGACAACTGTCGACGAAACCTGGAAGGACGCTACCGATGCGATAACTCGGGCAGCACGCCTTGAACTCGGCACAACGAAGCCTGGACGACGCTGGGTCGACAAGCAGGCATGGCTGTGGACTGATGATGTCAGAGAGAAAGTCCGAGAAAAGAAACGGCTCTATCACGTGTTTATCGGTGATAAAACAGTCCATAATTGGCGGAACTATCGCGAAGCAAAGAAAGCGGCAAAGAAGGCAGTGGCCGCTGCTAAAGCCGCATACTACGCTGGTGTCAGCAAAAAATTGGAAACGCGCGATGGTGAGCGTTATATTTACCGACTCGCCAAAGCTCGCTGTCGCCAAGCAGAAGACATTGAGAAGTTCTTTGGCATTAACGACGAGAGCAGTCATCTTCTGATGGATCGTAAGAGGGCTGTGAAGCGATGGCACGACTACTTCGAGGAAATCTCGAATCTAGAATTTGAACATCCTGCTGTTCCTTTTGCATCACCTGTATACGGTCCCGTTCAGAAGATCACAGTGAGCGAAACTGAAGCAGCCCTGAGGAAGATGAAGTCAGGCAAAGCCACTGGTCCCGATGACCTGCCAGCTGACCTGTGGAAGTCGAAGGGCTGGTGCCCTGCTGACTGGCTGACTGCGTTTTTCAATCAGGTTGTTGCTGAGAAGAAAGTGCCTGAGGGTTGGCAGCAAAGCACGACCATCCCGATTTGGAAGAAGAAGGGCAGTCCTGCAGACTGCGCCAGTTACCGTCCGATTCGCTTGCTTTCGCACAGCATGAAGATCTTTGAGCGAATTGTCGATGGACGTATCCGGGATGTCGTACAGCTTTCCACGAATTAGTGTGGTTTCGTATCTGGCTGTGGCACCGTTGATGCCATTCACGCCGTTCGTGTTCTGCTAGAGAAGCACCGCGAGAAACAGAAACCGGTGCATTTTGCCTTCCTGGACTTGGAGAAGGCCTTCGACCGCGTTCCGCGAGATGTTATATGGTACGCGTTGCGACAACATGGTATCCCTGAAGAGCTTAATGAGTGGGTGCGCATTCTATACTCTTGCTCAAGGAGTCGAGTGCGAGCGCCAGCGGGCACCTCGATGGAGTTTCCCATCTCTGTAGGGGTGCATCAGGGATCTGCGCTATCCCCACTGCTCTTCGTGGTCGTGATGGATGCAATCTCACGAGATCTCCAAATGGCGGCACCTTGGACGCTGCTGTATGCTGACGACGTCATGCTTGCATGTGAAGACAAAACCGAACTCGAGCGACAGGCACAGGCGTGGTGCGATCGTTTGGCATTGTTCGGTCTCAAGCTAAACGTCAGAAAGACGGAATACTTGACGACGGATGTGAATGAGCACGGATTTATTAAGATCGATGGTACTGAGCTCTCACGAGTTACATCTTTCAAGTATCTTGGGTCAACAGTCACGTCCGATGGCAGCTTAAAGATGGAGGTGAATGCGCGTGTGAGTGCAGCCAGGTCCAAATGGCGCTCGCTGACTGGGGTGCTTTGCGACAGGACAATACCTGAGCACCTCAAATCGAAGGTTTATAGAACAGTAGTCCGCCCAGTAGCGACGTACGGTGCTGAGTGCTGGCCCGTGACGAAGGAAGTTGAAAGCCGCCTCAGTGTAATGGAGACGAAGATGCTACGGTGGGCGGCTGGAGTTACGCGTTTGGACCGCGTTCGTAACGACACCATACGACAGAGGTTCGGTGTCGCCCCGATATCCGAGAAGCTGCGCGAAGCTCGTCTTCGATAGTACGGCCACGTCCTTCGCGCTAACGACGACACCGTGTGTAAGATTGGCCTGAATCTTGTGGTCCCTGGAAAGCGGTCCAGAGGACGCCCGAAGCAACGTTGGCTAGATACGTTGCGCTTGGACTTAGAGATGGCTGGTGTGCACCCTGATCAAGCATTTGATCGGGAGAATTGGCGTCACCACACCAGAAGAGCGGACCCCGCCACCAAGCGGGACAGACGCTAATGAAATTGATGATGATTCAGACATGGGAGCCAACCGTTTTTTGGGGTTTCTCTTGTCATCTTAATGTACTGCGACTGATGATTTAGAAGACTGAAGCACTCATCCATTTCGGATTGGTTGAAGTTATAATGAAACAATCATAAATATACCTGCAATACATCAGTGGAAGACGATCTAGAACGGGCTGTTCTACTTTGCTCATAAAGCATACCGCAAGCACAGGAGCTAATCACTGGCCCATGGCCAAACCTCTGGTTTGTGAATAATATCTACCTGACCATTGAAAATATTACAATTTAAGCATTCCTTGATCAGAGTCATGATGCATGCCTTACTGAGTCCAAATGTGTTGATATTATCATGATACCGATCAAACATTTCTGATAAGGCTTGCAAGGCATCATTATTTTAAACATTGGTATAAAGTGCGGTCACATCAAATGACTCCATAATACAACCTTCCTCAAGACGTCTATTGTGAAGCTCTTCAAGGAATGCTCTTGTATTAGTCAGGTGAGCGGGAACCATTACCAGCAACTGGCTGACAATTCTATTTAGAGACCAGGATATTCTGTCATTAGGTCCCCCTACACAACTAATTATAGGCCTTATTTTAAATCTATCGACATTGACAGCGTATCCTCTGGTGCAAGTTTGTGGGTTTTAATAAGGCTGTAGAACACTGGACAGCTTGCGTTGTCCAGATTGAGCCTGCTGAGCAATTTCGAATCAATTCCAGCAGATCTGCCTACGGTCATCCAGACGTGATTAAGGCGTCTGCATTACGCCGAAAACTCAGCAGCGCTAGCGTTACGGTAAACTGAGGAATCCGGCAGATGGAGCACTGTTATACCTCTCTCTAGGGAATGCAAACTCCCCACCTTTGTCGCTCACAGAAATACGAATTGTACCATTTAATCTAAGATTAGTTCGCGTAGTTCTCGGAACCCTTTTCACTGATCGCATGTGAAATTGTTGTTATTGAGCCGCTGGTGGTTTCTAAGAACGGCCAATATATCAGATGTTAGAATCCTTAACCTGACATCAACCTCTGGAACAGGAGCTGGTTCTTTGTAGAACATTTGTGGAAACGGTACTAATAAAGGTATTCTCTGATTCGTGGTGGTCTGCGGACTAAATTAACGCCTGTGTCTAGCTCGTAATGCATCTCTGAGCGTAAACCTCCTACTACTTTGCGAAATGTTAGTGCATTGATGCTTCGCGCTGGCGAAAATGACGGACCGAGACTCAAGACATTAATGGCGCTGGATAAAATGGTAGTGCATCCGATAACAGTAGCCCTCGTCTGCCGAATATGGTCTTTAGCGCGAGCTTCATTAAAGGGGTGGTATCTGGGCAAATTGCGTTCACGAACTCCAGAATTTTTATGACCCAAAAGTCTATCGTATTTAGCACAAAGAGAAGACTTGGCCCTAGATCGAATAGAATCACAAATCACCTTGACCCACCCTCAATCCTCCTCCAAGTCGGTTCGGGCAGAAGACGCCGGCACGCGCTCTCTTTCGAAATACATTTCAATAACGACGGGTCGTGACAAGTATGTGGTTAAGAATGACACTACTATACACAGTATGCATAGTGTAGAATGAACAGTATAGTGAGTCTCAGTCGCCATCTGTCGACTGACTGCGGCAGCGGCGTCGCTCCGCACAAGCGGTGGATCAGCGAATGAGTTTATCGTTCATGGGTCTGGGGTTTTCTGCTATGCCTCAAGACGATATCCGAAAGGCTAGAGTCGATGAGGCGTTTGGTCGGATAGATAGCAACATACGAAACCTCAAGACACTTATAGGCCTCCGAAGACGACGAATGGGTCGAAAAGTTAGGCCGCTCAATAAATACTGGTCCACCTTACAACCTCGTTCGGCACAGAAGTAATCGAAACATATATCACTTTACTCTCTTCAGGTTATGATATGTAGTAGCCTTCTAGAGATAGCGTTCTAAAGGTGTACCTGATTTTCTAAGCTGATTTCCAGATCTACATTCGCTCCACCGACCGTAATCGAACGATTATTTCGGCGATATCCAACCTTCTAGGAATGTATGGCCAGAACGACGGCACAAATGTTGTTGGCATGGATTATCCTGATGATGCAGACTGGCCGGCCGGATTTGTTCCAGTAGCTATTCACACCTCAGACCACAGCAGGGACCATGTACGGCGTTTCGTGTCTGTTTTTAATTTCGAATTAAAAAGACACTGCGAATGCAGCCTCGAAAAAGATATTTGCTTTACTAGGTGGCGAATCCTGACTCGGCATGCAATCGACAGGCAGTGCTATGGGCCATGGCAAAATCTTCTCGTGAACTACAAGCTTTTCAGGAAAGACCTGACGTGAGGATGCGACATATTATCTACTAGGTTGAGAAAAAGATTTTGTCTTTGCTCGGTCCTTCCCAAAGTTCATACAATTTCAGGTGGCTATTGACTATATTGTTTCTTGGATAGCCGTAAACTTTCCCTTGTAATGAAATGCTAGAAAAAACTTTCCAGTCAAGTTTAAAATTTTATTGATCTGTTTAATGCGATAACGTACAACGAGTACACACTAGACATGGAATCCGAATTATGCATTTTGGGATATCCGGCCGGATTTATTCGGTTTCGGATTATCCGAAACCCGGCTCAACCGAAAGTGGCGTTATCTGAATCATCCGAAGTTCCGGGGTTTTCAAAATTACAAGGAGAGGCTCCTGAGTGGCGGTGAGCTTTTGTGATACGATTTTTACAGAATGTAGGGTCCCGTGTGGGGAGTCCAAAATCACAGTTGCTTTTGATGATATGAAGTTACTGCAGCTGTTGACCAAGATTGGTATCGACCTTTATTCTGGCTAACCTTTCGGCGATGTCGCCTTTGTCAGAGCCTGGAAGAGTCGAAGTAACATTTGGAAACTATTCGCCCAAACACCATTTCATCTTACAGAAACTAATTCCTAAGGAAACAAGGAGACAAGGAGCGATGTAGTAGAAACCAGCAACGCTAATCTTTACGGTGGGGGTCGAGATGATCCACCAGTCACCTTTAGCTGGAGGTGGGCTATCTCAGGTGGGTGGGCGAGCTTATATTTACGGACCACCTGCCACGGGGACCCCTTGAGCACGACCACGTAGGTCAAACCCGCAGAGGTCGACGAAGGGCGCCAGTTCTTGCGTCACCACGATGCACTCCTCCTTGCGGTTGATTTTTGGATTTTGGGCAGCGATCCAAAACGCTTCGAGTGTTCTGCGTGCCGAGATGTCGCGCTCGCGCGCCAAGATCGTCACAGCCACCTCAACCATTGCGCCACCATGGCTTCGGACCCTGTGCTCCCCCAAAGGGGTCGACACATTGGACTTCTTGAGGCCGTCCAAGTGCTCCTTTACCCTTGTACAAAGGGGTCTGCCCGTCTCCCCTATATACCCCTCTCCACATTGACTGCAGGTAATGAGATACACCACCCCCGATGTCATGCAGTCTCCTTCGCTTCCAAACGGGCAGATAACACAGGATGGCGTGGTGCATGTCCTGTCGTGCAGCCGATTCCGGACTAGTTGCCCCTTTAGGTTGGTGGAAGGAACCTCTATCACTCTCACCAGCTCCTCTAGACCTGCCTTGCGTAGGCATGTGCGGACGGCCGCACTTGTTTCGTCTGTCCAAAAAGGGATGCAGAAGGGTATTTTTCCATCGTCCTGACGATGAGCCGCCGCCACAGCTCGCCGTCTCCGCCATCCCTGAAACCTTTCCGCGGGATACCCGTTTGTTCTGGCAATACCACTCGCCAGATTCTTGGACGTGGCTTTCTGCTCCGCATCAGACGAAACTAAGGCCGCTGTTCGCAACATATTTCGAACTATTCCTCTCTTCGTACTGGTCGGATGAGAGGATCGGAAGTGGACAAGGATATTTTTGTTGCTCGGCTTGCGGTACCACCTCGTCCTGAAAACTCCAGAGAGGCAAACCTGCACGTTCAAGAATGGAAGCCAGTTTTCTGTAGGTACTTCTCTAGTGAGCTTTATATGCTCCGACTGTTCGTTCAGCAGGTGGAAACAGGTGTTCATCTCAGATTGAGTGGAACACACTACGAAACAGTCGTCTATGTACCTACAGTAAACGATAGGTTTGCGGTCTATGAGCGGAGCTTCCACTTTCGACATGAATGCTACCGTAAGCACAGGAGCCAATCGTTGTCCCATTGCTAGTCCTCTCACCTGACTGTAGTACTCTCCGCACCACCTGAACATGTTGCACTTTAGGCACTCATTCAGCAATGTCATGATCTGCTCAATGCTGAGGCCGTAAAAGTTCAAACTGGCCTGGTGTTCGGTGAGGATTTCGAAGACGGCCTGCAAGGCGCTTTCCTTAGAAACGTTTGCGTACAACGAGGATACATCAAACGATTCCATCACATACCCATCCTTTCGTTTTTGCTGAGTCCTTAAACCAAAAGAGCTACGGGCCCTCGAAGGTGGGGTACAGCAGCGCACCGTCAGCACGTGCCCACGTGCATGCGTGCGCGCGGGCTGTGCTGCTGTGAACGCGGCGAAAGTCTAGGCTATGAGGGAGTCGGTGGCTCAGCAGGGTGAGGGGCTGCTTCACAGGTGCTGGGTCGGGTGTTCGTCTCCCCTGCTGTGCAACGCTTTTGCATTTTTAATGATTGCCGCTTTCTTTACCGATTTGCTTCCTACACATCTCTTACATATTTATTTCACTCTAAATTGTGAAATGAGGATCAGATTCGTGTCCAACGCGAAGTTTGGGCAGAAACGGTGACCATGGCCATACCATTAATCAACTTTACGTACTGTAATACTGTAATTCGACGCACTCCAGCGCAATATGGAAAATGGATGTCAGATTCGTGATCATCATTCCAAATAACCTCCCTGGGCAACGTTTGAGCGAAGTCGGTGATCATGACCTCGACATCTCTAGTCAGCCGTACCTGCTGTAACCCGTACCTATTGTACCGTCATTGCTTAACATTCGCTGAAAAACACAAAACATTGTACAATTCTAAATTGGGAGAAGTGAGTGAAGCACAGGCCATAGAAACACTTATTTTACAATTTAGAGTGAAACAAATGTGTAAGAGATGTGTAGGAAGTAAACTGATTTAAACTGCCATAAGGCACGACTTTCACGACTCCAGAGGTTGAGGAGAGGTCGAAAACTTTTTTCGCCTAAACCTCCTCCAGGGGGTTATCTGGAGTGCTGATCACGAATCTGACATCCGTTTCTTAAATTTCGGCCAATTACAGTAGGTTATGGTAGGTGCAGGCGACGGTGCAATGCTGTACACCAAATTTCGAGGGCCCTTAGCCCTTTGGGTTCAAGGAGTCAGCAAAAACGAAACTCCTTTTCTACTGTATGAAGGGTGGAGATTCTTGCAGTACTATCCATTTCCCCCATTCAGACCTACGCCTAAGACCCTTCCCTGGCTAGACTTTAAAAAGTCCAAAATAGCTTCACTAGAAAACGGTGGCGATGTCCGTTTCTCCACGTGGTGCCACTGGAAATTGCTCGCTCTGCGAGCTAGGCCGATCACGGACATTCGATTGCAGGCGACAGGCCCTTGTGACAGGCCGGCCTAGGAAGACCCATGTCACATCACATGGTGTATGACGTTCATGTTTGTCGAGATAGTGCTTTTCCGCCGATGCGCATTCGCAAAGCCCGGCGAGTGTGAAAAGTATGCGAGGGTCCTTGATGCGACGACGGCATCGTGGGGTAGTTCGAAAGTCCCGTAACGTAAACAGGACCCGCGTGGCTACGCTGAATGTGGGTACGTTGACGGGCCGCTCGTTCGAGTTGGTTGAAGCACAGGGGCGTAGAAGAGTTGATTTCTGTGCGGTGCAGGAGACGAGGTGGTCCTGCCGCAAGTCAAGGGACATAGGACGTGGCTTCAAGGCCGTTCTATGTGGAAGTCCCTGGAACACCAGTGATGTCGGTGTAATCATCTCCGAATGATTTCGTGGTTCGATTGTAAGCGTCGAACGCTTTGACGGTTGGTTGATGAAGATCGTTGTCGCCGCTAAGGAGCGACTCTATCACTTCTTCTCTGCGTATGCTCCGCAGACCGGCTGCTCAGAGCAAGCCAAGGATGAGCTTTGGAGCCTACCAGATGAGAAGACAGCAGAGGTAATGTCGAAAGATGTCATCATAATTGCTGGTGACCTTAATGGGCACGTGAGCGCGACGAAGGACGGGTACAGTTGTCATGGTGGATTCTGTTACGGGTTGCGTAACGCTGATGGTGAGCTTATCTTTGAGCGTGCGGAATCGTACAACCTCACCATAGTGAACACCATGTTTCGCAAACGACTCCCACCTTATCTCGTTCTATAGTGGGAATATCAGAACTCAGACAGACTTTGTCCCTGTGAAGGATCGTGACCGATGTCTCGTCACAGACGCGAAGGTCGTGCCGTATGAGACGGTCCCTAAAGCATTGACCGCTGATTTGCACCCTAAAGATCGCCCCTCCGAGGCTGAAGCAGGTTGAGCGTTGCGGTGCACCAAGAATCAAGTGGTGGCGAATGAGAGGGAAGGAAGCAGCTGTGATCTCTCGCGTGCGGTTACCGACAGTCACAACTGTCAATGGAACTTGGAAGAAGGCTGCCGGCGGATACGTCATGCTGCACAGTCGGAACCAGGCATTATGAAGCCTGGACGACGCCAGGTCGACAAGCAGGCACGGCTGTGGACAGACGACGTAAAAGCGAAGGTTCGAGAGAGTAATCACGCTCTATCACGTGTTTCTCGGCGAAAAGACCGCCGATAACTGGCGGAAGTACCAGGAAGCGAAGAAAGCTGCAAACAAGGCTGTGGTCGTTGTTAAAGCCACTCATTATGGAGATGTCAACGAGAAGCTCGAGTCGAGGATATTGAGAAGTATTTCGGCATCAATGATGAGGACGGCCATCTTTTTATGGACCGCGAGAAGGCATTGAAGCGATGGCGTGATTACTTTGCGGAAATCTCTGCAGTAAAATTTCCGTACGCGCCCATCCTTTCATCAGCTCCAATTCACGGTCCCGTTCAGAAGATCACCGTGGAGGAGACTGAAGCGGCTTTGATGAAGATAAGGGCAGGCAAGGCAACTGGGCCCGACGAGGTGGCAGCTGATTTATGGAACTCCAAGTATTAGTACCCTGCTGAGTGGTTGCCGAAGTTCTTTTATCAGGTTGTAGCGGAGAAGAAAGTGCCTGAGTGTAGGCGCCGAAGTACGACGATTCCAATTTGGAAGAAGAAGGGCAGTCCTGCTGACTGCTCCAATTACCGTCCGATTCGCTTGCTTTCGCACAGCATGAAGATCTTTGAGCGAATTGTCGATGGACGAATTCGTGAAAAAAAAAACAGAAGAAAAACAAAAAAAAACAAACAGAAGCCAGTGCATATAGCCTTTCTCGACTTGGAGACGGCCTTTGACCGCGTATCGCGTGAGGTTATATGGTATGCCCTGCGACAGCATGGCGTTCCTAAAGAACTCATAGAGTGTGTGGGAATCCTCTACTCTTGTGCAAAGACTCAAGTTCAAGCTGCAGCTGGATCCTCGATGGAGCTTCCCATCTCTGTCTGGGTACACCAGGGTTCTGCGCTTCCCCACTCCTCTTTGTTGTCGTCATGGATGCCATTACGAGAGATCTTCAGAAGCCTGTCCCATGAACGTTGCTTTATGCTGATGATGTAAGGCTCGCTAACGAAGATAAAGGTGAACTCGCGCGAGAGGTGCAAGCTTGGTGTGATCGCTTGGAGCGTTTTGGACTCAGATTGAACGTGAAGAAGACTGATTATCTAACGACGGACGTTACCGAGTCCAGCTCCATAAGGTTAATGGCATTGAGCTCTCACGCACTTCAGTATTTATGTACCTGGGGTCAGCCGTAGTGTCTGACGGCAAACCTGATGGTTGAAGTGAACTCACGCGTGAGTGCAGTTTGGCTCGTTGACTGGCGTGCTCTGCGATAGACAGATACCGGAGCGCTTGAAATCGACGATCTACAGAGCAGTCGTCCGCCCGGTAGCGATGTACGGCGCTGAGCGTTGGCCTGCGACTAAGGAGGTTGAAACGCGCCTCAGCGTCATGGAGACGAAGATGCTGCGCTGGACAGCTGGAGTAACGCGCATGGACCGCATCCGAAACGATGTCATTCGGCGGAAGTTTGGTGTCGCGTTGATAGCTGACAAGATGCGAGAAGCTGAGAGACGAAGATGCTGCGCTGGACAGCTGGAGTAACGCGCATGGACCGCATCCGAAACGATGTCATTCGGCAGAAGTTTGGTGTCGCGTTGATAGCTGACAAGATGCGAGAAGCTTGCTTAGATGGTACGGCCACGTTCTGCGTGGAAAGGAAGACAGCGTCCGCAAGATAGGCCTTCGAGGTAATAGTAAAGCGACCTAGAGGGCGCCCGAAGCAGCGCTGGGCTGATACGTCACATATGGACTTGAAGGCTACTGGTGTCCACCCTGATCTATCGCTGGATCGGGAAAGGTGGCGTCATGACACCAGAACGGCGGGCCCCGTTTCGAAATGGGACAGACGCTGAAGAAGAAGAAGGTCCGAATCGGATATCCCATATCCGATCCGAAGAAAAATTGTTTATCTGAATCATCCGAAAATCCGGCCAATCGAAAGTAACCTTCATCTGAATCATCCGAAGATCCGGAGTTTGAAAAAGTGACGTATCCGAATCATCCGATTATCTGGAAAATCGGCGTCCGATCCAATGTCTAGTACACACCAACAACAGAATATAAGGATTTTAGCTATTTCATTATTATTACTTACTACATTATTTCAGACATTATTCAGACATTATTTCAGCAAACTAGGGCGTTAACATAAATATACTTGAGATTTATGGAGAAATAATATCAAACCTCAATGTTTGTTTCGCCACCTCCCTTCAGACAAACCGTTTTTATTATAAGACCTCCTCGGTGGCTCATCAGTGAAGAAGGAGGTGTTATAATTTTATTAACATATTTTTATATTTTTATATTTTTTGTTTTAATTTTAATTATTTTATTTTTATTTTTTATTTTTCATTATATTTTTATTATTTTCTTTTGCATTGTTTTGTTTTTATTTATCTTTTCTTTTGTTCTTGTTTTATTTTTTTAATACTCCTTTTCCCTCGATAGAGAGCCCTCGGGCTCTCTTGTTAAGAGGGATCTCGAGCCGCTTGTCGCAGGGCCACGGTGCGCGTCCCTGGGTGGTGGATAGGGAATTAAACGCGAACCAAATTCGACCGTGTACTGCCCAGAGACGCAGGTGGGATGAAGAGGATTCTTGCTCCTGCTGTGTCGGGTCGACGCGTTCTTTGTGCGTGGGAGCGGCCTGGGAGTACATCGTAAGGCGATTCGAGGCCGCCTCAAAAGTCTCGCCCCGTCCCTTCGGGCAGTCTGGCTGGCTGCCCGGAGTTCTTCGCATGCACGACAGAGCCCGACTAGCTACCCGTACGTACTCCAGTCAAAAACAGCAGCATTAAAGGGCCTCATTCCCCTGACTCCGAAGCAGCCCCCATTTCTGCAGCGATGGAAAGGACGAGTACGGAGAGACTGCTAAAATATCAGAGCCTAACCAGGCTGCGCAAACTGAGAAGGACTAGGATGACGATCTGTACTTACAACGCCCGCACGCTCGCACCGGAAGCATCCGTTGAGGACCTGATGATGCAAGCCAGGAAGGTCAAGTACGACGTCATCGGACTGACCGAGACGAGGAGACACCACCCCCTACACGCCGCCTACGACTACGGAGAAGAACGGTTCCTCGGAACATGTGACAGCAGGGGAGTAGGCGGCGTCGGTGTCCTCGTCAACACGCACTTGGCCATGAACATCGATTCGTACAAGTCTCCGACAAGCCGAATCGGACGTCGGCGACTGAAGCGATGTGGCTCCGTGCCAGCTTTGACTGTATTCGTTGCGTATGCCCCAACATCCGACTACGACGACGAAGAGGTCGAAGCCTTCTACGTGGAGCTGGAGAAGTTCTATAAGGAAGATCACACCTTCTGCAAGGTGATTGTCGGCGACTTCAACGCCAAGATCGGACCGCGAAGGTCGCCGGAAGAACTTCACATCGGAACCCACGGTTTGGAGTGGAACGAGCAAGGTGAAAGGCTGTCTGAGTTTATCATGTCGACCAAGACCATCCATGGAAACTCGCAGTTCCAGAAGCCTCCCTCCCTACGATGGACCTGGGAATCCCCCGGTGGCCAGTTCCACAACGAGATCGACCACATCATCTTCAATCGCAAGTATTGCCTGACCGACGTCTTCGTTGTCCCCAAGTTTTACACGGGATCAGACCACTGCCTCCTTCGCGCGAGGTTCCGCTTTTCGCGTCAAGGAGAGAAGGCCGCGAAGTTCAAGAAGAGGAATCCCAGAACGACCATTAAGTGGGACCTCTACACCTCTCTTGCCGGCCTTTGGGAAGATACCGTCATGGACAACATCGACGAGGAATACGACCACTTCGTGCACCATCTCCGCGATAGGGCTAAGGGAGCCGAGAGCTTTAAGACCACCAAGAGACGCCTGTCTCCGGAAACTCTCGAGCTGATACGCCAGCGTGGAGCAGCACGATCGTCAGGCAACTACCAGCTGATGTCCGAGCTTGCAAAGCTGTACAGAGCGGCGATAAAAGAGGATCTCAAGGAGAGAAGGGCGGAAGTGTTGGCTGAAGCATTGAGGCAGGGTTGAGCGTCCGCAATGCCCGCCGGAACTTCGCCAACTTCAATACCTCTGTACATCTCAATACCAAGATGACCGCTCTCCGACGTCCTGATGGAACTGTCACTTCTTCCAGAAGGTCATCCACGACTTCTACTCCGATCTCTTCGATAGCCATCTCCACCTGCCCCCACGCCATCTTCCGCAGGATGGATACGTCGTCCCCCCTGTTCACCCTTCCGAGATCCGACAAGCCATCTCGTCGGTGAAGAAGCGTACAGCGCCCGGTCCCGACAGGATCAGACCCGAACACCTGAAGGACCTCCCGCCACCGCTCATCAACACCCTTGCGCGGCTCTTCACGCGCTACCTGTCGAAGTGCAAGGTTCCATCTCAGTGAAAGACCAGCTGGACCGTCTTGCTGTACAAGAAGGGAGACGTGCACGACATTGGCAACTATCGCCCGATCTGCCTGCTGTCCGTAGTCTACAAGCTGTTCACTCGAGTCATCCTGAATAGGATCAGCAGAACGCTGGACGAAGGACAGCCATGTGAGCAAGCAGGATTTCGGAGAGGATTCAGCACGATCGATCACATACACACCATTACGAAGCTCATCGAAATGTCGCGAGAGTACAAGCTGCCGCTGTGCCTTACGTTCATCGACCGAAAAAGGCATTGGACTCCGTCGAAACTGAAGCGGTCATCGACGCCCTGCTCACCCAGGGTGTTCCTACCCAGTACATCAGAGTCCTTCGAGAGCTGTACAGTGGATTCACGACCAAGGTCTCACCATTCTACAACGACGTCGTCATCGACGTAAAGAGGGGGGTTCGGCAGGGGGATACCATTTCCCCGAAGCTCTTCAGCGCTACCCTTTAAAACGTCATGCGCGAACTAGAATGGGAAGACATGGGAGTGATGGTCGACGGCCGGCAACTACATCATCTTCATTCACTGACGACATCGTGCTCATAACACCGAGCATCAGCCAGGCGGAGCGAATGCGGCCCGACTTCGATCGTGTGTGTGGAAACGTTGGACTGCAGCTGAATCTTACGAAGACGATAATCATGAGGAACGGACAAGTTTCTGATGCACCATTCTCGCTCAACGGAACGAACATCTCCGAATGCTCCAGCTACGTCTATCTGGGTCGCGAAGTCAACATGGCCAACGACCTACCGCCAGAGCTGAGCAGGAGAAAACGAGCGGCTTGGGGAGCTTTCAAGAGCGTCGAAGAAGTCGCGAAGAAGACGAAGAACGTCTGACTCCGTGCCCATCTATTCGACTCCACTGTTCTTCCTGCCCTAACATACGCCTCAGAGACCTGGGCCATAGGAAAGCAGGATGAACACGCGATCAGCGTCGCGCAGCGTGAAATTGAGAGGACGATGCTCGGAGTGACACGACTCACGCAATTGAGAGAAGGCCTCCGGAGTTCCGAGCTTCGCGACGTTCGAAGATCAGAGACGCTGTCGCGTGGGCCAAGTTGTCGAAAATTAGGTGGGCCGGCCACGTAATGCGCTTCGCAGACACCCGCTGCACGAGAGCCGTCACCGACTGGATTCCGCGGAATGTCAAGAGAACACCAGGACACCCACCAACGCGTTGGTCGGACTTCTTCGTGAAAGCCCTGAACGACCGATATGATGCTCTTCGTGTCCCTCGAGCGAGGAGGATCCATTGGAGCACTCTGGCACGCGACAGGGACGAATGGAGACGCTGCTGGCGCCCGCTCGAGCAAGTCGATGATCAACGGGACGACAGGTGGTACAGAGGATACGCACTTTCTATTTTTTAAATATTTGTTGTCAATATTAGAAATTATTAAATTTACTTAACTTACGTACACACCCTTGTAAAGTTAAAGTTATAAAGTTTTATAAAGTTTAAGGCCTCACGTTTGGGACCCAAGACTGACAGACTCAGGAAACATGTATTATTTGTAGGTGTGAGCTACATTGAAGCAGCTCGGTTTACAAGGAGATTAGACCTAACAAGGGAAGGGTCTGAAGCGCACGTCTGAACAGGGAGAGCGAGTCATCTAGGAAGAATCACTACACCTCAATTAGTATAAAAATGTGTCTCTTTTTTGCCAAGTCGTTAAACCCAATGACTAGGAGGCCTTTGAAGTTACAATGGAATCGGCGCCTCACGAGTTCGGGGTCTTGTACGCTCGCGATGCCTCTGCCCACAAGCGGTTCAGAGCTTAGTGGATAGCGACGTTGCTTCATGCGAATATGGTCGGGGGTTTAGTTCTTCTGCGCTGCATTTTCGTATTTCAACAGACAGGATGAGGTTCAAACGATTCTGACCCTTGTACCATTTTCAGACGTTTTCTGCACATTTTTTTCCAGTTGCATGCTGTGGTATTCAACAGGATGATGTATAAATGTTCAACACCAGTGACATACAGATAAAAAACGCACGAAGCAGCACTGGCCACAATAGGGCAACGTATAAAAGCTACAGGCTCCTCGCAGTGTTTCCCTACATGGACCAATGACATTGGGAAAAACCACCCTGCTTGGATTTTCGAAAGAGGTCAAGATGTGACGTCAGAGGTAGTAAAATGTGAAACAAAGTCTGTGGATCCCGCAAGTTGACCTAAACGGTCATCGATACATTCCCTCACCTTTGATTACTTACTTACTTTGATACTTTGATGGTCCTTTTGTCGGCTGGAGGTCTTCTCTGCGGGGACCACAAACCTTCCAGACCGCTCGATCTCTGGCTGCTTGCATCCGGTGAGGCAGACTCCGCTCTCTGAAAGATCTTGAGAATAACTCTGCCCATCGCGTTGGCGGTCGTCCCAATGGTCTCTTATAATCTCTCGAGAGCCATTCTGTGACACGGAGACTTCATCTATCGTCCTTTCGTCGAAGCAGGTGTCCGGCCCAGCGATATTTGGACTTCTTCATGTACTGCAGCGGGTCTGCTAATTGCGACTTCTCCCGTAGCTCCGAGCTTCGTAGGCCTTCTTGCCATTGCTGACGAAGGCTTGACCTCAAAAGACATCTCTCCAGTGCACGATGCGTAGTTTGCATCGCTCTGGCGATTGTCTTGTTGTAGGGCCAGGTTTTCGTCGCGTAACACATCACAGGCAGTACAGAGGCGTTGAATATCGAGGCCCTGAGGCCGGCATCCTTGACCTGATCGGTGACTTCGCGAATCGAACTGGAGGTTGCCCATACTGCGCGTCTCCTGCGGGCGATTTCAGGAGCGAGGTCGTTATCCATGTTCAGCTCTCTTCCCAGGTAGACGTAGGGGTTGACCTGTGGTAGAGCGACTCCATTTATCCTTACGAGTTCCTGTCACACCAACGGCTGACCATAAATTGCGTTTTGGACATATTCATGTCCATTCCAATCTTCATACCTGCCACATTGAGCTCGTTCGGCATTTCCTCGACTTCTGCCGTGCTGGTAGAGATGAAAACAATATCGTCGGCAAAACGAAGGATGCTGATCCGTTTACCGTCGACAAGGTACCAGTTCAAGTCGTTCATGGCATCCTGGAGTGCCGCTGTGAATAGCTTGGGAGAAATCGTGTCTCCCTGCCGTACTCCTTTCCCGATAGGAATTTTAAGCTTTCGATCGAACAGCTGGATGGAAGTCTGTGTGTTCGAGAAGCATTCGTCGAGAAGTTGGATGTAGGGCGATGGTATACCAGCATGCACAAGCGCGTTCAGAATGGCGTTGATTTCCACAGAGTCGAACGCTTTCCGATAATCCACGAAGACAAGGACAAGTGGGAGGTGGTATTCGCGGCTCCTCTCGATGAGCTGTGAGACAGTCTCAATAGGGTCCATGGAGGAAAAATCCTTGAGAAACCCTGCTTGCTCCACTGGCTGATACTCATCCAAGCAACGCTCCATACGACTGAGCAGTATCTTGGTGAAGATCTTGTACACAACCGAGAGAAAACTGGTGGGTCGATAGTTGTTGATATCCTCCTGCTAACCTTTTTTGAAGATTAGAACTGTTTTCGACTCCTTCCACGAGTCTGGAATCCTACCAAGTCAAAGATAGTGGTTGAAGTGCTTGGCAAGAAGTGAGCAGAGGGCACTGCCACCCGCACGAAGGAGGTCAGCAGAAATGCCGTCCGGTCAGGGAGCAGTGCCCGGCTTCATCCTTCTGATGGCATGAGTAACTTCTGGTTCCAAAATGGGAGGTACTTCCTCAGCTGGTGGCATCAAGCATTTTGAGACAGATGTGGAAGAACGAAACAGATCTGTGTAGAATTCTTGAACGTCCTTTGATTATCATCTGGAGATCAGAGGTCTGCTGAAGGTTTTCTGAAACCCAACACCAACAATGTCGCCGACGCTTGACTGGTGATCAACCAGCTCACGCTGAAGTGTGATCCACCTCTGGAAAAGGTGCTTTCGAGGGAAGAAATGAAGCTGGCCGAACAGATAGCCGGCATACCAAAGGACTTCGAAACAGGTCACCTTGAAGCTGACGAAGACAAAAAGACGAACCGATGGAAGTGGTGGAAGAACAAGAAGAAGATTGGGATCCGCAAGATGAACTGATAGACATGGAGAGACAAGCAGGCATATAAAGTTTTTCGAGTGGAACTGTTGTTTCGAAGGAAAGGGCTTCATAGACGAAATCAATTGGATTTCGTCTATGAAGCCAATGCCATTGGTCCATATATGGAAGCAAACTGTGAGGAGCTTGTAGCATTTATACGTTGTCCGTACTGTAACCAGTGTTTCTGCTTCATGCACTTTTTGTCTGTGTATCACTAATGCTATCCACTGAGCTCCGAACCGCTTGCGGGCAAAGACATTCGCGAGCCAGGGTCAAGCTTGAGGTTCGGGAATTGAAGGGGGGGGTCGTACTGCGGCCTCGTCTGGAGGGGAGGGGTCGCACTCTCTCGGTTTTGGCAGAGGACTCTCTCCAAATTCAGGTTTTTAGATGATGTTTGCATCTATTAATAAGTTGTTTATTCCAGGTGTGACTACGACAATGCCGAGATAAAGAAGCACTTGCGTTTCCTGGAGTTAAAAAATAGGATTGAATATCAAAAAAAATTTTAATGCCGATTACTGTGCAGTGAAAAATAAAGATTTCCTGTCTGCAGATTTATAGTCAATGAGAGATTTTCATTTTTTCAGATTTTCTCAGGACGTCATGGACACGGTAGTTTTCTGCCTGATGAGCGACATCTACTTCCAGAATTGCACTCTATAAAATTTCAAGTATTAATTACTGAGGACGACCTAAGTGCTTTCCCTACAAGATTTTTGAAGCGCTCTTCGAGTCGATGACGGAATGGCAACCGAAGGAGGACTTGCTTGAAAAGTAATTTCTCTCCTGCAGGAAACAGCATCAGACGATGAAATCGCACCCTATAAAATTTTAAGCCCGTTTGACACACAGCGGTAAAACTATGTTTCTCTGAAACGATATTCTATATGATCAGATGTCTCGATTTACCGAAAAGATATCGACACAGTAATCACATTGAACACGTTACTTTTAGAACCTGCCTTTTAAACATAGAAAACACATCTACTAAAGCTTTATGTATTTTTCAGGAGTCTTAAAAAAATCTCCGTGTCACGGCAGTTTAATGCGGCTACTGCGTTCTCTGACATGACCAATCGCAATTGAAATATGGATGCACTCCTCGCTGGAAATTTTTTTCTGCCTTCTGAAGGACAGGACGACAGAGAGTGGAATTGTATCATATAAAATTTTAAGTCATGCTTAACATACAATAAAAACTATGCTTCTCCGCTGCGATAAAGATATGACGAGGATGGATCGCATACAAAATTCTCATTTTTCATGAAAATATTATTTTTTAGCCGAAGCAGATCACCCATACGGATAAAATCTAGCCACAAGAACTTAGAAGTTTTGAATAACTCACTGTGAAAAAATTGTGATTTTCTGGATAGAACAGGTTGAATCGACCTCTGGTCGACTTTGCACCAACGTCATCGGAGCAAAAATTGAACGTTCACAAAAAGGTTCATAACTCGGTAAGTTTTTCGAATTTTGAAAATTCTTTTAGCTTATCAAAAAGTGGATAAAACGTCCTTTCTCATCATGTGAGAATCGTTTTCCAAAAAAAGAGTCGTCACGCGTGGCGGTTGGTTCAATTTTTGAGCGAAAAAATTGAAGTGGCTTCACAAAAATATTCATAACTCGACTAGTTTTTCGAAATTTAAAAATCTCGCTAGCTTTTCAGAAACTAGAGGAAAATACCTTTCTTGCAATATAAGAATTAATGTCCAAAAATTCGGTCTTCATGCGCGGCAGGGGAGGCTCAATTTAGGTTCCATGTCGCGAAAATACGTACCGAAAATCGAACCCCCCTGCCCCGCATGAAGACCCCTTTCTTGGAAAACGGTTCTCATATGGTTAGAAAGCACATTTGCTCTATTTTTTGATGAGGGAGCGGGATTTTTGATTTTTGAAAAAATAGCCGAGTTATGATCAATTTTTGCAAGTCGTAACTGAATCCTTCACCGGCGTCATCGGAGTGATTTCACAAGAATGTCATAATTCGGCTATTTTTTTGAAAATTTAAAAATCCCGCTCGCTCGTCAAAAAATAGGGCAAATATGCTTTCTAACCATATAAAAACCGGTTTCCAAAAAAGGGATCTTCATGCGGGGCGGGGGGGTTCGATTTCTGGTCGATTTTCGGCATAAAATCGACCAGAAATCGAACCTCTCCCGCCCCGCATGAAGTCCCTTTTTTGCTAAAAGTGTTTGTAACCATAAAGAAGCGTTGTTTATCTACTTTTTAAAAAACTAGCGGGATTTTTGAACTTCGAAAAATTAGTCGAGTTATGAATATTTTTGTGAGATCACTCCGATGACGACGGCGAAGAGTCGATCCGCGATTCAGTTCACATTCTTCTTCTTCTGATTCTTGCAAAAAATTGATCATATCTCGGCTATTTTTTCAAAAATCAAAAATCCCGCTTGCTCATCAAAAAATAGAGCAAATATGCTTTCTAACCATATAAGAACCGTTTTCCAAGAAAGGGGTCTTCATGCGGGGCAGGGGGGGTCCGATTTTCGGTACGTATTTTCGCGACATGGAACCGAAATTGAGCCTCCACTGCCGCGCAATTGGACATTAATTCTTATCTAGCAAGAAAGAGCTCTTCCTCTAGTTTCTGAAAAGCTAGCGGGGTTTTTAAATTTCGAAAAACTAGTCGAGTTATGAATATTTTTGTGAAGCCACTTCAATTTTTTTTTCGCTCAAAAATCGAACCAGCAGTCACGCGTGACGACTCCTTTTTTTGGAAAACGATTTTTAAACGATGAGAAAGTGCGTTTATCTACTTTATGAAATGCTATAAGAATTTCAAAATTCGAAAAACTTACCGAGTTATGAACCTTTTTGTGAACGTTTAGTTTCATGCTCCGATGACGTTGGTGCAAAGTCGACCGGAGGTCGATTCATCCCTGTTCGATCCAGAAAATCATGATTTTTTTCACTGTGCATTGATCATGACTTGGAAGTTTTTGTGGCAAAATTTTATTCGTATGGGTGGTCTGCTTCGGCTAAAAAATTTTTTTTTTTCATGAAAAACGAGAATTTTGCTTGCGATCCATCCTAATCATATCGTCATCGCAGTTCCATCATCGCTGCAGAGAATCTTGTTTTTCTGCTGTATCATGTACAGAGCTGGGGTTTTTTAACTCCATTTTCGTTTTTTTATGACGTTTTCTTAGGATGGGAGAACATTATTTCCATAGAGAAGTCCATCGTCCATCCTTCCTTTTTCCGCATCTATAATCGATTCGAGGAACGCTTCCAAAAAATTCATAAGGAAAGCACTTAAGTCGTCGTCAGAAGTAATACTCAGATTTTTATATAACACAATTTCAGAGCACAATTTCAGATGCAAACGTCGCTACTTCAGGTAGAAGAATGTTCCATGTCCATGGTGTCCTGAAAAAAAAACTCCATAAATTGAACAGTGATGATTGGAAACTGCTACCAGAAAATCTTTATTTTGAAGTGTCGAAAATAGCGTTCAAAATTTTAAGAATTTTATTCTGTTTTGAAAACATTATTGATCAGGGAACTCATTTCATTGTCCTCTTCAGCGCCGAAGCCGCATCTGAAAAGAATAATCTATTAGAGGGTTCAAACTGCACAAGAAACCTTGAAAAAATCAAGAAATACAAGAAATAGAACAGTGGAAGAGAGAGGGAGGGGGTCGTACAAATTCCGCTTCTGAGGGGGGGGGGTCGTACATTTCCAGCAAAAATCGAACCCCACGCTTGACCCTGTCGCGAGCCCCTGAGCTCGTGAGGCGCCGATTCCATTGTAACTTCAAGCACCCCCTATTCCTTGTGTTTAACGACTTGGCAAAAAAAGAAACATATTTTTATACTAATTGAGGGGTGGGGATTCTTCCTATATGACTCGCTCTCCCGTTCAGACATACGCTTCAGCCCCTTCCCTGTAAAGGCCCCCATACACTTCTGCGGCAACCGCGCGGCCCTATCCTTAACCATAGGGCAGGGACGCAGAGCTCGCCGCCGACGGCGTCCAGCCCTATCCTTAACCATAGCGGCGAGCGGCGTTGCCGCAGAAGGGTGGACCTTAAGTGCCTAATCAAAAGCTAATCGAAGGTGATTCTGTTATGCACATCACGATCAAGCGTAGAAGCAGCAGTAAAGTCCGACTTTGTCTGTTATGGTTTTGTGTACTACAAGCGTCACAAAGATTATTTCTTGATCTGACGACAATCGAAAAAATGTCAACGTTTTTATTCGGAGTACTGGTAGTATAGAGCAGTAGTGCTACACAATGAATTCGGTGGTTGGCAGATGAACAAGGCGGACAAGCCCAGTACCAACGAATCGACCTGGATGAACGGAGGGTTTGGTTGGCTTGGGCGGAAAATCCGAACCACGAACCTGAAATCGTATGTCCGCGAGTCGGCGCCTCTCCCAACAGCGCTCCTCGTATAATATTATGATGTATAATTGTAAATACAGTTTTATAGTCTTGTTATAGCTTAATACCTATTTGTGTAATTATTCTCAGCTTCTTTCAAAAGCATAACATCGTTATTTTTATCGGGTTGAAGATGAATGGTTTCTTACTCCCTGATTGGGTTAATGAAGATCCTATAGTATAACGTAATCCGCAGTAAGTTTATTGATTGTTTTGGAACACTCTGAAATGTGGAACGTGCGTGTTGTTGCTTTTCGTAAACTTTCTACAGGGTGTTCACTAAAGTCGAACTTATCATTGTACGAGATCCCTAAATCCAGTATTTCATGCGATCTGTTACAAGGGTACCCTCAATGTCATATCCTTAACTACAGTGGCATGGATCTATATGTCACTTTCTGAAAGCTTTCAAATTTTTTACGGCTAAGACGATATTGATACGTTTTCCGAGAGCCAGGACTCATCGGTTTTCCACCCCATCTCACTTGCACAGTTGGACAATAAGCAGAGTTTTCGGCATGTCGCCATGCCACGATGAACCTGGCAGCTTTTGATAGCAGCGCGGCGGTGCAAGGGGATTACTGTGCAGAATGCTGAGTACCTTCAGCAAGTTGTGCTACATTTTCAATTTCATTGGTTTTTGATGTGGTTTTCGGTAGCGCTAAAGGTATCTTATGTTTAAGAAAAAATAATGATAAAGGTCATGTTTAATCAGTCTCAGATGGGGATGCGCCACACCTTCGACTTCCACGAGATATCGCAGCGGAATCTACATAAATCTATACTTGGCCTGCGCTCCCGACACCTCCGAAGCGAGGTTAAGAATGAGCTCTTGCGGAACCAGCCAAGTCTTCCTCCATGTGGCAACAAGAATAGTAGAATGTGCTGCCGCTCACGCCAGAGGGCACACTCTGTAGTTCGCTCTCGTCCCACTCCAAAGGCAGCCAATCAATATTGATCAAATTGTCGATTTTTTTCGATGTCGTTCAAACGATTCGAAACTTCAGCCCTGTGGGTAGTTGACGTCGCTGCACACGAATCTGGTGGTCGTTTTTGATGTTTCGATTTCCACCAATCGATATTCATCAAATTATTAATTTTTTGTGGTTGTTCATTTTTTCTATTTCTTTCTATAACTTGCCCCGACGTATTTAAGGCCTTCTTCCTGCAGAAACCATGAGATAGAATTCAGCTACAATTGATGATGAGAAATTATTACTACGGCGAAGCCGATAAGAAGCCGTCCGTGCGGCCCAGAGGCCGCCCTGACGGCTGCTAGCGAATGAGAGGATAGAACTCGGCTTCGATCCGTTGCTTTGCAGGATACACCGTGCATTATATTTTTTAGGGACGTTGTAGAGGCAACTAGAATGCGCATTCGGCCCAAATAATAGCTTGCGGTGACTAGTCGATGTACAAGCTAGCATTTTATGCTTATCTGAAGAGTGGTACCATTTCGTTACTAATTCACCAACCTTGGACGGATTTAAGGCTTGTTTGGCCTAGATAGGAAATCCTAAACAGGAGTAGAATGTCCTAATCCTACTCCGCAGCCCGTGTCCTAGTCCTACCCTCAGATTTGAAACGGACCATGTCCCTCAGCGGATGCCGGCTTTCTAGGCCGTGATCCGCTACCCAGAAGAAAAATTTTGGAATTCTTTGTGTTCAGAAGAATTTTGTTGCAATTCATTTTCTTTAAGCCTCAAGCGGCTGATAATGAGGTTGCTAGCTCTTATAACGATGTTTTGTTGCGATCAAAACTTTAGTGCCAGGCGGTACTCAAATCCGCACAGAATTCTCACAAGAAAAATACATATTGATCTTGATGACCGCTTCGTACTTGCTCCTACTAGAACCAATGATGGGATTGAGACTCGCGGATTTGATTGCAACAATCCGATTGAGGTCAAAATTCTTTCTGCATAAGACCATAAGTGTGTTATCTCCAATGCTAAAAGAAGGAGTGCTTGAGTGGAGATGCCAACGATGAGATTCACATCTAATTCACCACCTTGGATGGGCCTGTTAGACGATAGCTTAACCAACGGTTGAAGCGTGCGCTCACATTAGAGCGCTGCAGCTCTATTTGTTTTCTCTTGATTTCTCTTTTGTTTATTTTAGTGTCTATTACCTCAGTGTCTTCAACCATCCTTGTGGTATAGCTGCTATCGTATTTATAAGTGTTCTGAATGCTACCAGCGTGGTTCACACACTTCATCAAAAAAATAGATAAGTAATGAAAGATTTAGTGCACTCAAAACAAAGGTTTAAGCAAAATCTCAATGAAATCTAATTTAGGTGGCAGTTTTACTGCTCAACCTGACTAGGAATTGTGGGGAAACAGTAAACATTGACAATTTACCGGATCTTCATGATGCATTATATGTAGAGGTTAGTCGAAAATATGTCCAGCTTCATACCTTATTTGCGAGCATGTACTATTTATAGCACGGTCAAAATAGCATTTGATTTTGACTTTTTATATCCTCACTGTGCTGTTAATGAAAGGATGAGATTTGTACATACCTGATGTAAAGAAGACGAGAACTCAAACTCAGAAAAATTCAGCAAATACATGCCAATGATACTCTACGAGCGACTAACACTTGGTTTTCGGATGAGATGTACAACATGATGACTGCAGTCGCTCGCCAAGTTCGGCTTTACAAAAATGGCATTTTCAGTGAGTTTGTTCGACACTTGTAAAAAGTACTCTAGGTGTTGCTACTATGCTACTAAAGAAAAGCCGTGATTTGCCGAATAAACGCGCAAAGTTAATTTCAGATGAGGCACTAATAATGAACAATCTTGACGTTGGACTAGAAATCCAAAAGATTCGAGGTGGTTCTATTTTGAACGAAATCAGTACGCGCATGAGTGCAAAAATGGAATGCCTGAACAAAAATACACCTGGCTGCAAATGGATAAGCGGCTTGAAGTATTATGCTTATTCAGCGGTGAGAAATCGGTTCGAACTGTTTCTAAAAATAGAGCTAACCTGAAGAAGCATTCGATTATACTGCCAAAAATTTCTACCTATGCTTCTCCGCTAAGAAAGCGATGCTGATGATGCGAGCACCGCTTGAAATAAGGCAATGCTTCACTTTTGCCTATCTTTCCAATCCAAAGCTTTTTAGCACGACAGCACAATATTTGCTATATTTTGTGTAATGGGTATACAAGATACAGTGGTCGAGGATGCGGGATATCCACAGTATACAGCGGCAATCTTTTTCGAGCTATGGCTGAACATCACGGATAATCGTCCTTATTTTAAGGTAAGAATATTGTAGTTATGTATATATGTATATATGTATATGTGTATATACATATGTATATATGTATATGAATATATATGTATATGTATGTATGTATATATTATATATATATGTATACATATATTGCAAACCTCTACGCTCCGTATAGTTTTACGCAATTCTTCGCCCTTCTCATGTTTTCGGTTTTCCTCACAGTTTTATTTTGTGTTACTTGTTCTGCAAGAAGCCAAAAAGGCCTAGAAACTCTAATAAAACGAGTGAGAAGAACAGGAAAGCGAAGAATGGTGCCAAAGCGAAGGGAACGTAAGCATTAGGCTCCCACACCCTCCCTACCACTCAGTGTTCCAGCTTTGCACTTCTCGATTTCGTAATAGCGGGAAAGTATAGCAGCCCCTGCGGAGCTCTCGGCGAGGCCGCTGGCGACGCTGTGTTGCGCGGGTAGCTACGTAGTGCGAAGCAGCCCACACAGCACAGCGTCGGCGACGTCGGCGATGCGTCGCCGAAGTATTACATAGGCCTTAGCGATATTTTGGAGAAGGAGTTGCTTCCCTGGACTCGGGAACACATTGAAAATTCGACATGGACTATTCGATAGGACGGCACACACGCTCACAAGTCGAAAATGACTCAGGTGTGGTACGCGAAGAATCTTCCCAGTTTCAGCCCTGCTTCTGAATGGCCAGCAAACCCGCCAGATTTGAATGTTGTAGACCCTGCGTTTGGTCTATTCCAGGGAAAACCGCACTCTAGTACTCGTGTTCTGAAATCTCCACTGGAAAAAATGAAGGGAAATTCCCTTAGAAAATCATGCTCATGTCGCAGCAGAACTTTGGTTTAAGCGAGGCTGATTACTTACAGGTCAAAACGAAGTCGAAATGTGAAAATGTCGACTCTGCGTCAAGCAGTCATTCCCACAGTGAAAACAAAACTGAAAACAAAACTTACTTTCCTTTTGTTTTGCGCCATACTTTTTCCTTTAGTCACGCCAGAGTCATAGCTTTTTCTTTAGGTGGCTTATCGTCAGAATCCCATTAGTGAGGAACTCAGACCTATCACTAAAATGGTAGACGGATGTACTGAGGATTTATGCAGCCTAGAGATTCTGAAAAAATTGGCAAAACGGTCTAAGCCCGACTTACCAATGGAACAGGTAATATCTTAAAGCAATGACTATCAGACGCTGATTTTTTAGAACCCTGTTTTAGTGGTGTGAACTGAACCCCCAATCGTCAAGCTCCACTGGATCGCTTCTATATTTAGGTAAATTTCTGTCCGCTACTGCTAATTATCATAAATTTTTCTAGCTGTGAAAAGAAGTTTTCCAGCAAGATTCTGCTCCGTAAAGTATTTGGAAGGGTTTTTGTTTTTGTGTTTAATTTTCAGCAACTGTGGCAAAACTTTCAAAGAGCCCTTCTTCTCGTCACTGCTCAACATTGCTCAATCCAGGCCAATCTAAGCCAAACTGTTACCGTTGCGTCAAATCATCTACTTCTTTTGCATATCCTTTTTCATTTCGCAGAAACACGAAGAAAGCCTTTCTAATCCACAAAATCCTTATTTTCTCTAGACAGTGCTTGTTTAAGACGGGTTCTCATGGCACCATATATTGCACGCAGGAGAACTGCGTTTTCGGTGTCCGAGGCTGTACGTAGATGCAAGTTCTCCTCAAACCCATGCAAGCTCTCCAAACACAAGAACAGTAGTACGTAACAGTTTCTCCCTCTTCTCGCGATTTTTTCAAGGAGCCTTTGTCAGAGCAGACATAGTAGGCAAAAAAATTTCTGAGAGAAAACTTTTCCATGGTGCTCATTATAATTTTTTCTTTGAATTTATTGTATTGATTTTTCATAGTGAACGCACATGTGAAACATCTAGATGCTGGCAAAACAGAGCTCTTTGAAATAGCAAATATTTGCTACGTTTCAGCCCCTATCTAGCATTTTACTTCTCCTGATTGTTTTGCAGCCGTTGTCAGCGTCATGTCGCTTATCTACAACGACGGATGACATCAGCAGGACGTATTTCTCCTAAGCGAATACCCTATGTTTAAAACTTAAAAATGTGGAATAAATATTCAGCAAAAGGTGTTTGACCACTCAAAACGGGAGTGGCTGTTAGAGTATGAGGCAAGACCTTCTGCAGGTATTGGACGAGTTCGACAATTAATAGTTTGTTCAGGGCTATCCAAAGGCCAAAGTTTCCCACTGCAGAACGGCTTCATTTACATCAGTTGTAGTCTGCTGCAGCGCGCACAACTGTGGTTGTATAATGTGCGCAATGCACTTATTTTTAATTTCTGTATCCCCTGCCGAGGAGCATATGTACGTAGCTTATGCCAAAGGAGTTCCTTCACTTCGAAGCACTACATTGCGGACCACTATATAATTGAACGCTTATTTGCTCTGTGTACATTATTTACACTAATTTTGGCATGAAAATAATAAAGTCTGGACAGTCATACATAGGGGTGAAACGTCAATGAAATCGAAAATGAAGAAGGTAATACAGGTATAGAAGGGATGATCCCCAGGAATTTGAAGGTTGGGCGGTATACAAGCTAAAAATCTGCGCAAAGTATTAAAATAAGAAAATATAAAATGCAAGTTTACAGGACCCAAAGCAAAATTTAGGGTTTAAAGGCTTCGTTGACCTGCATCTCTATACTTTTGCAAAAAGAAAACCCAACCTGCATTAACAGTTCTGAGACCAAAAATGAGGATCTACGCTGAAACTCTAGAGCGCTAAGGCGATAGCATCCAGAAAAGCCAAATTCAGGCCACTCCCTTACTTGTTTTGCATACTTCTCTGGTGGCAGTGTTCTTCGGTGTAGCCTTGTTGGCGATGTGCACGTTTGTGTATGTCATGAGGACTTCGTTCCTAGAGATCGCTGCTCCTGCCTCCTGTTACAACTCATTAATTGCTGCCTATTCATTCACCTTCTGAGGCGGCGGAGAAGGCAGAACTGAGAGAAGGAAGGAATTCGAGTTTGTCGGCAATTCTGTACGGCTAGTAAAATCAGCCCTATCTCGGGGTTTCTCCCCTTGTCCAGTTCTGTGGGACAGGTGTTTTCCTTTTTCAAATAGTGTATTGGATGTGTTCGTCGCGTATGCCCCGACATCCGACTACGACGACGAAGACGTCGAGGCCTTCTACGTGGAGCTGGAGAAGTTCTATAAGGAAGATCACACCTTCTACAAGGTGATCGTCGGCGACTTCAACGCCAATATCGGGCCACGAAGGTCGCCGGAAGAACTGCACATCGGAACCCACGGTTTGGAGTGGAACGAGCAAGGTGAAAGGCTGTCTGAGTTTATCATGTCGACCAAGACCATCCATGGAAACTCGCAGTTCCAGAAGCCTCCCTCCCTACGATGGACCTGGGAATCCCCCGGTGGCCAGTTCCACAACGAGATCGACCACATCATCTTCAATCGCAAGTATTGCCTGACCGATGTCTCCGTTGTCCCCAAGTTCTACACGGGATCGGACCACCGCCTCCTTCGCGCGAGGTTCCGCTTTTCGCGTCAAGGAGAGAAGGCCGCGAAGTTCAAGAAGAGGAGTCCCAGAACGACCATCAACTGGGATCTCTACACCTCTCTTGTCGGCCTTTGGGAAGATGCCGTCATGGACAACGTCGACGAGGAATACGATCGCTTCGTGCACCATCTCCACGATAGTGCTATGGGAGCCGAGAGCTTGAAGACCACCAAGAGACGCCTGTCTCCGGAAACTCTCGAGCTGATACGCCAGCGTGGAGCAGCACGAGCGTCAGGCAACTATCAACTGACGTCCGAGCTTGCAAAGCTATGCAGAGCGGCGATAAAGGAAGATCTGAAGGAGAGAAGGGCGGAAGTGTTGGCTGAAGCAGCAGAGGCAGGGCTGAGCATCCGCAATGCCCGCCGGAACTTCGCCAATTTCAAGACCAAGATGACCGCTCTCCGACGTCCTGACGGAACCGTCACCTCTTCCAGAAGGACCATGGAGAAAGTCATCCACGACTTCTACTCCGATCTCTTCGATAGCCACGTCCACCTGCCCCCATGCCATCTTACGCAGGATGGATACGTCATCCCCTCTGTTCTCCCTTCCGAGATCCGACATGCCATCTCGTCGGTGAAGAAACGTACAGCACCCGGTCCTGACAGGATCAGAGCTGAACACCTGAAGAACCTACCGCCAGCGCTCATCAACACCCTGGCGCGGCTCTTCACACGCTACCTGTCCGAATGCAAGGTTCCATCTCAGTGGAAGACCAGCAAGACCGTCTTGCTGTACAAGAAGGGAGACGTGCATGACATTGGCAACTATCGCCCGATCTGCCTGCTGTCCGTAGTCTACAAGCTGTTCACTCGAGTCATCCTGAATAGGATTAGTAGAACGCTGGACGAAGGACAGCCATGCGAACAAGCAGGATTTCGGAGAGGATTCAGCACGATCGACCACATACACACCATTACGAAGCTCATCGAAGTGTCGCGAGAGTACAAGCTGCCGCTGTGCCTTACGTTCATTGACCTGAAGAAGGCATTCGACTCCGTCGAGACTGAAGCGGTCATGGAAGCCCTGCTCACCCAGGGCGTTCCTACTCAGTACATCAGAGTCCTTCGAGAGCTGTACAGTGGATTCACGACCAAGATCTCACCATTCTACAACGACGTCGTCATTGACGTGAAGAGAGGGGTTCGACAAGGGGATACCATATCCCCGAAGCTCTTCAGCGCCACCCTCGAAAACGTCATGCGCGAACTAGAATGGGATGACATGGGAGTGAAGGTCGACGGCCGGCAACTGCACCATCTTCGCTTCGCTGACGACATCGTGCTCATAACACCGAGCATAAGTCAGGCGGAACGAATGCTGGCCGACTTCGATCGTGTATGTGGAAGCGTTGGACTGCAGCTGAATCTTACGAAGACGATGTTCATGAAGAACGGATGGGTTTCTGATGCCCCATTCTCGCTCAACGGAACGAACATCTCCGAATGCTCCAGCTATGTGTATCTGGGTCGCGAAGTCAACATGGCCAACGACCTAGCACCAGAGCTGAGCAGGAGGAAACGAGCGGCTTGGGGAGCTTTCAAGAGCGTCGAAGAAGTCGTGAAGAAAACGAAGAACGTCCGACTCCGTGCCCACCTATTCGACTCTACCGTTCTTCCTGCCCTAACATACGCCTCAGAGACCTGGGCTATACGAAAGCAGGATGAACACGCGATCAGCGTCGCGCAGCGTGGAATCGAGAGGACGATGCTCGGAGTGACACGACTCACGCAAGTGAGAGAAGGCCTCCGGAGTTCCGAGCTTCGCCGACAGGTTGTCGAAAATTAGGTGGGCCGGCCACGTAATGCGATTCGCAGACACCCGCTGGACGAGAGCCGTCACAGACTGGATTCCGCGGGATGTCAAAAGAACACCAGGACGCCCACCAACGCGTTGGTCGGACTTCTTCGTGAAAGCCCTGAACGACCGATATGACGCTCTTCGTGTCCCTCGAGCGAGGAGGATCCATTGGACCACTCTGGCACGCGACAGGGACGAATGAAGACGCTGCTGGCGCCCGCTCGAGCAAGTCGATGATCAACGGGACGACAGGTGACAGGTGACAGGTATTGGATGACTGTTGCCGGAAGGCTCTTAAGTATCGCGGAATTTGGAGCGCTGTGCCGTGTGCAGCCTAGTACTGTTACGTTATATGCAGCAGTTCTGTGTTATATGTACATTAGTGGTCAATATTCCCTTCTTCGGAAAAATTACCCCATTTGGCGTAAATGTTATACAAATGCGCATTGAGGCCTCTGAGCAGAGGCAATCGCTACCCGCTGGCATGTTATGTGTTATCAAGGCAGTCCGACAAAGAGTAAGCCAATAAAAACAAATCTAACAGAGGTACAAAAGGAAACACGATCTGTTGTGCTCTGCACTTCTTCAACGATTGGCTCAACACAGAACGAGTTTCTCCATTCGACTACATGGTAGATACCGACAACGGACGCCGTCGTTCCCTACCGCATTACTTTTCGCATGGTAACGCTCTGTATAAATGCTGTTCATAGATTAATGCGCGTTTTATTTCTAATACTGAGAGCTAATAGTGACAACAGCAATACAGGAGAGTAGCCTCAACAAATGTTTTAATAAAACGTTCATCGATGTTTGTGTTTCTATTTGTAAGAGCGTTCCAGTGCCATTTTCTTCAAAACTGTGACCTACTAATTTTTCACTCTAGACCATTGCATACTTTGACCCTTAATGTCTATAAATTGCCGTGAATGATCCAATCCGCACCAGTTCTTCCTGCATTCCAAGAGTTGGTGCCTTTAGGTGGACGACTGTCTTTCATGTGTTAGGTTGTACCTAAGTCCCCGCTGTTTTTTCAACGATTCATTGCGGATTTCGCCGGCGGTCTCTTGCATAGCGCTATAGGCTTTCGAAAGAAAATGAATTGCTTTATCAGACCGTGTATTGCATTTCTCTCTCTTTTCATCCTGAATTTTATCAATTTTTAGGTCGAAGTGAAAAGTAAAAAAGTGAAAAGTGGCCATCTGCGGAGTTGTTGTCTCCGCTTAGGTTTGGAATTTTTCGCACAGCTTTTTATAGCATTTGGAAGACAATGATCTATAATACAAGGATGCATGTTTGTTCTATTTGCTCAATTTTTGTTTATTGATTTTTAAGCCATCAAATTAGGACGTCCGAAGGAGAAGATTTATTTTTACCGACAGCTCCTGCTCTGTAGTTGGACTTTTTTGCTTGGTGTGTTGGTCGAAAGTATCGCGTTTATTGGCTTATGCTGATTTCTGAAGAATATCAACAAAATACCAAAAAGAGAAAAATCATCTTCATCAGGAACTCCTTCTCTTTGTTCAGTTATGGGTAATCGACAGAAATCAGCATGAGCCAATAAACGCGAAACAAATTCTTATTGACCAAGACATTCCCTTTCGAACGACATATAATATCGACCAAAAAAGTTCATCCACAGAACCGAGCTGTCGGTAAAAATTCGGACGCAAAAGTCGGACATCCCAATTTGATGACCTAAAAAGACTTTCCTTTACCGAATGTTTATTGAAGGTCTGACATTATCTTCCTACGAAACTTGCAATTGTGTACCTCTTCGTTTGATGAGAACCAAATAACTTTGCACTTCGATTTGTCGTTAGTATTGATTGTCTTTGAAGACGAGAAGTACCAGTTATTGTAAGTAATATGTGAATGCTCTCCTAGCTGCGACTTTGTTGCTGCATCAGGTTGTACGGAAAGTTGTCGTCGTTCTTGAACGTGCGTATTTTTCTTCCTCGTACCACGTCTTAGCAAACTTTATTTTGTTTATATGAGTGGATCTGGTATATCATTAGCAACTGATCAAATCAACTGATTATCCTTCTCCAGGAAGGCTGAAGCTTGTCAGGTATACGTAGTTGGCCTCCTAATATACGAATTCAAATCTGACTCAACCGCATCCAGCCCTTGCACCTACACTACATTCGGGTAAGGTACGGTGTCCTAGCGCACTCCACCAGATTAGTTCCCTCGCTTTCGTGACGGTGATCTCAGCATCAAACGCTCTGCTCAGTTGGGCGATCTCAACAATCTGGTGGAATAGGCGATCTGGTGGAATCACACCCACGGCAAATCGCGCATGAACTGGCATGGCCTAGGAGTACACCTTACCACTGTCGTTCATCAACTGGGAAAGGTGTACAAGTTGCGCGGTCCAAGTCCTCAACAGGGGTGTGCGCAAACGAAATTTGAAATTTCCTAAATCGTAATTACGAAAAAACCTGTGGTAAATCGTAAATCGTAAATCGTAAGATCGACCTAACCTGCACTGCAGTACAACTAAACTTCCAGAGTCTTTTTTTACTAATGCTGATCAGATGTGACTCAATATTTACTTATTGCACTGTTATTTTGAGCTCGACTTTTCGATTCAAACTTTACACGTTTCAATGAGCTCGAGAAAAATGTTGATTCAAAGACCCTACGTTATCCTGTTTATCTTATTCTATTATAACAAAAAGCATGCATTGTTTGGATGCTCATAGTGTAGTTCGGGCACCAACGGTAGTGGACACAGCATGAAGGCAACAGTTTTAATGAGCACTTCATAGACACTGGCACTGGCGGAGACGTCGGTTGATGAGGTCGGAGACGTGGGGCAGGCGCCAAGGTCGTGCGAGGCCCAGAGGCCTGGTGGCGAGCCGCTCCGCGAGTCCGCAACGTCGTGAATGTCTAGACCCGCGCGCCAAGACCCCCGCCTCCTGTAATCAGAGCTTTCATCTGAGAAGTGACTCAGCTATAGGAATCTCACTATCGATTGCCTCGAACCCGGTATTAGAATTCACCAACTCTTACACCTTCCTCTATCCACAAATACGTCCGCCCTCGGACGAGTGCCCTACCAGGGGCCGTATTCTATTCTCGCCCGACTCGGGGACGGGGACGGCGTGAAAAATCGATGGCGCATGATGTGCATACCGAGGATGTGGGCGGAAACCGTCTCATACCTGGCCGGGGGCGGTTGGGGAGAGAATAGCATACGGCCCCAGAGGTGATGGCAATCGATAGTGACTGGTAAAAAAGTAAAAGAAAATCCCAAAATCTATCCCGAATCGACCACTAAAGTAAATGAATACTAAAACAAATGGAGAAGAAGCACCTGGTAATGGCCATGTTCAACTCTTTTGGGGTCGTCCAGGAACTCCACTCTGGCTGAGGTGACGTCAGTCCGTGAAGTGAGGACGACGACGATGTCCATCTCCCGTCCCTGGACTGAATCCACGGTATGGTGTGCCACCCCGCGCCGGGCAGTGTAATGGGACAGCAGTCGTTGCTGCTCCTTGTAGAACGTGATTATGGCGTTCGATGATGGTCGCACCTCCAGCGCTAGGAACTCGCGGACGATGTCCTTGCACCAGCCAGCTTCGTCCTCGTTCCAATAGGAGCCTGATGGTGACGGGTAGGAAGCTCCCTCGATGTCGACGAAGACCAGCGGTATGACTGGGTTTGGGAGACGGAGTCGACTCGTCACAAGACGATGCTCTCGTGCTTCCGTACCGCTTACGAGTGCTCTGCGGTAGAACAGGAAGATGGGTAGGGCGTTCAGCGTAGGATGAGCCCTGAAAGTCGTGACGAGGGGGGGGGGCTTCGGGGACGTTATGGCGCGCCAGGATGACAATAACTGCTCTCGCCTAGAGCTGGGCAGGTAGAGACGATCGCGGGCAACAGACATGGGTTTGAAGCTGGTTGACGTCTTCGATAACGATGTGCCGTGCCTGTGGAAACGGGGACGCGATGGCCACAAAGGCTGGTTCCGGGATCTGAGACGTCTCGTCGCTGATGAGGACCGTGCAGGTAGCTAGTAGCTCGTGGAAGAGTCTTCCTCGGCTGGTAGTATTCAAAAGCGAGGCTGTGGTCATGTAGACGATGGAAGCTTACTCGGAGCATGACCTTGACGGCGTCCGAATTGTCGCGTTCTGCTATTCGATACTCCTCACGTTCCTCGTCGGTGAGGTGGGGAGCCGCATATGGGTTAAACAACAATATTTTCAATAGCCGGCGACCGGCACTATATATTTGGCAGCGGTGCGCCTCGTCGGCTTCCATCCTTCAGGAGGGTATCCGTGAATTGGGCACAACTCACGTTCGTCGTTGCGGTGACGATCACAATGTTCTGATCAGCAGCAGCGATCTGGGCGGCCAGGTAGGCCTGATGACTGTCTTTCCTGAACCGTAAGCTGCCTGAATCACCAGGATCGGATGGTTACTCAACCCCATTTGTTCTGTTCGACGCTGGTCATCCCGCAGGTGAAGCATGGACCCCCTGAGGCGGAGTGACATTGGAACTTCGGTAGGGACAGGAGATTGGCGAGAACGCTGGCTTCTGCACATTCATTCAAAAACCGTGTTAGCGTGGCGATTGGTAGAAGAACGGAGGTTTGCAAAACTGTGCTGCTCCGCCGGTAGATCAAGCACTGGGTCGGTCCCTGAAGGCGGTCTATCCAGAGTGATGCAGATGTTCACTCTGCGGGTACCATTAGACACGTCACTGAACTGCTCGATTGCACGGACGAGTGCTGGATGTGATCGTGTGCAGCTCGACGTGTAGCGTCCTGTTTTCGTATGTGAAATCCGACCGGACGATTACCATGCGCGACACGTTGCGGGAGTCGGCGATCCAGATCTGGGCGGGGCGCTGGCGAGTCCATCTGCATACGCATGACGTCCTCGATGCGGCGAAGCCAAATGGAAAATTGAGGGTCCATGTCTGATGATCCCGAGAAGGAATTAACTTTAGGGATCTCCAGGTCGTCTTGCTGGTGGCGCTCGAGCATGGATGTCGTCGGGAGGAAGTCTAGGCACTGGCCCACTATTGAGAAGGACTCATTAAACTTGTCAGGAATATATCGGGAGGAAGGACGTAGGCGGTCAGGCTCGGCGTGGATGGGAGTGGTGACCAGCGCATACCAGTGCGCCGTTGAACTTGGCGAAGGTCATGATGGAAGCGGAGATAAGTTGCGAAGCGCGGAAATATTGTAAGAGGCTGCGCTGATAGCGCGGCTCCGTGACTAGAACCGTCATGAGAAAGGCGCTAACGCATACCAACGCGAATTCCTGCTGAAGACGAGAGGAAGAACCGCTAACATTTTCTTAGAGGCGGTTTTGAATAGAGAACACTAAAGACCTCGAAGAGCGGAGACGTAAAAAACGTAGCAGGCTGGAAGACAATGGAAGGAAAAACTAAAGAAACTACATTATACACAAATCGATTTCAGTGCTTGAAGCTATAGGATGTCTTTGAGCCACCCCTATGTCGCGATATAACCAATTCACTCAAAAAAACTGCGATCGCATCCACATCCGGGCGTCATACGCTATCCATTTGCGAGAGCCACTTCTAGTGCCGGGAGTTAGGCAACCGACCAAAAGGTTCCGTACACTTAGCTAGCAAAATTAGCCTCGAGGAAAACCAGAAAAGAAAAGAAAAAAGATCCTGGGTCGTTCGAAGAGAAAAAGAAGAGAGAAAACGGTGAGCGGAAGGGTCCTTAGAAGGTTTGCGCACAACCAACTAAGCAGCCAAAAGCATAGTTGCTCTAGAGGAAAATATGAGAGGGAAAATGAGGACCTACAGCAAAGAATGGAATAGAAGAGAGAGAAAGTTGAGAGAAAGCATCAGAGAAAAGAAGAGATTGCACTACAAAGCTTGTTCAATAGTAATATGTAATTTAGTTATCCATAGTCCAACTCCCTTCAGCTGGGCAACTTCTGCAGGAGAACATAATCATTGTCAAGCTATTCGGGTGAATGACATTTCATATATTAAACGCTCTAGCGTGCCCATATGTAAAAAATTAATTATTTTAAGGCAAGGATGACATATGACTTCTGGCGTCATTTTATGCAAGATGGACGGAATACGTTGGCCGAATATAATCGAAGAAACGACCTGAATATTTACATTGAAAAAACGCTTAGCCTACAGGATATGGACCATTTAGGGTCATGTTCACAATTATATAATAACAGGATTAACTTAAAAGTTGTAATTCAGGCTTTACCTAAGGAAACGAATCCAGGATGAGGTACGTGCACAGCATCTGAGCGGGCTCAAGGTAACACATGTAAAAGGAATGTTTCGTGTTGGCGATTTGGTTGTGAGTAAATACGGTGGAATGTTTTACAATAATAAGCATTTGATATATTTCATTTTCAACCTATGAAACCAACGATTGCAGCAATTAAACTAAACATCGATATGTCATCGTGAAACGGCGTGCCATTACTAGAGATGTTGACCTGCGAGGAAAAGGAAGCCATCGAGGTAAATTGAAATGAAAACACGAATATTGAATACTAACCAAATTGATTAATTTAGCTAGGAGAACTGGATCTTTAACTTTTCCGGGACTTGACTTGGCTGCCCCTGCTCTAAAGAAAGGGATCCAACTACATGACTGCTCAATGTGGAAGAGAACAAGGTGAACTTTAGTTATAGATATTTAAATACACAGTATAGCTAGAATATAACAATAGCAACAAACATCTAATAAAACTATGATGCATACCTGTTATGATTTCTTCAGAATACTGAGTGCAACAGTCCGGCGCCTTCGGATAGAAACGAACGAGTCAAGATAAGAAAGCGAAGTGGAAACCATGAAGAGTACATTTATCCATCTAAAATGAAGAAGAAGACGGTATCATGATCACATATGCAATGTCACTCGCATGAAATTTCTTAGGTTTCAATAATGTGGTTGCGTTAATAAAATGAGTTAAAGTTAAAGTGTGAAAATGTAGAAGGAAAGGAGTATGGTTAATTAAACTCATCATATTTGCCAGTTTCAATTAATTGACCAGGCGTTATTACCAAACAGGACGTGGATCAAAGAATACTCGTCCATCTTTCTCTAAGAAACAGCCTCCAATGTCTCTATGAGGGCTGGAATGGAATGAGCCTTGGCTGTAGGAATGCGATGCGCCTTGCTAGGTCTCGGCCGGAAATGGAGGAGCCCAGTATGCTAGAACAGGAGGTTATTTTTAATGATGTATTGCACTTGTTTCTCCTCTTGAACTGGTCTGATTCCAAACGACAGCCCTCACAATGTTAGAGAAATGCAAAAGTTAGTTGAGCGAAGAGATAAGTCGTATTCGAGAAGCCTGTGCACAGGACGGGGTCTTCTACCACAGTGACACATCAGAACGTCAAAAAATAACTCCAAATGGAAGTGGGAATGCGCTATAAGAGGAGATCATTAGAGTAGGCACATTATTATAACTCGGTACACATAAATTTGGACGTCAGTTGGTTGTTGATCGAAGATCACGTTTACGAAAATTTACGATTTACGGCCCAAAATGTCGTAAATCGTAAGTCTTAAAAATTTCCGTGAAAATAGCCGTAAATTGTAAAATCGTAAATCGTAACTATGTACACCCCTGGTCCTCAATGAGACGGAACGCGATCGCTGACAAGGTGCGGAGATAGCTACTCAATTGCTCTTGCACAGACGCACGACTCACTGGCTAGCGTCCATATCAGAGCGTCCATATTCAAGGATATCAGAAGTGGAGTATGCGTCAATAACACAGTAGACACTGGTTTGACAAGTGTGAACTGTCTGAGCCGCAACCAATGGCCGCAACTCGCCGAAGGTTACGGTTTGCGTTTGATGCGATTGTAAAAGCATCATTCATATGAGCTCTGCCGCTCAACGCAGTTCTCACAAAATCGAACACAAGCGCCCGAATCACACCACCGCAAGTGTGATTCGAAAGAAGCAGCCGCCTTTGAATGGAAAGCCGCGCTTCATACACCGTTCAGCGCAGACCTTGCGCTAACAGACTACGTCTGTTTTCTAACCCTCTTCATCACTTGGATCCAACACCATGCATCGAAAGACGTTCAGTGGCGAAGATGATTAGATTGTTGGTTGCACAACTTCATCGTCAAAACCACAAAGTTCTACTCTGCTCGCAATAGAAAATTGCCCGAAAAGTGCAGAAGAGAGGTGGAACACGGTGATCAATCCTTTGTTTCTTAGTGTGCTTTTAGTTCACGAAAAATCAATAGAATTTTATAGATTATTGACGAAAACAGCGGGAACTTTCCTTACGACACAATGTAATAACAAAAAGTCGTGGACCACCGCGCTATCTTGCACGATTGCTTAGAATCGTGCCATTGCACTCCCCTCCTTTTCACGTTGATTAGAGTGGCTTATCACAGGCTCTTGACATCCTTCAACGCTGCGTGCTATGTCTTCGCTTTGCTTCTCCACCAATGGATTTTCTTCTAGCACACAAGCTGTGAACACGGATATGCGCCAGAATTATCCGCGCTTTTCCAAAAGATCTTTTTTATATAGATCCACGTCCATATACTTTCCTGGTTGCTAATAATAATTTATATGGTATTTTAGTGGTCAACTTTTTTGAAGTTTACGCTGAGGATGAGTGCAATTTTGCTGCTGGTGGTGGTGTGCCGGTTTGCGATCGTAATGTCTAGTGATATGGAACTACTGCTTGTTCACACGGTGGGTGGAAGAAAATTCACGCTGGTCAAATATTGCAGAAATCAAATGCTTCTGAAGCAGTAATCGCAAAAACAAATACCCTAATTGATGTCCTCAAAATTCATTGCTGTTTTTGCCCGACAGCACTTAATTGACTGGACCGTCCCAACGTCTTCTCAATCCACTATACTACCATTCAGACGAATACCGGAGAGTTCCCCTTTTAAAGACGTTACCAGACGATGGAACTCAAATAGTATCACGATCATTAACTTCGACTTTCTACATTAACGATTTGTAAGCGGAATCCCATTTGGAATATCTACAAATGCGCTCAAAAATAGGCCTCAGGCTGAAATGTGATTCATGGGCAGGGTTCAGAGCTACGAAGGCTCCCTCAGTCGGAAGCCTAGGTCACCAACAAATGTAGCCATACAAATCTCACATGGCTGCTATACTACAATCAAAAAAACAATACTACAATCACCTGAAGGACCACAATTTTTTCAAACAGGTATTGTGTCTACCACATCAACACTTCTTCATAAGAAGATTAAGTGTCGTTGAAGAGAGTGCATTGTTCAACTATCAGTTAAGACGGATAGCTCTAATCATAAGCTTAGCTTATGCTTGCACAATGGACTTTTAAAAACCTTACCTTTAATGCCTACTTAGTATAACAGAATCAAGTCCACCGCCCTCTGTTTCAGATGTGCCACCTCAAAACAAAAATACTTCCAAGGCGTAAAGCTCGTATATATATATACACTGATTGTAAGCTTAGTCGAGAGCTTTTTCGTTGAGGCTAAGAGAGCTGTTTTGCTTTCGCGAGAAAACTGTAAGCACTAATTCCACTCTAATCATATAACTGATCACTAACAGCAAAGCGTGTGAAGTTCTCTGTGTGATAACAAGATTTTTTCTAGGCTCCAGGGCTTCGCTTGTACTGTCAATTCACAATGGTGCACATTGTCCTACGTTCTCAACGAGGAATACGTTCAAAAGTTGAGCGCCTACATAATGAACGCCCAAATTTACACGATCGTACTGAGTAGCTCTAAAACTCCTTCGCAGCTTTAAACCCTCTTTCTGAATAATAACTAATCCTAATCCACGTACACGAAAAATCCCGTTTTTGAATAAGGCGCTGATTCAGTGCACTTAAGAGATACGGCGAAGCTGGAAGCGATAGACTCATGGAAACTGGTTGAGGTAACTAAAGAAATTAAGAATATCGTTAGACTGACAGAAATTACGTCGTGCGGTATTCAAAAAAAAAAGGTTTCAATGAGGAACACTGCTAGAGATAACCGTTTGAGAATATACTGTTGAAACTAGAAAATCCTTAGATTTAGCTATAGAAAGTCTACTCCATAATATTATACATACAACGGTCACATCTCTCGCTAAATCACTAGTCACTTCTGAAGGAAAACAAGCACAGTTCCCAGGGCACACAAGTGCACCTGAACTCGTGAGTGAGTGTAACAGCGAGTGAACGCTCCATTGATTTTCTTCTTTTCTTCTTTGAGCGTTGTCAGATTCTTCAGATAATACGACACGTCAGTCTGTGCATTCCAGATATGGCGCCATGGAGATCGATCACCAGTGAGCTGTTGCCCCACAGACCCCTTTCAAGAGGGCAACTGGACATTCGGTGGTGGAGGCTTTGGACAGCTGTCACCTGTACGATACTGCCAATGCTGGCTTTGTAAGACTTATCCCAAAAATGCTCAGCACTTTGCTCTCAAAGAAGTCATGACATGCAGAAACCTCTTCAAGACAACGTGTAAGAATAACCATGCGTAACCACGTGTAACCATGCTGCAGACTCAGTGTCAATCTTTTTTCATCATTTGCAACATTTCCTTCATCCTAATTAACAAGAATAAGAATATATCTTAGTGAGGTCTTGAAGATATGAAGACCATAGCTAGTCCTCTGAGTTTTTAAGATAAAATGACTAGAACTATTAAGAGCATTCAGTCGGAATGAATTTATGGTTATCCGTCACATTAAGAAAACGTACTTGAATAAATTGCTGCATAGGGACAAGTATATGTTATTAAGCTTCCATTTAGCCTTTATTTCATATTTCAGATGGCATTTTTTTGAAAAAAACATAAATGAAGTGGAACTGCTGTTCCTTGAAGAGCAGCGCCATTGAGCCTCTATTATCCCTTGTCTTAAGTTTTCCTTTCTCCCGGTCACTGAAGTATTCACTCCGCTTGCTTCACAATAATCACACTAAGAGTGCCGCTACATCGATGATAAAAGGCGAGTGGGAAAGGGCTGTAGTCGATATGTTAAGCCAAAAATTGCTATTATAAAATTGCTATTTGTTATAAAGGAAACTGATTCTTGACGTTTAGTGGAAAGTTACTGCAGTGAGAACAATTACAGTAGCCGCATAAACACCTAGGGAGCGCAGTCAACGGAACGCAGTTATTTAGAGATTTTAGAGTTGCCTGAGGTAGATATTGCACGAAGTGCTGATTAAAGCCAACCGCTATCACAAATTCATGCCTATTTTAAGCGCTGGAATACAGAAAAAAAGTGAATCAATCCCTTTCTTGCGAACGTCACTTCTACTTTATTGGTTATCGTGGAGGCAATTTGAAGGAGTTTTTGGCATGTCCAACGACTCTGCGGTGGCCGGCCGATGAATAAAAGTGTTCTGTGCTTTTCAAGGCTATCCCGAGCTCACCAACCCGCATGATAACGCAGCCGGCACCTCTGACTGCGTTGTTATGCGCCCTATTATCATGTGGATAAAAAGACAAAACGGAGCACATGAAAAATGTCACAAAAAATGTAGTTGAACTCTATTATATTATGATCATATTAACATGAGACAATACACAGTAGCAGTATGGAAGAAATTATTGCTGAAGAGGAAATGAGCCAAAGACAAATATTCTAACAAAATACTGTAAATCTGTCTGTGAAGCTCTGAAGAACATAAAAATGCTTAAGCGTATTTCAGTTATATTTCTTAAAACGCATTTGGTACGATGTCGAATTTAGAACGCTATTAATAAAGATGACTTGAGGGTCAACACAGCAAAATCATTAACAAATCTTTTTGAAAATAACACTGAGATTATTAATGAACTGAAAGCTTTCCTTGAACTAGCTAAATGTCGGGGCCTAACTGCAAGTGGTTAAAACACTCAAAACATTGCGAGATAGATTGCTGACGGCGAAATAGAAACAGTTTGTGGATCTCTGAAGTTTGTTCTAAACACAAATTGTTCTAAACTTGAAATTCGTCTGCATCTCGAGTTGACTTTTACTCCCTGAATCCTCTGGTCCATTGAAAGAGAAATAACAGTTTTGGATAAGATTAAAACAACTTTCAGATGAAATTTTTCAAAGAACTTTTTGAAAGATCTGTTATAAGGATAAAAGCTCCAACACCTTTCAGGTTGGAATGAAGCAGCACTTCGAATTTGGAAAATTTTTGCGGAAAGTATATGTAGACGATATGAAATTTCTCAGTCCAAGATATTCATCTAAGGAGGTAAGCCTTTCGCGCACCTAGACATCTGTTCTGATTTCCTTTGTTTCAACCTTAGTTCATTATCTGAAGGGTAGACCTTTCTTATAATAAGGGAAACATTTCATGTTTCTTCATTCGAACTACTAATCATTATTGTTTTGCTGTGACTACGAGTTTCACCATCACTGCCTTACATAAACGTAGTAGTAGCCTTTGTCAAATGTTCTGAAGGCTTTAACGAGAAATCTTTACTAGCATTCATAAGTAGTAAGGTTCTGTTAGTGCTTGTTGTCTGTTCGTAGACGTTGAATGTTGTACGCTAACCCAAACATGTAGGAAAACTTGTTACCGATGCAAACGAACAATCGAGCGCTCTGCGCCGTGGAAATTATTGAAATGAGAGGCTGAAAGGTTACTCACTTTCTTTGTGGTGCAATAAGAGGGGTTGACTATGGTTAAGGCTAAGCAAGGGCTCCTTATAGCTGACTATTGATTAGTATTGATAATGGTTGATGGTGTTGATTGATTTCAGATCTACATCCGCTCGACAGACAAGAATCGAACGATTATCTCGGCGATGTCAAACATTTTAGGAATGTATGGAAAGAACGATGGCATTAATATCCCTGGAGAAGACTATCCAAAGGACTCTGAATGGCCTGCTGGATTCGTTCCTGTGGCAATACACTCTGTAGAAGAGCATATTGACTTTGTATGCGCTGTTTTCTCGAGCTATAGGGTTGTGAAGTCGGTTGGCTTGCCAATTCCCGCATTTGTGAAGATGCAACAAATAGCCGAAATTGCTATACAACACAAAGCTGCTCTCCAACCGTGTGAATGCGTCGGAAGAAACTCGTGTGCTGTATGACAACGACGGCACTGCTGGTAGTTGATTTGACGCACTTATATGGAAATGTGTAATAATAGCTAGCCAAAGCATTCATAGCATAGAGCCACGGTCTTCAGAATAACAATACATTTTCAGGTCCTTGTCTCTACGGGAACCGTTTTCAAAACATTTGTTCTACGATTCACTGAAAAAATTAAGATTGATATGCAATCATTCCTTGGATGCCATTCCTTACAAGATATTGAAAATGTTAGACACTGAAAGTGTTACTGATGAATGATACGCTGCTGGATAAGCGGAAATATGTATGCATCCACAAACAGCGGCTTCAAGAACGTTAATCTTGTTTCACCTCTAAAATTTTTACAAACTTTTTTGTTTTTTAGGTTGCAAATCCTGATCTTGATTGCAATCGCCAGGATATTTTGTGGAGCATGGCTAATTCATCGTCGGAATTGCAAGCATTCCAAAATCGCCCTGATGTGAGTAACGTTAGTAAGGAAGTAGTGGCTTTGTGAAGTGGCTAGGACGTGAAAGGTTTGAAAATGAGGTTCTCTTACAAGATTCTTCTAATAGAGGGAGGGGGCAAAAGTAATGAGACACTCTATGCTGTGCCCATATATGTCGTGACTGGAGTCCGGTTTCGAGCTTCTCGTATGTTTGTTTGCTACTTACTGAAGGCCACCTGAGAAGTGACCACTTTCGCCCTTTGCAGAAGCATGTCAAAACCCTATTCTGTCTCATGCCGAAACCCCAGCCTGACGAATCGACCTGTGTCGCGCAAATCTCGTCCAATTCCCCCAACCCCGAGCAGCCTGGACTGAACCTTAACGCATGATGAGGAGCACGTCTTCTACATTAACCCTGCCAAGCAGCGAGTCTGGGTGAGGCGTGGTAACCTGTTACCGACCTTCGTTCGGCGGGATGTTCACGGCGAGAAGCATCGGAGATTTTGAGTCTGCGCCCATGGACCGGCATACTGGAAGCTGTATTCCATAAGCACGACGATGACTCCAAGGCTATGGTGAACGAAATGGAAGAGCTGGACCGGCGACTCGCACTTATTCGGTCTCAGCGCTTCAAGAAGGTCCTCCTCTTCGACAACGCCGCACTCCATCGGGAACAAGTAACCACAGATAAGCTTGGCCAGCTGAGCTACGTTTACATGCCTCTCCCACCGTATTCGCCGGACATCTCTCCATGCGACTACCACTACTACTTGAGCCTACAAGACTTCCTGGTCGGAAGGGACACAAAAACCCAAGGAGTCCTTGACAACCACATCGAGCAGTTGATCAATACCAGGCCCAAGCAGTTCTGGAAGGATGGGATCAGGAAAATGGCTGAGCGATGGCAGCAAGGTCATTGCCCTTAATGGCGAATACATTCCTCAGCACCGTTGAGTCGTAATTGAGTTATAAAGAGATAAAGAGATTTGTTGAATTTGCCTCATTAGTTTTGGCCCAGCTAATATTCAACGAAAAATCTAACATATCAGTTCAGGTCGTCTGAACACACTGTTCAGGTCGTCGCCTTGCTGCGTAATCTTACCGAGAACTGCGGGGATAGCGTTGACATAGACAATTTGTGGATAGTGCGTGACTCTCTACTAGTCGAAGTATGTTAACTGGTACCACATTCTGAAGAAATATTTGTTTTGAAATTTCACAGTGTAATAGAATCCTTTCAAAGCCAGACACCCGTAGTTATGGACCGCCAGCCCGCATGGAGATGAACGGAAAGCTGGTCAACAGGTGGTATCATTTCACTGTCATTTCAACAGCATTCCTAGGGCGGAAGTTTGAAACGTGTTTTTTTGGCAAGTTTTATCAAACCGGCTTGCGGTCCACAGCTACGGGTGCTTGAGAACCTAAACAGAAATGGGAAAAGGCCAACGAGTTTTTTCCTGAAAACATTTAGAAAATAACATTTCCTTCGTTGATGCGATTTCCATCATTTTAGCGGAATCATTACAACGGCACGCTGAGGGAAACCAACAAGTGGTTCTCCGATGATCTCTTCGATCAGATAACTACCATTAATCAGCAGGTGCAGCTTTATAAAAACGGCGTTTTCAGTAAGTTCAGAATTCTTTAGCAGAGTGTGCTATTACTGAATCACGATCACCTTGGAAATCAACTAAACCGCAGTATCTTGCAGATGAAAAGCTGGTAATTGGCAGCCTGGATATTGGACTAGAACTCAAGAAAATTCGTGGCGGACCAATATTTGATGAAATAAACACTCGTATGAATAACAAGCTGGACTGTCTCAACAAAACCACTAAAGAATGCAAGTGGATTAATGGTCTGAAATATTACGCCTATTCTGCGGTACGTTTCCTTCTAAAAACCTCTCTTCGATCGAAGAAGCCACTTAGCTAATTTATTGAATACAGCTCACGATACACAGTTTTATTATATGCATAGATAACCACGCCATCAAATATAACAACACTAACAAAACTACAATCCATCGTAAAAAAGTAGACTTAGAAAAGATGGAACAATAGGTAACACTACTATGCAACACTATTGTTAGTTTTGAACGATTCATAACAACAAACAGTCTAGAAGGATGGTAAACTATATAGCAAGTTTACTGGAGATACCGGTCGACCAGTATTTTGCATTGCCTTAGTGAGTTAGCAAATTGTTTTTCTTGGAGAATCTCAGGAATTCAATGCCGACTCGACAAGTGAAGGACGAAGACCTGTTATTTCTTGCTCTGGGAAAGGATCTTCCACTGCCCACCCTTTGTGTTAGAAGATGATATCGAAAAAATCTGTTGAAAAGAAATGGTAGCTTCACCATCATGATTAGATCGTGCTTTCTTTCTTGACAAGCAAGACTGCGCAACTTGAAAATTTGGTATGGCGGCGTAATCCAACCATAAACTCTTATCCATAGTCTCCTAGTAAACCTGTTTTGTCAAGCCTTGCAATTCCTCGCTTGCTCTGAGGACTGAATATAGGTGCTGTACTCTACTATAGGTGTAACATATGTTCGTAATGCCTCAAATTTACTGCATGCAACTCTAACAGCCTTCCTTGCTGTGAGTTGACCGTGTTCTTCGAAGGAAAGTTTTGAGCCTAAAGTAAATCCTAGATCACGCAACATCATTAGGGGTATTCTGACCTCCCGGTCAAACTCGTCCTTACGCAAGCACTTTATAACTTAATCGTAATGCGTATCCATATCGAGTTCCTGCAACCATTCGCTGGTCTTCTCTGTTACCGCCACGCGCACCACCCTCTCGTTCGCCTTCATCTCTTTGGGACACTGGGCTAGTCACGGAACTCCCCTAGACAGCGCGTCCGCTACTGAATTCACCTTCCCCTTAAGGTGCTCTATCTTCACCTTATACTGTTGTATTTCACCGTAACACTCGATCCGCACATCCGACCTCCTCGTTGGTACTCACCACTCCCTCCATTCCATACGCAAAGAAATGGAATTTCCGTAGCGCAGATACGACAGCCAATGCTTCCGCGTTGTTCGCGTGGTAATTCTGCTCAGCATTAGTAAGGCTGCGCGATGCGAAATACAAGGGGTGCAGGTGTCATCTCCTTCCACGCGTAGCACAGCTTCAAGACCCCTTTGAGAAGTGTCCGTGTAGATGACAAATGGACGTCTTCCACTACTCGTCCCCTCCGCGTCCTGCTGTACCAAAACCGGCGTGCGTGTCAAAGCAAGCTTCAACTGTTCGAACGTCTCCTCTCGCTCGAGTGTCCACTGTCAAGTGGTTCGCTGACTCGTGAGATCGGACAGGGGTTGTGCGATGTTAGCAAAATTCCATATGAGTTTCCTATTGTACCCGCATCTCAGAAACGTCCTCAATTTCGATAGATTCCTGGGCTTCAGGTACTCCTTTACCTTCACTACCTTGTCAACTTGCGCCCTTGTCCATTCGCTCTAAGTCTGAGCAAGGTTATGGCGCTCCAGAAACGTACACTTTTGCGGCTTAAGCTTCAGGCGAGTTTCTTTTAGCGTCTGAAGTACTTCGCTCAGCACTTTGAGGTGCCTCTGCTCAGGTTCAGTGGCAATCAGAATATCGTCTATGTAGACTGACTTCCCTATCATTCCGCTCTTCGAGCACCCTACGCATCAGCCGCAGAAACTCGGCCGGAGAAGTACTCAGTCCGAATGGAAGCACTGTAAATTCAAACAGTCCCTCCGACAAGGTGAACACACTTTTTGCTTCCGCCTCATGGCGCAGGGGTATTTGCCAATAACCGGAGCAGAGATCGAGGTTCGTGAAGAATTCTTTCCTTGTAAACTCTGCAGCATTGTGTCAACCCTTAGCAACGGGTACGCGCCCCACCGAATATGCTTGTTTAGCTCGCGATCATCCCTGCATAGCAACAACCCGTCCCTCTTCCTCACTAGTATGTAAGTCGTCAGAAGGGTTGGGAGGTCACGACGAGTTCAAATTTCTTTAAAGTCATTAAAATAAACGCTGTATTTGTGAGTTTCTACAGAACAAATGGTTGTGATAGTTGCGAAACCTCAAAGCTCAAAGCAAGCTCTTCAAGCTATTGTTGTGCCATGCAGTGTAACTATTGGCAAAGTCGCATCGATCATTTCTTGCTGCTTGTATTTGGCTTGAAATATGGTCTTTGGTACGACATTGTTGTCTAACAAGCTGATGGTCTGATTAGGTAGGCATTCTTCCATATAAGGATGTTTCAGCACGATACCACAATTTATGCCGTCTTCTCCATAATGGGTATACAGAGCATGGTTGTACAACCAGCGTATCCAGAATATGCAGCGGCCACATTCATTGAATTATGGTTGAACCGCACTGATGGACAGCCATATTTTAAGGTAACTACGAAGTAGTATTTCACAGGTTAGGAACACCGTTAAAAAATTGCTTTCACTAGAAAAACGATCAGTGCTGCATGCAAAGTTGAAATGACATCTGCCGATTCTAAAAATCATGTCATCTGTTGCAATATGTTCTATCTTCCGACTACAGATTTATTCGCTATTATTTCACAGACCGCACACAAAGTTCAAATTTCAACACTTGCAGGAACGCTTTTTCTTAACAACAATTCTGTTAAAGGAATGCTTCCTCTTATCCAAATTTTCCACAAATTGCTTTGAAGGAGACCAGAGTCCTCAGCTGTGACAATTCTCGTATTACGATGTCAATCAAGTCGTATTACGATGTCAATCGTATTACGATGTCAATCAATCATCTCAACATACAAGGTTGTCCAACCTCTACGACTGTTGTATAAGAAAAAATGATTATTTGCGTACTTAAGAATAGCCCAGAGTATTCCAATTTTTATGTTCTTTGAGGATAGTATTCTAACAGCATAGGAACGTTCTATCCCATTCATCAAACAGTGCTACCACTTTTTATTCTATTCTTGTCCTCAGATGACCTACCGCCAAAGTTCTTCGAATACAACATTGTATCCGATCACCAGCATGATCACTGGTTGCACTGCCGAGTACTGCAGCTTAGATGTCTTCAGAAGGCTTGCACACGGCAGCAGACCAGATCTACCGATGGAGCAAGTGGGTTATAAGCGTAACGTATGCAGCACTGTTGACAAACTTACTAAACCCGTGCTTTTAGTGGTGCGACGTCGATCCACGGAAATCGAGTTCAGCTAGAATGCCTTCAAGTTTGGGTGATTGGATGATTTATGTTACTTCAATTTTTTGCAGTTGTCACTATTTGCCAGCCAAAAATACTGAAAAATAGTTGCTACGCTACAGGTGACAAAGCCAATTTTTGCGCTGCGCATCAGTTAAGTGAAATAATGCCCATACTTATCGTTCAAGAGTCCAAATCTTAAATTACTTTCGAAGGATGACCACACTGAAGAAGTCACAATTATGTACAGCACAGGCCTATAGTAATAGATGCTAGGGCAGAGGATTTATGTGGCAATCCCTACTCACTATTCTATCCTATGAAGAACGTACACCTATTAACGCATTGACGACGAGAGCGATTTTCGCGGGTCTGGCCCGTGGGGCGAAGCGCGCCGCACAAACGTGACACGACATATCGTGACCGTAACTTCGTCTAACCAGGGAGGAGTCTCAGGCGTATGTCTGCTTGGGGGAATGGATAGTACTGCGAGAATCTCCAACCTTCACATAGTAGAAAACTATGTTTCGTTTTTTTCTGAGTCCTTGGACCAAAAGAGCTACGTGCCCTAGAAGATGGGTATAGTGGCGTCAACACGTGCCCACGTGCATGTGTGCACGCGCTATTGTATGGGACGCGTCAAAAGGCTCTTCGGCCAGCGAGTGGATGGTTCAGTAGGGTGCGGGGCTACTTTACAGGTGCTGGGTCGGATGATCGACTCCCGTGGTATGCAATGTTTTTGCATTTTTTCATGATTGCCGCCTTCTGTTTCATTTTGCTTCCTACACATCTCCTGCATACTTATTTCGCTCTAAATTGTCAAATAAGGATTTTTGATTTAGTTCGTGCTCAACGCGAAATTTGAGCAAAACTGGTGTCCATGACCTTACTATTAGGTTGGAAAAAGTCTCTTCATACTTCGAAAAAAAATTTACCGTTCTCCTTGTAAACGCTCTAGCCAATATTGATAGCTGCTGATTTCGTAATCCTATCACACTTGCCTCCCTTCGCACGCAGACACAGGTCAAGCCCCTTCTTGTACTTCGTTCGTATCCATCCAATCTTCCGGACTCATGGCCATTTTCGGCACGGCATTCTTCATGAATTCATTAAAGGATATGCAACACGTCAGGCAGCCGACCAAATCAACGATATATATATATATATATATACTCATCGCACCTGTTATGAATGGTTCTTAAAGTTTTTAAAGGAAGATTATTCACTCGAGGACAAAGCAAGGTCAGGAAGGTCAATGAATTGAACGACACTGAACTACTCCATCTTCTTCGTGGCGATAGTAGGCAGACGACACGTCTATTGGCAGAAAAGCTCAAAGTGTCTCATAGGATAGTGAGAATCCATCTGAAGAATCTTGGCTTTGCATGGAAATTCGGAACTCCGCATGCCCTGTCAGATACTCAGAGAGGTCAACGGCTCTCCATCGCTGCTTCTCTTCTGTGCCCAATGTTCACGAAAGGAAGATTCTCTTGAGTGCTTGGTGGGATGTCAGAGGAGTGATTTACTGGGAAACTCTCAGAAGTGGAGACACTTACTGCTGCCACATAGAGTGGTCAACTCCACAAAGTCGCCGCGGCTCTCCGAGAAAAAGGGCCTGAGAAGTCGAAGGTGATGATCCTGCATGACAATGCAAAGCGACATGTTGCAAGACTCACAAGAGAAACAATAAAGGACCCGGGCTGGGAGGTAATGCCACATCCGCCGTACAGCCCTGACCTCGCCCCTACCGACTGCCATTTCTTCCATGCTCTCAAGCAAGAAATTGGAGAGAAGAGAAATGTTCTGAAATGGACGAAGACCTCAAAAATTGGATTCAGCGATGGTTCGACTCCAGAACTGCAGCCTTTTACGCGAGAGGAATTAGAAAAATTACCCAGTCTTTGGAGAAGTGTAATGGAACAAAATGGAGTTTATATCAATTGATTTGACTTTGTAGTTGTAAAGTAATAAATCTTTGAAAAAAATGAAAAGACTTTTTTCCAACCTAATATTAATCACCTTTACCTACTGTAATTTAACATACTCTAGCGTAATACGGAAAGCGGATTTCAGATTCGTAATCACCATCCCAAATAACCGCCTGGGAGAAGTTTGGGCGAAATCGGTGATTATCACTTCGACGGCCCTAGTCACCTATACCTACCGTAACCTACCGTAACCTACCGTAATCGGCCGAAAATTGCAAAATGGATGTCAGATTCGTGATTAGCACCCCATATAACCTCCCTGGGCAAGGTTTGGGCGAAGTCGGTGATTACGACCTCGACATCTCTAGGTGTACCTCATCTGTTGTAAGGTTTAACATTCGCTGAAAAACACAAAACATTGTATATATCTCAAACTGGGAGGAGTGAGTGAAGCACAGGTTATAGAAACCTTTATTTGACAATTTAGAGTGAAATAAATGTGTAGGAGATGTGTAGGAAGTAAGCTGATTTAGACTGTCATAAGGCACGTCTTTCACGATACTACTTTCACGCTTCAGAGGTCGAGGAGAGGTCGAAAAAAATTTCGCTCCAACCTCGCCTAGGGGTTATTTGGGGTGCTGATCTCTGACATCCGTTTTTTAAATTTCGGCCGATAACGGTAGGTTATGGTAGGTATGGGTGACAGTGAAATACTGTACCCCCAATTTCGAGGGCTCGTAGCTCTTTGGGTTCAAGCACTCAGCAAAAACGAAATCTGTTTCTACATATGAAGGGTGGAGATTCTCGCAGTACTATCCATTTCTCCCATTCAGACCTACGCCTGAGACCCTTCCCAGGTAAGGTATAAATTTAATGTACGTCTCAACAGTTACGGCCGATTACCCCCCCCCCCCCTCCTACGTCGTTAACTACGGTGATCGTATCAGGAGAAAAGGAGGAATAGGTCAGACGTCGCCAAAAGCCAAAATTTCGTCTAGGAGGTTTTTTGGTGCTCATGACCAATCACGTTCCTTTCTAAAATTTTAGCGAACTATCGGGACTATGTTGCGCTAGGTATGGGTAGCGCTCACCAGCGCATACCTAGCGTCACATACCCTGGCGACGACCGCTCTGTCTTGTGGAAGGACGCAACTATAGATGAGGCAGTAGATTGTAATTCACGGTTTATTGTACATTTATTACCCGGAAGGCATGTAAAAAATCTGTGATTGTGAAACAAGGAAAGAGTGAGCAATCGACAAAGTGACTCAATAATGATCAGTTATGTCATCAAAGCAGAGGAAGTAAGTAGAATTCAAAGGAGAATAAGGAAACGAATGACGCTGCTAACAAGGGAACTGTCTGAACGGTACGCTGGAACGGCAAGAACGGGTACTATAGGGAAAATCCCCGTCCTCCAAATAGTAACAGAACGTGTTTTGTTTTTGCCGAATCTCTGAGGCAAACGAGTACGAGGGTGTAATTGTTAAGGTCCGCAGAGCGAGCTCCTCACGGCAGCGCAAGCACCACGGTGCCGTGGACTGGTTGGCGCAGTGGTAGAGGGCACGCCTCATGTTCGTGAGGTCTGGGGTTCGGTTCCCATGCTACGCTGCGGTTTTGCACTTTTACCATAGTATCGGATTTCCATAGAGATTTCCATATCTGAACTTGTGTTTGATTTCACAGTTCCTGCCCAGTGGTACTCCGCTGCAGCCCAAGCCTGGAATCTCGATAAAGTCCACTTTCCCCAGTTCTCAAGCTTGTATAGTGTAACAATTCTAGTATAGCCAAACCTTTTCCTCCGAAACGGTTTGTCCTCTCGAAAACGTGATAGTGCCTTCACTGGTTAGTCGTGTCGTGGCTCCGGCACAATCCTCTTCTGGTTGAAACTCTTGGTCCTCTTCTTCCACTACCTCCAGCTTCTCCACTTCATCGATTTCCAGATGTCGCAGTTCGAAATCCTGTAGGATACTTGCTATTCCTTTCGCCAGCTTTATTTCGTCTCTCTGAGGGACAGCATCCAGTGGAGATCCGCACTTCAGTGTCAGTAGGTGAACGGCCACTGGAGTGTTAGCAGACATTGTAGAGTCAGTGTTGGCGGCAGCAGCTTGTTATAACCGCGCGACTTTGTAAGCATAACAGAGGCGAGAATATTGATCGAGGTGGTAGGTCAAGTTGAGGATCATGTGGTCCCCTCCTACACTGTGAGTACACTGTGGCACTCACCTCACCGACACTAATAAATTGCATTTAAAGCATTTTTCTGGCATTCTGCCGCTGTTTCATGTTGTTCCTGTGTCAAAATTTCTTACGTTGAGAATGAGAACAATTTATTGGAGTAAAAGTTTCATACAAAATCGCATTTGGCATATTTCGGACATTGCTGGTGAATTACGAGATGTCGACAAATAATAAGTAATAAAAACATCTTACCGTAGCAAACTCCAAACAACAAGTTCAGATATGGAAATCTCTATGGAAATCCGACACTATGGTAAAAGCTCAAAAACGCATGGGCACCGATCCCCAGAGCCCACGCGCATGAGGCGTGCGCTCTACCACTGCGCCACCCAGTCCACGACACCAGGATCTTGCGCTGCAGTGGTAAGCTCGCTCTGCGGACCCTTAACCATTACACCCTCGTATTCGTTCGCCTTAAGGATTCGGCAAAAACAAAACATGTTCTGTTACTATTTGGAGGACGTGGATTCTCCTTATAGTACTCGTTTTTGCCGTTCCGGCATATTGTTCAGACAGTTCCCTTGTAAGCAGCCTCGTTCGTTTATTTTTATTATTTCCATCTTCTCATATAGCTCCTACACAGAGTTTGGGGAGAGTCGGTGGTCCTGACACGACTACCGATTAAAAGGGAAATCTGCCATAATCGTCGAAATGGACGTCGGGATCGTGTTCAGCATCCTAAATAACCTTTTTGGACGAAGTTTAGATGGACCGAATACCATTCTTGTTAAAATGATCTACCGTCGCGCACCATTCCGCGACATCGTCCCGCGGGACAGACTGGCTGTCACTTACTATTGAGCGACAGTGTCGCCAACATGTCAAAGGATCACCCTTAAAGGAGTGATCCTTGCAAAAAAAGCTGTTATAGTAAACAAGTCGTTCGGCGGCCTACCGGCCGCCTACGACTGGTTGGGGGCTTCGCCCCAAACCCGGAGCATAGGACGCCATGGCCGCTACAGGTTTCCTATTCTTCCCTAGGCCTTCTGACCTTTATGTTAATCGAGGTGGATCGATTGGTCGACTTCAGATTCGTGTTCAGCGACCTCGGTTACCCCAGGGCTGAAGTTTCGCGCCATTTGAGCGCCATTCTCAAAAAATCGATAATACCTATCAATATCGATTGGTCGACTTCAGATTCGTGTTCAGCGACCTCGGTTACCCCCAGGGCTGAAGTTTCACGCCACTTGAGCGCCATCCTCAAAAAATCGATAATATCGATCGATATCGATTGGTCGACTTCAGATTCGTGTTCAGCGACCTCGGTTACCCCCGGGGCTGATGTTTCGTGCCGCCCGAACGACATCCACAAAAATCGATAATATCGATCGATATCGATTGCCTCCAGAAACCCTTCCCGTCGATGATCATAAAAATGCTTAGGCACGGTTGCCGACGTATTCGGAAGGTCTACGGCTCGCCATGCACGATTGCCGACGTGTTCGGCATGTCTACGGCTCGCCATGCGCGGTCGCCGACGTGTTCGGCACGTCTACGGCTCGCCATGCGCGGTCGCCGACGTGTTGGGCACGTCTATGGCTCGCGATGCACGGTTGCCGACGTGTTCGGCACGTCTACGGCTCGCCATGCGCGGTCGCCGACGTGTTCGGAAGGTCTACGGCTCGCCATGCACGGTTGCCGACGTGTTCGGCTGCCGCGCCCCAACTCAAGTGTGACGGACGGACAGTGTGACACACGCACGCACACACACACACGCTTGCTGCTTCATATATAGTAGGATGAGTAACTGATTGAACACAGCTTCCATTGCTACTCGAACTGCCGAGCTTTTATTTTTTGTAATGGTTAGGGGCGTATACGGAGCAACGACGTGGCATACCACGCCATCGTGAGGGCCAACAGCTGTACCCAGCTATTATTAGGTTGATCGAAAAGTCTTGCAACACTAACACAACAATATTCAAATTTGTCCTTATTTGCAAAAACAAAAACCAAACCTAGTCCACGATATATTCCCCTTCCTAGTCTAAGATCCTGCCCCATCTTTCATGCAACCTTTCAATTCCTTTCCGCCAGAATTCCGAGGGCTGTGAGGAAAAGAATTCAGAAACCTCCATCTCCAGTTGACGTCGATCATCGAACTCTCTACCTCGAAGATGCTGCTTCAGAACTCTGAACAGGTGTAGTCAGAAGGAGCGAGGTCTGGAGAGTACGGTGGATGGGACAGAACTTCCCAGCCTAACTCCTGGATTTTCTCGCGACACACTCTTGCAACATGAGGACGCGCGTTGTCGTGCAGCAGGTAGAGATTTTCCCGCTCTAGGCCTTTTTGGAGCTGGGTAACGTAGACAGATGCTGTGGCTGCGGTCTCACTATCCAGCAACTCCCTCTGAGTCCAACAGAAGGACGTCGGGAACGAGGTCGATCTTCAAGAGAGATAACTCCAGCCTTGAAGCGCTGATACCAACGGGCCACTATCGAATAGTGAGCGACTTCCTCCTTGAATGCAGCGCAGATGTTGAAGGCTGCAGTCCTTGTGGAATGGCCTTGCAGAAATTCGTAGTAGACGGTAGGTCGTAGGATGCTGCTTATGGTTGACATTCTTGCTGTATTCGTACTTGATGAGGCCTTATATAGTATGCTTGAGGAAGCTTTGGGAATGTACTGTGGCGTCACCACACAAGATCAATACTGTGAGAGCTTTAACAAATCTAACAGGTAGTAGTGTAAAGTGTTGCAAGACTTTTCGATCAACCCAATAGGTTGGGAACGTTTCTGTCACTCTTCCGCCAAATTTTGAATAGTGTTCTGGAACCTTCCCCCAACAACGCGTATAAATATAGGCTCACCTATAACCTCTATTTACCACTATGGTCGTCATATTCCGTTACGACTATACCGGAGGAAGTCGTTCTCGACTGCAAGCAAGTTCGACTGCTTCTGCTTTAAGAGTTTAAAAAGCAAAGTTATGCAAGAGTCGCGGTGGATAACATATGTGAAACGATGGGTCCTAGAACTGTCTCCTACGACGCAGAGAAAGTATGGTTTCGGAAGCTCATGTGCGGAGACTTTTGCTTGGAGGACAAACCACGTTCTGGGAAGCCAGTTGCAATGAATGAGGAGCCCTTCTGGAATTGGATCAGGAGATCCCCGACGTGGCACCCATGGACTGGCAGAGAAACTCGGTTGCAGCGAGAGCGTCAGCGGTTCAGTCGTGGCGATACAGGAATTCCCACGCCAAGACCGGAACATCACCCAAAAAGGTGATGCTCAGTGCCTGCTGGAATCGCAAATAAGTCATTCACTGGAAGCTGCTACTTGCAAGCACTACTGTCACTAGCAAGTCAACTGCAGGCAGTTGGATCGCGTTGAAGCAGCACTTCGCGAGAAACAAGACAAGATCTCCTTCCTTCTTGACGATGCGCGTCCACACGTTGCAAGAGAGACTCAGAAAAACTCCACTCTTTTGGATGGCATGTTCTGGACCACTCACCGTATCCATCGGACCTTGCTCCAACGGAGTACCTTATGTTTCGTACGTTGTCGAGCCATTTGCAGGAAAAACAATTTGACGACAGAGAGCAACCAATCCCCAGGAATTCTGTAGAGGCGGGATCTACAAAATACCTAGAAATGGCAATATGCTGTAGATAATAATGGTGCATATGATCGCTAGTTGTTGTATATATGGAACGAGAGAAATAAATTTTAAAAAATTGAACAAGTTTCACGATACCTTCCTTACAACCAGGGATGTGCGCTGACTTGCCGCCGGTAAATTTTTTACCGCAAATTTTTAAGCGGAAATTAGCCGGTAAATTCCGGTGAATTCGGTAATCCTTTAATTTTTTTAAATTTAATATCCCCATAAAAACAACTGGTTTTAAGCGGCGGTAAAAAAAGCGTAAAGCTTTTCACCGAAACATCATCACGTTCAGAAAAACCATATCATCTTCATTTTATCATGTATACGTCATCCTGAAGCCAGCAAAGCAAGCAGAAGCCTAACAATGCACAAGTGTAATGATCTGTATTGTGAGCGTTTCAAAAAAGATAGAAGCTTAATTAAGGCTCTAAAACAGCTTAATTAAACTCGAAACACTTTTGGAACATCCGATATTCTATCGAATATTGCTATATTTCTTTTTGGATTAACAGTTTAATTGCTTTTTGAAGTTATCACAATTATCATCGTTCCATTCAATGAAGGAATGATTTACACCTTACGCTACCACTTTTTTGAATATTAAGCTGTACTTTGGAGCAAAGCCAGGCACTTCAAAAAAAGAGTGAAATGTGACATGATAGCAAATTTCTTTCTCTTCTTATATGGGAAAACAGAAGGCCGGGGCATACTTCCATCGCCGCGATGCCATCGCGGCGCTCAGTTCATGGCCATTCCGCCGCACGCGGTTGAATCCAAATCCGCGGTTGAATCGCGGTCCAAAGGAAACTTCACCGCCGCCGCAACAGTGGCGATCGGCATGCGAGATGGCTTCACGCACCCATCGCGGGCATGCCATACTTTTTCGCGCCGCGCGCGGTGTTTAGCGTTGATCCTAGACGGACCGCCGTCGCGCTTCCTTGCAGAGCGATGGGCGATGCGACGAGCGCAGAGAGATTCAAATTCTTTCGTGCCGCTCTGCAAAATTTGTCGCCGGGATTCCATCGCGGCGACGGGAAGTATGCACGAGGCCTAAGAGTCCACCAGGTCAGGTAGACTAGCGGAGTACATTCCGATGCCTTACATCTTGGACTAAATTACGGGAACAGACATGAGCGTATCTTCTTCTTGGTCATGGTTTTGGGGGAAGTCGTGCGGAAGTCCTTCGTCGTCTTAAATGTCATTGTGAGGGTTAAGGCAGAGTGCGACACAGTGTCTGCCTGCTTGTCTGGCATTTGATGAAACGGGAGGAGAACCGAAGTTCTCGATCGAAGCTAGACGTTACGTGTCATGAGTTCTATTTATTAATGATTTCGTCCTAAAGGTCAAGTCCTAAAGGTGTTTCTACAGCTTCTCTTCACAACTTTTCCAACTTTTGGGGGTAACACATGTAAACTTCACATATGTAGACAACGCATTTACTCTTCAAACTAAACAATAAATAAATAACCACACTGTAATATAGCGCTTAGATTTTGCTCTGAGGAAGTTATGTACATTTCGGAACATTTTTCAACTGTTATGCACTTCGGACACTGTGTCATGCACTCACACACGTCGTATGTTCACCTTTTTTCTTTAACACACTGTTTTCAGCACTGCTCGCGGTCTTTTTGTGGATATGGAGGGCGGCCCGATGCGACTAAGCAATTCACTTCGAAACTCCAGATTAGGTTTACCGACTATTACTGACAAAGCTGAGCTCTAATTGCACTCAAAATCAGTCTTGATATTGTATGCTGTAATAAAATATCACCTTACTTGCAAATGCAACGTTATAACAACGTTATTTTAATTCGCAATTTTTATACCTCTAGACAGCTCCTGTGTCTTACCTCTGTCTGTAGTGTTATGCAAAGCTGTGTAAAAAGGTCCCGGCTAGACTGTGTTGTTTTTGTTGTCATCCAAATAAAAAGCCAATAGGAGGTTTGCTGGAGATCATCGCTATACAGACAACGGATATCACAAGATTGCCTCCTCTGGCTTGACTTATTCGGAAGATTGCGCAAAAAGTTCGTACACCCTATCACCTTGACTGCGGCGCTTGCGTTCTATGCTTGTTCAGCCCTTTTATACGATATTCTTCATGTGATTAACTAATGTCGCGCCACTTTCCCTAACGAGGAAAGGTTCTGAAACGTATGTCTGAACGGCGAGAGCGAGTCATATAGGAAGAATCCCCACCCATCAGTTAGTATACAAATGTGTTTTTGTTTAGCAAGTCGTTAAATCAAAGGAGAAGGAGGTCCTTGAAGTTACAGTTGAATCGGCTGCTCAAGAATCCGGGCCCTTATACGCCCGCGACGCCTATACCTGCGAGTGGGTCGGAGTGCAGTGGATAGTGACGTTGCTTCATGCGAAGGAGGTCTGGGGTTCGACTTTCCTGCTCTGCTGCATTTTTGAATTTTATCTTATTGGTTGAGATTCGAGGGATTCTGACGTCACATCCATTTTCAGAGTTTTTTTTTGCCCAATTTCCAATTGGAATGCTGTGGTGTTCAACATAATGATGCATGAAGCACCACTGGGCACCTTACGGGTAGCGTATAGTAGCGTATAAAGACTACAGTCTGCTCACAGTCTGTTTCGATACATGGACCAATGTCCTCGGAAAAAGCCATCCTGTTCGGATCTTCAAAAGAAACCAAAATGTGATGTCGGAGGTGGTCCTAGTGAGAAACGAGGTCTGTGGATCCTGCAAATTGACCTAAACGGCCATCGATAAACTCTTTCCTTCATCTTTGCCTGGCACCTGGAAATCAGAGGTCTGCTGGAGGTTTTCTATAACCTAAACACCAACGGTGTCGCTGGAGTGGTGGCCCACCTGCTCACGCAGAAGTGTGGTCCACCTTTAGACAGGGAGCCTTCCAGAGAAGAAATCAACCTGGCCAAACGGATAGCCGGCATACTCAAGGACTTCAAAGCACGTCAACTTGAAGTTGATGAAGACAAACGGATGGAAGTGGTGGAAGAACAGGAAGAGGATTGGGATGCGCAACATGAACTGATAGACATGGAGAGGCAAGCAAGCACGTAAAGTTTTTCGGGTGAAACTCTTGACTCGGAGGAAAGGGTACGCCTTCAATTGGATTTCGTCTATGGAGCAGAGCTCATTGGTCCATGTATGGAAGCAAACTGTGAGGAGCTTGTTGGTTTTATATACGTTGTCCGTACTGTGCCCAGCGTTTCTGTTTCATGTACTTTGTGCATGTGTATCACAGGTGTTGAACGTTTATGCATCGTTGTGTTGAATAGGTTTCTTATTCACTTTTAGCTAAAAAATAGGACAGTAATAAACAAGTCGCACTATCTAGTCATTATCCACTACGCTCCGAGCCGCTCGGAGGCAGAGACACCGCTAGCGTACAAGACGCCCTGAACTCGTGAGGCGCCCATTCCATTGTAACTTCAAGGACCCCTTACCCCTTGTGTTTAACGGCATGGCAAACAAGAACCACATTTTTATACGAATTGAGGGGTTTTGATTCTTCTGACTCGCTCTTCCCTTCAGAGATACGCTTCAGACCCTTTCCTTGTAGGGTAAGGCTGGGGCAATAAGTTAAGGCCGGCGAGAAGACATACGTACCTACAGTAGATTTCAGTAATTTAAGGACAATGACCACAGATCTCCCTCGATAGAGAGCCTTCGGGCTCTCTTGTTGAGAGGGATCTCGGGCCGCTTGTCGCAGGGCCACGTGGAGCGTCCCCGGGTGGTGGATAGGGGAATTAAACGCGAACCAAATGCGACCGTGTACTGCCCAGAGACGCAGGTGGGATGCAGGGGATGGACTCCTTGCTCTTGCTGTGTCGGGTCGACGCGTTCCTTGTGCGTGGGAGCGGCATGTTCATGCACAGTGTGCATGGATGTGTCCGTGACTGTGCGGATTGTAACTGTGTCGGCCCGGCCAAAAGCTTGCACTCGGTAGACTGGGAGTACATGTAAGGCGATTCGAGGCCGCCTTAAGTCTCGCCCCGCCCCTTCGGGCAGTCTGGCTGGCTGCCCGGAGTACTTCGCCCGCACGACAGAGCCCGACTAGTTACCCGTGTGTACTCCAGTCAAAGACAGCAGCACTGAAAGGCCTCATTCCCCTGACAGCGAAAGAGCCCCCATTTCTGCAGCGATGGGAAGGACGAGTACGGAGAGGCTGCTAAAATCTCAGGGCCTAACCAGGCTGCGCAAATTGAGAAGGACTAGGATGACGATCTGTACTTACAACGCCCGCACGCTCGCAACGAAAGCATCCGACGAGGACCTGATGATGCAAGCCAGGAAGATCAAGAACGACGTCATCGGACTGACCGAGACGAGAAGACACTACCCCCTACACGCCGCCTACGACTCCGGAGAAGAACTGTTCCTCGGAACATGCGACAGCAGGGGAGTAGGCGGCGTTGGTGTCCTCGCCAACACGCACTTGGCCATGAACAGCGATTCGTACGAGTCTCTGACAAGCCGAATCGGACGTCTGCGACTGAAGCGATGTGGTTCCGTGCCAGCTTTGACTGTGTTCGTCGCGTATGTCCCAACATCCGAATACGACGACGAAGAGGTCGAAGCCTTTTAGTGGAGCTGGAGAAGTTCTATAAGGAAGATCACACCTTCTACAAGGTGATTGTCGGCGACTTCAACGCCAAGATCGGACCACGAAGGTCGCCGGAAGAACTTCACATCGGAACCCACGGTTTGGAGTGGAACGAGCAAGGTGAAATGCTGTCTGAGTTTATCATGTCGACCAAGACCATCCATGGAAGCTCACAGTTCCAGAAGCCTCCCTCTCTACGATGGACCTGGGAATCCCCCGGTGGCCAGTTCCACAACGAGATCGACCACATCATCTTGAATCGCAAGTATTGCGTGACCGACGTCTTCGTTGTCCCCAAGTTCTTCACGGGATCGGACCACCGCCTCCTTCGCGCAAGGTTCCGCTTTTCGCGCAAAGAAGAGAAGGCCGCGAAGTTCAAGAAGAGGAATCCCAGAACGACCATCAACTGGGGCCTCTACACCTCTCTTGCCGGCTTTTGGGAAGATACCGTTATGGACAACATCGACGAGGAATACGACCACTTCGTGCACCATTTCCGCGATAGGACTAAGGGAGCCGAGAGCTTTAAGACCACCAAGAGACGCCTGTCTCCGGAAACTCTCGAGCTTATACACCAGCGTAGAGCAGCACGAGCGTCAGACAACTGCCAGCTGACGCCCGGGCTTGCGAAGCTATGCAGAGCAGCAATAAAGGAAGATCTCAAGGAGAGAAGGGCGGAAGTGTTGACTGAAGCAGCAGAGGCTGGGTTGAGCATCCCCAATGCCCGCCGGAACTTCGCCAACTTCAATACCAAGATGACCGCTCTCCGACGTCCTGACGGAACTGTCACCTCTTCCAGAAGGGCCATGGAGAAGGTCATCCACGACTTCTACTCCGATCTCTTCGATAGCCACGTCCACCTGCGCCCACGCCATCTTCCGCAGGATGGATACGTCGTCCCCTCTGTTCTCCCTTCCGAGATCCGACACGCAATCTCGTCGGTGAAGAAACGTACAGCACCCGGCCCTGACAGGATCAGACCCGAATACCTGAAGGACCTCCCGCCAGCGCTCATCAACACCCTGGCGCGGCTCTTCACGCGCTACCTGTCGGAGTGCAAGGTTCCATCTCAGTGGAAAACCAGCAGGAGCGTCTTGCTGTACAAGAAGGGAGACGTGCACGACATTGGCAACTATCGCCCAATCTGCCTGCTGTCCGTAGTCTACAAGCTGTTCACTCGAGTGATCCTAAATAGGACCAGCAGAACGCTGGACGAAGGACAGCCATGCGAGCAAGCAGGATTTCGGAGAGGATTCAGCACGATCGACAACATACACACCATTACGAAGCTCATCGAAGTGTCGCGAGAGTATAAGCTGCCGCTGTGCCTTACGTTCATCGACCTGAAGAAGGCATTTGACTCTGTCGAAACTGAAGCGGTCATCGACGCCCTGCTCACTCAGAGTGTTCCTGCTCAGTACATCAGAGTCCTTCGAGAGCTGTACAGTGGATTCACGACCAAGGTCTCACCATTCTACAACGACGTCGTCATCGACGTAAAGAGGGGGGTTCGGCAGGGGGATACCATTTCCCCGAAGCTCTTCAGCGCCACCCTCGAAAACGTCATGCGGACAAGGGAAGATATGGGAGTGAAGGTCGATGGCCGGCAACTACATCATCTTCACTTCGCTGACGACATCGTGCTCATAACACCGAGCATCAGCCAGGCGGAGCAAATGCTGGCCGACTTCGATCGTGTATGTGGAAACGTTGGACTGCAGCTGAATCTTACGAAGACGATGTTCATGAGGAACGGACGTGTTTCTGATGCCCCATTCCCGCTCAACGGAACGAACATCTCGGAATGCTCCAGCTATGTGTATCTGGGTTGCGAAGTCAACTTGGCCAACGACCTAGCACCAGAGCTGAGCAGGAGGAAACGAGCGGCTTGGGGAGCTTTCAAGAGCGTCGAAGAAGTCGTGAAGAAGAAGATGAACGTCCGACTCCGTGCCCACCTATTCGAGTCTACCGTTCTTCCTGCCCTAACATACGCCTTAGAGACCTGGGCTATACGAAAGCAGGATGAATACGCGATCAGCGTCGCGCAGCGTGGAATCGAGAGGGCGATGCTCGGAGTGACACGACTCACGCAAGTGAGAGAAGGCCTCCGGAGTTCCGAACTTCGCCGACGTTGAAGGTCAGAGACGCTGTCGCGTGGGCCAAGTTGTCGAAAATTAGGTGGGCCGGCCACGTAATGCGCTTCGCAGACACCCGCTGGACGAGAGCCGTTACCGACTGGATTCCGCTGGATGTCAAGAGAACACCAGGACGCCCACCAACGCGTTGGTCGGACTTCTTCGTGAAAGCCCTGAACGACCGCTATGACGCTCTTCGTGTCCCTCGAGCGAGGAGGATCCATTGGAGCACTCTGGCACGCGACAGGGAAGAATAGAGACGCTGCTGGCGCCCGCTCGAGCAAGTCGATGATCAACGGGACGACAGGTGATACAGGTGAAGGATAATGCACAGATTCCGTTACGTAGCTTGAACAAGCAAAACATTGAGTCATCTCAAGACCTTCTTTCTGGAAGAAGAGATACACGAATTCAACTCACCTGGCCTTGAGTTAAGGAGATAAGGGGTAAAGATTTCATAATTCAATTCAGTATTTCTTCCTTTGCAGAGAACTCTAATACCGGAGGAGAGACGCTCATTCAGCAGCTCAATGCACTGTCCTCAGAATAACGGAAGGCTTGGTTAGCCAAGTCAGGGCCACTCATCAGTTTGGATTCGCTGCGGACGATGCAAGATTTGACTGTACTCTACTCCATATGGTAGCTTCCAGATCTGCGGATAGCTTAAACAACCTCAGCAGCGAATGACTTACTCAAGACAACGCTGTAGAGTATAGCAACTAAAGCTCTAACAAGGAAGGCGCATTTCGTCGAACTGAAGAAATCAGCCTCTAGGTGGCGGTGAAACGACTAGAAACATCATTTGCGTATGCAGCCACTGATATCTAAAATTACAATTGCGCACAAAGAGCATGAATATCTTTTTCATCAGAGGAGAGACGCTCATTCAGCAGCTCTAGAAACCGCACGTTAACGTTTATTAGAGACCATTGCTGTTTGTCTACTGATCAATCAAGCTCGCTCGGCGTCAGGTACATGGTGCAGTTTCTGCTGTTCTTGGTAGTTGGGAACAATGGACAAGCCTGGAACAGAAAGAAGTGGCGAATCAAATCTCCAACATCTGAAACGAAATATCACCTTCTCGGGACATGAAAGCGGTGCAAGAATGTCGGTGAAATTCACTGAAGTCTGCTTAGCTCCAACAGGCTGCACTATGGTGTTCCATAAATGCTTCCCCATGTTGCTGTGTCCGAACCTCGAAAAATGGAAGCAGTCCGGGGCAAAGAACCGTAGGTCCGCTTGGCCATTGCTCTGAAGTTTTCACAGGATACAGTACCAGTAGCAGTGGCGAAAGCCACTGCTACTGGTACTGTATCTTCAGCTAGCTTACTGTAATTGGTGGCTCCATGACTCTGGTAGTGAACGGCTGAATGACAAAAGTGAAGTCGTCCCCAGTGTCGAATATGCCTTCGTCTTCAATGCTTTGCTCGGCTGCCTAAATATGCACACTACACTTGTAACTTTGTTAGATGCGCTTCTCTAGGCGTGGTAGCGATATGAGTAACATTGTCAAGAATCCTACTATATATAAAGGAGCAGGCGTGTGTGTGTGTGTGTGTGTGTGTGTGTGTGTGTGTGTGTGTGTGTGTGTGTGTGTGTGTGTGTGTGTGTGTGTGTGTGTGTGTGTGTATGTGTGTGTATGTGTGTGTGTTTCCGTCACAACTGGAATGGAGGCACTGAGTAGCCGAACACGTCGGCAACCAAGCATGGCGAGCCGTCGACGTGCCGAACACGTCGGCAACCATGCATGGCGAGCCGTAGACGTGCCGAACACGTCGGCAACCGTGCATGGCGAGGCGTCGACGTGCCGAACACGTCGGCGACCGTGCATGGCGAGCCGTAGACGTGCCGATCACGTCGGCAAACGTGCCTGGGCATTTAGGTGACCATCGACGGGAGGCGTTGACAGCAGGGAAGGCAATCGATATCAATCGATATTATCGATTTTTTGTGGATGTCGTTCGGGTGGCACGAAACATCAGTCCCGGGGGTAATCAAGGTCGCTGAACACGAATCTGGAGTCGACCAATCGATATCGATCGATATTATCGATTTTTTGTGGACGTCGTTCGGGCGGCACGAAACTTCAGTCCCGGGGTAATCAAGGTCGCTGAACACGAATCCGAAGTTTGTTTCTGAACTGTCGATCGCCATCAATCGATATTGGGCACATTATCGTTTTTGTGGATGTCGTCCATTTTTTCGCTTTTTTCTAACTTGCCCTAATCGACGTAGTTAAGATGTTCTTCGTGAGGAAACCATGACATGGGTGGCAGCTACAATTGATGATGAGAAGTTATTGCCACGGCAAAGCCGTCAAGAAGCCGTCCGAGAGGCCGCACGGACGGCTGGTGTTTAGAATGAACGACACAATTTTTTACAAACTTGCTCCTTTTAGGACAAGTGGTAACAACTGGAAAATAGTATCCTCGCTAAAAAAGATTTTCTTCAGTGCTATACGTCCGTGATCTCAAGCCGAAGGATTCTGCGTAGTGCATATGTTGTCTCAGGTAGTTCTCATTGTTGTGTTCAAGTACTAGCATGCTTCGCAGAAGTTCAGTTTCTTTTTGTTTGGGGCAAAAATAATCAAAAAATGGCTTGCCATACGGTACAAAAGTAAGAGTAGAAAGATAAATTATCGAAACTTTTAATACTTTTGTTTGTTGCGTTTCACCTTATTCATTGGTGTGCATATGGCGAAAAGGCAGCAGGCGTCTGTGTGAATTGCATTAAGTTCCGTTCATCCGTAGTTCTGCATACTATTCCATCTTTCCGGAGACACTTCTCACAATACCTTGCAGGTAGGGCGCACCCTAAGTAGGTTGCTTAAAAGCGAGCTTCCTCTTCCACAGCAGGAACATGTTTGAAAAAGGCTCGAGAATGTATACCATTTTCGCTATTTAGCTAAAAGATGGGCAGTTGTTTGCAGTGGGTGAGTGAGTGTGTGTTTGTTTGTTTGCACAGAAGTGCTGAAGGAGTGCGTTGGGAGGAAGTATGGGGAAGGTGGGGGGGGGGGGGGGGGGGGGGGGGGGTTGTAGTTGTCATCAGTTGTCAACTGTTGTAGTTGTCGACAGGCGTCCATGTTCAGACGACATGTCACCAATGTCGCGCAAAGGACGCTCAGGTTGAGAAGAGGTGTCACCGATGTCGCGCTAGGGGTACCGGATTCACACGACGTGTCAACGATGTCGCGCAAAGCACGTTCAGGTTGAGAACACATGTCACCGTCGTTGTTCAACAGGCGCCCGTGTTCGAAAGAGGTGTCGCCGATGTCGCGCGAGGATTCCGGATTCAGACGACGTGTTACCAGTGAAGATGGGACCAGTAATGGGGATCGGTGAAGGGTTGACCACAAAAGGAGGGACCAGTGAAGGTAGGACCAGCAATGGGGACCGGCGAGGTGGGACCCAGTGAAGGGGGGGGGGGGGGGGGGGAGGAGATCGGTGAAGGAGGGGAGAGGGGTTCAGTGAAGATGGGACCGGTGAGGAAAGGACCAGTAATGGGGACCGGTGAAGGGGGGTAGAGTGGTCCAGGGAATGGTGGACCGGTGAAGGAGGGGAGGGGTCCAGTGAAGGGAGGACCGGTAGAATATTGACCAGCGAAGAGGGGACCAGATGAAGGGAGGACCGGTGAGGAAGGGACCAGTAATGGGGACCGGAGATGTGGGGGAGGGGCCCACAGGTCCGCTGAAGGGGGGACCGATAGAAGGTTGGCCAGTGAAAGAGAGAACCAGGTGAAGGAGGACCGGTGAGGAAGGTACCAGTAATGGGGACCGGTGAATGGGGGAGGGGGAAGGAGTTCAGTGACGGGGGGACCGGAAAAGGCTTGATGAACAAAAGGGGGACCAGTAATGGGGATCGGTGAAGGATAGGATGACCAGCGAAGAGGGGGCCAGTAAAGGGAGGTCCTGTGAGGGTGGGAGCAGTAGTAGGGACCGACGAAGGAGGAGGGGGGACCAGTGAAGGGTGAACAGGAATAGGGCTGACAATAAAGGGGAACCGGTGATAAGGGACCAGTTGATGGGGGTCCAGTGTAGGTGATGGACCTGTTTTGCCCTATTCCGCTATACCATTCTATATAGCAAAACCAGTTTTTTAATGAATGAGAGAAGGCCTAAAGAAGAGAAGAAGATGTTCGGATGTTCTATTTTCCGGGTTTGGGGCGAAGCCCCAACCAGACGTTTGGCGGCCGCCAGGCCGTTGAATGTCTGGTTTAAATTATATGCCATAAGTACATTCACAACTGTTCATCCGTTAGATTCTAAATACAATTTCATGGGTGCTCAGCGCTCTCAAAAAAAAAACACATTAACACTCAGTATTACTTCCCTGTTATTTTTTGGTTGGTAGAGCATGTGATACAGACCTCTGATGACGATAGGTGGACACTTATTCCCTACTTGTAGACTGGTGGCACCATGCGCTGCTAGTAATTGCTGCCGCTTTATACATTTCACTCATCTAAGTCGAGTTGGGAAACCTCATACTCTACCTAGTCAATAATCCTTCTAAAAATTTGCAACAAAATAAGGATAATAAGGATAAAGGACGGCGTTACTCAATCCCTTCTGGGATGCGCCAGCGCATTCTACTTCTACGGGATGTCGTGGAGGCGACATGAATGCGTATTTGGCCATACAATAACTTGCGGTGGCCAGCCGATGAACAAGTCAGCGCTTTATTCTTCCCAGACAAACCTGGTACCAATTCGCCGACCAAGGAGGGATGGAAGGCTTGGTTGGGCTGGGCGGGAAATCCGAATCAGGAACCTGGTATCGGGTGCACGCGGCAGTGGCGCCTCCTCCGACTGCGCTACACGCGCCCGGGTTTAAGGACTCAAAAAAATGAAACCTACCTTTTACTAGATGAATGCTGGAGATTATTGTGGTGGTGTTCATACCCTCCAATCAGACATACGCTTGAGACCCTTTCTGCCTAGAATTCTTAACGTCTGCTGGTTACGAAAGCGATGGTCCTCGCACCAACGTAACCTCGGTTGTTCGGTTAAGCGAAGTCGCTTCAACTGCGGCAGGTGTTAGCGTGCTCAGTGCACGTGTTGTACTTGATGGAGTGCTGTTTACGGCCGAAAGAACTTCCTGCGATGAAAATGACAGCGGACATTGTGCGAGGCAGAGCAGAAACTTGAAAATGCTCTTATTGTACCCGGGAAAATCAAGGTTCAGGCAGTAACGCACACAAAAATGGTTTTCTACCTGAAAATGAAAGACAATGTGGAGGTGGACATGACCGATGTTCAGAAGAATTCCGAGGAACCAAAAGCAGAACGCTAGTTTCTATCCGAAGTGACTCGCTTTCAATGGGATGGGGCAGTTGTTTTTTAATGTCGAAAGTGATACTTCTGCGCTCAACCTGATTTTGTTGGAGGTAATTGCTAGCTCTACTCCTGGCTTAAACGCTGGAGTTAACTGCGTTCTTGAACGGCGCCACAACTCACCATGTACTCCCAGCACACTTCATTGGTCTCCTTCGGATGGTACTCGCAGTTACATTCGTACAGGCTAAACGCTCGACATGTTAAATCTGTGTCCGTGAATAGCAAAAACAAAAGATTAAAAACAAACAAATGTAGCCCTTCGCAGAAGACTTTGAGCTTGTCCACGGGTCGAAGGAGTTCGATGTTGAAAATACTAGTTACTGATACGATGGTTCTGAAAATGAGCATGAGCATCAAGACTGTTTCTATTGAGTTTCTACTGAAACAGTCATATATTCTTAATCGCCATGGTAGCAGTAGTTTGTCATATAGGAGTTCAACCCGATTTCTTTGCAGTAAACTAAACTTCGTGTGGTATAAAATGGAGAGTTCAGCGGTCATTCCGATGTGCCTAGGATGTGGTGCAGTCGGGGTAGACCTGAATTCTCGCGCGCATGAGTGTAGCTTAAGGTTTAGATCGCCCCTAAGCTTGCCCTGCCACCCTGACAGTCGATCGTATGGTTTCTGACCGGTGTGAGAAAGCAAAAACGCTGAATTTACTCAATGCTTTCCCCACCTCCTGCTACTGCTTAGCCACTCCAGAGGAAACAACTGTGCAGTTCAGTACAGTTCACTCCTGATATCCCTTCTCTGCCTCCTTGCGCCCTTGCAATACAATCAGGTACAAGAAGAGCGTCCTACTGAAGGCATTATGTCAGCTGCAATGCATTGTCGAATAACGCCTTCAACTTTAGGAAGTTGTCGTCATATCGAGGTATTCAGTCAACTCACGGATGACAGATCTAAGCTTTGTGTAGGATGAAGGACAAAGGACGGCATTCTTAATCCCTCTTGGAATGCGCCACGCATTTTACTTCTACGAGATGTCATGGAGGCGGTTTGAATGCGCATTTGGCCATACAGTGACTTGCGGTGGCGAAGACAATGCTCTATGCTTCGTAGGCCCAAGGCTTGGTTGGTCTGAACCTGAACGAGGACCTGGTATCGGGTACACGCAACAGCCGGCACCTTTTCCGATTGAGCTACGCGCGCCCTCTAGGCTTTAGAATAAATATTAGTACAGTTGTCGTTACGGTAGCTGATAGAAGGCGCAAGACTCAAACAGCGATAGAATCTCCGAAAAACAGAGTGATTCAAGGGGCAGATTCTTTGTATATGTTTTCCGATTCCTGCGCACCGTTCAGGCACCTCTCTGACTACTATGATGCAGGCCTATCAAAGTGATGGAAATGTGGGGATTCAAATATACTGCGTGGTATAAAATATTCCATAGAAGGTTAAATTGCTCGCACCAAATCCTAAGGGAAAAATTCTTCAGCTAGGTAAACGGGTGCAGTGCGTCCTGAGAATGCCTCTACAATATTGACCGTTAGCCTGCACAGTGTAAAGCAGGCTATTATACACATCAGACACACATTACATTACGAAGGAAAAGCGAGCCGTGACTCTCCCCGTTCACTTTGCTTCATCGTGAACTGCGCTTGTCATTTTTGCACTGTCAATGTGTTCAAAATTACCTCGGTAGGTTTTCCTTCAGAATCTTCACCGCTCTCACCAGGTTGTTCTTGAAAGTTTGTGCTCCATGTGGGGACTAAATTCAATTCACGATAATGGTAAACGTCTTCCAATATAGTTCTAAAGACAACAATTTCTTAAGGGTGGATTATACCAATTTTAAACTAATAGATACACTGATTATACCACCAAGAGATACCTTCTCCTCAAAGTAACGCTTTTGAAATCAAACTGAACATCTTCCAAATCAAAACGAGCTCCCTCCACATTAAACAGAAAACTTTCTAAGAAGGTCAGAATAGTTAGTGTGGTTTTCTTTCAAGTTTTAATTCACCTGCCCAATTAGTGGACATGCTGTTTTTATAAAACTCCTATTTTTGAACAAATATGCCTGCAGTGTGTTTCGTAAGCAGGCATGAGAGGAGTTTTTCAGCATATTAAAAAGGATTGCGCCGTGTGCTCGTTCTCAATGTCGCGATTTTCACTCGATTGGTAGCAAATATTCTGTTTCCATGTGGTTTCACACTTGTAAATGATGCAACAAAAATACTTGTAAGAAATATACATGTCTTCACTTATACTATAGTTCATGCAGCATTTGTACAGTTAAAAATTGGATTTAAAAAAATAAAGTCGAAACGAGCAAATTAAAATTCAATTTAGCAATTTCATCTTTTAATACATTAAGCGATTGCTGTCTTATTCACTTTAAAACGAATTTTAACTCATTATTTTTCTCAATGGCGCGTTTGGCGAAGTCGGAGGACGTACCGGCTGTCGCGAGCACATGATACCGGGTTTCTGGTTAGGATTTCCAAACCAGGCCAACCAAACCTTCCATCTCTCCGGGGTCCGCAATTTGGTAGCAGACCTATCTAAGAAGGACTAAGCGCTGACGTGTTCATCAGCTGGCCACCCGCAATCGTTTTGTGGCCAAATTCGCATTCAAAACACCTCCACGACACCACGTAGGAAAGGAATGCGTAGCGCAGGATGGATTAACGCCGTCCTTCGTCCTTTTAAAAAATTTAAACAATGAAAATTTTATAAAATTATTATATCACATTCACTCGGAAAGCTGAATTACAAACAATTCAAAGAAAGCTATACCAAATTTTTCTTGATCAAAATATTACTCTAACCATCTTTAGAGTTTGCAGTTTAATCTTTATAATGGTTGTTTCGATTTGGAAGGTGCTCACTTTGATTTCAAATGCACCAATTTTGTACACAACGCGTCCAATTAACGTGAAAAGTGACTAATTTGACGTGAAAATGGTATTTTTAGATCGTTTGACTAAAATATTGCACAGAAAATGAATCCAGGCTGTGGAATTAAATCTGTAATTAAAAGGAGTTGTGGTTGTTATGAAAGGCTTACGTTTTTATTCTTGAAGTTGTCGTGGCAATAGTGGCACACGTCGTTTCCTCCGATGAAAATATTCACCAACTTCCAGTCATTCGCCACGTCAATCTAGAAAATGCAGAACGGTGCCCTGACGAAGAAATTCACGACATTAATTTCCTTGCTTAACAATATGTTCAAGAATAGTTGATGTTTAATAGTATCGAGGCCTTCGCTACTCTTCATCGGCAGTACTATCTATAGATGTCTTCAGATTCTTTTCGGAGTTCCCGTAACTCTGCAGAGTGCTCAGTGAAAGTAGAAAGCAAGCAGCACGGCAGGGCGTTTAGCTCTACTTAACACTTACCCTACGCTGGAACTCAGACTAGCCTGGTTGGATTATTCACTCAAAACGAGCGAATTGACAAGACCATTCCCTGAACATGCTATTAATCTGCTGTTTTTTGAGCTTCTTTGAGAATATGAGGAATATCTAGCCCAAACACCCAGAGTGCTCGTGCATTCCTGATCTGTTTTTCATCGCTGACTCATACTATATAATAATCAGCTAAGCGACGAGTCGTGAATTAGTCGTAAAATCGGTGGGGGAAAGGAAACTTCAGCCCTGGGGGTAATCGAGGTCGCTGAATTACGGACGCGAAAATAACGAACAATTCCCAGACGCTTTCAAACGCTCCTGAGATTCAGAAGACTGCCGAACACGTCGCCTGCTAAGGAGGGATCATTGAGGAAAACCAGTTCCAGTGATGGGGGACAGGTCCAGTCAGGCGGCACCAGTAGTGCTGAATCAGTACCAGTAATGGGGGATGAGTTCCGTAAGGAGGTGGAGGGGGCAACTAGTGGGGGACCCCACTGTAACGATCCCGCCTGGAAAAAAATTTGTTCAACACGGCATTGGGAGCAGAGGAAATTCTGTGACAATAAGGCTTCTCGTCGTGTGACCAAAATCGATCAGACGCTCAGTATCTGTCAAAAATATCGATTTTTGCCTGAGGTTGACCGTTTGAGGAGAGGAGTGAAGGTGCCTGCAGTCAGTGGAGGACCGTGCTGGAGACATCAGGAGGGTTGTCGAAGATTACCTAGTGGACAAAGACATTGATTAGCAGAAGCATCGACAACTCTGAACCGACTGGGGAGTCCGTCTATGCCGATGTTGATCGTAGTGGTCGAGGGGGTCTGGATGGTTTCATAACGTAAGACTGCTCACACTACTGTGTTCCTACCCTGGTCCTTAAGAAGTGGCCTTCATTCATATTTCAAATTTCCGTCTTTTACAACGAGCTGCGTCCCAAACCGACCACAGCACCTCAGAATGGTTACGCATCCGTTCGACGAGTCGTTCAGCCTGCATCGGAAGATCATGGGATTCACTGCCCGGAACAGCCATGTTCAACTTGGAGACCTTAAGCGAATTTGATCATTTGATAGAAAAATCGAAAATATCGAAATCGAAAATCGAAGATTGATCAAAACTGTGATTCTCCACTTATAGGCTAAAAAGCTGCCTAGGTTCTACCAAAGACCAATTCTCCTTCAACAAGTAGGCGAAGGTGGCTCTTGCTGGGGTGCTCTGTCACTTCCAAACCAAAGCTTTAATACTTGTGGAAGAAAAAGCGAACTAGAATCCTTGGTAAGTTTAGCTTTCAACTCAATGTTTGCAGATCTCGTGGTGTCAGTTGGAAAGCAAGAACCGAGTAGATTCCGTGAATTTCATACAAATATATGCAAGGAATACAATTGGAAGAAGCCGTGCAGTTACTGAAGGACGAGCAAGTCGCGCTCTACCGCGAAAAGAAAGAAGTTCGTGAGGAGTTGGCTCTACGTACTAGAGCTGTGAAGTTTTGCATTGTCCTTGTTCCGAAACCTCAAGCACATTAGCTGATGTGACCAACCAAGAACTATATACATATGTCACTTTCCGAAGTGGACTCGGAAAAGGAGAGCGTTCAATATAATACATATATTGCTGCTTTTAATAAACAGATTTTGCTTCACTATTTTAAAGTTGCAGTCGTACAAATCTCATAAAGAATCGTTTGGTCTTTCTAATATGTCTCCTCAGTCTCCTTTATTCAGAGATATATCTAGTATACTTGTGCTTTTTTAAAAATTTTCGAATGAACGAATATTCGAGTAACCCCATTTTTCGAATATTCGAAAAAATCGAATAATCGAATAAACTTTATTATAACTTAATACACCCGGTGCAAAATAGGTTCACCCCTGGTTTGTCCATTGGTCCCGAAGAACCCGCTGCCGAGGTCCAGTAATGTTACCATCGTATTCCTCACTATATAAAACTTCTATAGGAGAATTCTAAGCAGTTTATCTTATCAGTGCAGGATACCACGAACTTTAACTGAAAATTTAAGAAATGGAGACCGGTGCAAAATATAAGTTCGCTTCATAGAAAATCTGATTAATCACGAAAGTACCTACGAACAAGGTAAGATTAGTACTTCGTCACATTCTTCTATAGAGGCTTTCGATAGTGAGGAATACGACGGTAACCGCTGAGCATAGGCAGCGGATCCTTCGGGTACTAATGGACAAATCGGGGGTATCTATAATTTTGCACCGGGGTGTATTAATAAGGACGATGCGGTTTTTGTGTTAGCCAATTTTGTTTGATACCGTTTACTCACTTCAAAAGCGCATTGTGTAGGCTCAAGTAAATGTAGTAAAGTAAGTTCAACGACAACATTCGCCAGAGACAAAATAAAAGATTTGAATTCTTTAAAAAAAGCAAATAATGAAGATATTCAATATCTTCTCAGAACCGTTGACAATACTCGTTAAATGGCAAGACATGAGGTCTTTTTTCCTGCAAACAAAATCCTACTAAAAAAATTCCTACAGAAATAAGTGTGCAAAACATCTACGCACAAGTGCAAACCTTTGCGAAAAAACCCGTTCACTCCATTTGTTCATTTCATTATCTCACAGGAATCGTCAGCCAATCAAATTGTAGAGTTATACGACATTTTCAGTCGAAATTCAACGTTTTTGAAATAAATTTCAACGCTCTTCTGGAATCTTCCCCGTGTAACAACGTTGAATTTGATCTGAAAAACCTTGAATTTCAACTGAAAATGGTATATAGTCGTGTCATATATGCAAACTGTGAGCTTCAGTCCCGAAGTAATCGAGGTCGCTGAACACGAATCTTGAGTTAGTTTTTGCAGTAACGGTTGCCATCAAGAGATATTAATCAAATTATCGATTTTTCGTAAATATCACTCAACAAGATCGAAACTTCAGGCCTGAGGTAGTCGAGGTCACTGAACACGAATCTGAATTCATTTTCTAATTTTCCGTCGAAATTTGTGTTTATTGTGCAAATTCCAAGTATTCAAGTGTATGACATCGATGACAGTCGTGGTCGCAGAGAACGCAAATGTGAAGTTAGATTTTGAAAATATCGACGAAGACCGGTCATACAATTGATTCGCCTCAACGAATTCCCCATAGAAAATCAATAGCTCGAGCAACTTCAACCGATAATTTCAAAAACGAACTTCAAATTTGTGTTTAGCAAGATCGACGAGACCCCAGCGGCTGAAGCTTCGGACCGCAGTCGATCGCCATCAACTGCGGTCAGTATCGCCAATACGCCATTTCCCCACGCCAGTTGTGATGGACTGATGGAGACACGCACGCACACACACTACCCTTCTATGTATAGTAGGATACTGAATGCGTTTTCGTTACGGTGAGCTCCTCGACAGTGTGCTACCGAAAACAATCGTCACCGAAATGAACGCCGCTCGCAAAAATAATCATTATGCCACATTCGAAACAACCACGTATTCAAAATTCGAATATTATTCGAATTTTCGCACCTCGAATAATCGAATTCTAATAATTATTCGAATTTTCAAACCTCGAATAATCGAATTCGAATAATTATTCGAAATCGCAAACCTCGAAAAATCGAATTCGAATAATTATTCGAATTTGGAAAACTCGAATAATCGAATTCGAATAATTATTCGAATTTACGGAACTCGAATAATCGAATAATCGAAAATCGAATTCGAATAATTATTCGAATTTGCCAAACTCGAGTAATCGAATTCGAATAATTATTCGAATTTACGGAACTCGAATAATCGAATAATCGAAAATCGAATTCGAATAAATTATTCGAATAATTATTTGAATTCGATTATTCGAGCACAAGTATAATATATAGACTGCGTAAGGTGCGTAAAGAGCAATCATGCAACCACAAAGGCACCTAAAAGGCCTAGAATATCTACATATGTATGTAGTAGTGATGCTTCCACAAATCTCCACAGTAATCAGTACAAATACGATAAAAATACTTGAGATTAGTGTTAATCTGTAAGATACTCAGTGTTACAAAGGTCTTTTATTATTGTACATAATTAAGGAAAAATTTCACTTGCACCTTGTAGAATTTCATTAAAGGCATGCCAGAGCCGCCATTCTGGGTTCATTTATAAGAAATTGGATAAAGTTAAAGTTGAAAAAAGCAAGAAAAAATGAACAAATGCTAATTCAATCAATCATGGACTGCTCTTGCTGCCGCCGCCTTCACATACACACACACACACATATATAAGTTTCATACATTCTGCACACCACCCATGCCATCTCATTCTCCGTACCGACGTCTTTCGCTCGTGCGTTTCATTATGCGCACTTCCTTTCTATGCTACCGCCTGAGGAGCTCACCAGTTTAAAGAGGCCTTTGAGATAGAGGACCCTCCTGGGATCGTGTGCTTAGAAGGTCGACTTAGACTTGGCACATATTATAATTCGCATGCAAAACGTCCTCGCGGAAAGAATTTTATACAAGCTTTATGCTCTTTTTGAGATTTCAACAGCCTTTACAAGTTATTTTCTTCCACTATAAGAAACAAGGGTGGGCTACTCTTCGGCAATAGCAAATACCAGTCTAAATACTTGACACCTTTTTTCAGCCTTCTTCCATAGCCAATCGTAGAACCCTTATTGTCTGTCTGTTTTTCTGCAATCTTGCTGTTATTGGCTAAAATAAATATAATAATAATAATTAATATTAACGGCACAGCAATATACTCATCATGGTCCTGTCTCCAATTATCTGCTTCCTCCTCTTCATATTACCACTACCTCAACTCGTTCATAACACCTCTCCTTCCACATTTGCATTTGCAGCGAACTTGCAACGATCTCAATCTATCTAATTTCAAACTAGAATTTAAACAATACTCACAAAAGGATTGAAAACCCCTCAAACCGATCCATACCGTATGTCATGTAATCTGGCTTAATCTACAGTAATTGTTTTGTTTATTTATGGCACACAGTTTGTGTACTAACAATATAAATAAATAATTAAATAAATAAATGTTTCAGACGTTGCTCCACTTCCTTCTCCGCGTTTCGTAATCCAGTTTCGCGGATTTCTGCGCATTCGTTCTATAGAAACTACTTTTTTAACTGCGCCAAAAACCATCGATCTGCGGCTAATACGGCGTCTGTCATGACCATGAATCACAAAAGGGTACATAGGCATAGCTACGAACCAGAGAAGCTTCTTGCTCGCCGCCAGCTTCTGTGTGAGTCCCGAACTGAGCTTGTATCGCGTTGTATCTAATCGTTTTGAAGTTTTGAACATAACGTTCCTCTACGTATCACGTTCGAATGCGAGCAGTGTTATGTCCAGCTCGTTTCAACCGGTGTCGGTTTGTATTGCTGTAAAGGTAGGTTGGCCGGTTCCCGAAAAGCACTGCATCACATTGGGAGTCACGCTCAATCCAGAATAGTTCTACAAAAAGGGACTGTACTACGTTGAGTAGAATGTCCCCTTGCTGCTTTAGCTTTTGCGCACTCTCATTACAGTACCGGACATACCCCTTCGTCCAATCAGCACAAGCGATCCGAAAGATGAAGAGCGGCGCAAAAAGAGCGCCGGTGCGCGCCGTTTCCCAGAGTGCCGTTAAGCTGACGGAAGGAACCTATCCACGCCCATTCGATTGATTTTGTCGGGCCAATATGCATTGTTCACATAGCGCCATGTCGGTAGCTAGTTCCAAACAGTAGACCATGCTCGTCCAAACGCGTGAATAGGCTCCTGCTATCAGCCCATCAGCCTAGAGTCACTTTGCGAGCGGTCGCGCCGACTCGATTGATTCTGCCGGGTCTATATGCATTGTTCACAGAGCGCGCCATACGAGCATTTAGTTCCAAGCAGTAGGTCCTGCTCGTTCAAACGCGTGGATAGGCTCCTTCCATCAGCTTAAAGTCTGGAAGTTGAAGGTGTGGCGTCCTACCGCGACTTGCCTCAGACGCGACGCGTGGCGAGCGGAAAACGGCGCTCTCCGGCGCTCTTTTGCACCGCTCTTCATCTTTCACGCCGCTTGTGCTGGTTGGACGAAGCGACATGTCCGGTACTGTATAGAATAAAAACTGAACCAAGTGGTAAAAAGTAATTTTGAACAACTATAAATTGCGAGCTTTACAAGATCCAAAGCTGCGTCACCTCCCATTTGTCCCACTTGCCAGTGCCAGTTGAATAGCCGAATACGTTCGGGTTGAACTTTTTGAGCACATCTGAAGGGTTCTGTTTTCAGCTAAACGAGTGTTTTCGCAAAAGAACTTCAGTGAGTCAATCTACACAATTGAAATGAATAATTGAGCAGAAATAAGTACTTGGTACTGTGATGTGTTCCTCCAGAGTCTTGTCACCTCCGATTTGAAAGGCTAGTCCACGCCACTCTTTCAGAAGCCCTAATGGCTGACGAGCATCTGCACCGTTTCCTGCCTGAAAAAATGCTAACGTGCTATTCGAATGCTTAACACTCGTCTGTCACACAGCTATGAAGGAAGCATACAAAACACTTCGACTTCTCTGCGGGAACTGTGAAAAAGCATGGCCACAACTTCAAGAGAATAACATTAAGCTGAAGCGAACGAATACGAGGTATGAAGGATTTCATTGTAAAACTCTGCAAAATTCACTGACCGACATCGAATCACCAAGAGCCGCCACAACATTGATATCAGCAAACCGAACACTGTGCACACTTGTTGGGACTGTTTTACTTCTGAAAGTCACAGGCTTCTCGCCAAGTGCAGTCACCGTGCCTTTCAAATCTGCAGTTTTCTCCTTGAAGCACCGGAACTCTATTAGAACCGAACTCGCTTTCTCATCGAAGTTATCCCCATAACCTCTCTCAAACCTTTCATCTTATCAAGATGATTGTCAAGAATTAAAAACGACATTACCAGAAAAGGAGCTCTAATCTTAAGCGATTTTCTTCCGCCGTTTCTTAAGTGCATTTTTACATATTTCTCGCTTTGTATTTATACTGAATATGGTTTTCTGATATTTACGCTTTCAAGAGAAACAACTTCTTGTTGTAAAGAGTAAAGGATGAGTTGTTCAATCCTGGTTTGGAATGTGCCATGCCTCCCGCTTATGTGAGATTTGTTGGAGGCGATTTCCATGCGCACTTGGCCAATACGATGACTTGCGGTGGCCGGTAGATCGGCAAGTCAGTTTTCGATTTTTCCCAAACAAGCCTCTCGCTCCCCAAGCCGCTCGTTTCCTGCTCAGCTCTGGTGCTAGGTCGTTGGCCATGTTGACTTCGCGACCTAGATACATGTAGCTGGAGCATTCGGAGTTGTTCGTTCCGTCGAGCGAGAATGGGGCACAGGACTCGTCCGCTTCTCATCATCGTCGTCTTCGCAGGATTCAACTGCGGTCCAGCGTTCCCACACGGTCGAGGTCGGTCTGCACTCGCTCTGGCTAATGTTTCACTCAGTGTAACGAGCATAATGGCCTGCTGCACGCACCTAGCCAAAAAAGAACATCGGAGCGAGAGCAAGGGAGCGGTGTAGGTGGGTCCCATCAGTGACCACTTCCCTTCGCTCTCGACGGGCTGAAATGTGTGCAGTACAACTTCATCGAACCGGCGAATATGTACATATAAGCTTGATGTCACGAAATATGGTCAGCTAACGACTGCGCTTGTTTAAAGTGAGCCGCGGTTGCAAGGTTTACCCGATATGTTGTCACAAAATCAACCAACGGCCATCATCGCTTTCTTCGCTTCAACGAAAAGAAAATTTGTAATATCAAGAAAGATCTAACTGAAACTGGGGAGCTTTCCTTTTTGTTGCCTCTATTTACTACACCATTTTTAAAACTATGCGAAATTTAGACCAACTTGGCCATAACGGATGGGTCGCACGTCCACTGCTTCACTCCGAGATCGGGTAGCGGACTCAGGGCAGCCACTACCGCGATTGTAGTGTGCAAGAGGAGGACCACTAAAGAATAGAAGTTATTAGTCTTCACTTTCAGCAGCAGTTGTGTGCGGAACCACTTTCGTGAAACTGAATCTGACCAAAACTGTATGCGAGCCGTTTCAAAAGGCTAAGGCTTAAAGCTCCTGATTCTCATAAAATATCACAGTACCCAGCTATTTGAGAGAATTTTCAATATTTTTGATGCAGTAGATCACAATGCAAACGGAGTATTCAGTAGTTTATCCCACACGCTCAACGGCTGCATAAACAGAACCTTAACGTCTTTGGTAAGCTCCCACTTCGTTATAGCTCTTGAGGAACGAAGAAATTGTTGATGCACCATCAACAGCGGTAACACACGACCAGTTAGGGGTAAGTTTGGAAGATTACCGTAAAACATTTCCTCCGGGGCGAAAGGATCTCTGGTGTGGCGAGAACTGATAAGGAGGTGCCATTAATCACTTTTATGTGTTTGAGATACCAGATATTCACAGAAAAACCCCTCCTTGATTTTGGCGACCGCTAAGGAACTCAATGATAAAACATATCAGCGATAACGGTGGCTTCTTTTAATTTCTTCTATGTTTCGTCTGCTGATAAATTTGAATGGTCATCGGATTCTTTCTTAGCAGTGACATATCAAAAGTAGAAACAACAGCAGTGGAGGCTTGATTACATTAACGTTGGTAGATGCCTGATCAGCCAGATAAACAAGGTGTTCCTATTAGTCAGTGATAACAGAAACTCTGGCTGTTGAACGTATAAATTCCTTAGCTGACCAGTAAATAACCCGATTAATGCCTCTCCAATTTTTCAGTCTTTAGGCGGTGATGTCGGCTCAACGTTTCCCCTAGCACCTGAGAAAACGGTATTTATGAGGATGGGTAAATCTGATTATGACGCCAACTATAGCATCAAAAATCACTCATTAACTCCCGTTTCTCGCGTCAACGATTTAGGATTTCACTACGACAATAAGCTTGACTTCTCCGAGCACTACAAAATGATTTACAATAAAGCATCTTCTCGAACATTCCTTATATTCAAAGCTCTCTCTATAGTGGATCAGGAAATGCTTCTTAGGGCTTACAAGTCATACATTCGCCCGCCCTATTGTGGTGTATGGTTCACCAGTCTTTTCTCCTTCGAAATCAAAAGACATCGCTCTTCTTGAAAAGGTGCAAGACAATTTCACTCGCAAATTATTTTTTAGGATAGCTTGTAGTAGATCTATAAGAGCTCCTCGTCCTGTAGCTAGAAATAGCGAATATAAGTTGCATTCCTTAGTCTCTCGTCGTAAACTTACTGATGTCTGTGTGGTTTTCAAACTCTTGACTGGCCTAATTGATGTAGATGCTTCAAAATTCTATCGTATAATAATATCTAGAACTAGGGCAGCTCAGAAAAAATATCTTACGGTGTACCCAAAACGAATACCAGGTCATGTAGTTTCACGTGTAGAGCTGGTTCCAGCTTTATCTCGCTAAGCTCCTGTGTCCCTCGATCGTCGGCACATTACAGGCTGTTCAAGCACATGGCTAGAAACAAGCTTTTACATTTCTAGATTTTGCAGTTGTTCTTCCTGTATTGGTGATTTGTATTGTACTACATCCTATATTACGTATGCCTTATGCATCGTACGGAAATAAATAAATAAATAAAACGTTTCATGAGGAAGCCTACTTGTATATAGCACAGTGGTTTATAAACTGTTGTTCAAATGAAAGTATCAGCAAAGCGCAACATCAAGAAGCAAGAGCTACAAAACATCGTCCAAAGGGCACTTGTGCATAAGTAAAACAAGTGGGCCACCCGAACGGCATACTGGACCGACATAAGTATACGATTGCATACGTTAGTTAAGTTCAACAGTCTAGGAACCTTTCGTTTATCCGGTCTCACGATGTTTCTAAGGAGTCCCATGTAATCGGATCAATAAGAACGTTATAAACATTCAAGCAGTGTACCCATTTTTGGAACACTCTGCATTGAATGCTTCCATCACTTCGCTACGTGTTTTTAAAGAGTGTGAACGCAGGCATCTCGGAAGACCGAACAGGGCCTTAATTGAACAATACTGTTGGAGCTCTTCATCGCCAGCCTCAAGAACGCCATGCGCGAACTAAGATGGGAAGACATGGGAGTGAAGGTCGACGGCCGGCAACTGCAGCATCTTCGCTTCGCTGGCGACATCGTGCTCACAACACCTAGCATTAGCCAGGCAGAGCGAATACTGACCGACTTTGACCGTGTGTGTGAGAACATTGAACTGCAGCTGAATCTTGCGAAGACGATGCTCATGAGGAACAGACGTTTCTGATGCCCCATTCTCGCTCAACGGAAGGAGTATCCCCGAATGCTCCAGCTTCGTGTATCTAGGTCCCGAAGTCAACGTAGCAAACGACCTAGAGCCGGAGCTGGGCAGGAGAAAACGATCGGCTCGGGGAGCTTTCGAGGACGTCGAAGAAGTCGTCAAGAAGAGGAAGCAGGTGCAGCTCCGTGCTCACCTGTTCGCCTCCACTGTTCTTTTTGCGCTAACATAGTGAGAGAAGTCCAAATCATCGAAAATTATGTGGGCCGGTACGTAGTGCATTTTGCAGACACCCGCTAGAGAAAAACCTTCGCAAACTGGATTCCGCGGAAAGTCAAGAGCACATCAGGACCCCTACCAACGCGTTGGTCGGACTTCTTCGTGAAAGCCCTGAACGAACGATAACGCTCTGACGCTCTTCGTGTCCCTCCATCGAGGAGCATCCACTTGCCACTTGCATGCGGCAGGGACGATGGAGACGCTGCTGGCGCCCGCTCGAGATGCTCGATGATCAACGGAACGACCGGTGATACTGTTAGAACTATGGGGAATTGCTACTGGACATTCTGAGAAGGACAATACAACATAAAATATGGAATAAGTATATAATAGGATCTTATTACAATAAATAAATAAATAAATAATTCAAATCAGTTTCTTTAAGCCTCAATTGGCTAGTATCGAGGTTGTAAGCTGACACAACGATGTTTTGTTGCGATCAAAACTTCTAGCGCCAGGCGGGACTCGAACCCGCACCTCCCTCTGACCGGGCCGGAATGCTCTACGCCATTATATCACCGGCGCCGGTTGATCGAACGCAACATCCGCACCTCGTGGGACCGATCAGCACCCACCCGTATCCGGGAAGGGCTGGCCGCTGATATCAGCATGGGACCAGTTAAGCTGATGGTCTTGGTAGAAACAATTCAAATCAGTTTCTTTAATCATCGTTGTGTCAGCTTACAATAAATAAATAGTAAATAGTAGGAGAGTGACGGAGAAGAGACACCGGCTGTCGTGTGCTCTCCGAATTAATGTTCTTGAATCGGACCCAACCCAGGCCAACTAAGCTTTCCATCGCCCAGTGTAAATGAAATGATATCAACCTTGCCTTACATGGAGTACCACCACAGCGTACACCAAGCACGCACTAAACTTGCAGAAATAGAATTCGTGTTGCATCCCATACATGGTCTGATTGACGACCTCCTTAATCGTTTTATCTTTTGAATAAATGACACGCCTGCTTCCCTAGCTCCTGCCGACCAATGTATTTTTGTAACACAATTACCCTGCAGCTTTGCCGCCATGGCAGGATGCGTAATGCATCTCATAGTGGGACCGACTAATGTTGATGTCAGTCATTTGTTCTGTAGCATTTATAGCGCAAAAGAAAAGAAGGCAATTTTGAAATTTGGATACCATACGTCACTAGGAAGCAGTACCTCATTGCGTCCGCTTCCCCAAGATATGATGCTTCGTTGGGTGAAGCTCTTGCTTTTCCCTGTCATGTAGTGCACAATCAAGAAGCAGCTACGTTCTGACAGATTCAGAGTCGTCCTCATCATTTCTAGAGTAACAACAAAGCCAGAATGCTCAACTAGTGAGATACACAGCAAGCGGAACAATACCCTGAAACGTAAGTTTAAAGCAACAGCCCAACGATTCAAGTCAGTTTCTTTTAAGGCGACTTTAGTGGCTAGTATCGAGGTTATAAATTCTCACGACTTTTTATTGCGATCAAAACTCAAGCGCCAGGTGCGACTTGAACTTGCATCTCCTGCTGACCGGGTGGAAATGTTCTACGCCACTACACCACCGCCGCTGTTTGATCGAACACAACATCCACATTTCGTAGGACCCGTCAGTACTCGTCCCTATATCGGGATGAGCCGGTCACTAATATCAGCATGGAACCAGTTAAGCTGAAGGTCTTGATAGAAAGGTTGCAAGTCAGTTGCTGTCAGCCTCAAATGGGAGTCCCGCCTAACGCTATAGTATTGAACAGCCTAACGGTTCAGCTCGCACAATCAAATAAAGGAAGAGAACTCTGAATGAGCTAGTTGGATGCAATCGAACTCTCCCACATCCAATTTGTATCAAGCTTTCCTCCATCCGTATATCACCACCGAGAACATTCGATAGTGCTAGACCAACTTGCTTAATCATTGCTTCACACCATATAAAGAATAAGAGATCAATGAGGCGCTAGCCAGTCCCTTTGTGGAATGCACCACGCATTCTAGGTACTTATGCGCCCTGTAGGAGATACGATTTGGATACGTATTTGGTCGATACAGGGTTTGCGGTGGCTACCAAATGACGAGTCAGTGTCGTATCCTTTCCATATAGGTCTGATACCAATCGGCACCAGAGGGAAGGAATTCTTCGTCGGTTCAGCCCGAACTAAGAACATCAATTCGGGTTGACAACCTGCGTTCCCTCCAACTGCGCTACACGCAGTGGACTTCTCCTTCCTGAAACCCTTCACGCGGTACACATCAACCAGTGGATCTTCCTCGAAACTTGTTCTTTATAGTTTATTCATCAAGGAAATTGGGTTCAGAGGTGTAGGCATGGTTTGGCCACTGCGTAGTGACTACTGCGCCAATTCGCATGCCGCTTATGCAAACATCCAGTTGTCCTTGACGTTCGAAGTTCGACATGTGAACAGATGTTCTTCTGAATCTGCCGTTTCCGCAGCACGCCTCCGTGTTCAATTTGCTCTTGTATAGTCACACGGATCTCTGCCGACGGCCTGTCGCTGTCGCTGCATTCACGCCATGACCGCATCACCCCACTCCTCACGTGTTCCCATTCGATATGCAAGCTGTGCAACGCAGGAGGCCAGTGCTTGTGCCGATGGATGGCATCTGGGTGTAGTAGCCGTCAATCTTCCTCCGTCTGCAGTTCGTTTCCAGCATAGACGACATCGACCACAAATGGTTCTTTCTTGGAAATGTCTTCGAAACTGTCTATGCGCCTTAAGAGCGAGATACCATGCTTTTTGTAAAATAACATGAGCAGTGAAAGGACGTTAGGAATACGTTTAGTGGTCTTCGACTCCAATTCAGGTTAAATCATCTGCCGCCTGCTGGTTTCCAACAGATTGCCTCGTTATCTGCTACCACAATTATCTAAACCTTGTGCCCCTTGTAACATTGTGCCAAATAGGAGGTTTCTGGGTGAAATCTATTACGGCTTGACGTTCCGATCGAATCGTCGCCTGCATGGATCCACCGCTGTTTCCATGTTGACCAGCAAGATCGAATGAATATTTATATTCGGTTCCCTTCTACTGTTGAGCCAGGAGGCTGCAACTACGTCCAGTTTGCGATGGATCTGTGCTACTCTGAAGACGGTGATTTAATCAAAATGTCAAGCGATGCAGAGGCCTATCTATTTAGAATAAAACCGCGTGTTGGGCGCAAAATTATTAACGACACGCGTTAACTGCCAGCCACTACGTAGACAACAACTTCAGGCGAATCAGTGATCAACAACGCCTTCTTCTCCTGCGAGCAGTCCAGAGAGCCTAAATGAGTCGACAGTAATTCATGCCTTAGCAGCGAAAAGCATCACGCTTTCGTTTGGTGGGCACTGCTAAAATACTACCTCACTGCATTTACTGACCCGAGTACAGACAACCAGCAATATTAGTATCAAATCGCTGTTTTGTTCACATTTCAGCAAAATTTCGACAAATACTTTATCAAAGCAATCCGAAACAAATAAAGTCCCGCATTAAATAAAGGTCAGGTAGTCACAACAAGTATAGTGTTAGCTCATCTACTAAATGTTCGACTTTCTCTTTATGGTATCTGCCAACAGTTTTATGACCTTCTCGATCTTCGTTTTGTCAGAGTTGCCACCAAACGTCCCAATTCGCCACAGCTTTCCCACCGTCGGTCCTAGGCCTCCGGCTATCTGAACAGGCATACCATTAGAAGGCTATATAACTGCCAGTTTCCACCTCAAGCCGTACACCTACCTCTGTACCCTGCCTCATCATCTCTTCCATCACTCCTTTCCAGTCCACGCCCGGCGGCACTTTCACGGTGGTCAGACAGGGTAACCGCCACTTCTGAAAGCATGAAAAAACACCCTTAAGCTGCATTAAAAAGTACAGCATGTAAGTGTTAGATTTTTGCATTTATGGTTAGATATTTGCTACCAGTAGTGGACAGGCATGTGTAGGTGCAAAAACGCTTTCCTGCCAGTGTCACTGCTTTGCACTTGTCTTCTGCAACGCACTACCTAACACGAGGGTGATCCGATAACAGCCACGACAGATCTGGCCACTCTCGAGTGCAGGGCACACTGCCCAAAAAAGCAACGTCGGAAGGGAGAGAACGACGCCGATAAGCACCGGTGGTAGCGCAATAGCAGTCAAAATCAGGGAGCAAAACCCTTTCTTGAACGCCCCGTATTGTACTTGTGATTCCTTGTCAGGAAAAAGCACAGTTCGAGCCTATTTCAGGTCTTACCCCCCCCCCATCCTATTTATCTATAGGTCAGCATTTTCAACATGGAACACGTTAGGAGACATCTGCAGAGTAGCAAAGCGTTTTTCAACCTGTTGGTCAGCTAACCTCTTGCTCAACAAAGCACTCGAGTCCGGCTTCTTTCAGCTTCTCGTACAGGAACTTCGCATTCTCCGCATGTCTTCGCACACCTTCGTCCACACCTTCCTTTGCGACCACGGCTAGCGCGCTTCGCAGCGCATACACACTAGATATTGGAGCGGTGTGATGGTACCTGTAAGCAAAGGTTCGAGAGCCTACTCACCTGCAGTCGGCTTTTTCAGGATGAATTAACCGAATCACACGAAATGATTATTGATGGCATATTCGCGTCCTTTACCATTGCAGCGCTTCTTCTCCTATCTTAAGAAAGAGTGACTGATAAATGTGTACTTGAGAGAACTCGAACTAATGCGAAGAATGCCAGTTGTCAGTTGATTTAACATAGTTTTCCAGCCTGAACTGAATTCTTTCAAACGGCCCGGCTGTTAAAGGTGTTCCGAAGCAACCGAGTTTTCGAATAAACGAATTTTTCAAGTAAGGCTAAAAGCATAACTTTTGATTTCTATTCTAGGAATGCATGCTATGACGGATGAAAATTGAGCTGCGGAGCCAAGATTGTTGATCGAATTTTATATTATTCTGTCTTATTGTAGCTTCACATTACTCTTTTCAAGTGTTGTGACCCAAAGTGGTTCGTGATAAATAGATTCTCCAATACCGCTCGTTTTTTTTTTAGATTCTGGAAACGGTTGTGCAAAAACGTCCACTGAGCAATTAACGTCGGTTAACAATTTGGGTCTCACTGCTCGAAGTTCCCATCAGTCATTCCACAATGTCATGCCGAGATTTAGCGACAGTCGAACATGGAATATATGCACTACGAGATTTGTTACTGAGAAATCATGCATCCAGTGGCGTTCACTTGCGAACACATACGTTTTTAGACTATCGTGCGAGAACCTTTTAGTTTGTTAAAAAGTCGGACTATCTTTGGAAGCGTAGCAAAACGGCCCACATTTAATTTTAGTAATATGTATAAGGTGCTATTAAATATAAAAACGAAGACGTCATCACGATTTTTAAACGTTGGCGTGAGCTTTTAAAACTTATTCTATAAAAGCCAGTTCGATTAATCAAAAACGTCAGGAAGGCGCAACGTTCCCTCCACCGAATTCAGCATTTTTTCGCATGGTCGAAAAATTTTTGCAGCACCCACACACGGTATTTATTAGGTTGGTGAAGAAGATTTGCAGCACAGCGTAATTTTTTTTTCAAAAGTTTATTGCTTCTTTTGTGAGCGACTTCAATCTATTAGGTTGTAACGAAATAAATGGCACTGAACCACTGTAAATTTAAACAGTTAATATCTCGGCATGTAGGCAACTTTAATAATCGAAATAAAAACCTTCTGATTCTACACATCTTTGCCAACGTGACACAAGCTTTTTTATCCCAGTAGCATAAAAATCAGAAGTTCTGGAATTGACGAAATCTTCGAAGGCACTTTCGGCATCCTGTTGGTATTTGAATATTTTCCCTATTTTCCCTACCAAGAAGTCGGCATGTAGGCAACTTTAATAATCGAAATAAAAACCTTCTGATTCTACACATCTTTGCCAACGTGACACAAGCTTTTTTATCCCAGTAGCATAAAAATCAGAAGTTCTGGAATTGACGAAATCTTCGAAGGCACTTTCGGCATCCTGTTGGTATTTGAATATTTTCCCTATTTTCCCTACCAAGAAGTCGCCAAGATGCTTGAAGAAATGGTAGTCTGTTGGGGAGAGGTCGGGAGAAAACGGAGGATGTGGTAGAGTTTCAATGCTCAGCTCATTCAATTTCTGCAACGTCATTCGTGCTACATGGGGGCGAGCATTGTCGTGCAGAAGGAGAACTCGCCTTCGGTTTACCAAGGCCGGCCGGATATCCTTCAACTTTTCCATCATTTCTTCAATTTCAATGCAGTACTTCTCTGTCGTGATGGATTCACCGGGAAGGAGGAAGCTGTGGCGGATAATTCCCAGAGAACACCACCATACTGTCACCATTACTTTCTTTTGGTGCAATTCCGGCTTCGCAAAAACCTTGGGGCTCTCATCGCTGTCCACCCACTGTGCCGATCGTCGCCTGTTGTCGTACGTTATCCATTTCTCGTCACAGGTTACGATGCGATCAAGGAATGGGTCCGTTTCGTTCCGTAGAAGCAGTGCGGACGAGATCTCATATCGTCGGTTTCTTTGCTCCTCGGACAGCTCGTGAGGCACCCATCTTTCCAGCTTTTTGGACTTTCCAATTTCCTTCAGATTCCGGGCAGCTGTGTTGTGACTGACGCCAGGAACCTTCGCTATCTCCCTGGTACCTTTGTGTGGATCCCCCTCTACCACATCTCTCAGCTTGTCCTCATCAACATCACTATGCCTCCCACGACCTTCATGTTCTTCCAAGCTCTCATCTCCATTCCGGAACTTCTGATACCAACGATACGCCGTCCGAATTGTGGAACATCCTTGACCGAATGCGGCGTTGATCTTCTCGTCCGCCTTCTTAGCTGTAGTGCCCAGCTTGAATTCATACAAGTAAATGCCTCGGATTACCCTTTTGTCCATCTGCAAAAAAGTCAATAAAACTCTAAAGTTTTCCCACTTTTACATAGAAAATTTGGTACTCACCGGTAGAGCAAAGTTTGCGCTTCTAAATGATATGCCACATGTTACGGTTTGTTCTTGATCAAACGCGTAAAGACGCGCCAAAAAATGGCGCGAGCCAGTGCCATTTAATTCGTTACAACCTAATACAAAGTATCTACCTCTTACATCCACAACGTCTGCCGTCTGATGGGGAGATCACGATTTGCTTTCTTCCAGAATAAAGTCAGCTGTGACTCGAAGAAGTGGCCACCTCGGATTCCAGTTCGGTTCGGTCATTGAAGCACCTATCTATCCTCAGGTGTCGCTTGAGCGCTCGGAAGAGGTGGCAGTCCGATGACGCAAGATCTGGCGAATACAGTAGGTGGGGCGCACCTCCCACCGAAGCTCCTGCAACTTCTGGCGAGACGACCTTGCAAGGTGGGTGCGAGCATTGTCGCGAAGAGGGTAAACATTCTTTCGCACCCGCCGTTTGCGCGACATAGCCTCGCTCAGCTTCTGCAGCTGCGTAGCGTAGATTTTCGCTGTTACTGCGGTGTTGTCGTCAAGTAGCTCATGATAGAGCGTTCCTCGAGAATCCCACCAATAGCACAGCATTACCTTCCTCTGGTGGATGTCTGCCGTGAGGTGGTGGTTCTCCTTGGGCCTTCCGAGTATGGTTAACGAGGAAGACCCAGGATTAACCTCCCGTGACGGCACTCTCAAGAAAGTCCTTATTACGAAAACGAACAAATAGAGGCTGAGCAATAGTCAGTCGTGTAACCTTGACCGAGTCCAAGAGTCAGTCAGTCTTCATGCATTCGTAGCATTTATATACCCTCGAAAGCAACTTGCCGCGTATGCGAAATACTCTGGGATGTTTGTGCTACAACTATTTGGCACCAAACACTCCTTGGAAGTTCTTGTTAAATCTTGAAAAATTTTCAAAATTTTCGGTGCAAGACTTTTTCACCAACCTAATAATTCCATACTAAGATCTCCACTATTGCAACCTAGTCTTAAAGGATGTCAACCCAGACCCGTCATAAGGGCCGTCCGAACCGTGCTGGTCCAAAAATAGGTGTAAACGAATGAAGCGAACATAAAAATAAAATGAACGTGTCTTTGAACTCTACTCCCCTTGGCAGCCTTGAAGTCATCTCAAAAGATGCACAGCATACTGACATCTGCAAAATATGATAGAAACGTTACCTATTGAAAACACAAATAGGAACGACTTGCTTTGAAGTTCAACGGCAATCTTCTGTACTTGGTACTAAAACGTTTTCAGACAGCTATGTATGGAGAAGGCAAAGGACTATTCAATGCGCCCCGGTTGGCGTTTTCCATGATGGAATCGTTCTGCTCATTACTAGTTGTATTCCGGCATTGTAAAGGACGCTGATTTTTGGTGGAAAGAACAGAGACGAGAAAAACTCGCAAAACACTTGAAATTTTCACGGTGTTGATCCTTGTTGAAAATTGAGGCAGCGGAGTTCACTGACTTAGTTGCTCACGAACTTATTGTTAGATGACATATCCAAATTTCGTTTGATTTGGTCAAATTTCCCGCGAGATACTGCACAGGGTCCAGGAATTCACAAACATAGGAATGCTAAGGTATTTATCCGTGTGCAAACTCGCTGCCATGTTTTGCAACCACTTCAGTCCCCATTGGCAGGACGAATTCATCGCAACAACTGCTCTTTTGAGAGGAATCGACGACGACACCTATTCAAGCACTTGGACAAGTAAAATTCTGGCAAGGAAGGTACTACTGCTACACTCACAGTGTTTATCGATAGGCTCTCCTTACCTAAGATCTGAGATGCCTTACTCAGCGTTGCACACTAGACGGGCGCCAGGCATTTTCAGTTTCTAACACAATTCAAAGAGACGGAAGATATTTTTATGTGACTTGACAAATATTGGTGGCAGTTCCCAACTGAGATCTCCCAATCCAGCTCCCATGGGGTCCGAGAGGTTGGGTTCAGTTGCTTGCAAGACCCACTGCTTAAACTTATTAGCGTTCGAAACATGAGATCGTTGCGAGGCTTCATGACCAAGAATAGACCTGGCTCCCCATGGTATCTTTATGCTTTTATTCAGCTTCTAACTGCTGCATCTAAGAACTACCTATTTTGCCTGCAATTTATTTATTTTTTTCATTTATTTGTTTACTTACGCCGCTTAAGGATGTGCAACATAGTCATAAAGCAAAAGGGAAACAAACGAATGCTGAAAGCAAAAGAACTGTAGTAGATAAAGGGTCAAGAACGAAAAAGGATGAACTTAATACAAGAAGGAACAGAAGGAAATGAAGAAAAGTATTAATACTCATAGTCAAAGAGGAAGAACAAAAAAACAGAACATTCGCAACAGAACAATCCAAGAATACAAGCTGGTTTCATGGCAGCAATTCCCACTCTCAGCAACCCAACACTTAGCCTAAGGTGGTATTACTTAAACGGCCGAGTCATATTGTGTACGTAACAAATAATCACCATTAAGTGTAATTATCGCCAAAGCAAAAAAAAAGAAAAAAGGGAAAAGATACTGGTAGTTTGTTCATGTATGTTAACTGTGAACCAACACGGCCTGTAACCAGATGTATTAAGCTCAGCTACAAACGAATATGTAGTTTGGTGAAAACAAGTGGTGGGCATAACAGACATTTCAAAAAGGGAAGCGTGACGGTTTAGAGGATACGAACCTTTGGGGTAGGTGTTGGATATCTCTCTGGTTTACTCTTGGTCCCTTTCATGGGAGCTTCCAACAGCGAAAAAGAAAACAAAGGTTCTCTATTTTGGTAAAAAGGGCTAACTATGTAACTGACGGCGTTCACCTTGAACCGGTCCAAGAAGTGCGTGATCTTGATCAACGACTCTAGATTTCAAAATGCATTGCGATGAAAACTCAAGAATAGGGATGGCAGTGTTGTCTAGATTATTGAGGCCTATGTCGTCTAGCGATCCTCAGCTGCTGCTAAAAGCCTAGAAAATATACATAAAAAATATCCGTCTAACATTAGACAATCTTCTTTCCAGCAGCTATCGAAAGTAAATTCTACAAAATGGTTCGAAACAGCTTCTCTTATGAGACGCTAATGCTTCTCACTGGCAGTTTTAACTGTGCAACCATCCCTGAATGCCGTGCAATACTATCCTGGAAATGCAGTCGCTCACGTTGCGTAGGAAGAAACTTGACTTAATGGTGGTTCAAAATCTTACACCGGCTTGTTCATCTAAGACAGTGAGGATAAAGGACAGCGCTACTCAATCCTTTTTGGGCTGTGCCACACATTCTACTTCTAAGGGATGTCGTGGGAGCGATTTAATGCGTACTTGGTCATAGAATGGCTTGCGGTGGCCAGCCAATTAACAAGTCAGCGCTCTTTCCTTCCCAGTCCGTTACAAATTCACCGACCCCAGAGGGATTGAGGGCTTGGTTGATCTGGGCGGAAAATCCAAATCAAGAATCGGTATCGGGTGCACGCAATAGACGGCACCTCCTTCGACTGCGCTACAAGCGCCCCGTTCACCTAGACACAAATAAATTCTTTCCTATGCGAAAATCCATTACTAGAGTGTCTAAAAATAAACTATGTCTAGCTCATGCCATTGCTTCGGTGCAGGCCAACTTATTCATATATCGTGCGAGCTCAGAATATGTGAAAATGGCCAACCGTTTTCCTCCATCTCCAACCCTCTCCTCCTTTAAGAGTGCCTTGAACAATTTTTTACAATCTGGTTGATGCTGTTTCCTCTTTTCCCATACGGCTGCTTATTACCCTTGCTAATTTCGCATGTTCTGCAGTTGCATCACTACTGTTCTTATCTACACATTTATCTTGTTATGCTCGCCTTGGTTTATTATCATTTTATCCACCTGTTCAGAAGTTAGACATTTCCATATGGTTGCTTTCATATTTCCTTCTCTTCTCACGTGTGCACTCAAATGGTACAATAAATAAAAATTACGAGTGAACACCAACGGTTGACCCGCACATGCTTTCCTGCTACGCCTTAGCCCTAGTTTACACTTGCGCCGCTGCGAGGCGCGGCACGATGCTCGGGATAGATATCGACCGGACGGCGCGAAAAATCGATATCTATAGCGATCGTGGTGCCGCGCCGCGTGGCGGCGCAAGTATAAACTAGGGCTTACGCCGCGAGCGCTGTTTGATGGCGTAGTATCCCTGTGCGGAAAATAGAAGGTGCTAGTTTGAGTCCCGCCTGGCGCAAATTTGTTCGCAATAAGACATTCTCTAACAGCCTCTTCCTCAGCCTCTTCCTTCTAAAACAGCCACTCTGTGCTTAAGCAGAAGTCAAAACTAACGGTTAATGTTTAAAGAAATGCTCGTCGAGGTGTCAAGCATCACTTGGTTGTCGCTTTAGTGTAAACCAACCGTGATTCGCCCTAACTGTTCGGTTAGTAAATCTCGGATAGCATTTCGGTCAAAGCACTATGCTAAAAACGCGCTTTCGAAATGGTGGATCTTCTGAAGGAACAGTTTCAATGCAACCACAAACAGCCTGCGAAATTTTCGCCAGAATAAATGGTCCAGATCATTGGAGCAACAGACAACCAGAAGCCTGAAAACGGCGAGTACACTACCTTATAGGTTGACCATCACATCCCCAGTAGTTGCCCAGTTCCAGCGCATCGAAGTAGAACGACGGAACCCTCGTTTTGCGGTTTTTGATTTTCTGCCTGAATTAAGCCACATGAATAACACATATCATATGTCCTTTCCTAGTACATAACACAGTTAATGTTGTGCAGCTCAGTTGTGAAGACAACCATCGGGTTCAACCCCGCATAAGAGCAGCAATGCACGCCACCACCGTCCGATAACTCACATTGCCTTCTCACTGAACGAGATCGGAGCTAGTCCTGGCGGTGCATTTAGCACCTTTTGAGTTGCCGAGTAGACGCAATCCACGCCCCATTCATCCATTCTAAACTCCGCACCACCCAGGGACGCGACCTGAAAAACAACACCATTCAAGTTTGATCTGTCAAATGATAGAGGATTAAAAGAAGTACACGATTTCAGTTGACTGTCCCGGAAAAAGTGAAAAGAACCACCATTTGTGACAAAATTTCGCTTCTACCACGATTAGTCGGTCAGGGTTTGTTTTCCGTATGACCAGTCTTTTTCATTCCTAACCCAAGCTAAGTCAGTTTCTATAGGGAGAACCACTAACGATTTTAGGGTAGGTAGTAAGACATATCATGCCTCCGTCGGTCCTCTAGCCCGAAAGCAATCTGTCGGCCAAAAACAGCAGCAATATACGTATCTCAAGCCGATTTTTGTAGCTTTTCAAAACGTGTACTCGAGAGCCTAAAATAAATGCAAATTTATATCAACAGCAGCGTTTAGAAGAAACATCGACTCAACGCTACTAGGTGAAACGCAAGGTATTATACAATTTTTGCTGCTGTTACCCTAGTAAATGAGTAAGTTTGTTTCACTTGTAGGTGGAAGGCACCTTCTGTGTCAACCGAACTTAAGCCGCTTTGTGGACTTACGAGAAGAACACAATGCAAATTGTATTGCAAGCGTACCCAACTCAACACTGTTAGATTGTAAAAAAATCAGATCTGTCCTAGTCAGAGAAGGTACAGGTAGAAAAGCGAAGCAAATACAAACAGGGTGGTACCTTCCCGGAATTTGTCAAGAAAGACCTTCCAAATGATGAGACAGTCTACCTAACCACTGGCTTCCGTTCTCTTTACCTAGTCAACTTTTGCTGAACGTTGAATTGGTTTCTGGAATCAAGACGTTGAAGAAAGCACTACCACCTAAACGTTGGCCGAATATGTTATATGAAAGTCAACGCGCACAGCTCAGATAATCTTATTTTATAGCAAAAGATCACCTATGACGCATAGAGTCTGAAGTGTAATGTATTCCTACACGGATCCTCGTTGAAATTGCGAAATTTAAGGTAATGCGGCCGCTTTCTTAAAAGAAAACAGGTTCGATGAAACTAGACAAGCCCCCACAGGTTACAATCAAAGAAAACATAATGCTACCAGGAGTACAACTATGAAAGTTCGTTCCACTTTGCCTAACATTTTTTCATTAATCGACCTATTTCGAAACGGCACTATTGTGCTTTACGGACTCCAGAGGGCGAGGAGAGGTCGAGAAAAAAATTTTCGCCCAAGCTTCGCCTAGGGGGTTATTTGGGGTGCTGATCACGAATCTGACGTCCGTTTTTCATTTTACGCTGGAGTACGGTGGACTACGGTAGGTACGGGTAACTAATGTAGTGGTCACCGATTTGCCCAAACTCCAACTCCAATAAACGACAATTTCATAGATGATCACCGAAGCGCCAACGAAAGAGCATTTGCGGGAAGTTCTATTGTTCATGTTCAAATGGAAGAAAACCGCCGTTAAAGGCCAAAAATCATCACCGAAGTCTATGGCCAAGATATCATCACTGCCAGAGCTTGTCAGGAATGGTTCAAGAGATTTAGAGGAGCAGGCTTCGATCTGAAGAAAAAGGACCGTGGAAGACCACCCCAACAGTTCGAAGACAATGAACTGCAAGTTTTACTCCACGAAGACGGCACCCAAACGCAACAACAGCTAGTTGACTCCCTAGGTGCAACTCGCCAAGCATTTTCGAAATGTCTGCATGAAATGGGCAAGATTCAGAAGGAAGACGTTGGGTGCCATATCAATTGACGCAACGAAGGCCGATGTACCACGTGCGAAATCTCTATTGAACGGCAACGAAGGAAGTTGTTTCTGCACCGCATCAACACCAGAGATGAAAATGGATCTATTTCAACAACCGCAAGCGGAAGCGTGCATGGAGAGATCCAGAGAGGCACCAAAATCGATCCCGACGCTTTAAAAAATCCGATGTACCACGTGCGAAACAGTGACAACAACTACTGGCTACAAGGAACAAGTAATTAACCTGAGTCAATAAGGAGCCAGGAGGCGACCAGAATGGTCCACTAGACATAAGTGCCCAATATTGCTCCATGATAATGCCCGGCCTCATGTGGGAATGCTCGTAAAAGAAGCATTGGAAGAAATGAAGTAGGAATTTTTATCCCATCCGGCGAACAGACCAGAGATTGCGCCATCTGACTATCAGTTGTTCAGATAGATGGTTCACGGATTCGGGGAGAAGAAATTCACCAACCCGATGACGATCAAAAATGGCTTGATAAATGGGTCGCCTCGAAAAATCACAATTTTTACTATGGAACCCACAAGCTGCCCACAAATTGGAATAATGTTGTTGTCAATAGAGAGGATTATAGTTAATAAAAATTAGTTGAAACAATTCGGAAATTTATTTTCCTTTAACTCGTAAAAAACGAACTTTCACAGTTGCGCACCTAATACTAATACAGTTAAGGTTTCTTAACCCTGTACTTGTACAAACGACTACAACAAAGAGTGACAAAACGTACCGTATCGACTAGTAACAAGGTGCCGTGTCGAGCACACGCTTCTCCGAAACCTTCCAGCGGTTGTTGGACACCAGTGGAGCTCTCGCCGTGACAAACAAATAGCACGGCCGGCTTGTACTTGGCCAGCGCCTAAAACACAATACGTGAAAAGATCGCTGGTAAACCCTGCTGGGGAAAGCTGAAAGCAGTTTAACATCTCTGAGCGGTACAAACTAATCCTCATTGATACAAGTACGTAAGCAAGTTGAACGTGTGGTAGCGTAGCCAGGAGAGACGGTTATCGCAGCCGTACCGCCCATGCCAACCGAGCTTTCCATCCCTCCAAGGTTGGATAATTGGTACGAGACTTGTCTGGGGAAGGGTGAACTCTAATTTTTCCATCTGCTGGCCGCCGCAAGTCGTCGTGTAGACAAAATACACATTCAAACTGTATCCAGGATATCCGGTAGAAGTAGAAAACGTGACGTAAGAAATTGACTAACAACGACTCTATACTCGCCTCTATGCAACCCCATAAGATAAGGAAGGAAAGGAGCTGAAATAACTCCACAAACTTACTAAATGCTGTTGATCGCTGGTCCCATGAGTGGAGGCTCTCTTTGTCAAAATAAAAAACTAAGGTGCTCCATTTAGGAAGAACAAATCCCGGCTATGCAAATTTGGTTTTGGACGCTCATTGCGAACAAAATACAAATAAAGCGATGGCTGTAGTACACAAATTCTTTACAAATTCTTTAGAAGTCTTTCCATTAAAAAACCCTCTGTCCTTGTCAAAGCTTATAAGACTTACGTTAGGCCGATACTTGAGTATGGAACAACAATTTTTTACCCAGTTAAGAAGAAAAATATTCTTACCAGGGAAGGGTCTCAGACGTAGGTCTGAACGGGAGAAATGGTAGTACTGCGAGAATCTCCATCATTCACATAGTAGAAAAAACATGTTTCGTTTTTGCTGAGTCCTTGAACCAAAAGAGCTACGGGCCCTCGAAGGCGGGATACAGCAGCGCACCGTCAGCACGTACCCAGGTGCATGCGTGCGCGCGGGCTGTTATATGGAACGCGGCAAAAGGCTAGGCTATGAGCGAGTAGGTGGCTCAGTTGTTGAGGGGCTGCTTCACAGGTGCTGGGTCGGGTGTTCGTCTCCCCTGCTGTGCAACGTTTTTGCTTTTCACCGCCCATGTCATCATGGTGCACGACTGTTCACGTTTATCGAGATAGTGTTACAGCTTCCGCCGACGCGCGCTCGCAAAGCCCGGCGAGTGTGAAAGGAAGGGAGGGTCCTGGTGCGAGGACGGCATCGTGGGGTAACTGAGTTAGTCCGAAACTCCCGTAACGTAAACAGGACCCGCGTGGCTACGCTGAATGTGGGTACGTTGACGGGCCGCTCGTGCGAGTTGGTTGAAGCACTGGAGCGTAGAAGAGTTGATTTCTGTGCGGTGCAGGAGACGAGGTGGTCCTGCTGCAAGTCAAGGGACATAGGACGAGGCTTCAAGGCCGTTCTATGTGGAAGTCCCAGGACCACCAGTGGAGTTGGAGTCATCGTCTCCGAACGATTTCGTGACTCGATTGTAAGCGTTGAGCGCTATGACGATCGGTTGATGAAGATCGTTGTCGCCGCGAAGGAGCGACTCTATCACTTCTTCTCTGCGTATGCTCCGCAGACTGGCTGCTTGGATCAAGCCAAGGAAGAGTTTTGGAGCCTACTTGATGAGAAGACAGCAGAGGTACCTTCAAAAGATGTCATCATAGTCGCTGCTGACCTTAACGGGCACGTCGTCGCGACGAAAGACGGGTACAGCTATCATGGTGGGTTCGGTTACGGGTCGCGTAACGCAGATGGTGAGCGTATCCTTGAATATGCGGAATAGCACAACCTCACTATAGTTAACACCGTGTTTCGCAAACGCAACTCCCACCTTATCTCGTTCTATAGTGGGAACACCAAGACGCAGATAGACTTCGTCCTTGTGAGAGATCGTGACCGAAATCTCGTCACAGACGCGAAGATCGTGCCGTATGAGACGGTCGCCCCACAGCATCGACCGCTGATTTGTACTTTAAAGATTGCCCCTCCGAGACTGAGCAGGTCGAGCGATGCGGTGCACCAAGAATCAAGTGGTGGAGAATGAGAGAGAAGGAAGCAGGTGTGATTTCTCGCGTGCGATTACCGACAGTCACGACTGTCGACGACACTTGTAAGGAAGCAACCGACGCGATACGCCAAGCTGCACAGTCGGAACTCGGCATACGAAGCCTGGGCGACGGAAGGTCGACAGACAGACATGACTGTGGACAAACGACGTGAAAGCAAAAGTTCGAGAGAAGAAGACGCTATATCACGTGTTTCTCGGCGAAAAGACAGCCGATAACTGGCGAAAGTACCAAAAAGCGAAGAAAGCTGCAAAGAAGGCCGTGGCTGTTGCAAAAGCCACTCATTAAGGAGATGTCAATGCGAAGCATGAGTCGCGCGATGGTGAGCGGTACCTGTACCGACTCGCAAAGAATCGCCATCGCCAGACCGAGGACATCGAGAAGTTCTTCGGCAACAATGATGAGAACGGCCATCTTCTTATGGACCGCAAGAAGGCATTGAAGCGATGGCGTGATTACTTTGAGGAAATCGCTACAGTAGAATTTCCTCATCCAGTCATCCCCTCGCCGGCTCCAACCTACGGCCCCGTCCAGAAGATCATCGTGGAGGAGGCTGAAGCGGCTTTGAAGAAGATGAGACCAGGCAAAGCGACTGGGCCCGATTACGTGGCAGCTGATTTATGGAAGTCCAAGTACTGGTACTCTGCTCAGTGGTTGGCGAAATTCTTAGATCAGGCTGTGGCGGAGAAAAAAGAGCCTGAGTGTTGGCGCCAAAGTACGACGATCCTGATTTGGAAGAAGAAGGGCACTCCTGCAGATTGCTCCAACTACCGTCCAATTCGTTTGCTTTCGCACAGCATGAAGATCTTTGAGCGAATTGTCGACGGACGAATTTGTGACGTCGTCCACCTTTCCAGCAATCAGTGCGGCTTCGTGGCTGGATGTGGCACTAATGATGTCATATACGCCGCCCGCCTCCTGATAGAGAAGCATCGCGAGAAACAGAAGCCGGTGCATATCGCCTTCCTCGACTTGGAGAAGGCCTTTGACCGCGCACCGCGTGAAGTGATTTGGTACGCCTTGCGACATCATGGAGTTCCTGAAGAGCTCATAGAGTGGGTTTGAATTCTCTACTCTTGTCCAAAGAGTCGAGTTCATGCTGCAGCTGGAACCTCGATGGAGCTTCCCATTTCTGTCGGGGTGCATTCGGGTTCTGCGCTTTCTCCACTCCTCTTTGTTGTCGTCATGGATGCCATCACACGAGATCTTCAGAAGTCTGTCCCCTGGACGTTGCTTTTTGCTGATGACGTGATGCTCACTAGCGAAAATAAAGGTGAACTCAAACGAGAGGTGCAAGCTTCGCTGATCGCTTGGAGCTGTTTGGACTCAAATTGAAGAAGACCGAATATCTAACGACGGACGTTACTGAATCCAAATCCATCAAGATTAACGGCATCGAGCTCCCACGCACTTCGGTCTTTAAGTACCTGGGATCAGCAGTCACGTCTAACGGCAAACTGGTGATTGAAGCGAATTCACGCGTGAGTGCAGCTTGGTCCAAGTGGCGCTCGTTGACTGGGGTGCTCTGCGATAGGAAGATACCGGAGCGCTTGAAGTCGAAGATCTATAGAGCAGTCGTCCGACCAGTAGCGATGTACGGCGCTGAGTGTTGGCCTACGACCAAGGAAGTTGAAACGCGCCTCAGCGTCATGGAGACGTAGATGCTGCGCTGGACGGCCGGAGTCATGCGCATGGACCGCATCCGAAACGATGCCATTCGGCAGAAGTTCGGTGTTGCGCCGATAGCCAACAAGATGCGCGAAGCTCGCTTGCGATGGTACGGCCACGTTTTGCGTGGAAAGGAAGACAGCGTCCGCAAGATAGGCCTTAACTTCGAGGTAGTAGGAAAGCGGCCTAGAGGGCGTCCGAAGCAACGCTGGTTAGATACGTTACATGCGGACTTGAAGATTACTGGTGTTTACCCTGATCTAGCGCTGGATCGGGAAAGGTGGCGTCATAACACCAGAATAGCGGACCCCGCTACGATGCGGGACAAACGCTGAAGAAGAAGAAGAAGAAGAAGAAGAAGAAGAAGAAGAAGAAGAAGAAGAAGAAGAAGAAGAAGAAGCTTCACTAGAAAACTATTTATTAGGAAATGCGACTTTGATTACCATGCTGTTCCCAGCAGTGATGTAAGAAACAAACAACTTGGGCTACAGACACTCATACAGGCGAAGAATATACGACCTCGTATACTCTTCGTCTGTATGAAAGTGTCTGTAGCCCAAGTTATAAATATATTCTTCGTCACCTGGTTCACAAAATTCTTCATGGTTTCTGTGGGCTTGATAAACGTGATTTCTTCATGGTGAGACCATCTAGAATCCGAGCTGGAGGAGAGAAACCTTCACTAAGTACTGCAAAATCTTCCATTCGACATAAGTTTTTCGTTAATAGAGCAGGATCGGATTATATGAAACTTGCCAAAAAATCAGTTATTCCGTACAAGGTGATGTCATTTATTACGAATGTAAGTCGATTCATAAATAATTCTAGGACATAACGAAATCTTGTGGCAGAGCTCCTCTTGGTTTGTTCCCCTTTCTATTCTTCATTCTCTGGGTGTTTGTTATCGCATGTACTTTCTAATCATTCTATTACACTTTGGTCTGGACCGTTAGCTAACGTCATGTCATTCTATCACCTGTATCACCTGTATCACCTGTCGTCCCGTTGATCATCGACTTGCTCGAGCGGGCGCCAGCAGCGTCTCCATTCGTCCCTGTCGCGTGCCAGAGTGGTCCAATGGATCCTCCTCGCTCGAGGGACACGAAGAGCGTCATATCGGTCGTTCAGGGCTTTCACGAAGAAGTCCGACCAACGCGTTGGTGGGCGTCCTGGTGTTCTTTTGACATCCCGCGGAATCCAATCTGTGACGACTCTCGTCCAGCGGGTGTCTGCGAATCGCATTACGTGGCCGGCCCACCTAATTTTCGACGACTTGGCCCATGCGACAGCGTCTCTGATCTTCGAACGTCGGCGAAGCTCGGAACTCCGAAGGCCTTCTCTCACTTGCGTGAGTCGTGTCACTCCGAGCATCGTCCTCTCGATTCCACGCTGCGCGACGCTGATCGCGTGTTCATCCTGCTTTCGTATAGCCCAGGTCTCTGAGGCGTATGTTAGGGCAGGAAGAACAGTGGAGTCGAATAGGTGGGCACGGAGTCGGACGTTCTTCGTCTTCTTCGCGACTTCTTCGACGCTCTTGAAAGCTCCCCAAGCCGCTCGTTTCCTCCTGCTCAGCTCTGGTGCTAGGTCGTTGGCCATGTTGACTTCGCGACCCAGATACACATAGCTGGAGCATTCGGAGATGTTCGTTCCGTTGAGCGAGAATGGGGCATCAGAAACCCATCCGTTCTTCATGAACATCGTCTTCGTAAGATTCAGCTGCAGTCCAACGCTTCCACATACACGATCGAAGTCGGCCAGCATTCGCTCCGCCTGACTGATGCTCGGTGTTATGAGCACGATGTCATCAGCGAAGCGAAGATGGTGCAGTTGCCGGCCGTCGACCTTCACTCCCATGTCTTCCCATTCTAGTTCGCGCATGACGTTTTCGAGGGTGGCGCTGAAGAGCTTCGGGGATATGGTATCCCCTTGTCGAACCCCTCTCTTCACGTCAATGACGACGTCGTTGTAGAATGGTGAGATCTTGGTCGTGAATCCACTGTACAGCTCTCGAAGGACCCTGATGTACTGAGTAGGAACGCCCTGGGTGAGCAGGGCTTCCATGACCGCTTCAGTCTCGACGGAGTCGAATGCCTTCTTCAGGTCGATGAACGTAAGGCACAGCGGCAGCTTGTACTCTCGCGACACTTCGATGAGCTTCGTAATGGTGTGTATGTGGTCGATCGTGCTGAATCCTCTCCGAAATCCTGCTTGTTCGCATGGCTGTCCTTCGTCCAGCGTTCTACTAATCCTATTCAGGATGACTCGAGTGAACAGCTTGTAGACTACGGACAACAGGCAGATCGGGCGATAGTTGCCAATGTCGTGCACGTCTCCCTTCTTGTACAGCAAAACGGTCTTGCTGGTCTTCCACTGAGATGGAACCTTGCATTCGGACAGGTAGCGTGTGAAGAGCCGCGCCAAGGTGTTGATGAGCGCTGGCGGGAGGTTCTTCAGGTGTTCAGCTCTGATCCTGTCAGAGCCGGGTGCTGTACGTTTCTTCACCGACGAGATGGCGTGTCGGATTTCGGAAGAGAGAACAGAGGGGACGACGTATCCATCCTGCGGAAGATGGCATGGGGGCAGGTGGACGTGGCTATCGAAGAGATCGGAGTAGAAGTCGTGGATGACTTTCTCCATGGTCCTTCTGGAAGAGGTGATGGTTCCGTCAGGACGTCGGAGAGCGGTCATCTTGGTCTTGAAGTTGGCGAAGTTCCGGCGGGCATTGCGGATGCTCAGCCCTGCCTCTGCTGCTTCAGCCAACACTTCCGCCCTTCTCTCTTTGAGATCTTCCTTTATCGCCGCTCTGCATAGCTTTGCAAGCTCGGACGTCAGTTGGTAGTTGCCTGACGCTCGTGCTGCTCCACGCTGGCGTATCAGCTCAAGAGTTTCCGGAGACAGGCGTCTCTTGGTGGACTTTAAGCTCTCGGCTCCCTTAGCACTATCGTGGAGATAGTGCACGAAGCGATCGTATTCCTCGTCGACGTTGTCCATGACGGCATCTTCCCAAAGGCCGACAAGAGAGGTGTAGAGATCCCAGTTGATGGTCGTTCTGGGATTCCTCTTCTTGAACTTCGCGGCCTTCTCTCCTTGACGCGAAAAGCGGAACCTCGCGCGAAGGAGGCGGTGGTCCGATCCCGTGAAGAACTTGGGGACAACGGAGACATCGGTCAGGCAATACTTGCGATTGAAGATGATGTGGTCGATCTCGTTGTGGAACTGGCCACCGGGGGATTCCCAGGTCCATCGTAGGGAGGGAGGCTTCTGGAACTGCGAGTTTCCATGGATGGTCTTGGTCGACATGATAAACTCAGACAGCCTTTCACCTTGCTCGTTCCACTCCAAACCGTGGGTTCCGATGTGAAGTTCTTCCGGCGACCTTCGTGGCCCGATCTTGGCGTTGAAGTCGCCGACGATCACCTTGTAGAAGGTGTGATCTTCCTTATAGAACTTCTCCAGCTCCACGTAGAAGGCCTCGACGTCTTCGTCGTCGTAGTCGGATGTTGGGGCATACGCGACGAACACAGTCAAGGCTGGCACGGAGCCACATCGCTTCAGTCGCAGACGTCCGATTCGGCTTGTCAGAGACTCGTACGAATCGATGTTCATGGCCAAGTGCGTGTTGACGAGGACACCAACGCCGCCTACTCCCCTGCTGTCGCATGTTCCGAGGAACAGTTCTTCTCCGGAGTCGTAGGCGGCGTGTAGGGGGTGGTGTCTTCTCGTCTCGGTCAGTCCGATGACGTCGTACTTGATCTTCCTGGCTTGCATCATCAGGTCCTCGACGGATGCTTCCGACGCAAGCGTGCGGGCGTTGTAAGTACAGATCGTCATCCTAGTCCTTCTCAGTTTGCGCAGCCTGGTTAGGCCCTGAGATTTTAGCAGCCTCTCCGTACTCGTCCTTCCCATCGCTGCAGAAATGGGGGCTCTTTCGGGGTCAGGGGAATGAGGCCCTTTAGTGCTGCTGTGTTTGACTGGAATACAACACGGGTAGCTAGTCAGGCTCTGTCGTGCGGGCGAAGAACTCCGGGCAGCCAGCCAGACTGCCCGAAGGGACGGGGCGAGACTTAAGGCGGCCTCGAATCGCCTTACATGTACTCCCAGTCTACCGAGTGCAAGCTTTTGGCCGAGCCGACACAGTTACAATCCGCACAGTCACGGACACATCCACGCACACTGTGCACGAACATGCCGCTCCCACGCACAAGGAACGCATCGACCCGACACAGCAGGAGCAAGGAGTCCATCCCCTGCATCCCACCTGCGTCTCTGGGCAGTACACGGTCGCATTTGGTTCGCGTTTAATTCCCCTATCCACCACCCGGGGACGCGCCACGTGGCCCTGCGACAAGCGGCCCGAGATCCCTCTTAACAAGAGAACCCGAAGGCTCTCTATCGAGGGAGATCCGTGGAGATGTCATTCTATACTGTTTCTAATTATATTGTTCTTCACATGGATTTTAGCCATGTAATAAATAATAAATATTAATAAAATGCACGAATCGGGGGAAAGGACAATGTGGAGGATATTTGAAGAGAGCTTTTTCCGACTATCTGTAAGAACTTCAGTCAGTTGGTTGGGACAAGCACTCATGGCAAGTCATAGACGTCCTCCAGACCCACTCCCTCGACTTTGCCCCCTTCATTCTTGAAATAATACAACAAGCCTGCAACCTTCCTGCACCCACTTAAATGTGAATACCTTCACAAGCCGCACTATTGAAAAAGCACCAAAATTTAGTGCAAACATATATATATATATATATATATATATATATATATATATATATATATATATATATATATATATATATATATATATATATATATATATATATATATATATATATATAACGATCTCCACGTCACGTTCATGTCCCTGCAACAACATTTTTACAGCATATCAGAGTCTATACCTCCTCTATGGCCTCCTTCTCAACGGCTTGTCCATGTGGGGCTGTGACCGTATGCACGACGGCTCCCATTCGAGCGCCGAGATCCGCAGCTCGTTTGCCCCAGATACCGATCTCGACGACGAGAAACACGTCGTCCTTCTCCAGAAGATTCACCAGAGCACACTCCATGCCAGCATGACCTATATGAACCTTCACGTTCAAGAATTCTCTCTAAGAAGCGTTTCAGCGCCCACTTACCCGTTCCACTAACAGCAAACGTGTAGGCGTTTTTCGTCTTGAAGATGTACTGCATTCCTTCTCGAGTATCAGACATTACCTGGAATAGAAGAGTGATGCTCCAGTTAAGGTTCTGCCTCCAAAATAATATGTTCATCAGCTTGTTGCTAAATTATTTGAGGCTTATATCAAGCCAAAAATGTTGCGGTGATAGTCTTCATAGGGACTAAGTAACATTTTGGGAGGCTCAAAAAAGAGCGTGAATCTGAATTTTCCATAAATGAATCTGGACTCTACGATGTCAAGAGAAGCGAAGTTGGACGCCCTTCTTGTTTCCATACTTCGAAGGCATAATCACCAATCATTTAACTGGCATTTTTCCTGGAGGATTGCTGCAGTTGAAAAGTCCACGGTAATCAGTCTCTCTAACGCCTTCAAGCACGTGCTAATGACCAGTTAGCAGCAGTTAGTTATATTGTTATGCTCCACGCATTCTACATGATGCTGATACCCGATCATATTCAAATTTCCCTCAAACTTAGCGCCGCTGTAGCCCCTAAAATCATTGTTCAATATTTATTCTATGAGCTGTGATTAAGATCTCTTCGTGAGGAAAGCCAATCTAAGTGTTACCTTCAGGAATTCCGGGTGCAGATGTCCCAGTAACGACTTGGACTGCGACTCAGCTATCACATCTCGCATGTTGGACGGTCCGGGTCCGAAGAGCTGCCGAGGTGGTATCTCCATTGGCAACAACAAGGAGGCCGGTGCTGGACAAGACGTCATTGCAATAACCTGAAATTCCTACGCATAACATCCGAAACATCCCCACGGAGCGACATAGAGATCAAAGGAGAAATCCCGTTTCACTGGTTATATTTCTGTCTTGGTTTTCCGCCATAGGACACTGGTTTTGTGGAAAATTGCGCTGTTGAGGAGGGCCTTTCCTTGGCAGGTTGGTGCTCAATGCCAAACTCTGGTATTCTTCTGCTTGAAGTTGAAAAAAGGAATTGGGCAGTTGTCTATGATGTGTGGAGATTTGGCACCGTGGGAGTGCAGCCGGTTCCACCAATGTTGCTTTTTTGACTAGGAGTTGCACTTGAAAAGACTGGTGAAGTGGAGGGAGCTTCGAAGGGATCGAAATTAAAACACCAATTTGAAAACGGAAATTCACCAAGGTCTGCACTGAAGCAATAAAGGCGGCAGCCAACATCGCGACTCCAACCACCCAGTCGTTCGTTTGAGCTCCAAATGCTGACCTTGAGATTGAACCCAAGAGATAAGACCCACTGGGTGTCCGCAGAACGCAGCTCATTCAGTTCGTCGTTTTCCCTCGCACTTAGCTTCCCCAATTAGTCTTCATAATGTGGCACCACTAACGCGGGCAACAGAATTTGACACTCTGAGGCGCGCCGTCCATTGAGACACTTGTACTATAAGCGAAACACAAATTTCCCTCCTTTTGTGAACATGAAGAACGCCCGGAACGAAGTACTTCGAGACCTGTCTGACCTGACTCACCCAAGGATATACTAACGGGGAGTTAAACTCATGGTCGGATAGGACACGTCTCGATTGTCGACACTGTCACAACCAGCTACAGCATGCTCATTTGCATCACCGTACTAGTTCATAGATAGCACGGCAATAATCAGAGCTGGTGAGGGACCTCGTCGTTCCTCTCCTCTCATCATTTCCCTTCCTCCATAGTACTTGGAGTTGTTCCACGCATCCTACCAGTCTCCGCAACGTCGCTGAGCAATGAACCCGTCTCGTGCTCCACTCGACAACATGGGGAGGCCTGCCGATGTCACTGCCCACTTCTAGTTTCACCTTGCTTTTCATGGAAGGCTGTTACCATCTACTAGATACACCGCTTGCTGTTCTCCATGTATATCCTTGTCAACCTAAATCCCCACAATCAAAAACTTATTTTCGGCTCCGTTAGAGGTTTAAGCAAATTGAGAATGCTACCATTCCTCAGCGAGTTCCTAGAAACTTTATTTATATTTATTATTTGTTCATCGACACATACTAACGTACTCGCTAGCTCGCAAAACAGCAACAACAGACAAACAAACAAAAGCGGGAGGTAAACATCCAGGGTTAGTTAAGTTATTATAATAGGCAATCCAAAAGTATGAGAAAAGAGGAATTGTGAGAATTGTGTATGAGAAATTGCAAAATATGTCTCATTATATGTCGTAAATAATAAATTACCACTGAAATATAAAATGAATAACAACTATGTATTCACAATTCTTAATTAGCATCAAGGTAACCAGCTTTTTAAAATTTTAATTTATTTTAGAGAAAGTCCTGAATGAGAAATAAGCTGGCCTAGTGGAGATAGAACCCTCCGACAGAACAACGTTAACCTGCCGCCAGATTTAGCAGGAAGACCTTTATTTTTTAAAGATTCGCCTCTAGCATGGCTAGCTACAAATTTAAGGAAGTTAGCGTAGTCGGTGTTCCCCTTTTAAAGATTTATTTTAAAAGGTATTACAAGATCACTCTAGTTTCCTCTAATTCCTCTAATTTCTAAGCCAGGCAACCAGAACAATTTGAGCATCTTCACACCACTCCAACGGTATTCAACATCCGAGAGGTGTACAACAAATTCTCTTGTGAAATTATCTTACACACTTTCCAACAGTCTTATATCTAAATATAGTCTGAAGTATTCAAACGGAAATGCATAACATCATAGAATCCTTCATATGTAAATGAGATGGGGCTGAAGTCAGATGAGACAGATAGCAAGAAAGGGGAACTAGAAACGACTTCGACTAGATGTTTTGCTTCGATCAAAACTCGAGGGCTGGGCAGGACTCGAGTGCTTCGGCTTCGATTATGTTATTTTTATAGAACGAAACGTTGCTACTTTTTGCTGGATCTTTGCTGCAAAATATACATCTGCAAGAACCGATGAACATTCACTTGCCCAATACCATCCAGAGGTAAGATTCAAGAGACGAAAAGTCACTGTAGGATTTAGTAAAGCTTAGCTTAACCTAATCTATTTCTGCCACATGGTGGCTGGAAAAAATGTTGGTTGGTCAGCAAGGTCATAGACTTTTATACCATTTTTACGTCAAATTGGACACTTTTCAAATTAAATTAGACACTTTTCACGTCAGAAACGTTGGACGTTCCTCTAAGCAAACTTTATGCTTCTAAAATCAAAGTGAACGTCTTCCAAATCGAAACGAGTTCCTTCAGGTTAAACTACAAACATTCCAAGATGGTTACGATATTTTTGTTGCAGGAGAAATTGGTATAGATTTCATGGAAATCTTTTAGTTCAGCTGCCTGAATAAGGTTAATAATTTTATAAAATTGTATTTTTGAAGAAAAATGATAAATTATAAATAATGTTTATGTTAATAAATTGTAAATAAATTATAAATAATGTTCAAATAATTATAAATAATAATAAATTTTGCTCTAAAGCGCAGCAAGACAGTAGCCATTTAGTGCATTGAAAAATAAGATCGCTCGTCGCGGTTTCTATTTTATTGATGGCGTAAATGTTGCTTACATGGAGCATCGAAGTGACTCTTTCTGTTGTATCAGAAACTGGGAAATTCCATCCAAATAGACATTTTACTATCAGTCGAATAAAAATCGCGACGTCTTGAATGAGGGCGTAGTTCAATATCTTCTTTCGGCACTAAAACATGGCATACTTCCTGCTCTTTCAAACCAGCTTTAGACCATTACTTTCCTCGGAGGGGGGAGGGGAATCAACATCGCAGAGAACCTTAGAGGAAGATAACTGTTTCAGTGGACGAATCGATTCTTATCATACTATAACCTCAAACAAAATTTTTGGACTTCTGCTAAGGTGTTGCGTGCAGAATTTACTGCGGTGTTATATCGAGTGATTGTCCCTCGCACTCGTCCCATACTTCGCGATGCTTATTGGAATGATATCGCAAATGCTGCTCACCTGTGTATAGGTGTAGAAACAGCTAAAAAATCGCAAGAGAACGAACACCCAGCGCAGTGCGCACCGTGACGTAGATTGCATTTACTGTATCAACAAAATCAGCATTGCAATGTTCTCCACGGATGCCCGGCGGGATTTCTTCACGCCTTGTAATAGGGCGTTGCATATGAAACGGTCGATTTTGAATGAAAAATTTGACAGATCATACCTTTCATTGGAAGCAATTCGATTAATCGAAATAAGCACCATTATTATTAATACACTTTCCCAACGCGACGATAGCTTAGATGTCCTTGTAAAAAGCAGAACTACGAGAATTAATAAACCATAAGAAGCCATTTTCGACATCATCTCGGTTGCTGGATTTTCTACGCTTCAGATGACCATCTAAATGCTTGCAAAAATGATAATCGGTAGAAGATAGATCTGGCGAATACGCTCGACGTGGCAGAGCTTCGTATCCTAATTCATCCAGTTTCTGGACAACAATTTTTGAAATGTGCGGACACGTGTTGTCATCCGGTAGGATTGGGCCTCTTCGATTGACCAAAGCCGGCTGTTTTTCAATCAACATCTGTGCATCACTTCCATTTCGGCACAGTATTCTAAGCTGTGATAATCCCTCCGGTTTTCAAGAGCTTGTAATGGACTATACCACCCACTGTCCACCATACGGTCACCATGGTCTTCTTCGGATGGAGATTTGATTTCAGCATTTTCTTGGGACTCTCTTTGTCTATCCATTGGACAGAGCGACGACTATTGAAGAAACACAGGTGTTGTGGTGCTTCAGCATCCACCCGGCGGTCAGTTCGTGCGGGATCCACTTATCCAAATTCTTTACTTTTCCGATCGTATTTGAGTGGGGGCTGATAGTGCTGCTGCCAATGCCGAAATGCTGTGCTAGCTTTCCCACAGTTTGACGCGGATTCGCTTCCACCATGGCTTTCAGTTGGTCGTCGTTAAGGAGTGGTGGTGGCCAGGGGTGTGCGTAATTGCGATTTACGATTTACGATTTTACGATTTACGGCGATTTCTGGCAAATTTTTTACGATTTACGATTTACGACATTTTGGGTCGTAAATCGTAAATTGTCGTAAATGTGATCTTTGATCAACAACCAACTGGCGACCAAATTTATGTGGAGTGGATTATAAAGATATGCTTACTCTAATGGTCCCCTCTTATATGTAGCTCATTCCCACTTCCCTTTAGAGTTGATTTTTGATGATCCGATGTGTTGCTGTCTTATACAATACCGTCCTGTTCACCGGCTTCTCGAATCCGACTTTTCTCTTCGCCTAACTAACTTTCTCATTTCACTGACATTGTAGGGACTCCCGTTTGGAACCGGACAGGTTCAAGAGGAGAAACAAGTGCAATACAATAGAAAACAAGTGCTCCGTCAGGCCAATCGGCGTGCCTCGCACAATGTTGCAGTATCACTAAGCTGAGGAGAATCAGATCAAGCTAGCTGCTCTGCGTGTCCATCTTTCTTTCCTTCCTAGCAGTACAAAAGACAATATTCGGATACTCTAGCGCCAGGTTGACTACGAACACCCTCACTTCTCGTCCTCAAACGGTCAACCTCAGGCAAAAATCGACGTTTTCGATAGATCTGATCGATTTTGGTCGCACGACGAAACGCCTTTTTGTCAGAACTGAGGATTCCCACCGCTTCTAACGCTATGTTAAAGTGAAAATTTTTTCCATGTGGGACCGCTACAGCAGTGTCCCCACTACTTGCCCCCTTTACTGGAACTCACCCCCCCCCTTTCCCCATGTACTGGTACAGCACTTCTGGCACCCCCTGACTGGACCTGGTTTCCCATTGCTGGTACTGATCGATGATTTGATCAATATCGAATGATGGTGATCGACACTTTTAAAACGAACTTCAAATTCGTGTTCAGTGGCCTCGATTACTCCCAGGGCTGAAGTTCCCATGACACGTAGAAGTCGTCTGTATATTTTCTCGCTATTTTCGCGGTCCGTAATTCACCCCCCCCCCCCGATTTTATGACTAATTTATGAGTCATCGGTTAGCGGATTATTATATAGTATGATATGATAAGCTCATGTCTAGAAGACAGGGGAGGCTGGGGTCCTCCGTTACTGGTCCAGAGCTAGCAAGGCGCATCGCATTCCTTTTGCCGAAGGTTTTTCATTCCAGCCCACAGAAAGACATTGAGATAGTTCTTAGAGAAATGGAGTATTATTTGATCCGCTCCCTGTTTGGTAATAACGCCTAGTCAATTTGCTTATAATATATTCATGCAAATCCCATCGAATAGAATTGACGCATGATCGAACATCATTCGTGATTGCAAGCGATGTCTAGAGGGTTGCCACGCTCATGTTGAAAGGATAAACCACTAACATTTCATTATATGTCGCGAGGACGAGGAGCATTGTGAGATGGGAACTCCCCATCGAATCAGACCGCATTTAATGGGCATATCATTCAAAGAGGGCGTGTATGTACAGTTGGAATCCTGATCGGCTGGCATGTGTTCGATCTGGTTATTATTGGCTGGCGCGCTACCAATGCTGCTCACCTTCGCGACATGTACCAATGGCTCTATCGGTCTGCGTTGTGCTTTATAGGGTTGAGCAAATTGATATAAAAGGTGCAGTAAAATCGAGCGCGTAGCATTTCTAGAAAAGGTCGAACTGGTTTAGACAGTCTTGATCTCCAATTTCGGTGATGTGACTGAGTTTATCGTATTCATCCTATCTAATCCGCTTACGATGCTGCAGGCTCTAGGAGAGCAAACGTTCGTTACAGAGCTGGCGAAGGGTAGCCCGTGCGAGAGCTGGGATTTATTAAATGGTAGAGCAATATTTTCTCTTTCACGACATTGTCCGACCATGTCGTCGGTCTCTTTTTTTTGCCGCGTGGGACAATGTCCGACGATGTCGTCGGACACCATCATAAGAATAGTTCATGGAAAATTATCACACATTCTTTGAAACAATTTAAATCAATGAGTCCGCTAATAGCTACAGTCAAGATGGTCCATGGAAAACTTCATTTGTTACTGTATTTTCATACCTAACAAATCAGTAATACAAATAAAATAATAGAAATAATCAGCGCGCTGAAAAAATACACGCTATCCCACGCAGCAGACAACTGAAAATCGCGCGTGTCGTGAAGGAGTTATGAAGTTTTCGAAATCTTACAAGTGCAGGAGCAGGAAACCGGCGCATTAGTCAACGGTGAAAGTTTTTTTTTTAATTTTTAGTTTTTAAAGCGATTTTTCCGCTGTTGTTTCCACTAAATCCTAGATTTATATTCAAGCTAAAGCATTGGTAGTAAGTTAGGAATTTAATGAATATTCAACCGATGCAAGCTTTTTGTTAGAATGCCATGCATAGGCTTGAATAAAGTTTTTGAATTTACAGTTTTTTCGACTTTCCTGAAAGGTGTAAAGTATGGTTAGGACGATGTTTTACTATCAGGAACCCGTGACAAGAGAAATAGCGTGGTAAGAAAATTGTTCAGATTAAGCTGAAAACTGAAGCTAACACGACAGTTAAATAAATATTGAATCACATCTGACTAAGCAGCAAAAGCCTCTGGAAATTTAGTTGTACTGCACTACAGTTCAGGTGACTCCTACGATTCACGGTTTACGATTTACGATTTACGAAATTTCAACTTTCATTTACGCACACCCCTGGTGGCGGCCTACCGTGATCTTCATCCTCGAAACTTTCATCCCCAGAACGAAACCTTCCGAACCAGCGGCGAACTGCGCGTTCCTTAGCGAAATCCTCTCAAAATGCAGCTTTGATCTTACGAGCTGCGGTCGCGGCGTTGTGTCTACTTTTCCATTCTTATAAATATGTAGAGCACCCGAATATCACGTTGATTCATACTCTATGAAGGGCCGGTAAAGGGAAATTATATCACAAAAAATGGTAAGAAAGGGGAGATTTTGCTCATTCAGAAGCTATACACAAATCTTGAAACGGGAACATTCGTAGCCATAAAATATCGGCTAGAAATTGAGGTGGCAAAATCGGCCATTTCGTTTGAAACGATCTAAAATAATACCGAAGCGCTTCAGAATTGACATAATAACAACGCTTTAGCCAAAGTATGGTAATTTTATGCTCATTCAAAAACAGAAATTGTTTTTTGCTAAGGTACTCTGCACAGCTTAAATTTTAGTAGCATTTTTGATAAAACAAAAGATTACCTTGCCTTCGCTAAAAGACATCTATTTTGACGTTATTTACGTCTACTCTCGCTTAAAAATATAGGAGTTAAAGCGGAAAGTATCAGATTTACCACGTAAATTTAAAATTTAAAATATTCAGATGAAAATTGGAATGGCATATGCGCTTCGACAAAATATGCACAAAATGATCTAAAAATAACAACAACTATAACATAAGATCCAAAATGAAACCTCTACGCGCTTAATTACAAGCCCCGTAAATCACTAACCATTTACCACTAGATATATCAAACTTGAAGTAGGCATTAAGGTATCGGCAGATTATGGACTTTTCAGATGGGAGTAGAAAGTAACAAAATGCACATCTCACCACTCCTGTCGAAGTTTGGTCCAAGGTTTCGATAAAACCGGGGTCTGCAGTTACAGTTATGTACATACTGCTCTGCAAGAACCGTGATACCACGGAATTTTAAACGTTATTTTCTTTCCCAAAAATGAGCGAATAAAACTAGCATCTCGCAAAAAGTCTTAGGTTAGTGAAAATCTTGAGTTTGTGGAGACTAAAGGTAGGGTTCATGGCTGATCCGAAGTAGACAATCGAGCTGAGGCAATTCTAGAACAGAATGGGTCATCAAATAGTGGGTCTAAGAAGGTTGTTATAAGCCATTAGTTTTTGACCAAATTTCAAGTGAATATGGCTGAATCTATGTACGTACATATCCAAGAACACCATTTCTTCAAATCTACGAAGGAATGGAGCAAGCCAGGTTCGGATCAAGGTTGGAGCAGAGTAAATGGGGACATTAGGTTTGCATGTAATAGTACAGATGAATTTTATTTGTGAAAGACTTAGGGAATAAAATATGCGCAAGCATACGAATTCAGAAGTAGCACACGTTGCTGTTCTCCTCTGCTCCTATGAAAACTAACGTCCAAAATGTCTTTCTTTCCTTCACATTTCTACCTTACTACCAGAAGACAGATGACCTAGCTGTAAGACAGACTACCCCAGTCAGGACATCTTCTAGAAGTCAATTTTAATCGATACTATTCCCTTAGTGTAAATAACGTTTCCCCTCGATGTTAGGTTTATTAAGGACCCCATCGTTACCACTAGTATTTAGTATTAGGTTGTCCCATAAGTCCCCGCCGTTTTTTTTCAACGATTCATTGCCGATATCGCCGGCGGTCTTTTGCACAGTGCTATAAAGCTTTCGAAAGAGAATGATTCGCTCTATCAGAGCCTGTATTGCATTTCTTTTTTCATCAGAATTTTGTCAATTTTTAGGTCGTTAAAGTGAAAAGTGAACAAGTGAAAAAGTTATGTGCTACAAGAATTTATGTTGGTCCTATTTGCTCACTTCTCTTTCACTGATTTTTAGGTCATCATATTGGGACGTCCAACTTTTCCGTCCGAATTTTTACCGACAGCTCGGTTCTGTGGTTGGACATTTTTGCTTGGTGTTATATGTCGTTCGGAAGAGGATGTCTTGCTCAGTAAGAATTTGTGTCGCGTTTATTGGCTCATGCTGATTTCTGTCGAATAGCAACAACCGAATAAGGAGAAGGGGTTGTTGGTGAAGATGATTTTTCTCTTTTTAAAATTTTGTTGATATTCGACAGAAAGCAGCATGAGCCAACAAGCGCGACACAAGTCCTTATAAAGCAAGACATCTTCTTCCGAACGACATATAACACCAGGCAAAAAGACCACCCTAGAGCAGGAGCTGTCGGTAAAAAATCGGACGAAAAAGTCGGGCGTCCCAATTTGATGACCTAAAAATCAATAAAGGACAAGTGGTCAAAAAGGATCAACATGTATTCTTGTAGTAATGAACATTGCCTTCCAAACGCTATGAAAAGCTGCGCAAAAATTCCAAACCTAAGCGGCGAGAAGAACTGCACAGATGGCCACTCCACCTTTTCACTTTTCACTTTAGCGACCTAAAAATTGACAAAATTCGGAATGAAAAAAAGAAATGCAATAAACGGTCTATCAGAACAACTCATTCTCTTTCGAAAGCTTTATAACGCTATGCAAAAGACCACCGGCGAAATCCGCAGTAAAACGTTGAAAAAACGGCGGGAACTTATGGTGGGGACTTAATTACGAGTCCCTATGTTCGTGCGAACAGGACAAAAACAGCTATTGTCGGCCGATATTGATTTACCGATAGATATTTCATACTTGTTGTGAGGGATACCCATACATAGCCCAGCATCCAAATTCTGGTCACTGACACAAAAACGTAATATATCGATGGACGATAGATTCCTAGATATCCTACAAAATCCTATTTAGCGTCCGCTTGTGCTGACTAAACGAAAATCGGCCTGGCTGACGGATCCACTCAATTATATATCGCGTGGTATAAGGGTATATCCGTCAAGAATGTGTTGTTTGGTTGGTGTTCCTCCCTTGTACAAGAAAGGGTAGTTAAACGTCTTCCTGTCCCAACAAGCGATCAAGATGTTAGGGTAAAATTCGCCATTGATGAACCTTTTTAGTGCGCCACGCGTTTGGTCTCTACCATAAAATCTCGAGGAGGAGCTGAGTGTGTAGCTGATTTGATTGATTTGCACGCAAAATCTTACTGTTTCAAATTTTAGTTGTGGAAACAGGGTGCGCAGAGTTCAAAACGATCCTGTTCTTGCGTTCCTCTGGGCTACCAATTTCCTGGCCGAACACATTCAACTGATTTTTTATGAGTAATTATCTGCTGATTTTCTTGTTCTTCCATAAAATTTTGAAGTATGGCGTATGATTCACTTTTTCACCGGCTTTCAAATTTGAAAGAAAGTAACAAAACATATCTAAGTTTTTTAAAGTTCACTTCTCACGTATTCACAGTTTGAGGAATCGTGTGTTCGACGAAGCTGAACTTTGTGTAGAAGAATCCAAAGGCGAGTGTTGCGACGACAAGCAGTGGCCAATGTCGCGGTTTCAACCGGAACATCTTAAATCCATTCGTTACTTACCAGCTCATCTCTGTGTTAGCATCGGCATCAGTAACCGCTATATGAGCCCAAGTGGATAAGGAACACGACGATAGTTGTCAAATGATGTCTATGCATACGATGTGCCATGGGTTCTCTCCTACATCGTGGCTTGACAGAATCCGTTCAGCTAAACCATTGGTCTTTGCAGTTGAAGCAGAAGTTACTTAAGACCCATGAGCCGTAGGATGCGTCAAGGATTCAATTTTTATGGGATACCATGGAGCCAATTTGAGCTCATACTCGCCCTACATAATGAATAGCGCTACTCTCTACTGATAGGGCTGCAACTCATTCAGCAATCCAGGTGGGTGGAAGGCGTAGCTGGCAAGGGAGAGACCCGAACCTTAAATCAATAACGAGGGCATGCACCAGCCAGAGTCTTCCCGATTGAGTTAATGTGAAGAACCAGTATTTCGCTTTTTACGTGATGAAATAGCTGGTAAACGCAATGTTTAATCGCAGACACCCCAGACAAATATGAGGGTCACAACACCGAGAACAAGTTATCAAAGATGTTCAGGAAGTTGTCGATGTTGCGAGAGTGCAGACGTCGGTGGCAAGAGAAGAATGTTTCAGTTCCTCTCCTCCATTAGCAGTATTTCGAGAGTTGTGTTGTTCAAAAAAGGTATAAACACATTGAAAAGGTACACTCGTCTAACACAGTAGGGTGCGCAGCGCATTCCATGGTGACGCAAAATGCAGGCTATGTATTTAATTGATTAGAACAAAGGGCAAGGAGCGTTCTGCCAGCGTTGCTCCCCAACGACTCACCGATGAAGCGCTTCTCAGCGACCTGGTGGCCCTGAGTAGAACGGCTGGCAGAGCTCGGTGGTGGCAAATCATTGGCGGAACGACTGACCACCGGCTGGCAGCCGGGCCGGCTCGCCCGCCTAGGCTCGCCCTCCGATGGTCCATCGATTAGTGGCCACCCTCGAGTCGATAGCTCGGGCCGTTGATCGCGACCACGAGCTGATTCGCAGGAGACGTCGGCCCCCCTTCAAGCTGAATCCACCAATGGTTCCTCTTTCCCGCAGTGGCTCACTTCATTGAACTCCTCCTTTGCAACACTTCAACGGAAAGGTTACAAGGCGACCTAACGCGCCCGTTCTTATCACGAACGTCTCCAACTCCTCTCGCACTTTGTAGATGGAGCCAAACAGAGATTTCCTGCATCGTCGGCAAACACGACGACTTCGACCAATTCCACTCTGCCGCAAGGAATTCGACGTTATTGAAACATCCGACAGTGGAAAGTTGTGCCTTCCTCCTACTCTTTCTACAGCGATTCTCCTTCCTAATAATTTTTGTACAGGAAATATCAATACTTTTAGAAAAGACTTGTAGAAAGGTTCACAAATATCCACTTTTTAAATATCGGCCCAGGCCTTCCGCTTGAAAGGCTGTGTACCACCAAACTCAACCATTTCATTGTTCGCTCTTTATGCTCTTATTTCTAATACCAATGGCAGCACATACGGAAGCCTTACGAAGCCTTCTATCTCCTTCTGTCTTCTCTTTCCGTAATTTCGAAATTTCAAGTGTTCGTTAACAGGAACAGTCGTAAGGTGGGGAGGGCGGAGCAGGAAGCAAATGTAAAGACGATTGATATTTTTGGTACAGAAAATATCAATGCTTTTAGAAAAGAAAACGATGTAGTCAAATCATCACCATCATCGTCACTTTCATTTGCGTCTGTCCCGTTTGGCAGCGGAGTCCGCGCTCTTCTGCTGTGGTGACGTCGATTTTCCCGATCAATGCTTGATCAGGATGCACACCAGCCAGCAACCCAACGTCGCTTCGGGCGTCCTCTGGGCACTTTTCCAGGGACCTCAAAGTTCAGGCGAATCTTACGGAGCGCCGTTAGCGCGAACGACACGTACCATCGAAGACGAGCTTCGCGCAGCTTCTCGGCTATCGGGGCGACACCGAACCTCCGTTGTATGGTGTCGTTGCGAACGCGGTCCAGACGCGTAACTCCAGCCGTCCACCTTAGCATTTTCGTCTCCATTACACTGAGGCGGTTCTCAATTTCGTTCGTCACGGGCCAACACTCAGCACCGTACGTCACAAACTGGGCGGACTACTGTTCTATAAACCTTCGATTTGAGGTGCTCAGGTATTGTCCGTCGCAAAGCACCCCAGTCAGTGAGCGCCATTTGGACCAGGCTGCACTCACGCGCGCGTTCACCTCCAACTTTAGGCTGCCATCGGACGTGACTGTTGATCCGAGATACTTGAAAGATGTAACTCGTGAGAGCTCAGTATCGCTGATCTTAGTAGATCCTCGAACGGATGCTCGTTCACATCCGTCGTTGAGTACTCCGTCTTTTTGACGTTTAGCTTGAGTCCGAACAATGCCAAGCGATCAGATCACGCCAGTGCCTGTCGCTTGAGTTCGGTTTTGTCTTCACATGCAAGCACGATGCCGTCAGCATACAGCAGTGACCATTTGGAGATCTCTGAAAGAGTAATATTGAGGATAGACTTTGCAGTTATTTGAGAGGCTGTGCACCACCGCTCTTTTTCCTAGCGAGGTACGTAATGAACAGTAAAGCTCTGGTTTTACTGCCTACTTCTTTGCATTTGAAAACGGGACCATGAACAGGTCTCGTTTTTTCCTTCTACTCTGAGCGCGACCGCTGGCAAGTCAGCTCTGCTTCAGCTTCAACGCGCTGCAGTTCTGTTTACAAGTAAATATCACTTTTGAGAAGCCCAGGCTTCCAGGGTTGAAGACGCAGGCAGATCAATGCTACGACGTGAGCCAGAAAAGGAGAGCCGTTGTTATTTATCGAAACCTACCACTCCCCAGAAAAAAGATTTTTCAATTGTGTTAGTTAATAAGAGTATTGCAGTAAGGTTTAGCTGAGTAATACATATTTATCACATCTATAGAAGTATGCAGTTGATAAACTGCTCTCAATCGCAACAGAGCAGTTTATCAACTATTAGGTTGTAACGAAATAAATGGCACTGAACCACTGTAAATTTAAACAGTTAATATCTCGGCTTGTAGGCAAGTTTATTAATCGAAATAAAAACCTTCTGATTCTACACATCTTTGCCAACGTGACACAAGCTTTTTTATCCCAGTAGCATAAAAATCAGAAGTTCTGGAATTGACGAAATCTTCGAAGGCACTTTCGGCATCCTGTTGGTATTTGAATATTTTCCCTATTTTCCCTACCAAGAAGTCGCCAAGATGCTTGAAGAAATGGTAGTCTGTTGGGGAGAGGTCGGGAGAAAACGGAGGATGTGGTAGAGTTTCAATGCTCAGCTCATTCAATTTCTGCAACGTCATTCGTGCTACATGGGGGCGAGCATTGCCGTGCAGATGGAGAACTCGCCTTCGGTTTACCAAGGCCGACCGGATATCCTTTAACTTTTTCATCATTTCTTCAATTTCAATGCAGTACTTCTCTGCCGTGATGGATTCACCGGGAGGGAGGAAGCTGTGGTGAATAATTCCCAGCGAGCACCACCATACTGTCACCATTACTTTCTTTTGGTGCAATTCCGGCTTCGCAAAAACCTTGGGGCTCTCATCGCTTCGAATCTCCCTGGTACCTTTGTGTGGATCCTCCTCTACCACATCTCTCAGCTTGTCCTCATCAACATCACTATGCCTCCCACGACCTTCATGTTCTTCCAAGCTCTCATCTCCATTCCGGAACTTCTGATGCCAACGATACGCCGTCCGAATTGTGGAACATCCTTGACCGAATGCGGCATTGATCTTCTCGTCCGCCTCCTTAGCTGTAGTGCCCAGCTTGAATTTTTACAAGTAAATGCCTCGTATTACCCTTTTGTCCATCTGCAAAAAAGTCAATGAAACTCTAAAGTTTTCCACTTTTACATAGAAAATTTGGTACTCACCGGTAGAGCAAAGTTTGCGCTTCTAAATGATATGCCACATGTTACGGTTTGTTCTTGATCAAACGCGTAAAGACGCGCCAAAAAATGGCGCGAGCCAGTGCCATTTAATTCGTTACAACCTAATATATGAGGCACCCCGAAATAATGCAATTTTGTATACAAAGAAGAAATATTCAGATTAAGCTGAGTAGAAAAATGAAGCTATCACATTTGCGAGGAAGAGTTGAAGGGGGTGCAGCTGTTTTGTGCGCCTTGAATTGGTATTCTTGGTTCGGTTCCGCGCAGGCAAGCCTAGTCTTCCACTCCCTTGGAGTCGCTTGATTGGTACTAGACTTTTGTGCGAAGGATACAACACTGGCTACTGGTCTCAATAACGCTGAGTTGTAGCACAATTACTATACTGACGGTAGAGTATCGTGCATCTGAAGGCGAGGAGGCGGTCGAAATATCAGGTCAATAAAAGCTCATCTAACAGCCTTATGGCACGGAATAATCATAACCACTGTAAACACGATCTTATGCATCGGCTGATCCTCACAAGTCACTGTATAGGTCGCAGACGTATTCAAATTACCTCCACGAGACAGTTTAGAAAGAGAATGCGTGGTGAATCCGACTGACTGGCGCCGTGTTTATTTTTCATGTTTGGACCCATGCAAACCAACAAAGTCGCAATCACTGCTCAGGGATATGTAGTGGTCTGCTCACCGAGGATCAATGTGCGCATGCTTTTCAGATGACCAGTTTGAGCGCAAGGAAGACCATGAGATTCGGTGGTGCAAAAGGAATATACAACTACATGTAAAGTGCTACGAGGTATCGGCTAGGTCTCTAGTGTTCTCTTTTTCTTCGCTTGTACTTTCGTGTAATGCACGTAGTAGATTTGCGTAGGATGTTACTATCTAGCAAATGCTAATGATAGAGCGAAACCTCTCGAAACATTCCCCAGAAACAAAGAAGAAAGTTCCGAAAGAAAGCTGCCGAGAAGAGGGCCCTCCAAACTAAGGGAAATCGAATTGATTTGCTGGATAAATTACACGAAACAAAGGACGGTGAGCGAGAGGAAGAATTGGGAACTGTACGACGACAGCTCAGGGTCGTCTGGTCAAGAAGGCATCGCTGAAAACGCAACTGACTCCGATGCTGCGACGTGGTACGGATTGACCACCCAGTGCGGCCGTATCGATCCCGAAGCGAGAGCGCAGTTTCAGCAGGGGCGACCATGCCGTTGACTGCTATTTGCTTTCAGACATTGACCGAGTGATGCAAGAATGATGGCTGCTCGAGCCTGAAGCCCTTTTCTTGAACTCCGGGTGTTGCCATAGTCGGAACGGGTCTTGGGCCCAGCAACCTACATAAGTCAGTCTCACTCAGCTCCACTCAACTCGTTTACAAAACCAAATGGACCTAAACAGTACACATATGTATGGATATGCTATTTCGGTCAACCTGGCCGTTTGCCTTGCACTGACACACTTTGGGGAGGGCATCGCATAGGTAGTTCTTTCGCGTGCAAGTGTAACCCTCAAACAGTTTATTCGCTAGCCAATCAACAATGAGCCTTACCGAAGTGTTCCTGTGAAAACGCTACGGGTTTTGACGTCCTCAATCTTAGTGAAGCCTTAAGTTTAAAAGTAACTCTCTGCCAAACCGAAGAGTACGCTATGTGTAGTCGCATTTGCGAAACGTTGGGTCCCTTCCGATAGACGTCCTTTTCGACTCCTATTAGAAAGAAATTTTGAAGAAAACGCCTCACCGTCGACACTGCTTTAGCACATCCATGTTTAGTTATACGTAATCACCAAAAAAATACAATATAAAAGTAGCAAACTTCTCTTAAATTTTCCGAACATTACACAGCAACCGCAGTACTCGTCGTATAAAGAACCATGGAATCCACATTTTGAGGAAATCTAGTCCCTTACTATTAGCCTGTTTTGAGCGTCCTTGACATCATATTTGACCGCATCATTATTATAGGCGGATGTGAGAGATTTTTTGGAATGAAAAGCTTGGAACGTATTTTTTCTTTTTTCCACGACCACCATCAGGGTTTTCCAACTTGCAAGGCCCATAAATCTTCGCGTTTTCTTTGGACAGGAACTGACTGGATCAGCGGCTTTCTTCAAATTTGTGTGGAATAGCGTAGAAGCTGCAGAGGAGTTCGTTTCAACAGGTAGGTAGCATTAACATTGCCGTGTGTTCCAACTCACTCATGTAGAAGAAGATTGTGGATGAACATATTTGCGCTTGGACGCGAAGTAGCGCACCTGCATGCTGCCTCCACATCTCCACTTACTACAAATCGCTTGGAGCTGTTTGCGCACTGTTTGCGTTATCGCTCAGTATCGTCCTCAACATTGCAGGTTGTTCCACTGAGATGAACTGGTGGCCAAAGAACGCTGCTGAGAGAGACATGGTCTGCCCTGCCGCTTCGAACAGTTAGACGTACATAGTTAATGGCCAACGTTCACGTGAAATAATTCTGCAATTCTCACCAGCTGTCCGAGCCTCCATCGGATTCTCTCTTGAATTGTGACGCTTTCGTGAAGCTTAATCTACAAAAGTGATTTTGACCAATTAGCGTGCTAGTTATGGTCACCGAGGTCCAAATTAAGCCGTCATTCCAATGAGATATATCGATTATTACTTTATCTTCACCTTATGCCTATTGCTCGCCTTGCTTTGAGAGGAAGGATACTTCCAAGTGGACGTATAGCTATAGCCTGGCTTTCAGGCGTGCCTAGCGGCCGCCAAACCTCTGCTTGGGGGCTTCGCTCGCAAGCCCCATGAATGGAACACCCCTACCGTCTTCTTTTTTCTTTAGGCCCTCTTACTTTCATTACAGTAAAAACGGTTTACTTTATGGAACAGTATAGCGGGATATGGTGCGGAAGAAAAATCTGAAAACTGCTCTTATGAATCTTGTCCATCTTCTTCACATGTACGCCATTTATTCCGAAGCACCTGCTCTCCACGTGGCAAAAATACATCGTGAAAGTCTCAATCCGAAATGCTTAATCTGCAGAAACATAGATGAAACCTATCGGTATTGGTCGACAAGTCGATGCCGTTTACTGTCCAACGGCAATAATATTCCTCCGATTCCTGTGATCCATTCGAAAATGTTCCCATAAGTGGATAATTCGGATAACGGCGATTTTATGGACCCCGGATTTAGTTGATTCGGATCGGGACATCCGAATCGGATATCCAAAAGTGATTCTTTCGGAATGCATAGTCGGAAGAGACACAGAATGAGGGTGAAACACGCGCACGCTCGTTACCTGAAGTTTTTAAAAGGTACAGCGTATACAACGCAAAGTCTGATCTGTTGCACGTCTTCTGGATCTGGACGCAAGTTGCACGACGTCTGTGTCACGTCTTCTGAGTCCGGACTCATGTTGCATAATGTCTGTGACATATTTGCTAATGATAGATCCGATGCACATGTCACGACGTAGCCGCCGTCTATAACGACATTGAGAAAAATACTTGTCACCCTTTACTACCAGTCTTACTGGTCCATTTCACTGGTCCCTCTTTACTGGTCCTCTCAGACTGGTTCCCTTACTCTTTTGAATCCCGACGCACGTTGGACATCTGCAGCACAACTTCTGAATCCCAACGCCTTTGGAACAGGGGTGTGCGCTTCCGTTAAATCGTTAAATTTCCTTAAAAAGCATAGATATTCGCGTAGAACTGTTTCAATTGAAAAATATCAGCGGACCATTTTATATACCATCTTCACGACAGGTGGGCACAGTCAAATGAAACCTTTGAAACTTCTGGAATTTCGCCAACTTTTTAAATCAAACTGGACACCTTCCAAATAAAAAGAACGCATCCCAAATTAAATTAATATATTATTAAAAATTATTTCAGCAACCTTTCAGACTCATTCTCATACTAACATATAATGAAGTAATACCGGAAAAATCCAAAGAATGGGAAAGGCTGTTGAAAACAATTTTTAATAATTCAATAAATTAATTTCGAAGGCGTTCGTTTTTATTTGGAACGTGTTCAGTTTAATTTGGAATGCTGTCAAAATTCAGGAAGTCTCAAAAGTTTGATTTGAAAGCGCCCACCTGTCGTGAAGATGGTAAGTATAACGGTTCCACAGACATTTTTCGATTGGAACAGTGCTATGTAGCTACTTTTTACTTTTTAGCGAAAGTTACCGATATAACGGAAACGCACACCACTGCTTTGGAAGACGTCTGCGGCAGGTCTTCTGATTCCCGGTGCTCAGCACTTGATTCTCATCCATACCCTGCCTGGTGCGTTGCCCTCCCAGGGCGCAGTTCGCCAGCAATCTCCCATGGTTAACTTCAGAGAAAGACCGGCTGATATACACCGCCCTATCGAAGGTATCTCTTGGCTTTGATCCTCCTCCCGCGACTTACAACGTGACACACGGATTAACTGAATTATATATACCAGGATACTAGGAAACGGCGGCCAAAATGAGTTGTTAGAGTGTACGGGTTACCAGATTGTAAATTTATTTGAAATATACGTAGTTGAGTGTTTGTACAAAATAGGTGGTGGTTGCAACGAAAAGTTTGAAAAGTTTGGCGAGCGTAACAGTAGCCTGGTAGTGGTTTTTTTTTTTTTGGGGGGGGGGGGGGGAGGCACCTTACAATAGGCAATTCCCGTGTTGTGCTTGAATTGTTAGGAGTGCAGAAGTTGAACTTCAATAAAACAGTTGTATTAACCCATGGAGCGTTTAGCAGGAGAAATTTGGAGATGTCTAGCCCCTCAAGGCGCAATTCCGCGATACCTCATACCCATCAGTTATCAGACGAATGCTCCGATATTAGTGATTTCGCGGCTGTTGCGAATCTGGGAGCTCACGCCGTTTTTCCCTCAAAATTGTCCACCCAGCCGAGTCCACAAAGGAGCATTCTCATTCCTCTTCGCAGCAAAAACATATATTATCCTTTATTATTCAGGCATGATAACGATGCACACAAAGTACAGTGACAGATAGTAAATGTAACGGTAACAACCAGGGTGATGACCTTGCTCCATTGTCAGGATAACCAGTCACTGGAACGTTGACACTTCCCCTCCCAGAACGTCATCTTCGCAAGGCTCTGTACCATTTCTGATCTGCAGCTACAAACGTCGGAGAAGGAGACGGAAGCAATCAGCGTTCAAGGATGACTTGTTTCTTTATAACTTTATACTTCTCTGAAGGAAACGGTAAATGAACAAGTATGGAAGTACACAAGAAGACACTCAGGACACGTGCAACGAGCAAGAGATGGCGGAACAGGAACAGGCGATAAGAGCTCTGTGTAAAGCATTAATGAGGTCAACACTGGTCAACGAACTCGGCTGGAAACGGTCTACAACGGCTACTAGCATGGGAATATCTGTATGAAGTGTGCGGTTCGATTCAGATCTCGGTTTCGTAGCACGTTGTATGGGTGATTAACATGAAACACCTAGAATTAACCCTTACTGACAGTCAAATGAACAGAATGGCGAGAGGGACGGCTGAGAGCCACTCTTTGAGCATGCGGTAACCCTGGTGAATGAGAAGGGGAACAAGGAGGCACGATAACAAAAGGGGAGACGAGGAACGAGCTACGTGTCCATATTCCGGACTTTCAACGACATATGGCCGGGCTTGCGCTCCAAGGTGCTGTGGCTGGACACGCGGGAGAGTCCGTAGCTCGGCCGGCGAATGTTCGACGACGACCTGAAGGGATAAGTCTGCAGAACATCACAAGAGAACATGCGTTTAACAGGTACCTCGTGTAGTAAAACTAGAGCAGAAGGCACAATGTTAAGCTGACAAGTTGAAACCTTTTCTGACGTTAAACGCAGGGTAAAGCCTCCTCAGAAAAAAGGCTCAGCTGTTATATTACATACAAAAACCGCCAAACTCGTTGGTCAGAGAACACCTTAGCACCGTCTTGTTATTTCGGGCTCCACTTACTGTAACCTTAACCAGATGATGTGCTGAGGCACTTGAGGACGTCGACGCAGTAGGTAAACGGCACAAGTCTACATTTCAAGCAACAGCTAATGTGCATTCTAGCACAGTCGGAAGAGGCAACGGCTGTCGTGTGCGCCAGGGGTCTACATATTCATGATTTTAGGGATTCAACCGCCTTTCTCGTAAGGAATCTGAATTAAATTAAATTCAATAGAATGTCTCAGAAACTTTACGAAATTTTTAATGGAATTTTTTGTGGAAATTGCAATAGATCGACGACCCATCGACAAATCTGTTGATCTCGATCTAGTAATGTGTGAAGGGAAATTTCTGAGAAAGTCACAATAAGATAGAAAGCCTCGCTGAAAGCAATTGGTGTTAGGATGAAATAGCGCGCTACAGAACTTGAGGGAGGGGGGGGGGGGGGGGGGTTCGGCCTGCACGTAGCGCTGTACTCTTGTACCCTACAACCCCTCACCCCACCCCCACTCAAAGATCTCGGGCAAATATAGGGGAGGGGTGAATTCGAAATCGAAATATACCATTTTCGTGTCAAATTGAACACTTTCGAAAGCGAACCGGGTGTCATACATATTGAACTAAACACTCTCTAGGAGGCTAAAACAAAACCTTGGTTTAAAAACTTTACTGGGACATTCTTCGTAAATTTAGAAACTAAATGTCCCAGAAAAGTGAATGATGTGAAATGCTGTAAAAGCAAGGTGTCCCATCAAATTGCAAGCACTGGCTGGAAGGTAATAACTTTGCCGCAGGTAAAAACCAAAAATCACTAACATATAGACCAATGCAATCAAAAGAGACAGAAAATCAAACCTTACAATCGTTCCGTTCCTCCCCTGAGACGATTTCTGATAGTAAAGGTACCGAAGAAATCAAGAGCTTATATGAAAGCGCAAGAAAATCGAAATTTTCAGACATATGAGCGGTAGGGATCGCGGCACACACTAGTCTGAATTCTTGTATTCTACACTAGATTGATTGTGTTTCGCCCGAACACCTGCCATAATTTGTCCATATTGTGGCCGTATCAATTTATTTGTACTTCTTTTGAAGTTTAAAAGTTAAAAACACAGTCAGCTTGCAGCAAAGTGCAGGTGCTGTTTGAGAAGTTTTAACATTGTTGCTAGTGAAGCTTTTGAATAGGTTTGAGATACACATGAGAGCACAGGATAACGAAAATTATGTGACGTGGAAGTGGCCAAAATTGTGCCATACACCCTCATAAACCTTGCACTCCAGACTCGACTGAATGCTTGTTACAATCTTGTTACTGACTGACCACATTAACCTGTGTTGTGCTTCTTTTAACTTGGCAGCGCACTACAACTTGTGGAAAAGTGCGGGGAATCCTAAAGCCATACACCGCGCTGCATGAAACGCCCATTGCTGCTAGCAAAGGTTTTGGAGATGTTAAGGCTTCATATGAAGTTGCAGTGCACTGTCAAGTACTAAACGTTAAAATAAGCGGGGCACAGATTAATGTCAATTAATGACAAGACTGCAACAAGCATTCAGCCCATGTGCAACCAACCGAGTCTGAAATGCAAGACCCCAGACGGGCTCATGGTGCAATCTCAACCATTTGCGCATCACAGAGTTTTCGTTGTACTTGCTTTCATATGACTATAAATATGAGTCTCGAACAAAAACCCAGCTCTACAAAAGTTTCACTAGCAGCGCTGTGAGAACCTTTCAAACAGTACCTGTATTTTGTCGGATACTCGGCAATTTGGCCAACCTGTACTGTGCTTTAAGCTGTGAACTATAAAACGAACATAAATAAGTCGATACTATCACACTACGGAGAAATTGCGACAAGTATTCAAGCGAAACACGATTACCCGAGTGTAAAATGCAAGGAATCAGACGAGTGCATGGCGCAATTTCTGCCACTCATATGTCAGAACAATTCTATTTGCTTGCGCTTTCGTATGAGCTCTTAAATTCTTTAGTGCCTTTGCTGGCAGCAAAGCAATCACCTTTCAAACAGTGCTTACACTTTTTGGAACGCCCTGTATCCATTTTTTCTAAGGAAAAATAACTGTTCAGAATTATTCGAAAGTGCGGGAAAGCATCAATGCTTTAGTGCACTGCTACATGGGACTGCGCCATGCGATCGTCTTCGTTCTTTTTGACCGGTGGAAAAAATGTTGTGCAACTGGAGATGTTTGAAGATATGTTGTTTTCCACAATTTTCTCTGTTTTACCGTAGACAAGTGCTCAACTTCACGCAAACAGAACCGTGCTGGACAACTACATGTCGCTACCATTTCTTGAAGCATATTGAAAAATTGCTAGTTTCAGCTACTCAAAATTAACTCAAAACCATTTTTGTAGCGAAAAATGTGAAACTTCAAACACTTTACTCACGTTTTGGGGTAGGTGAATTGAAAGATTCCAGAGAAAATCATGGTTTATCATTCAAATCGAAGATTTATGACCTTTAAAGGGGGTGGGATTAGACACGATACCACATCCTGACATAAAGAAGCCCTAGTTTCCTTTGGAAGACGATCGTTTCTGTTTGCAGGATGCTTGGTTTGATTTCAAAAGTGTTCAGTCTCCTTTAGAGGTGTGCAATCTGACGTAAACTTTGTATTTAAAACTTTTCCAATGATTTTTTTAAATTTAAAGTAGTAGGCGCAGACAGCAGTCTTTTTTGTTGTTGTAGTTGTTGACAAATTTGACGAACTATGTACCGGAAATGTAACGACAAATTTTTGAAGACTCGCTCAAAAACAAAATAACACTCGGAGCTAAGCACTCTCCGCTGGTGTGCACCTCGAATGAATTGAATGCTCGGGTTCCGCGCACACACCCGAACGCTCCATCCCCGGTCCCGCATACTTCTGCGGGCGCGCTCAGTGGCCACGGCGAGGTACTGCACTCTTTCTAGTCGGGACCAACTGGTGCTTAGCAATAACGCTTCCGGAATCCGGATCCCCGCCGCGAAAGGGCAGAGCACAGACGGACTCTCCCTGCGCCGCTGGCGGTGAGCTCTGCGTCCCGGCCCTATGGTTAAGGATAGGGCAGCGACAACGCCGCAGAACTTTGCGGGGCCTTTATGTGTCGCTGAATTGCGGCTAGACTTACGCCAAAGGTGAAACACAGACGTTCCCGTGTGCTGGCTAGCGCAAGCCACTGTGTAAGTCGGATACCCGTCTAAATTGCCTCCGTTATATCTCGCAAAAATGATATGCGCGGCGCATTCTACTTCCACGGAATACACACCGTATAGGAAATTTGATTTGCAGAATTATACAGTCATTTCGGAGAATAGCCGGCCGATGAACAAAATAGTATTTTATTCTGTTCTGACAAATCCGGCAACAAGTCAGTGAGCCTGGAAAAGGGGTAGGCTTGGTTAGCCGGGTAGGAATCCGAAACAGGACTTCGAGGGTGCAATCGGCACCTCTGACTGCACTATGTACCAGCCTGTCGGCATATCTGGATAAGAGTAATCGGTCACCTGGATGGCGCGAGCGAATATGATGAAGTCGTCGTCGATCCGTTCCCGAACGTGGATGTCGTAGCAGACCGCCGCAGACCAAACGAACCTGATCCTGCTATAATTGGGAGTACAATGTAGAAGAATACTTGGTTCAGAATAGTAGTAATCAGTAGTCTTTGATTGAGCTTAAGGACAAAAAACAAAAATGAAGACACTAAAAAAGCCATTTGTATATCAACTGTTAAACTCCTTCCCTTTGCGGGTCAATGTGGCGCTGATCGGAGACGCAGTCGCTTTGGATAAGCCGTCGAAATTTAGGTGGGCCGGTAAGTGCGTTTCGTCAACAACCGCTGAACCGAGCAATAGCAACGAAACCGCTTGCCTACCAACGCTATGATCGGCATTCCTAGTAGTGACAGCTCTGGACGAAATCATGAATGTAGACATTGTTAATGCCCGTCTTAGCAAGTCGACAAATGGTGACGCAGATGGTAACACACAAGGCACCCCTACATGGCAGTTACTGTAACATCGGGCTGTCCTACATTGAGTGCTTCTCTGCCTGCTCTCCGTGCTTAAGCTGAAATCGAAAACCTGCAGCGCGTGCGTACGCAAATCTTTGGAGGCTACCCATTGTAGATGACGTGGTTAATCCAAACGGCACAGCATTGTTGCGTCCACGCAGGACCGAAGTCCCAAAGTCCCAATATAGCAAATGAGAAGCCGGCATTAAGGCATTGGAGAACCTGTTCTGCATTCAACCTTTGAAGTGCAAGATAGCCTTGCGGCCCGGGTTCAGCTCCGAGCCCTCTTCACCTTTAGGAGTGCTCTTTTTAAGAAAAGGTGAGGCGAATTTTCTCGGCGATTCCCAAGTCAAATAATCAGGAAATGTGAGGGTGACGTACCCGATGGTGCTGTTGAAGAGCATTCCAGTGACGATGTTGACGTACTCATCCCACCATTCCTTGGAGACGTCGATGGAGAACGAGACGGCGGACGAGACAGTGATGACTCCGAACCAGAAGCAGCTAAATACGAAAAATTGTTTTGCGATGCTAACAATGGAGACCTGATGTCCTTCAGGAGTTTCTGGATTCTTCCAAATAAATCAGTTTATTCACCTGCAGAAGCGAGTTACCCACACGCTTACCGGCGCTGTTATCATTGCTTTATTTGCGTTTTTCTATAAGTATACGGCTGATGCATTAGAAGTATGTAAAATATCAGCATCACACAAACTTCAAGCAGTAGTCAAAAATATTGATCCAGACCGCATTCAAACCAACACCTCTTCTTTTCCAGCTTTGATGTTTCCACCTCGATAGAAGCGGATTCGTTTCACCGAACAAGCATTAAAGTTATATACATGTTAATCTCACTCCACTAATGTGTAACAATAGAATTGACCGACTGCTGCTAAAAATATTGAATAACTTAAGCTGAAGAGCTTGGCCCAGGAGTTTAACCACACGCAAGTATTTCTGCATTGGCTTGTAATATATGTACAGGACGTGTTTTAAGTCTTAAAATCCCCGATCTACACAATAAATTGAAGAGAATCGCTTCCACGAGTTTCTGACGCAGAAGCATATTCAATCAGCAGAGTTCTGCAGACTTCAACTCATGACGGACGAGCCAGCACTCCATTTTCTTACTCAAGATCTTTTCTCACATAATGTGGACCATAATGCGATCAATAATTTGGTGATATTACAAGACCAACGACATAACAAGAAAAGCAAGCTCCCACTAACCAACGTTACACTTACTGTAACATTCATAGCAGCCATCTTTGGATGGAAAAAATAAGAACGCCATCTTTAGCAGTGGCTTTCAGGTAAAGCCGTGACGCCGGAAAGTGGCGACAGAGCAACAAGAGAATATTGAGGACGTCGAGTAAGTAACCTAACAGCAGAAGCCGGGAGGTCTTTACCACCAAGCAGAGGGATTTGAAAATGATGCAATCAATTTATAATAACAACCTTTACAACGCTTCATGAATTCGCTGTGCTATTCTTTATCATTATAACGCTGTTAATGTCCGTCAGAGACAAGTATGACCCTAGGTACAGTCCGCAGAAGGTCCCAATCAGGCATACGCCACACAACGCAGCAATGCGAGGTAATATCGAGACGTATTGCTGAAGTCATGGTTAGTTTTGATCAGTAACCTCTAAGAGCCACACGTAACGAGGGGCACTAATACACTCTAGACATGTTTAGAATAGGGCTAGGTGTTTAGTCTGACGAAAGCCAATCAATTGGAGCTCGTTTAACCACTGAAACGAGGGCCGAGACGCTGTCACTTGCACCAGACGTCGACAGCCAAGTGGACTGACCACCTAATTATCCTTGGTGACATGCAACGTTGAACGGCGCCGTAACTATCTGAATTCCGCTGGTTGACGAGGAAAGAGAAGGGACCACACGGCGTTAGTCAGACTTAAGCTTCCTTGTGGTGAAACTTGAACGACACGTATGGATTCGCTCATATTCCTCCATTGAGATGGGTAATCTAGGCTACTCTTGCGTGAAACAAGGCGAACTGAAAGCGCGCGGTGGCCGCGGCGACTGCTGCGGCAAGCGCGACTCCTTCATAGTGTGTGGCATAGTCTCTGGACTAATGCCCTTGCAACCCCTCCTTTCTCACCATTTTCAGTTTGCCTTCTTAGCATTCTGCGCGCAGAGCCCACAAATTACGAGAGGACGAGCTCAGGGAGGCTGAAAACAGCAGCAGCCACCGAGCAGTGGTGTCAGGCCGGGAGCATACTTCCATCGCCGCGATGCCATCGCGGCGTTCAGTCCATGGCCATTCTGCCGCACGCGGTCGAATAGTCAAAGGAAACTTCGCCGCGGCCCCGCAACAGTGCAGTCGGCATCAGGGGTATGCGCTGACTTCCCGCCGGTAAATTTTTTACCGCATATTTTTAACGGGGAAATTCGCGGGTAAATTCCGGTAAATTCGTTAATTTTTTAAAGTTTAATATTCCCTCAAAAACAATTAGTTTTAAGCGGCGGTGGTGTAAAAAGGTGTAAAGCTTTTCACCGAAACATCACCACGTTCAGAAAAACCATATCCTCTTCATTTTATCATGCATACGTCATCCTAAAGCAAACGACGCCCTGCGAAGAACGAGCAACCCACAACAAACAAAGCAAGCGGAAGCCTAACAATGCATAAGTATAATGATCTATATTGTGGGTGCTTAATTAAAACTCTACAAAAACATTTCTGGAACATCCAACATTGTGCTACATTTTTCTTGGATCAACATTCTAGCTGCTTTTTGAAGTTACCACAATTCTCATCATTTCATTCGATGAAGGAATGATTTACACCTTACGCTACCACTTTTTTGAACTATTAAGCTGTACTTTGGAGCAAAGCCAGACACTTCAGAAAAACAACGAAATGTGACATGATAACGAACTTCTTTCTTTTCTTATACGGGAATACAGCTGAAGAGTCCACCAAGACATCAGGTAGATTTGCAGCGTACATTCCAATGACTTACATCGCGCACTAAATTATGGGAACAAGACATGAGCGTATCTTCTCCTTATTCCTCTGGCGATCGTCTATCCTGAGAGCTTCTATATCTCTAGTTCAAATTGTCTCATGTCGTGTGGGGAATATCAGCACGAGCTGCTATCCCAGTGGAGGCGCGTTTTTACCATTGGAGCGCACCCTCTCCGCCTCGTGATGTGGACATGGATGTTTTAATGAGATTGAGGACCACGAACGCTAATACAAGTTATCGCAGAAGATAGAAGCAATCACTTCTAAACAGAGATCGGTAGTATGTTTCCTTTTCCATTCGATACATAGAAACATGATTTTGCATGATAAAGGTCGTTGAATTTTCCGGTAAATTTAGGAATTTAACGAAAAATTTCGTTAAGAGAATTTATAGCGAAAATGCCGGTAAATCCGGTAAATCGGCAAATCGTTGCCGACCAGGGGTGATGGCGCGGGGAGCCATCACCCCTGGTCGGCATGCGCGATGGCTTCCCGCGCCCATCGTGGGCATGGCATACTTTTTCGCGCCGCGCGCGGTGTTTAGCGCTGGTCCTGGACGGATCGCCGTCGCGCTCCCTTGCAGAACTATGGGCGATGCGACGAGCACTGAGAAGTTCAAATTCTTTTGCATCGCTCTGCAAAACTCATCGCCGCGATTCCATCGCGGCGACGGGAAGTATGCACGGAGCCTCACAGCGGATAGAAGGGCGGCGGAGCGAGACGGAGGGTTGCTGGTGATTTCACTCCTGTGCTGCAACATTTCTGCCCTTTTCCGGTTTTTTCTGCACAGGCCGGGTAGTAATGAACTTGAGCATCACTATCCAGCTTGTGCAGGAAGAACCAGCGTTTTTCGCCTAGTTGGAGCGCCCAACAATGCAATTTTTCTACCACTGCGCAGGAAGAGGCTAGATCAGCCGGTTCGTTCTCAGGTTTGGGTGCATGCATGTCCATAGGATGTAATTGGCGCCGCCGCAGCTCGTTTACGAGCGCCCTCTGGCACTCACTTCAGAAAAAAATGATTGCTCGAAATTGGGCAGAACAAAAATTAATCTAAACCATTAGATAGCCTTCTCAAACTGAATTGATTTCTGGAAATTTTTCTAGGAAAATATGAAACAGCTATGGCAAAGGGACAAAAAGAGCGCCACCATCGCGTCTTCCGCGCCCTTTTTTTAAACCTTAGGGTGGTGTTGTATACCTCTCATCTCAAAGCGTTATGGTCACCAGGTATCCTTTTCTCGCCAGCTTTTTGAGAGTATTCCGGTGCATTTGATCAGAGAAAACGGTTATTTCGAGAGGGAATTGGATGAACTAATCGAAGAACTAGACAAGTGTTTCCATTGTGAAAAGATTAGGGTTCCTTTATAATAAGGAGCTTTGCTTCTAAAAGCCACACATTTAGATGCAATATAGGATAACCCGGGAGTTTGCTAGAGCTCAAATTTTACGTAATAGCCCGCACTGTAGCCTTGCGCCAGTAAGACTACAATGCGGGCTATTACGCTCGCTGACACGGCTCGCTGACACGAAAGAGATCGCCCTGCGCGCGTAGAAAAATCTTATGTTCGGGCATACTAACATAGGTGAGCAATGGAACCTGCGGCCTGCGGAGTGATTACCATATTGATCTGTGCCAACTGTACCTGTCCAGCATTCCTGAATGACAAGAGTGCTGCCTCACCTTTCTTCAAAGCCTCCTTCTCTTTGCTGGCTGTGCTTAAAGGTAAACGACTCGGCCTGCCGCCGTCAGCTACCTTCGGCAGAGGGCTGCCAGATCTGGAACAGTGTCTGAGCACTTTGGAAGCAAGTATGCATGTTGAGATATACTAATTACCTCATAACGACCACCGGCTGAGGCCGGACTACAGCAACAGCTCGCCGTTGCGTCCTCCACGGTGAGCTTCTGTTATCAGGTGACCTGTAAGTGATTAGCTGCTACATGGCTCTGTAGAGGTAATTGCTTGAAGGCAACGGCATTCTAATTTCTTCCCTTACAGAAGGCTACGAAGAAACTACATGACGTTATTTTCACAATCTACTTCAACCCTAAGGGTTTACACAGATGTTGTTGTTATGAGACGACGCAACACCTGTGTTGTTCGAAATTCCTCTCCGTGAAAGAGATGGGAAACGGGTTCGAAACCTGCCTGAGCCTAAAGTTTTGTTCATTTCTCAAAGCCCGCGCCTTCACAATAGAGGATAGGGAATTCTCAACAAATGTGTAGATTTTTGCAAAAAACCCATACCTCGGCAGCGGTAGGGTTTTTGGACTCGACGACTCGCTTTTTTTCGGGGTCTCTTCCTTGGCTACTCTGCCCTCGTTCCAAAGACGCTCCTCCTCTTTTTCGCGAGCCGCATCCTCCTTGTCACCTTTTGCTCTAGCTTCGGTTCGCGACAGCTCGCAAGCAGCCTGCAATAAAAGGTCTTCGACTACATAAGCAAAGGAAACTGACCAAAATCTGATCCATCAGCGACAAACCGCCTGTACAAGTTGCCGAGTGGTCGGTTGCTTTTCCGTCGTCAACGTTTCCCTCACAGCTTTTTCCAGGGACAAAAGGATTTCTTCGTCATCAGGCAGAATCAGGTACTTTTTCACTAGAGGCAATATCCTTATCGTTTTGAGCCTGAAAACAGGAAATTTTAGCTGCAAATGTTACGGTGAGCACCGCTAGTGCAATATTTTCCCTGCACTACACTGTTTCCGTTTTCTAATTCACCATCTTATGATGACATTATTGAAGGACGCCGGTAATGCAGTTGAGGATACACTATCTATCGCGTGCATCCGATTCCAGGTTCCGGTTTCTCGCTCAGAGCAGTCAAGCCTTCCATCCCTCCGAGGTCGGTAGTGGTACCAGAGTTGTCGGGGAAAGATGAAACGTCTTGTTCAATGACCGGCTGTTCACTGTAACTGACTGCATAGACCAAATGCGCATTCAAACTGCTCCTACGACATCCCGTACAGGTAGAATGAGCCCCACATCCCAAAAGGGATTGACTAACACCGACCTTTACCCTTTTACTTCATGACTGCTAAGCATACCATACTCGAGATCAGCACCTTATATAACCTTCCTAGACAAAGTTTCGGTGAGGCGGGCGCAGCACCCTACGGCAATCCAGAGTCCCACTCCGCTTCGTGTAGTAGTGGGAGATGCTTAGCGAAGCTCACCCGGTCCACACTAAACTACGCGCGACGGGGTCCCGTGCGGCGAGCTATGTATTTGTTTTGGATCTTTTGCGCGTGTTCGCGTCGCGCGTCGCGCACACAGTATAGGATCCCTAATGCAGGTACATATTGACGATACGATGACGAGGGAATCATAGTAGATCTAGATGAAAACTCTGGCTTAACAATTCAACCGGAGGTGTGCTGGACTGCAAGTGATAACATCACTTCACATCAACAACAGGAAAAGGACAGGGCATTAAGATTCGAGCCCAGCTTGGGACTCAAGTCATCGTGATCGCGATCTGCCACACTATAATGCATCGAAAAATGTGCAGCTTGCTATAGCATTCCCATTCCAAAAACGTAGAGTGGCTAGGTATATAAGCCCACCACAGTCAGTTTCTGTGTTCACTGTCGACTTACGCGACAGACTGCCACTACCAATTCTACTGCACTCTGACCTCACTCATAAGAAACGATAACCTAAGTTAAACGAGCACGTACGGTTGTCGTGATGGATACTAGGTTTCTTGAATACTTCATTGGGTTTTTACTTCTATCAAACTAATTAGCTTAATGCACCCGCTTAAACTGGATAACGGTGAAAGCTGTAATGCGTCATCAGAACATTTCACTCATCACATTGATTCAGTTACCCTTTTCAGTGGCTTCAGCAGGACTGCACCTGCTCCTATTTTGTGGTAGCCCGCAGCACGACCGTTTTCATGAGCGCATGTTGCCGCCAAAAGTGGGCTGTGAGGCGGTCGTAGTCTGAACGTATAGCGCATGTTGTGATTTCATCTGGAGATAAACATCCACACATGTTCGTTTTCGCATGTTCTCTTTATCTTCTAGCCACTGTCACTCCAGACAAGTCCATGCGCTGTAGCCAGTAGCTGTAGGATTCTACCGATGCCACGGAGTTTTAATCACTAGAGCCAAGGAGTGACGTAGAATCACCTCAACGTAGATATTGGGAAATATAATCGCAGGGTCAGAGTTGTCCTTGCAAGTGGGTTCATATGCAGTCGACACATGTACCCGCCTTCGTAGAGTTAGGCCTTTGTTATACTACCACTTACCTCGAGTGACGCCTAATGATATGCTCCCATATCGATCCCACCGCGTCGCTTGATCGATACGGGAGCTTACCATTAGGCTTCGCTCGGGGTGAGCGATGGTATAACATAGGACTTATAAGGGAAGGGTCTGGAGCGCATGTCTGAACGTGGGGAGCGAGTCATACAGGGGGAGTCCCCACCCCTTAATTAGTAGGAAAATATGTTTATTTTTTGCCAACTCGTTAAACTCAAGGAGTAGGGGATCCTTGAAGTCACAGTGGAATATGGCGCATCACGAGTTGGGGAACTTGTACGCCCGCGATGCCTCTCTCGGCAAGCGGCTCGGAGCGCAGTGGAGGTGACGTTCCTTCATGTGTGAAAGGTGGGGTCTTGGTTTTTCTGCGCTGCCGCATTTTTGCATTTCAATTGACTGGTTGAGATTTGCGGGATTCTGACGTCTATACCATTTTCAGACGTTTTCTGCGTCTTCACCAGCTGTATGCTGTGGAGAGCACTTTTCCTGTGACTTGTTTATTACTGACCGGATTTTTTTTACCACAACGTCTTCGTTAACTTCAAGCTGACGTGCTTCGAAGTCCTCTATTATGCTGGCCATCTGTTCGGCCAGCTTGATTTCTTCCCTATAAGGTTCCTTGTCTATAGGTGGGCGACACTTAGCGTGAGCAGGTGGATCACTGGTCGAGCGACGTTGTTGGTGTTAGGTTCTAGAAAACCTCCAGCAGACCTCTGATTTCCAGGTGACAGGCAAAGATGAGGGAAAGAGTGTATCGATGCCGTTTAGGTTAATTTGCGAGATCCGCACACCACGTTTCTTATTCAAGTGCTGCTTCATACACTTTGTACCTGCGTATCACTGATGTTCATCATCTACACATCATCATGTTGAATACCACAGCATGCAGCTGGGAAATGCGCAGAAAACGTCTGAAAATTGTATAGACGTCAGAATCCCCAAATCTCATCCAGTCAGTTGAAATACAAAAATGCAGCAGCGCTAAAGATCCAAACCCCCGACCTTATTCGCATGAAGCAACGTCACTTCCACTGCGATCCGAGCCGCCTGCCGGCAGAAGCAGCGCGGGCGTAAAAGACCCCCAAACTCGTGATGGGCCGTATTCCATTGTGACTTTAAGGACCCCTACTCGTTGAGTTTAACGACTTGACAAAAAAATGAACAAGTTTTTATACTAATTGAGGGGTAGGTTCCTCCCTATATGACTCGCTTCTCACGTTCACACATGCGTTTCAGACCCTTCCCTTGTTAGGGAAGGAGCAGAATGTGTTGTGCTATCCGGAGTTCAAGTGCTAATGGAGTATATATCATTTTTGCGTAAAATTGGACACTTTTCATGTCGAATGGACACTCTTCTAAACAAGCCTAGCCATCTTCAAGTCCTGATGTAGCGTATCAAGCCAACGCTGCTTTGGTCGCCCTCATGGCCGCCTACCAGGCACACCAAGGCTGAGAACAGCGTGTCGGACAATATTATCTTTTGGACGTGCCCGTACCATTGCAGACGAGTTTGGCGCACCTTTTCAAATATCGGGGTGACACCGAGCCTCTTCCGTATGGAGTCGTTGCGTACCCGATCCAAACACGTAACTCAGGATCACGGCAGCACAATACAAATTATAAATAATAATAAAATAATAAATAATGATGCAAATAAATAATAATAATAATAATAATAATCTTCGTTTCCATTATTGTGAGGCACCTTTCAATTTTTTAAATAATGTGCCAGTACTCAGCTCCGTAAATAGGTACTGGTCGAACGACTAGATCTTCGACTTTAGGCGCTCTGGTATCTTCTTGTCGCAAGCACTCCCGTCATAGAGCGCCACTGAGCGCCATTTGGACCAAGCTGCATTCACGCGTGAGTGCACTTCAACGAGTGCACTACCATCGGACGCGATTGCTGATCCCAAGTACTTGAAACCCGAAATACGTGGTAGCTCAATACCGTTCACCTAACGGAGCGAGACTCATTTTCGTCAGTGGTCAGCTACTTGGTCTTTTTGACGTTACGCTTGAGGCCAAATCTCCCCAGCGATCGTAGCAGGCTTGTACCTGCATCTGGAGTTCGATCCAATCGTCACTAGCGAGCACTATATCATCAGCATGAAGCAAAGTCCAAGGAACACGCTGCTGAAGATCGCGTGATATGCCATCCATAACAAAAAGTGGCGGGGAGAGCGTAGACCCTTGATGTACTCCGACAGAGATGGGAAATTCCATCGACATACCCGCTGCAGCTTGCACTCGACTCTCTGAACAAGAGTAGAGAATTCGCACCCATTCTATGGGCTCTTCGGGAACTCCATCTCTGTTGTCGCGCTGCAACTCTATTGTTGCAGGGCGTGCCATATCACTTCACGTACGCGATCAAAGACTTTCTCCAAGTCCACGAAGGCGATATGCACTGGCTTCTGTTTCTCTCTATGATTGTTTCTCGCGTGTATGGCATCAGTGGTGCCACAGCCAGCTTGGAAGCCGTACTGGTTGGTAGAGAGCTGGACGATATCACGAATGCGCCCGTCGACAATCCGCTCGAAGATCTTCATGCTATGCGAAAGCTTCAGATTGGACGGCAGTTTGAGCAGTCTGTCGGACTGCCCTTCTTTTTCCAAATCGAAATCGTCGTGCTTCTCTGTCAAATATCGGGCACTTTCTTCTCCGCAATAACTTGGTTGAAGAACGTCGTCAGCCACTTCGTTGGTTTGGATTTCGACTTCCATAAGTCGGCCGCCAAATCATCGGGGCCCGTTGGCTTGCCCGGCTTTATCTTCTTCGGAGCCGCTTCTGTCTACTCTACGACGATTTTCTGAACGGTAGCGTATACTGAGGGAGAAGATGGAATGCCGGATGAGCAAACTCTACTATCGAGACTTCCTCAAAGTAGGTGCGCCATCGATTCAAACCTATCTTGCGGTCAATGAGTAGTAGTTCTCACCGTTATGCCAAAAATTTCTGAACATCCTCAGTCTGGGGGACAGACATAACACCAACGCCCCAGGATTCGCGCACGGTGCGCGACGAAATTGGACGAGTTGTCGCGGTCCGAATGCTTCCGACAGGGACGGCTAGTGACGTCAATAGCCGCGTCTTGCTGCTGGGCGCGTAGAGCGCGAAAGTGTGTGTCGGCGTAGAGGAAGGAAAGAGACATGGGATGAGGATGATACACGTCTGATGCCTCCTGGTAGGGAAGCGGGACCGTTTGGTAACAAGTTGCGATTGGAAACTCAAATTGTTTTGAGTGAATGAATGGAGACGGCGAAGGACCTGGTGAGTAAAATTCAAAGCAACAATTGTGGTGGTTATTATAATAACTAGAAGTCTCTGAAATAAGTGCTTGTAAGTTTCAATTGGGGAGGGGGGGGGGGGGGAGGAGTGATAGGGCAAAACTTGATTACGCCACTCCATATTCTCTGAATTGGTAATTGATTATCTCTACAAGAAAAAAACTAAAGGCATATGTAAACCGTGGGTTTGGAACTGTATGAAGCTTGAATTACAACATGAACAGAGAGAGTCTTTAATGTTTGCGGCGCCTTTTCCACGGGTCATATCCCTTAGGCGTTTTGCTTCCAGTCGGAAAGGTTTAACACTGGCGAAATTTCATGCTCCGCAGCTAACCATATGTCACCGAGCGTACGTCCGCGTTTTAACGTCGCGTTGGAGTTACGTCCTGGAGCCCCTCAATCTGACGGTAACGGACCTTGGCGAGTCGGTCAAATTTCCCGCTGACATCATCGTAATGAATGATACGTGCAACGGCTAGCGCCTTTTTAGCGGCCTTCTTGGCTTCCTGCCTGATACAGACGCCCTTTATCGGCTGTCTTATCGCCGAGAAATGCGTGGTATAATCTCTTCCTCTCTCGGACTTTTTCCATAGCCTCATTAGTCCAGCCATGTCTGCTTGTCGACCTTACGCTGTCCCGGTCTAGTAGTGGCGAGTTCGGAACGCACAGCACTGAGTATCGCGTCGGTAGCACTTTGCCATGTCTCGTCGACGGTCGTGACCGCCGGCAACCGAATGCGCGAAGTCACAGCTGCTTCATTTTCCTTCAGTCGCCTCCACTTGATCCTTGATGGACCGCTCCGTTCGACCTACTTAAAGATCGGTAGTGTGATTTTCATAGAGCAGATCAGTGGGCGGTGTTGTATGGCAACCGTTTCATACGGTACGACCTTCGTGTCCGTGACAAGCCCTTGGTCACAATTTCGATCAAGGACAAAGTCGATCTGCGTTTTAGAGTTCTCGCTGTAGAATGAAATAAGGTTGGATTTACTTTTTCGGAACCTGGTGTTCACGCTGGTTGTGTGACTCCGCATTCTCGAGGATACGCTCACCATCAGCGTTACGTGAACCAAAACCGAAGCCACCATGACAGCCGTAGCCGTCTTTTGCAGCGCCAACGTGCCCGATAAAGTCACCTGCGACAATGGATACTTCTTGTGACAGCTCTTCTGCTGTCTTCCCATCAAGCAGGCTTCAAAATTCATCTTTTGCTCGCTCAGGGCAGCTAGTCTGTGGAGCATATGCAGAGAAAAGATGCATTCCAGTGTCCGTGTTCAGCTCGGCTCGCAAAAGCGAACATGTGGATAAACGGACATCGCCACCCAAATCAAAAAATCAAATCAAAACAAGCTTATTCCATATTAAATTAGGGACTCTCCAAAAAGGTTAGAACAATTTTTTGTTCAAAGAAAATTTTAGTATGACTTCCATTGAAGCTTTAATTCGCCTACCCATTAGGCGAACACATTGTTTGAAGTCTTACAAAATTCTCAATTTTGAGGAAAATAACGATTTAACGCTTTAGAGCAGGAAGGATGCCATTTTTAGTGGAAGAAGAGGAGATAGCGCCACTCCTGCGTTTGAAACGTTACGATTTTCATTCGTAGGAAAGCAAAATTTCGCTTTACGTGGAGTTTCATACCTGTAAAACGATACAACAATAATGCACGTACGTTCTTTACAAAAACAATTGTAAGGACACACATATCCTCATTTTGTGCATCATATAAGTTACTCTATCATTACTCTATCAACCAATTATGGAGAGCTTTTCGGCTACACGATCTAGTCCTTTAATGTACTATGTGAGTGTCTGGGTGCGTAGCGCGGTTGGAGGTGCCGGCTGTCGCGTGTACCCGACACAAGGTTCCAGATTCGGTTCTCCTGGCCCTGCCAACCAAGCCTTCCATCCCCCCGGGGTCCATGACTTGCTACCAGGCTTGTCTGGGAAGGATAAAGCGCTGTCATGTTCATCGGCTGGCCACCGCAAGTCACTGTCGTATGGCCAAATACGCTTCAGATCATCTCCAAAACATTACGTAGAAGTAGAGGGCGTGGCGTATCCCAAAAGGGATTGAGTAACGCAGTCTTTTATCCTTTTCTTTGCTGCGTTGTTGTGCTTTAAAACAAAATTTAATTTAATGTGTCTTCTCTTAAAACAAATTTATAAAATATATTTTATAAATTTATAAAATTGTTTATAAGTTTATAAAACTAACTACAAAATTACTAAATTTTATAAAATTATTGCACTTAATCGGGCAGCTGAACTTAAAAATTTAAAAAAGTCATAACAAATTTTCCTTGAACAAAAAGTTATTCTAACCGTCTTCGAGAGTCTGTACTTTAACCTGTAGGAAGCTCGTTTTCATTTGGAGAACGTTCACTTCGATTTCAGAAACACAAAGTTTGTTTAGAAGAGAGTCCAATTTGACGTGAAGATGTAATGTGGTAATGTTATAAATTGAGACCGCACCCGTCGGCTATCCGACTAAACACCACTCGATGCTGTGTCGCATCGGTACCTGATTTGGGTAGTAACTAACTGTAGAACCAAACTCGGGCATTCAGAGCTTGCGATAAGTTACAAGCTTCTGCTTTCCAAATCTGGGATTTCCCTTCCTATAAGGAGATTCGACGAATGACAAGGGATAGGCCCAGCTCTTGCCTCTCGTCAGAGCGATAGGATTGTTACGATGAGTCTTGTTCTTTCAGAACGGAAGAATTTGGTCACAGTCGCTCATCGTCGTACAAAATGATCAATGCAAATATGAACCACGGCAAAGAAATGCAGCAAACCCAAAAACCACTAAACGCTTCTCCTAGGTTGCAGAAACCAGAAGATGCACTACGATATGTTTATTGGTAACGACGCAACGGTAAGTTTGCACCCAAGCTCTGCACCCAAATCAGCACCAAACCAGGAAATTGCACGTACCTGATATTCGACACCTTGTCGTGAATGAGTGTCAACATCTTCTCCAAGAAATGCTCGATGAAGAACTTTCTGCTGAACAGCTTCAATACACATTCAACTATATCCAGATAGAGCATTCGGCGGTAGCAGCATTGATGTCCGGCTATTTCTGTAAAACCGAGTTAAGTTTGAGGATTGCTCTCATCACCGAAAGTACATCAACTGCATATCCAGATGCATCACTGTCCTATGTGACTATGGCGCGACCGCTTCTCAGTATTCAACACATTCAAGACGAGACCGTTTTCGCGCCTAATGCTCGCGACGGCCGCTGTTTTTTTTTTTTGGCGAGCGCGGGTGTCCATTCACTTGTGTAGACATCGTGCGAAGAAGAAAGATTTTAAGAATATAGATATATGTGATATAGAGATCTAGAGATACAGAGAACAAGAAGATATGAGATATAGGTAAGGCATTAGATAAGAGATACTTCCTAGAAGAAATTCAGGAAAGTCCATACGCGCTGCTCCAATTGCGAAAAATTATTGTTTGAGGTGTTTCAACGACAGGAAGTGTTCTTGTTGAATGTTTATTTATTTTTCACAAGTGCTCCGTCACGCCTATTGGCGTGCCTCGCACTTGCGCGCTTTGCGCGATGTTGCAGTATCACTTAGCTAAGGACAATCATATCAGCTAGCTGCTCTACTTGTACAGCTTTCTTCCCTACCTATGGGTACAAAAGGTTCGCAGTACGTACAGTATATAGTATGGTAGGGCGATCTATTGGTTCCTCACTATTGGTCCTCCCCTAGTGAAACGGTTCCTCACTACTGGTACTGCTCCCCCTCAATGATCTGCCCTTAGCGGACGACGTCTTCGTCACGTCTACCTGAATCCTCAAACACGTTGAGCGAAGTCTTTGTCACGTCCTTTGAGCCCCAGGTACGTCATGCGACGTATTCCGCACGTCCTCTATATCCCCTGGCACGTAGAAGACGTCTGGGTATTTTATGCTTTTTTCGTGCCTCGTAATTTGATCAGTATCGATAGATGGCGATCGAAACTTTAAAAACGAACTTTAGATTCGTGTTGAGCGACCTCGACTACCTCCAGGGCTAAAGTTTTGACCGCCTAGACGACATCTACAAAAAATCGATAGTTTGATTAATATCGATTGATGGCGATCAATACTCAAAAAGCGAACTTTAGATTCGTGTTCAGCGACCTCGATTGCCCCGTGGCCGAAGTTCCCAGGCAGGGAAAAGAAGTCTGGGTATTTTTCGCTAATTTCGTGTCGTAATTTGATCAATATCGATCGATGGTGATCGATACTTCAAAAACGAACTTCAGATTCGTGTTCGGCGACCTCGATTGCCCCGTGGCCGAAGTTCCCAAGTAGGGAGACGTCTTGGTATTTTTCGCTATTTTCGTGTCGTAATTCCCCTCCCCCATTTTCCCCCGCTAATCTCTGCGGCGCCGCCGATCGATAGGATCACTCATCGCTTAGCGCGTTATTACAAAGTATGATAATCACTCACGTCCTAGGTTGTTGTTCAATTCGTATTTCATCTGAAGTTTGTGCACTAATTCTCGTCTAGAAGTATGTGCGTTTATTGTGTTTCAGTAATGGGAAAAGTCATTGTCTTGTTAGTTACGATAAAGCCGATCATTTTTCTGGCTACGGAAACTCAACATTGATTTGTTACTATAATTTGCGAATTTGAAATAAAAATCGAAGAAACACATCAATAAACAAAGTTGTTCCCAAAACTCACCCGTCCACTCAAATGAGTGGACATCGTTCCGATTGTGTTAAAGTAGCCTAAGCCTCCTTGCCTTACCAGACAATAATGTACGAGGATCCAATTCGATCAGGTGCTTGAAAAAGAACTCAACTTGATATTTTAAGGACACTGAATGTGTGTTCAAATAGAACAAAGAAATGCGGAAGGCATAGAGGGATAAACCTAGAGCTTTACGCTACCCAGGGAATGGCTCCATAGTCTCACAAGGAAAGGTTTCCAACCCATAATGGGCTTTTGCAATGCTATCTTGACAGGATGTAAGGCCGTCAATGTGGATGCGGAGTCCAGAGGGCCAGTTAGTTTTGCTGGACGCTTTTTTAAAGACCGAAAAAAGAGGTTAAAAACGTGTGCGTAACAATCATTAACCCTTGTGACACACCACGAGATGTACCTCGGTGGCGCAGTCGGAGGAATGCCGCCTCGTAGAACAGACCGGTGAGCTTTTGAGTTCGAGTCCGCGTACTGCCAGTATTTTTGCGCATATTATTTAGTTTGTTTTTATTACGCTTTCTCATGGTCACAGGAACACGTACTTGCCGCCATAGAGGAACGACTTCTCTAACAGTGATTGTTTACTGTTGACTTCTTCCACACAGTCATCGTCAGGTGTGCAATCGACATCCACCTCCTTATCGAAACGCACCTATGAAACCAACTGGATGATAGGTGTAGAAAGATTCAATTTCCATTATACTACCTCTAACCTGTACAGCCTCTTCTTCCTGACAGTCGATATACCCATAGATGGCCGTTCAGGAGTCCTTTTATGTCATTGGCAACCGCAATCTTTCTTCTTGTCAGAGAAATGAAATCCGGCTTGAAGCTGCAAAGCAGCCGCCAGACAACATGTCCAGGTGAGAACGATCTTTTTAGTGCATTTATATTCCCATATGGTCCGGCTTCATAATCTTCAACCGTAAAGTAAGTGTATTTGTGTCAGTTACGGTATTGTTGGTGACACTGTATGATATGGTGGTGGTGCATATATGCATAGTTGAAAAACTATGCATGAAAGCGCAAATAGATCTTTGTTGAAAGCAGTGATGATCTAAAATTGACTGTGATAATGAGAAAGCGTAATAACAACAAAATAGTACGTGAAGAAGCATTGGCAGTACGCGGACTCGAGCTCAAAAACCCGCCGTTGTGATTCTATGAGGCGGCGCTCCTGCCGATTGCGCCGCCGAGACACACTTCGCGGGTTGTCATATGACTTGACGATTGTTGTGCACACGTTTTTACAACAGTTCTCTGGTATTTTAGAAGCGTCCAGCAAAAACTAACAGTAATTCTGGACTCCGCTCACACGGCCCTATATCTTGCCAAAATAGTGTCGCAAAAGCTCACCATGAATCGGCAACCCTTCCTTGTGAGAACGCTTAAAACCACCAAGGCGTAACAGCACTTAACCCATGACTATATTGCAACCACGCAGTATTACCTCGCGTTGAACCACATCTGCACAACTCGTGATGAAACCAATTTCCAAGGTCATACCTATATTAAAGAACTCGACGACCTCATCGCGCTTCTTCTTTTCGGGCTGCTCGCGCATGAACTGCAGTAATGTGTTCACGGCGGCCACACGGCAAGGAATCGCACGCTAGATGGAGTGGAGATGACTGCACGAACAAATGAGTTAACAAAAAAGCATACCGCTTGTAGCACTTCCTTCTGTAGAACCGGCATGAATGTTTCCGCCAGCTGTGTATATGAGACGCATGCCTTCAACACGCTTATGTTCTCCAGTAGTGCCGCATGACTTCTCCACGCACCACTTCCACGAAGTAGCTGATTGCACCCAATCAGGATGCGGTCCAGCTGTGCAGATGTTACCTTCTAAAGCAAGGTCTTTTTGGGATGTAGAATGAAAAAGCGCAAAGGACGGCCACAATAAATGTTTGGGATGCACTATGCACTCTGCCTCTACGAAATATCGTAGGGAAACACTATATATATATATATATATATATATATATATATATATATATATATTAGGTTGGCAACTAATTTCGTGGACTCTCAAGCGCCTTCAACAAAAGTGTTCATAAACAAATAACAAATAATAGTTTTCAACCAAAGTAAGATCTGTTGGAACGCAGGACTGCTTGCCATTTATCAGCTACCTGGCCCATCCCACAGCCGTAGAATTCTTGTGCTTTTGAAGCCAAGAATCCTTGGAGGTGCATTTTGACATGGTCCACATTAATAAATCGTCCTCCAACCAAGAAGTGCTCCAGCGTGCTATAAAGGCGCTAGTCATTTGGCGCACAGCCTGTGCTGTAAGGTGGGTGAGTTAGACGCTCCCAGCTAAGGTCTTCGATTTTTTGAAGCTCCCGATTTGTGACGTGTGATCTGGCGTTATCTTGCTGACAGATAATTCCGCTCCTGAAAATCTGTCTGAACCGAATTCAGCGGAGTTCAGCCTACGCACGGCCAGGTTGAGAAGAGTAGATTATAGCATTAATGCCGGAACCGTTCTTGACGAGCTCCCAGAAGTTAATACCTTCTTGACACCCCCCAAACGGAGAGAACGTAGCTAACCGGACGCCTCAAAAAATAGAACACCTTGACTGGGAGCGTCAAACTCATCCACCTTACAGCACAGACCTTGCGCCGAGCGACTACCACATTTTTAGTTCGGTGCAGTACTTCTTGGTTGGAAGACGATTTAATATTGTGGACCGGGTCCAAATGCACCTCCAAAGATTCTTGGCCTTAAAAGCACAATAATTCTATGGCCGTGGGATAGACCAGCTACCTGATATATGGGTAGCACTTCTGCGTTCCGAGGGATCTTAATTTGATTAAGGATTGTCATTTGTTATTTGTTAATAAATACTTTTGCTGAAGATTCTTGAGAATCCACGAAATTAGTTGCCAACCTAAATATATATATATATATATCGACATTTTATCTATTTAACTACTTGTGGTGGCTTGTCGATGAAAAATTATATGTTTCACATTTCCCACACAAGTCTGGAGCTGGACTCTCAACAATTAAACCCGTGGGTATGCGGGGTATAAGGGGTAGACATAGGACAAGAATCAGAGACGCAGGCTTCGTCGTGGGTATCTCTACCCCCAATACCCGCGGGTCAATCGTTGATGAATCCGGCCCCTGGTTTCATCGAACAAAGAGGGGTGGAGACTTAGTTCGCTTTGCGAACTAACAAGGCAAGGATATCAGGTGACCATGGCATCTAAGATGATATTTGGGATGAGATGTATATCATTGGATGCGGTTTGAACACTGATTCCATACATGTGTTCCATATCTGATGAGCACATCTGGGAACGGAATTGTGGACTACTTTCAGTTTGTTGCCTTTTTAGGCCTATGTTATACTTCGGCGACGTTGGCGACAGTGTTGCGCGGGCTCTGCGCACTGCGCAACACCTCCTCAACACTGCCGCCGACGTCGCCGACAACAGCGTCGCCTGCCTTAGCCACATGTCTGCGCGCAGAGTCTACTGATCACAGTGGAGCGAGCCCAAATGTTCTGAAAACAGCAGCGGCAGGGCGGTGGTGGCGCAGCTGATAAAGGAGCGGCGTGGAGAGATGGAGTGCTTTGTTGTTCGATTCGCCTGTAGTACAACAATTTGACGGCAAATACGATCAGCAGGAAAGTGTTTTATGTGCTTATTTCAAGAGTCCTTTTCTATAAGAGCTTCAGTAGTGTAGTTACGTACACATATGCCCCGCAGCCACTCTTGTCGTTCTCGTCGTTCCCGTCGCTTCTATCGCGCGGTATAAACGGGCCCTCACTCGTCGCGTGGCGGCGCACTAGGACGGAAGCCACCAGTCTCGGCCATGCGTCCTGCTTGATATAAATTAAAGACGGAGATTTGTCTTGCCATGCAACGATTCAAGGTCCAAAGGATATAAGGATAAAGGATGGAGTTAATCAAGCGCGCGGCCGCGAGCTCTTCCGCGGGCGGCGGAGACAACGCTGCCGGAGCGGCCGCGCGCAATATGCTTAACCATAGTGCAGGGACGCAGAGTTCGCCGTCGACGGCGTTCCTGCCCTATCCTTAACCATAGCGGCAGCGCCGCAGAAGTGTGCAGGGGCCTTAAGCCGCGTGCACACTTTGCAACGGGCAGCGGGGAATGGAATGTGGGCGGAAAGGCACACTGCGGCACTGTTGGACTGCGCCGCGGCCGCACGCAGCGACATGCGCTGATCATTCCTCACTGCCACTACCGCTGCGGCCGCTGCCGGCAGCAGGGGCACTGGCAGCAAAAGTGTGTGGGCAGCGGAAGTGTGAACATCCCCTCACTGCGACCTCCTCTGCCGCAGTGTGACTCCGGCCCTCCGCGCTATGCTTCAGCGTGGCTGCCGCATTGCCGGAGCGGAGTGTGCACGCGGCTTTAAAGGCTTCCACACACTTCTGCGGCAACGCCGCTCGCCGCTATAGTTAAGGTAGGAGGGACGCCGCCGGCGGCGACTCTGCGTCCCTTCCTATGGTTAAGCATAGGGTCGCGGCGTCGTTGCCGCAGAAGTGTGTGGGGCCTTAATCAATCATTATTGCCGTCGCCGCTCCAGCGGCGCTGCCTGCGCTCTAGTCCTTCGATGAATTCAGCCGTTCCCACGCCGCCGCTGAGCGGCATGACTCACCGTTTTCGCCGTCCTACGCCCGGCGCTCGCCGCAAAAGTGTGCGGAGGCCTTTATAGAGATGGAAGGGTTGGTTGGCCTGGGCGAAACCCGAACCAACAACCTTGAATTGCAGTACACGCGACAGCCGGTGGCCCATCGTTCAATGCGCTAGCACGCGCCAGACACAGGATCTAACTACGCTCAGTGTTTATTTTTCGTCTAGTGAAAAGTACGGATTAAAGACTAGTCGAAACTTAGGTATTTTGATTTTTTCATTTACTATCGAGAAAAAATGACGTGTGGATATCAAGAATATTTCTAAAAGTATTCGTATTACTTCCTTAAACACTTACCCCTTGTCCAGTATTCGGTGAAGCGCATTTGTACAGAATTGGCAAGATTTTATCCATGTTCAGAGTCAACTGGAATTCATTTTCTTTAGTTTGGAACCCATTCAACAAATGAAGATTAGAAGACGTCGTGAAGTAAGGTTTCAGAAAATCCATTGACCGTAAGCGTTATAGTTGGTAGAGGTCTAATTTAGCTAGCTTTCACAACTTTTCATTTTTAGCTTGCACTCTTATTTAATAAAGGCTTAAATAAGCAGGAAGAAATGTATCGCCGCCGAAGACGCTGGCAAGGGCGTAACCCATTCCCAACCCAAGTTAAGACACCTCTGTTTAATGTGCTCATTTACTTTCTGTTTTTGTACATATTATTATAGAACTACAGAATCGCATAACATATTTTAAAAACAATTGTATTTGAAACTTCCAAGATAACATTTAGGCTGACTAAATTATGGACCAACAACAAAATAATCTAACTTGAGTAAGGCACACATTATAATGGAGCTAGTGATAACAGCAGAGCTTTTAAATCAGCAGAGCACTTACCTTAGCCACCACTTCAGCTGAACCTCCTCGAATGAGCTCCATAAACGGCTGCAGAAGCTCCGCCTTGGACTCGTGCTGCAGAAGAATCTCATGGTATGATGACGCCAGCGAAAGTCGGACTTCGTCATCTGGTTCGGAAACAACAAACCCATTATATCGCATCCACCATCACTTCGTACTGTTAGTTTCAATGAAGAACAACTAGACGGGGTCGTTCTAATGCCTAAAATCTGCGTGTGAAATATTTGCCCGTTGTCACAAGAATTTCATTTTGACGCGTTGAAGCAAATAGGAGTGTGCTCGGTAGAGGCTTTCCGAGGCTGCCGTTACAAAGACGTACAAGACTGCATCGACGGGATCTGCAACATTTTCTTCGCGAGAATAAACAGCCGACATTCCGAGATACCGGAACACAAGATCGTTCTCACTTCAGCTTTTAGCACGTGCGCTGCAGTGAGCAATTGCCAAATCCACTATCATTGGTAGCTTCCAGGTTCTCGCCGTTGTGGAAGGATGTGAGCGCCGACGGTTGGCAGCTGTTGTATATCCAGAAGTTACAGTATGGCAGATAAAGCAACTTCAGGCTCCGTGGCCGTTTGGAAAAACGAAGACGTATGATCTCCGCATGTCGATCCCGCCAAGGGCTGTATGTGCGGGGTAGCGTTCTGCTCAAAATGTTTATTTATTTATTTATTTGCGTACGCTGTATAAGACAGACATCAGATAAAACAACAACAACAATAGCAAAATGGTAAATGAACCCATAAATGCTCTACGGTATGTTGGCACTCTCACAACTCCAGAGGCCGAAGAGGTAGAAAAAAATTTCGTCCAAACCTCGCCCAGGGGGCTATTTGGGGTGCTGATCACGAATCTGACATTCGCTTTTGAAATTTCGGCCGATTACGGTAGGTTGCGACACTACAGGGGACTAAGGCTGCCTAGGTTAGTTTACGCAAAATCGGTGACCATGACCTTAGTCACCCGCACCTACCGTAAACTACCTTACTCTCCAGCGTAATACGCAAAACGGGTGTCAGATTCATTATCAGCACTCCAAATAACTCCTCTGGGCGAAGTTTGGACGAGATCGGTGATTATGACCTAGACAGCCTTAATCACCCATATCTACCGTGATCGGTAGAAATTTCAAAACGGATGTCAGATTCGTGGTCAGCACCCCAAATAACTCCGTGAACGAAGCTTGGCGATTTTTTTCGACATTTGCTCGACCTCTCGAGCCGTGAAACAATAATGCCGGTTGGGCTTTATGACGATAAACGGGATTTTGCGATAGGCACTCACGCAGAGCCTGTGAAATGGGGAAAGGTTGCTACTAAACAAACGCAGTTGAGCGAAATAAAGTGGTGTTAAGTAGGAATTCGTCATCAAGCGTCCTACTGCTTCCGGACACAAGTCAAAAAACACCGGTTTCTTTGCTGTCGTCTCAACAAAGTTCTAACCTTGCTTGAGAATTTCGCGTTTGCCGCTGATATCAGATAATGTGACCGCAGAGAGTTGTCGAATAAACCAACGTGGGATAGTTTGCCCGTCATCTGCACTGAACTACTGTAAGAACTGGAGTGGTGAAGGGGAATAACCTCCCATCGCAGCTCTCCCGCGCTTTGTAGATATAGCTGAAGGACGATCGTGACAGTTGCATCAAGAGCTCATGCGATCCCTGTTCATGTGCGAAACATCTGGATACGCAAATGAGCAAGTCACGTAGTGGCGTTGTCTATGTATTTCCTCACGAACTCTGCTCTGTGGTGAAGTCTCCCTAGCCAGGAAAGGGTCGCACGCGTATTGCTAAACGGCGAATACCACTACGAGAATCTCCACTATTCAAATTTGAAAGTTACGCTCCACTTTTGCAAAGTGCTTGAATCCTCCGAGTAAGGGGCTCCGAAAGTTCACTGTGGATCGTACAGCCGCACGAGGCAACATTGTTGAAACATCTAATACGGATAATGCAGAAATAGTGGAGGTCAAGAAATTGAACACCTGGCTCTGTGCCTAACAAAGGGAGCCTCCGGGGTGGCGGTGAGCTTTTGCGGTGGAATTTTGACAGGATGTAGGGTCCCGTGTGGGGACTCCAAAACCGTAGTTTATTTTCTCGGAATGCACTTTTGTGGTCGAAAAAAACGTGTGAACGCGTGAGCGTGAAGCTCATGACGCCCGGCTGCCGCCCAGCCGAATGTGGTCTGTTGGCGCAACGGGTAACAATGTCGCCTGTTGGCCGCACCGAGTGGGTTTTCTTGTTCGACCCCTTTGTCACCGTAGTTTTTGAGTTACCTCTCTATGGACCGTATTTGCACTGTGTCATAGCAACAACAATACCGTCAATGCACGCAAACACACTCGACGCTACACTTACAACGATGAAATTTTCATGGACGAGTTGTCCGGGGCGCGCCGATGGGCTTGGGGTGCGGTGCTCATCGTGGAGCGCGGTCTGAGGGCGGAAGAAGAATCCCCCGCCCTTCAGCACAACTCCACAACCTTTGCCCCGCCCGGATGTCACGAGCACCCCAAACAAAAATTGTGGTTTCAACCCAACCACCGAAGCACTGGGCCCGAAGCCGTGCACTGTGAAACACCCCTTGTCGCCATGCAGGCTGTGGCGTATGCGGCGCGGGTTGTCTGAGAATCTCTTTCGCGGCAAAGAAAGCAAACATCGATACGGTGGCGTTCCACCACGTTGTTGTTGTAACCCGCCCCGGACAACTCGTCCGTGAGAATTTCATCGTTGTAAGGCTCCGTTTATACTTCGCCGCTGCGCGACGCGATGCCACGTATGATTGTGCGACGCGATCGATCAATTTGGTCTCATTGCGTGGCCATCGCGTCGCGCCGCGGAAGTATAAACGGGGCCTAAGTGTAGCGTCGAGTCGCAAACACATACACTTCACGGATAGGTCATGAATTTTGTTTGATATCGGTAAATGTTTAACGATCACTAAAAACAATAATCGTGTACAAATTTATTCTGTGATCACGCAACCGCATAATAATAACGGCCCGATGTGTGCAAAAACTAAGACGACACCGAGGTCGAACCGTAAAAATCGAACCGGTGCTGCCGACGGGCGACATGGCTACCAGCTGCGCCAACCGACCACATTGGGCTGGGTGGCAGCAGGCGTCATGGACTTCGCGCTCATGCATCCACACCTTTTTTCGACCACAGAAAAGTATTCCGAAAAAATTAACTGCGGTTTTGAACTCTCCACACGGACCCTAGTCCCGTAAAAATTCCATCGCAAAAGCTCACCGCCACTTTGGAGGCTATTCTTGTAAGAAGCAGCATTTTTTGCATGCATTCTGCTTATTCGTGCCTAAAAGGCATTGCCTTCTACGAGCGTGCCTTCTACGAGCGTGCGATTCTAAAGCAACCTATCCGAGCCTCTAACCTGGTAGGCTCAACTCCTCGTTAAACGTACACAAGCAAAAAACTGAGGGGAAGTTGTCCTAGTACCAGAGCTCGGTTGGTCCCCAAACGAATGACGTGTTAGAGACCTCTAACGCGCTCTAACACGTCATTCGTTTGGGGACCAACCGAGGACAGGACAAAGTCAATTGAAGATATCGCTAGATTGTTCAGTTCCTGGCGTTCAAAGTTGGCGCTATCCGTAAGCCAGAGAATACATAGCTATCGCAGTACTGAGTGGTTAGTGATCCGGTTCGATAGTGTTGTCAGGTTGATAATTACGGAGATTGGACATAAGTGATTATAGGAACACAACACCCTAACCTAACCTACGAGAGGTAGCATTATACAATCTCCTTGTCTGAAGGGACAAACAGCATGCTTAAATTAGTTTTTCTAGCGATTATCGTTCCTCAAAGTTGATTATAGCGGTCTGTGCACTCTTAAGAATATTGATACGATTTGCGTCCAAGTCATTTTTATCTGTTTTCGCATATCTGTCGCCCATCTCGTTCTTTCAGGTGCAACAACCACCAGCTTTGAGGAGGTGAAGATCGATTGGGAGTTTGTTGAGCGGTTGATGCCCCATGAAGTGATACTCGAAGAGCGCAGAAGCCAGCTCCGAACCCCCCCCCCCCCCCCTGGGCGATGTGAGCAGTTTCCACACGAGCAGCTTGGCTGCACCACACCCTGGAGTCCCTTCCCTTGCCTGCTTCTGCGCTCGAAGAGCGCAGAAGCCAGCTCCGAACCCCCCTGCGCGATGTGAGCAGTTTCCACACGAGCAGCTTGGCTGCACCACACCCTGGAGTCCCTTCCCTTGCCTGCTCCGAACCCCTCCCACCCTTGAGCGACAAGAGGTTCGCTCGTGTAATGCTTGCATTGAAGGATTTCGCGCCCCATCGCCAACGCCGTGTTGGCCTGTTTGAATTTTTACCTTTTGCGCCCGAACAACTCGTCTGAAAACTCGTCCGCAGTTTTTTGCTTGTGTGCGTTTAACGGCGAGTGTAGGCTCAAGGGCTTTGCGGAAATGAAGCATACGTCTCTTCTATTCGAAGAATTGAGATTCCCGCAGTGGTAATCGTCTCCACTGCTCAGACTTACGCCTTAGACCCTTCGCTGGAGAATTTTATGCTTCTCGTCTCCTTCTTGGACCACGCAGCGTGGCCTAAACAGTGAACGTCGTCGCTGAGCGCTATACATTGGATACGATCGGAAGTCTGCGGATAATTGGATGATTCGGACAGCGCTAATTTCAGGACCCCGGATCTCTGGATACATGGGATATCAGAATCGGAAAAATGATCCATTCGGATCCAATCCGTGGTACGCATTGGATCCGATTTTTTGAATATTCGAAACCGAATGGAAATTATTCGAAGGCGTATCCAAGTGGTTCACTCGAACACAACTGCAATGCATACCGAGCACTTACCGGAGTCCGTGGCGAACGACTCGACGAACGGCAGCAGGCGGTCGAACGACTTCGGGAACATGTGGACCATGCACTGCAAAGACGAGCATCAGCGCGGCGAGCGGCGGGCGCGTCAGAGACGCAGGGGAGCGGCGCGGCGCGGCGCGTGAACGCGTTTATACCTGCCGCGCTGCGATTCTAGCTCGCAGGGCCGGCAGGTGTTCTCCCAGAGATGCCATGAGAGGGCCAAGGTCATTTGAAAGAGCTTTGAGCGCTGAATAGGAGTGTTGGAGCAAATTTGCCAATTGGGTCTCTTTTGGGAGCTCTGCCCGGCCAAACTTCGTCTTTTCGGTTACGTCGCTGTCAGCGAGGAATCGACAGCTGCGGCTGCGGTAGGGTGGTAGTGTTACCGCTTCGCAGGAGAAAGTCATGGGCCTAATTCCCTTCGACTTGGCGTTTTGCATTTCGCGGCTTGTCGCCTGCGAGGCCCAGTGCATACTTCCCGTCGCCGCCAAAGAATCGCGGCGATGAGTTTCGCGGAGCGAAGCTTTGCAAGTTAGCGCGACGCAAACCCGAACAGGACCAGGGATGGGCGGAAAAATTCTAAACCTTCCCAGAAAATCGAGTTTGTCAGAAAACAGAAGAGAAAGAAAACGCCAGACAACAGAAAAATAAGTAAAAAAAATAAAAATAATATGTGTTTTAAAATGATATGTGATATAGTTTCTTCTCCTTACAAAAATAATTTTATAAAGTTTCGAACAGTGTTTTCGTTATTTGGGAAGGGTGAATCATAAGTTTTCGAAGAAAATTGCACTGAATTCTTCCGAAACAAAAATTTCGGCCTTCTTAATGGGCGCCTGCTTTAATGTGGAACGCGATCGCTTTTCTTCTGGAGACGATCAGTTTGATTCCAAAGGGTCCAACTTATTTTGAAAAGTGTCATGCGTGGTGTGATAAGTGTCTAATTCGGTGCAGACATAATTCCAACGCTGCGCGAACCACTGACGTCGCGCGCAGTGTGCGACGAAATTGGACGAATTGTCGCGTTCCGACTGCTTCCGACAGAGGCGGGTAGTGACGTAATAGGCGCAATCATTGGGTGAACACATAGACTGAAGAAACTGGGAGGGATCTGATGCAATTCTTTAACACATTCCAACTTCCGAGTTTGGTAGAACATTGCTCTCTTCTTTATGAGTCCGTTAGAGCTCGGAGGGATAGGAGGCATAGGATTCTCAATCGTTTATTGAGTCAAAAGTTATGCAAATTCTGTTTCTCATAAAGATTACAGAAAAGGCATCAAAAAGTCGTCCACAACAGCGCAGCTTTTGCATCAGTCGGCGCTTCGTCATTTTGAGTAATGAGTATTACATTTAGAGAGATTGTCGCAAATAGGGTTGGGGGGAGGGGAGGAGGGGAGGGGTTACCATCTAGCCCTACACAGCGTTGGTGCCGAACAAAACTGAATTTTTGGCAGCACTGGTGTGCTCTACCCCTGCGGTGAACTGAGGTAGGCCATTGCTGATGTAACTTCACGTACACATGTCTTCCTACCAAGACAAAACCCATTATCGTCATTGTTTATTGATCGTGGGTCGTGGATCTTGATCATTGGCGGAATTCCGTGCTCTGCGGCTAACCATGCGTCAACGAGCGCACGTCCGCGTTTCAGCGCCGCGGCGTCGCATACGGCTAGGCGTGCGACGTCGCGTTAGAGTTACGTCCTGGAGCCGGTCTGATTGATTCGCACTTAGGCGGACGCTCTGAGTCATCGCCCCGACCAATGGCACGCGGCCGATGACTCATACTGTCTGTCTTCTAGCGATGTACAGCAGGTACAGCAGAAATCGTGGTGAGAAAGCGTTCTTTCAGTTGTTTTATGTTCCGAAGAGGAGTACGCATGGCCACTAAGCACTTGTAAACAGTACCCTTTCACCCGTGTTGTATTCTGTTCTCGACTCTAGACTATAGCTATCAGGATTTTGTAGGAGTAGAATCATGATCCATCTGTCATGATTTAGGAAACAAAAAATGCTGAGTATAATGAAGAACGAGGAGCTCTCCTATTTGTACACATGCAGTAGTTAGGCAGTCCTGAGAGCTACACAAATGGTACTGTAGGAACTAGTGTCTTGCAGATCAATAAAACGTTTCATAATCCAAGGACAACAAGTGGTGCTCCCTCGTTTTAAGAACTTTAACTACACATTTGCTCACGAATTCACTGATTTCTTGGCCTTCCATATGGGACCAGCCGTAGTTAAAACTTTATCCACTCATTTTCTGGTTGGCAACACATGGAGATTGGATCTTCCCAAAGTGAAAGGAAACAATAGGAAAGCAGGATTCTGTTTTGGCACCTCAGGAAACAAATGCACTGTGGACTAGATAAGGCTAATAGTAGCCTGGGTGCTTGTGCTATTGCACTCGAGAATGAACGCCTTTTCTGCCCAATATATCAAGAGTGCTCTCACTATCACCCACTTCTTGACGAAAACTGAGGTGACGAATAGGTGGAGAATGGACTGAAGGTTAGCAGGGCTAGTACTTTTCAAGTCTGCACTTCAAAACTAGACGAGAAGGTCGACATTAAGAGCGGTGTATTATTAAAAATTGAAGCAATTTGTTTATAGTGACGTTTTTACGCAGTTTTCGCCACTGCTATCGGAAAACAACTGCGTTTACTTCACGCTGTTCTCCTCAGTGCAGCTTATCCGGGCTCCCATACCCTCCCTGTGGATGCGGACGTATGAGTCATCAGGCTGCCGGCCGGCCGCGCGCCATTGGTCGGCGCGATTATTCAGAGCGCCCGCCTAAGTGCGAATCAATCGGACCCCTGGAGCCTTCTTGCCGCATACATCATGCTCCCCTCCGATTTAAAAATTATATAAGCATCTTATCCCATTCATCTTTGGAAACGGAGGAAGAAGTGATCTCTCCAGTTTCGTGCCCAGGACTCCACGAATAATGTCCTTTAGACGTGCACATTCTGTCCTGTATTGCTCACGGCTGCTTACTACATATGTGCCTGTATCCGATATGACGGCTTCACTAAGAGTCTCTTTCTTAAGGCATTACAACGAAACCTTCGCATTTGTCTCCCACTGAAAATCGTAGCGAGCTGTTCAATTTAATAGCAGAAATCGTACATTCTTTCAACGGACAAATTCATGCGAATGACACTCAAACGGTATATTTCGCGAAGACGGTCAGCATTGGGAGATGGGAACGCCAGACTGCATTGAATGGACGTGCCACAGAGAGAAAGTGTACAGTCGGTACCCTGATCGGCTTACGTGTGCTCTGCTTGGTTATTATTGGCAGGCGCGCTCCCACAAATGCTGAGAACAAGCTGCAATGGTTGTTGGAAAGCTAAGAGTTTTATGACCATTCAAACGCTGAGAACTTTTTGGGACAATGTTTATTGACGCATTAGTTTCATAGCACTAACTGCTATCAAGTTTTTCTTGTGATCGAGACAGTAACTTAAGCAGGACATTCAACAAATCCATTTTATGAAAAACGTGAAATCCGCTAGAGAGGAATTACGCGCTTGAGCACCTACTCCATCAATCAATGGAGTCAGACGAGCGCATGGCGCAACCTCAAGTGAAAGCCATCGCGCAAACAGATTTTTTTCGAATTTGGAGTAGCCTAGGAACATTTTTGGTGTAGAGTCTCCTGTGCTCTGATGCAGTTAAATTTTGGTGGCCGGATGCTTTGCAGGAGTTCTATGCAGTGCTATTTTCTGTTTTCTGACTATTTTAACCATTTTCTCAGGAAACGGGGAAATGCCAAAATTTGCCAGAAAATCAGAAAGCAGAAATTCCTCTCACCACTGATCGGACCCACTCTAACAGGTGAAGCCCGTGAACTTCCCAAAGATTCTCAACGAGACCTATATGATGTTGTAGGGCATGAAACGGCGAGCACAGAAGTGTTTATCGTTTTTGCTACAGGCCAGTGCTTGGTCTGAAAATGGCGAAAAACTATCGGAAGACAACCCCATGTGGTTGCAGGGATGTCGTCCAACATCAGTGCCGAGTTGGTCGAGTGGGTAGCGTTGAGGACTCGTGAGCTCGAGGGCGAAGGTGCGAATCGAGAACTATGCAAAATGCTACAGGTGTCTTGCAACTTCTGTCACTACCATGAAATCATATACGTTTTTCATTTTACACCATTTTGAACAAATCTCTCTTGCAGACTCCATGCATTAGTATTAGTGTATGTTACAGGGAGGTGCGACTGGGCAGAAACTGCGACCAACTGTTTCGATTGACTTCGTTTTCACACACATTTTCTTCCATGGCGTCTGCGATCGATATGCACCTACGGTCGTCTACAATTTGTTTACAGTTGATGTACTATTACCGCACTCATGCATTTATTGGAGTCGGAGAAGAAAAAGGTCAAGTAATTGTAACCTGCAAAACCTTGCAGATAAGCAATATAGCACTATGTAGCAGGAATTCACCCTCACTCTCCATAACTGCAGGGAGGCAATTCTTGTGCGTGTTAATGCCTACTATTAGAACTGGATCTTCTAAGCCATAAAGAAGTTACCAAGGACCTATTTGCACAAAAATGGTGATACGCCCTCTAAGAACATCCTCATGTTTCACGAAACAGTCAGCGAACTGTGGGAAATTCTTGAGGTGTACGCGAACTGCTTAAACCTGTGGGTTAAGTAGAACGTTTGCTAAGAAGAGACGAAAACCTTCGGCATTACTGTAGTGCACTAGCGCAGGGTTGGAAGTCGACTTACTAGTAGGACGTAGAGAAATCAAGCATGGAAAATCTGTTGCACAAAAAATCTCTTACACATACTTTGCAGGACTCTCCAGAACCAAAAGTCATCCAACCAAATGCTTCCCGCGATTTCTTGCTAGGTTAGGTACCAAGACAACCATCAGCTCCAGAAGTCTAGGTTTTCACGATGTAGTATTAGCATTTTATGCGAACAAGAATTAGTTTGAGAACGGAAATATTCTAACTTCAGTGTGGCGCCCCAAATGCAACACTATTTTTGGACCACCCTAACATTTATCCACTTAGATACAACAAAATAAGGGCAGCAATAAGACGACTTCTAAACTCAATGGCTACGTTTTGGATTGATTGGCATTGCTACTGAATCAATTCGGAGAAAAAACACTGCAAATGCCACATCGCGACGGGAATCATCTGCCGGAGCCGCGCAAATAGCCTTGACTGGAGGCGGGGCGAGGGTTTCTACCGCTTCCGAAGCGCGAACCATGGTCGGCGCACATTCCACGCATCGCCGAAATCTCCATGACAACAACGAAGTTGTGAACACCAAGCCAAATGTCAGGCTTAGGAAGCCCGTGTAGTAGATGGGAAGACGGTAAGCTAAGTCAATACGCTAAAACTGCGCCAGCGACGTCTAAGATAATGCCCGCCTCTGGCGAGCTTGTCAGTAGGTTCGAGAGGCGTATTGAGAGGAGAGCGATAGCTGTGAGCAAATCTGCTGAGCAGCATATATTGGACATATATTGGATCCGAAAAGTCGGACAATTCGGATCCGTCTTTTTTTTCTAATCTCTGGTAAATGGATCATGCGGACAATAGCATTTCTGAAAAGCACGGACCTAGGAAAAATTCAAGTGAGGGTAATTTACCCCAGTTGGAATTTTCATAAGACCTGTTTGGTTTATTTTGATCAAACGGAAATCGTGTATCCAATCCGGAAAACAGTTACTTATCTGAGTCATCTGAAACTTCGCTCTACTGAAAATCGCCCCTATTTGAGTTATCCTAGTATCCGCATTTTCAAAAATGCCGCTAACAAATTTATCTGGGGTTTGAAAAAATTACAAAAAATTAAAATGCTGATCAGAATTATTCGAATCGAAGTCTGATCCATTGTTTATTACGAAGCATGAACCGGAGCTGAGACAGCCGCTGTTCTTCAATGTTTACACCATCACGCTGTTGGTACACTACAATGTGCCCTAATGCGGTTTCGATATCCACAATGTTCGGCACTGAGGGAGCTGTTTGAATTTGATAGTGAACCATCAATCGTAGCTCCGATTTCATCAGCGTTTCTTCCATATCAGAAGCAGGGGAGCGCGTAAAGAAGACTCGAAATTTTGAAGTAATGGTAAGACGAAAGCTTTGCAAATCGCAAACCGCAAATCGAGAGCGGTTCCAAATAACGGCACTAATGAGCTTTGTGAGTTCTCTACTGCTACGACTGTTCATATATTGTTTAACAGAGCTTTAGTTGGGAAGCAAATAACCTTATATATATATATATATATATATATATGAAATTCTTTCTCTTTCTCTCGTTTTTTTTCTTCCTCAGCATTTGTTCCGTTTAGAAGGAGAGTCTTTTTTCCTGGTAGGCGAACGCCACGTTTTCCGATCACATACCCAATCGCGGTGTGACCCCGACCATCCTCAAGTGCTGATGCAGCACACCACGCCAGCAGTGTTGCTCCTGACTGCCCTCTAGACACATCCAGGGCCAATCCATCCAGGGCAAGTTTAAGGCCAGTCCTACGAACGGTGACACCTTTGGCGCGAAAAACATGGCCTAACATTGCTCCGAGCTCTGCGTAGCTTCTCGTCTTTCGGGGTGACACCGAACGTCTGGAGTCGTTGTGTACTCGACCCAATCGCTCCAGCCGTCCACTGCAGCATCTTCGTTATCACTACCCCTTTCAATTTATTAAGTCAGGAGCCATCACTGAGCTCTGTAAAGAGCTACTATTCAGACGACTGCACAGTAGATCTTCGAGGTGAGCAGCTCTATTTTTGTAGAAAAGCACCCCCGTCAGGAAGAGCCTGTTAGACTAAGTAAGTCCCAATTATCAAATGAAAATTTTTTGAAAAAAGGCGGTACCACTTAAGCACCATTTAAGCTGAAGATCCCTGGCAATTCACGCTAGCGTTACGATCAGATCAAATTTGAAAGCCTTGCTGATGGAGGGAAATCTTTGGAAAGAAATTTTTTAATTCCTTAAGCAGTGTTGGCATGTACATAAGTGGATCGGGGTATAGATCAATGTGATATAGCGAGAGTCCAACGACTGGAGAAATAAAGAAGTTCCTTTCTTCGTTAAAAATGGGCCTTTGCTTAGGAGTAGGCGCATTCACAGCATACGCCTCAGTATTGCATAACTGGTCGAAACCATCCGATTTGGAGTCAACCAAAGCTGAGTATGCAGAATGGGTGCAACGCCTTATTGCACGCACTTTTTGGGCACAAATGCCATGGTTAGATTAGCGCTTGGAGCAATCTAACACCGGACCAATTTTTCCTTTCTAATCTCCAAAACAAGCAAGGAAATTTTACGGCAACTAGACGATGTTCTTGTAAGAGAGCGGGTTCATTCACGCACAGAGACCTCTATGATGCGAACATCTATGTACTGCACCTGTATGTAAATTTGGCACATCGTAGGGATTCGCACCGTTGCTCGGTCTGTGCTCTAGATTCACTTTCGCTGATGCGTCAATGCAATCTACGAAATACTGCAAAGGGCGGACTAGTTAAGGTAAGGGACAAAGAACCCGCTTTCATGATTTCTTATCAATCCACTTTCGTTGCATTGATCACTGTTTTGTAACAGCATTTGGTAGAACCGTAGGTTTAAATTTTCCCTATAAGAAACAAGCGCGGTCACAGGCAAGGATGCAATTCCGAGATCATGACGGAAGGTGAATCCTCAATTAACCCAATCCCAATTAGCTTAGGCAGGGGTGGCTTGAGCGTGCCAAGAGATCTTGACCGGATAGTACAGCCTTGCAGCAGCTCTCTACAAAAATGGCACGCCCATTAACAAGGATGTTGTCCCAAACCCGTGGGAGAGACTCGAAGTCAGATGAGAAGGTGCATGAACTTTTTACGGGAGTCCTAGAATAAACTACCGTCTTTCAGAAGGATCTATAACATCGCACACACCTGCTTCGTTGGAAGGCAGTTTGTTACGCTGTACAGCGAGACGTGAGTTGACAGACCTATCCAGATTTCGTGTCTGCGGGTGCAAGAAAATCGTCTTTTGAAGTGAGACTGGATGCCGCTGAATAACGTGCAGTCTGTCTAAATCGACAGGTGACACCTAGAAAGCGACGGAGGGCTGGGATGGGATTTGATTAAGTTTGTTGAGCACATTGACTGTTGTGTTTGATGTGCATCTTTTTAGAAGAAGAGGAGTTGAATACAGCCTTGTTTTGGTTGACTTTGTACTTGTTCGTCACTATAGAGAAATGTGAATAGCTGACGGGATCGAACAAGAAGATGCTTCACCGTAAACGGAAAACGACATCGATCCCCTACGACAAAGGTTCGGTGTCATCCGCAGTGGCAGAGATGAAAAAGCTGAAGGAGCACTGGCGCAGCTATGTCCTCTGAAAATCTGGCACGACTCACAAGGCTGGCCTTCTTGTCAGTGGTTCCGGAAGGTGACCTCGTGGGCGAGCAAAGCAGTGCTGGGTTGGTACGCCGTAGTGGAGCTTTAAGTTAGCTAGGACATATCCCAATCAGGTAGTCGATCCGAAAACACTTCTTCACACCAGCAAATCAAACCGAGAAGCGTAATAAACAATGAAGAAGAAGTGAAGTTCGTCTTTGAATGGACGTCTCTAACGACTTGTTCTTGAATTCATTTTATTTGAGTCTCAAGCGGCTGCTACTGCGTTAATAAGAAGTTTGCTTACAGTCACAGCTTTAGCGCAAAGCGGGACCCAAACATGTGGCTCCTGCAATAAGGAAGGGATGTTTATGTGATCACACCAACGGTCATCACCCTGCCTGGATGGGGGAGCACTTTTCGAATCCGCCTAGACCCTCGAAAGCAATGGGACATTGTGACGACTCGTCCTCCGGGAAATGCAGACTCCCGCTGTGGAGGTAGAACCACAACGCCTGCTCTCGCAACGTGGCTCAAAAAGCGATGAGCTGATCAGAAGAACGAACAGTTCGAAGGACACGATTTGGTTCGAATGCCCTTACGTACGCATTAGTTGTGGCACGATCACCATCAAGGAAAGAATACTGTAGAACGGAAAACGCAAAGTCTGACAGCTTTGCGGCCCGTTTATTAACAACAGTGCACGCCCATGATATTACGAAGAACACCGGTGCCCGCCTGAATATCGTTTTCAAGTCAACTTGGCATATTTCAAGACAAGCTGGACGCTTTTGAAATGCGAGCAAACATCAACCAAATCAAAACAATCGTATTCTAGAATAAACCACATGCTTTCTAAAAAGGGTGAAATACATTTTCAAGAAAAATTAGGTATAACTTTCTTTGAAAGTCTTTAGTTCATCATCTCCAAGCACGCTCGAGATCTATTTAAACTTTTGGGGGAAAACAATGGTTTAAAGTTTATTTTCAAGTACAGGAAAGAAGCAGCTTTTGAGCAAATTTTTAAAGCGATCGCGCTATGCACTTGTTCAGAACGTCATGATTCTCCTTTGATTGATAGCGAAAATTCCGTTTGCATGGAGTAGTGCATCTGTCAAAGCTATAAAAGCATCCATTTTTCCACTCCCGCCCAGCACCCACATGCGAAACATGATGTGCGAAGTGCGCACATCAAAACGTGATAGCACAGCTACTGCAAAAGTTCGAGACTTTGCATTCAGGCAATACCCATTGGATTTTGCGTGCAATTCCTTAGTCATTCGGACAACGTTGCACACCGGGCAGTCCACGTTGTGTCCCCACGCTGAGTATCGTGATTTCAAAGCCATACGTATTAGGACCAGCTTGGGCTATAAAGTGGAGGCGGATAAGATAGTTGTGGGAACAATCGTTACGAAACATCACGATATCAATGAGTCTGCAAGAAAGCCTAGGACCCATTTGCAAAGCGAGCCGCCAACTGTCATGAAGATGCCTTGTGGAATAAAAGAGGGCTATTGAAGCACCGACAATTTGCCTTGTCTGGAGCACTGGAGAGATGGCCGTTCGAGGATCAGAAATGCTATCGCTGCGGTGGAGTCTTTGAAAACTAGGTGGGTGGGCCGGGCCACGTTATGCAGACTGATAAAACCCGCAGGACGGCAACCGCAACCAGCTGGATTCGCTGCAAATGACAGCTGATCACAATAGGCCCACCTAGGCATTAATCGGAGGTTAGGGAAGGTATGACTCGAAGGTTTGACTCTCTTCGTTCCTCTTGAATCGCAATGAGGGTGAATTTGGCAAGGCAGCTGAATAAGTGGAGGAGGAGGAGCGCGAGAGGAAAGGGGAAGGAGAATGCCTGATCTCTTCATGGTGAGCCGGGCGCACAGAAAATGTGAAAGTTTGACTTTCAAAGGGAAAAGCGTTCCTACCGGGAGGTTGAATACCATCATACGGCGACACATCGTGAGTAGCACTTTCTGTGGAGCGCTGTCTTCCTTCGCTATCGCCACTTGGCCGATCTTGCAGTACGTATTTAGTACCCAACACAGATCCAGCTGGTCCAGAACATCACGCAGTTTGTGGCACCTTCAAAGTCACGGAACAACTCTTCGAGCAGCAGGCATCCAGAAGCTGCTTCTGAGCCGAGGAATGTCTGGACAAGATCGAGGGCCAGAGTTAACTCACCATTCGCCGAAGTTCTTCGCGATCAACATCAGCGTTTCGTCCTTCTGCTCCAAACTTTGCTCTGCTGACTTTTTAATGAGAGGTAGCACAGTGTTCTTCTTGGCATCTGAATGTTGCGGTTTTCAGAAAACATTGTCTCAAGAAGATGGAGAGAGCGTACCGCTGGTGAAGTGAGGAATGCACTGCGCGATGTTGTTCATGCAAGCCTCCTTGACGGTGACGTCGTCATCCTTGTACAATTGCACGAGGCACGGCAACAGAAGGGAAACCACATCGCTGGAGTTTCTGGAAGCACAAACTCTTACAGCAGGCGCTCTATCATCCTAAGGACGGACCTCCGAAGCCTCCGGAGGACAGCTTCTAAGCGCTAGCCTGTCTTAGTGAATAATATGGCCTACATGGAGAGGATGGAGAAGGCACTGGACCAATCAAGACGCGTGAGCTACTCGGAAGAGAAGTGTACGGTCGGTGCCGTGACTGATTGACTGGCTGGCGCGTTCCCCCTCCCAATGCAGGTAGGTATGTAGGCCATATTATGCACTAGTACCGAGTTAATCTAAACTCGACATCGGGTACCACAGTACTTGAGTGCTCTGGCAATGACCGGTAGTCGTTGGGCCATTGAAGTTCTAACGTTGGCGTTGGAGTCCTGACAGAGAATCTGGGCACACGGTCCGAGTTCCTTTCGCACCCTGCAGACGAAACGTTAAACGAAGAAAAAAACTCCGCAACATCTGCGAATAATTAGAGAGCATAGCCTATTAAGACCGCCACGAAAACACTATGGAAAGTGGCGCTCACTCATTGGCTGGCAGGATGTCCGCAAGTTTATGAAGCAGTTTAGTGGCGATAATCCGTCGCTGCACACGCTGAGCAGGTTCGGCTTGCTGCTGGACAACGGGAACTATCTGAAATGGGCTTTTGCAAAACATACATACCCACCTGACCGCAGAAAAATCCTTCGACTGGAACGAAACGTACACATTGCTTCACGGACTCCAGCGATACTCGCTCGGCGATGTCGACAAGCGTCTCAAGCCATGCCGCAGCACTCACTGAACTAACAAAGTTACGACCTTCGGAGGATATGGGAAAGCAATAGCCTTGAGAACGCACTGCGATGATGGTAAGCACGGGAAGCTCGGAGTCTAGAGGAACTACACCAGCAGTACACAGTACATCACATCTAGAAAGAAGGTGGCCGTAACGTTATCGCGGCACACCCTCCAACGGGTAGCTAAGGGCTGAACCGTCTACCGGGCAGGTGCACAGAATTGTGTTCCAGGCAGTCAGACCGGGTCCGAGTACCAGCACTTCTTCTCCTGAGGGATCAGACTTCTTCCGCAGATTCTTCCCGCTTTTTTATCCCCAGCATTCCTTACCTATGTATTTCTTCCACGAGAAACGGCGCTGATGACGAAGCGATAAAAAGGTGTCGCCTTACACTTCTTGTTAACATGGGATTTGAATTATAGACGGTCATTTTCCAGAAATCCTTGAGAGCGACTTTTAGGTGGCTCATAGGAACGGCAGGTGCTCGTGGTAGCGCAGTCGCAAGTGACGCCGGCAGCGTCAAAAAATCGAGGTTTATTCATCCCGGACAAGTCTAGAAACCTAGTTCACCGGTCCCTCTGGGATAGAGGGCTTGGTTGGCCTAGTCGGATGATCCGAACCAAGAACCGTGAGTCGAAGTATAGGCAACAGTCGGCGCCCCCTTTGACTGTGGTACCACACGCTGTCGAGGCGTCTGAAGAGCACAAAATGGAAAGCTTGTAGTGTTGCTGAAGTCACCATCGGTTTACCTGAGCGTGTAATGAATACAGTATTCCCTCTAGTCTGTGAAGGTGACTGCTGTCTACATTTTGGCACCTTCCGCAGGCCATCCTAGAGATCATCACGGATGGAACGATAAGTTTGCGATGATTCCTGTGATGACTGGGTACCGGGACGCGGGTGCGACCATTCGCGATCACAGAGTTCGGTCCAGCCCCCATGTATGTACGTTGAATGCAGTGACAACGAACACTAGTAGGTAGCCCCTTTCTAGCGGGCAAGAAGTACATATGCAGTGTTGACATGAAGCTGGTTAGACGGTTAGCCAGAACAGCCTCGGCCTGTGAGTGAAGCGACAAATAACGCAAGGATGACTAGATTGAACGTCACACGAAGAGCGCGAACTGGCAAGACGAACGTCTGAACTTACGGTAGTGAACCTGCGGTTCTGCGCCGCACTTCAAGCGAATTTTTCCGTTGCCGTTGACATTGACTGAAACTAGTGACACACTCTCTAATACACGCAGATATCCTATTATGCTAACACTTTAGTCAAACTCTAATGTAGGAACTATAACGTGAAATCCTTGCTATATGTGTAGGGTGCAGCACTCTTAACTTAGGCTTCACGTTAGAAAATTACTGGTAGTGAAATTAAACAAAAGATAAAAGAAAACTCTACGAATCTGTTCACAAAGGAAAACTAATAAAAACCAAAAACAATAAAGGAGATGGCAGGAGACCAGAATTTAAAGATAAAATGAAAAAATAAAAAAGCAGAATTCACTCACAATTTTCCCTCTGCCCAGTAACATTCTCGAGGACATTTTGCAGGAGAGTGTCGATTAGACCTCTGCAACAGATCCACTTTCCAACTAGAGTAATCCACCCACTTGTTGATAAAGCTGCTAATTAATCGAAACGCTTAAGTGAAGAAAACCATTTTTCTTGAAAACCGAGTTGAGTCTTAAGATCTGTCTGCCTTGCACAGAGTTGCGACACCTGCTCACTAATTGTTGGTGGGTTCTAATCCTTATACCTAGATAATGTAAGCATTTGCTTAAAAATCTAAAACTTCAGTTGCCATACATAGTTCGGGACATTCAGTTGTGCATACGGCTTTTTGCAGAAAAGGTGGCGATTCTTACGTGCACCCTGAATTCAATGTTCAGTGTTCGCATCGTGTCCTGGTCACGAATACCCTTTAACTCTCTGCTGCCACTGAATTCGTTCTACTCAGCTTCGGGAGGATGTAACACATACCGTTACGTCAGCTGGGTCCAGCATGTTGCAGTATGAGGATAAAGTGTAATGGTCAGAGTTAACCAATCCCTTTGCGGGATGCGCCACGCATTCTACTTCTGCAGGGATATCGTAGAGGAGGTTTGAAACGTATTTAGCCTATGCAATGGCGTGTGGTCGCCAGCGGATGGACACATCAGTTGTTTTTTCCAGACATGTCTGGTAACAATTCATCTACCATGGGGGGATGGAAAGCTTGGTTGACCTGGGCGGGAAATTCGTGCGCAAGCGACAGCCGGCACCTCCTCCATCTGCGCTACCACGTGCTAGTCGTCGTACAGGACGCACCAAAATACGTCATTACTGCTACAACGGTGTTGGAATTTCTCGTCCTTTCGCACAGCAGAAGTTCTACGGTGTGTTTCGAAGTTAAGAAAAGCACAACTCCTCTTGCGGCTTTGATTAGAGATCGCTCAGTGCACCTGCACAGTACATAGCAACTGACGAATGGACCAATTTCTACAGTTTCCCGTTCACAACCTTTCTAATAGGCAGCAACATTGTTAATCGATTATATTATTCGCACTACTTGACGCAGAACTCTTTGACCCAGAACGTCCGAACCTACGTGCCTGATGTGCTGCTGCACGACGTGTTCTCACGCTATTTTTGATTGGTTGGAAAATAATGTTTCGACTGGTACAGCATCAATTCAATTTAATTCAATTTATTACGCTGTATAGGACAGACGTGAGATAGATCAATTAGCAACACATACATTCCAAGTTCGTTTTGTTATCAAGTACAACTCATCGTCAGAACGCCACCAATATTATAGAATAGCTTTAGAAGCTATACGCTTGCGCCATAGGGCATCAAGAGATATTGCATAGCAGAGTGCCATGACCTACTTCACGATCGGTTACTTATTCGTGCTTCCTCGTCAGTCTTGACTTCGACCCCATAAGACCAACCTCCTTTTGCCCGCCGCTTCGGTGCCAGAGGCAGCGAAACCACCGCCCATTATAGTCTTCGATACTGGGATGTAACGTACGAGTATCGCGTCAATCGAGGCATAACCCATTGCTTCTAATTGCCAGGTATCCCGAAAACAGAAAAACACCTTCCTACACTCGTGCTTTTAGTTTCTCACCTGGACATTGGCTTTAGCATGAAATTTAACTCAGAACTGTTGGTAAGCACAATCGTTGCTGTAATTAAAGTCAAATAAAACCGGTAGCGAAAACTCGTACGGATCCCAACTATAAAACTCGTGCCACTGGCAGCCTACCAATCAGGAGTGTGCGTAATTACGATTTGCGATTTACGATTTCACGATTTACGGCGATTTGTTGTCGTAAATCGTGAGTTTTCGTAAATAGTCTAAATCTGGTCTGCGAACATATGATGTGGCGCAACATGGTTGATATCAACGGACACAATCTTATATTTCCTCTCATAACGCACTACAATTTCTTGTTAGATTTTGTTCGTTGATGTCCATATATGTGAGTGAAGCAGATGACCCCGCTTTATGAAGAGGCTGCTCAACTTTTCTCTCCCTGCTTGAGCATTCCTCTAACATTGCAAGGTTGCCGCTTGGTGTCAGATTTGTTGTCGAGGAGAAGTACATAAGCAGAAAGAAATCATTGGAGAATAGACTCCCATCACGGGATAGTATCTTCCCTTTCCGCGTCGCATGCTAGAAAGGCACTTCGCGTTAACGCTGTCGAAGATCGTTTCATTTTAGCTTATAGAAATACATGAAAAACCGTTCTAAACTTGGAGAAAACAACTGTTGGCTAGTCCATATTCTATTCGCTACCCTCTAGTCACCTTGTCCAAACCGAAGCGACCATTTCCTAATCCAACCGAACAGAATTGATGCAAAAGCATGAAGAATATCATTCGTGATCGAATGCAGCTAAAGAGCAACTACTAGACTGGAAGGAATAAAACACCGAAATTTCTATTGGATTACCAAAGCATGTCACAATGTGTCCATGTCTAACGGAGCTTCTGAATTCGGCCATAGTGTTTTAGTCATTACTAGGTAAGAACGTCGCTAACGAACGTCATACACTCTCATTAAAAATATATAATTCCATTATACAGGGTGTTCACAAATATGTATGACCATACCTGTCACAACGATGTTTTGTTGCGACCAAACTTCTAGCGCCAGGCGAGACTTGAACCCGCACCTCCCTCTGACCGGGCGGGAATGCTCTACGCCATTACACCACCGGCGTCGTTTGATCGGTCCCACGAGGTGTGGATGTTGCGTTCGATCAAACGGCGCCGGTGGTGTAATGGCGTAGAGCATTCCCGCCCGGTCAGAGGGAGGTGCGGGTTCGAGTCCCGCCTGGCGCTAGAAGTTTTGATCGCAACAAAACATCGTTGTGACAGTTTACAACCTCGATACCAGCCAACTGAGGCTTAAAGAAACTGATTTGAATTATGACCATACCATTTGATTATTATCCACCCAGCAGATCCATTTCTGGGGTTTACTCCAACCAAACACTTTTCATGGTTAACAATACGCCCATCATTTTAATCCGAAAACTTTTCATTTTGAGCCGAACACTCCGTCTTAAACTTTAATCTGTTTTCTAAATTTGAAGCCAGCTTTAGAAAAAGAATGGACATTTCGCAAACCAAGTTAGACATTCTAAGAATTAAATACTTAAATAAATTAGACTAACCATTCGCCTTAAAGAGTGTGCTAATTGTAAGAAAAAGCTACACTTTGAATAAGCACAAAACTCTTATCTTGCTTGAAAAGCGTTCAGTTTAAAATAAAACTTGCACGGTTAACCAAGTAAAGCAGCCCGTTCAAAGTGAAAACGGAATATCTAAAAAAGTGAAAAGTGGAGACCTCCGATGCACCTCATGGGATCTAACGAGACACAAAAAATGGGAGTATTAGTGTTCTGCTTTTTATTTGGTCGCCGTGGATACACTCTCTGAGGCAAGGGTTTTAATCAACGATTCATCAAAACCTAACGTGTCCGGTTTTCTTTAAAAGGTGTTCAGATAATCTTAGAGGTGTCCAGTTAGCTGGAAATCTGTTCAGCTTAGGTTAAAAATAACGCTTCAAATAAACACTGAAATACTTTTAATTACCTTCACCAGAAAGCACCTCTAGGAGTGTAGTGGCACCAGCAGGTGAAATGTTTTGTACGATTTACGGTTTACGAAATTTCGGATTTCATTTACGCGCACCCCTGCTACCAATCAGTTAAACAGCTCGAGGAATGAGGAACGTTCCTGAAGCGATCCCAAGCCACCAAGCAATTTTCGCTTTTTTGCTGCTCCAAATAAGTTGTAGAACTCATTTTAAATAAATACATAAGTGAAAAGATAGTGATGATCAAAATAAAAATAGCTAACAGAAAAAGATGTATGGCGTGTCCTAGAATGCAATACTCATCGCCGATCATAGCTTATCAGTGCCTAATGAAAATGTCATCCTAACTAGCAGGTGAATGAGTAAAACCGATGGACAGAATTCTTAACCCATGAATGAAGAATCTGATCAGCCTGTCGAAGTAAAAAAATAGGGGCTTTATGCTGAAGCGGCAAGGGAGGAACAGCCAAAGAAGCAAGCTGCACCAGCAACCTAGTCGCTTCACGTATTGCTGACTCTCCTTAGCATCACCACCCGCTTTCGCTTACTCGAACTCAGAGACGTGATCCAGCCTACACAGTGGACTTAGCCTTATCTTGTTGGGTACTTGAAGATGGTACAAGGCTCATTTGGACAGCAGAAGATGATCATTCAAACATGAAGTGTAAGCGAAAAGAGAGTAGCAACCTCTGATTTTAATACATTAATCTTATTCTAATAGTCTCTCAAAATCGCCGTACAATGAGATTATTCGAAACGGAACATGAAGTATTCAAATAAAGCACATAAATAATTGACCTCCCTAAAGGCGATATCAAGCGATAAAAACTTACGGAAATCGCGCGCAGAGTTTGTCATTCTGTATGATCCCTTTGAAGACAATGGCCGCCTCACAGTGCAGGTCTAAGTTTGACCGTTCCTCGGATAGGGCCCTCTGAAACATTGCAGTTCGTGTTGTTCCAAAGCTCCGTGCTGTGCCAAATCTGGGAGAAACACTACTATTCTCGCTCTCAGGTACAGAGATAGAAGCTGCAGCTAGTACGGGAGCAACACTGCTCTCGTCCAGACGGTGTTACAGAGATCTCCAGAGCATATTAAAGTCAAACTGTGCAGCGTTGCCGAACGGATTAGGCAGCATTCTTCTCATCCTAACTAGTAGGGCGCACCTAGCTTAGCTTTTCTAGGCTAACTGTAGAAGCTGTTCCGTCTAGTGTGCGTCAGGATCTTCACTTCTACAACTCCACTTCCAAGTCTTGGATGGCCTCTCGGATAGAACAACTGCAAGGAACAGTTCGTATGCTTCCTAATCTTTCGTCTGCTACAATGACTAGTTCGGTTTAGTCATCCAGACGCAGATTGCGTACAACTTGCATGTGGATCCGAAAAATGTGTGGCAGACGACATGCCACGTTTGCTGGGATTCAGGAGACGTCCAACGGATGTCGTGTCACGTATGTCGCACAAGTTGTGTCATAGACGGCGTCGTGAGTCGCATGTCGGGACTCAGCAAACGTATCACACGCGATAGGCAGCACGCGTCCGGATTCAGATGGCATACTACACACGCCGCACAACGTGCGTCCATATCCGCAAGATGTGCCACAAACATTCTGCAGCATGCGTTGGATTTTCAGAAGACCTCTTATAGGCTTCGTGCCACGAGCGTGAACGTGCTTGACATTCACTTCGTTCCTCTGCCAGTACATAGGGGAAGGATTATTGGGGGGGGGGGGGGAGGGGAGGGAAGTAGGGAGAATGGGAGAATGACTGCAGGAATTGGGCGAGTGTGGTGGCCGATGGACAGTAAACGGTATCGACCACTCGACCAACTACCGATTGATTTGACTTATGATTCTGCAGATCAGGCACTTCAGGTTGGGACTCTCACTATTTCACTTTCTCTTCACATAGGGAACGGACTACTTCGGAGTGCAGAGTGCGTATATAGAGGGTGGGCGGGCTTCATCGGAACTGTTTGGCGATTTGCTCTACCGCATCCCGTTATACTCTTCTATATAGTAAAACCAGTTTTTTTACTGTAATGAAGGTAAGTAAGAAGGCCTGAGCGAAGACAAGAAGACAATCGAGGTGCTCTATGGGGGCTCGGGGCAAAGCCCTAACTGGACGTTTGGCGGCCGCTAGCCCGCTGAACGACTGGTAAAGAGATAGAAGGTATGTCTTACAAGGGAACTGCCTGGACGGTACGCCGGAACGGCAAGAACGAGTACTATAGGGAGAATCCCCGTCCTCCAAATAGTAACAGAACATGTTTTGTTTTTGCCGAATCCTTGAGGCAAACGAGTACGAGGGTGTAATGGTTAAGGGTCCGCAGAGCGAGCTCTTCACGGCGGCGCAAGAACCCGCACCTGGGTGGCGCAGTGGTAGAGGGCACTCTTCGTGTTCGTGAGGTCTAGGGTTCCGGTCCCATGCTACCTCGCGTTTTTGCACTTTTACCATAGTATCGGATTTCCATAGAGATTTCCATATCTGAACTTGTTTTTGGAGTTTGCTACGGTAAGATGTTTTTATTATTTATTATTTGTCCATACCTCGTAAATCACCAGCAATGTCCGAAATATGCCAAATGCGATTTTGTATGAAACGTTTACTCCAATAAATTGTTCTCATTGTCAATGTAAGAAATTCTGACATAGCAACAACATGAAACAGCAGCAGAATGCCAGAAAAATGCTTCAAATGCAATTTATTAGTGTCGGTGAGGTGAATGCCACTAGTGTACTTACAGTGTAGGAAGGGACCACATGATCTTCAACATGACCTACCACCTCGATCAATATTCTCGCCTCTGTTATGCTTACAAAGTCGCGCGGTCATGACAAGCTGCTGCCGCCAAAACTGACTCTACAATGTCTGCTAACCCTCGAGTGGCCGTTCACCTACTGACACTGAAGTGTGGATCTCCACTGGATGCTGTCCCTTAGAGAGACGAAATGAAGCTGGCGGAACGAATAGCAAGTATCCAACAGGATTTCGAACTGCGACATCTGGAAATCGACGAAGTGGAGTAGCTGGAGGTAGTGGAAGAAGAGGACCAAGAGTTTCAACCAGAAGAGGGTTGTGCCGGAGTCACCACACCACTAACCAGTGAAGGCACTATCACGTTTTTGGGAGGACAAACCGTTTCGGAGGAAAACGTTTGGCTATACTAGAATTGTTACACTATACAAGCTTGAGAACTGGGGAAGTGGACTGTATCGCGATTCCAGGCTTGGGCTGCAGCGGAGTACCACTGGGCAGGAACTGTGAATTTAAACACAAGTTCAGATATGGAAATCTCTATGGAAATCCGATACTATGGTAAAAGTGCAAAATCGCGACGTAGCATGGGAAGCGAACCCTAGACCTCGCGAACACGAGGCGTGCCCTCTACCACTGCGCCACCCAGTCCACGGCACCGAATCTTGCGCTGCCGTGAGGAGCTCGCTCTGCGGACCTTAACCATTACATCCTTGTTCTCGTTTGCCTCAAGAATTCGGCAAAAACAAAACATGTTCTGTTACTATCTGGAGCACGGGGATTCTCCCTATGGTACTCGTTCTTGTCGTTCCGGCGTACCATTCAGATAGCTCCCTTGTTAGCTCATTGGCTGAAAATGTCGGTGGGAGCTTACAACGAAGGTGTCTGACTCCACAGTCCGTTACATTCGTTATTCCTCAGCCTTCAATGAATCGTTAAAAACCCGCCGAGCTGACTGATCATCCTTCAGCTCGGCAAGTGAGAGCGAGTCCGGTTTAAACTTCGTCAACAATGTGTTTGTATGCCATAATTTATGCCACTTAGCCGAGCAGTCTATAACGTCACTCACCTGAACAGCTGGTAGAACTTTCTGGATCGCGTCTTCGCCTTCGCTTTGAAACAAATCGCCCAGACTGCGAATGGCGGACAGCTTGTGCACTTCCTTGCCTTCTCTGCAAGCGACCTTAGATCACCTCTGTATTAATCAGAGCCCAACAATGCGATAGGAGTGGGGCGTACAGATTCGCGATGGCAGTCTCTATCGGGCCTCTGGCAATGTCGTCTAGGTCTGGATCTTCGGCCAGTTTGAACAGCTTCTCCCAGTCCAAGCCGTTGGACACGGGCCGATCCTCGATATTCGCTTCTATCATCACCTTCAAAGCAAACCGGTTAATAGAAGACTCACATATAAGTGCCTCCATGACAGGCATAAGCAAAAACGCTTTTCTTATACCAGCAGTGTTAAGCGTACAAAGTTTGAGTAGTCAATTTTATTGGTGGTTGCCAAGTACACGGTGCTGGACACATCTCCCACATGCTGAACGACTTCAGCCGCGGCAGCTTCAAGAGCAGTAGAATCAGCTGTTTAGCAGCGGATCGATCATGTCAAACGGCAGAAAGGACAGCACTTCTTGGCATGTTTCTCTTTACATCGTAACCTCTGAGTAGAAGATGGACACCATCGTTCACCGTTTGTATGCGTCACGCATTCTTCCATGAAATATCGTGGAGGCGTTATGAATGCCTGTCGGCCACCCTCTGTAGCCAGCTATCAGAAGCAAAGTTTTTTCAGTGAATAATTTACTTGGTATTTTAATGCACCCCGCCATTGTAGCTGCTAAATCGCTTTATGACGTTTTCTATTCCGAAGAAGTCATTGGAAAAGCGGTGATAAAGTAGCCAAATCAGATCTTTATATGACCATCCTTAAAACCACAACGACCTTTGTAATGTGTTGTGTATTTGCTACTATACCATTTATTGCCTAGCAAATGTGCTGTTCTGCATCATTTTTGACATTTGTGTTCAAAATTATTATTTTCGAAAAGCTGCACCTTAATGTTTCTTTCTAGAATTCATCTCTTCAAAGTTTCAGAAGTTCAAATTTGACAGTTTTCCAGAATGAGCAACGCTTTCGAATGCTGTACACTGGAATTGTAATGGTTTTTCATTTTGGCTGGCATCCAACCTAACTACCTAGCAGCACCGCTAGCAAAGTCAGTAGGCGCTGATGGCGATCGAGAATCGACCCAAGTTCGGTACTTGTTCAGATCAATCGATCCTCCTAGAACTGTATAGGTAGCGACCAGACATAGTCGCTACTAGTCACTAGCTGTAAACCGTAGGCCATTGCATTGGCCAAACGTGCACGTATCCAGACCACCACCTAGAGGTGGAGCACATGACGCTCTCTTGAAGGCGTTCCCCTTTGTTTTAATACTATTGAGTCAGGATTTGAATTAATACATGAAACACCGCAAAGCATTCCGAAACGACCCCACAATATGATGCCACCATGCTACAAAATTTTTCCTGCACCTGAATTGTGCTTGACAGCTCAATATCTCCACGGAAGTTTGCGACCGTGGCTTATTGTCCAACATGTGATTTTCAGACAGAAAGGAAAGTCAATTGTTACATTTCTTCACCAAAACCACCTGTTCCTCGCGTTTGCTGCGCAGATTGACTCTCACAAAGTTCAGTCCTAGCAAGCCATCACAAAGCGTCCGTGGTAGCTCTTACATTAAGTCATTAAGATATCAGTGCAAGTTGCATGAAATATGCCAGAATAATCGTGAGATTTTCAGACGCACTGTTAGATTATAGCGCTCTACGCATTTTCAAAGCAAATCCGCGACAGCTTGTCGAAAGAAGTGGAATTTATATTCCACTCCGAAGTTTTGGTCAAGCAGTGGCTGTATCCAGATTTGGCTGAGTGCAAAAGACGCAAGAACATTCTAGACTGACCGGTACACCACGTAATGCTGTAGAGCTGTTCGCGTCCACCGTTACATGGATCACCATTTTCAGTACTGGTGTAGCACAGTTTAATCATGAATAAACTACGGAACATTGCAGACTAGCCTTCGACAATAACAACTGCGGTCACTGTTAGTAATAAGAAATGGTAGAGGCTCGTGGTCTAGCTCATTCTGCTTTCTCTCCTTGACCTGTAATCTTTTCCTTACTTCTGCGCCTGACTATGTATATGACGAAGCGGTTTTGCCGTAGCAAAAGCAGGTTCGATGTAATCCTGTAGTTGTACAGTACATGCTTGTGGGTGACAGGTCGCGAAGGCGCGCAGCATCTGGAGGTAAGAACGCGCCAGCCAATCATAAGGAAGCACAGTACCAACAGTACCCACGGCAAATGCTCAGGGCACCAACCGTGCACGCCCTCTCTGCATGGGACGACTATTCGATGCAGCCTCTTTGGCTGGCGTGTTTCCACCTGCCAATGCGGTACGTCGATATGTGGGTTGGAAAAAAGTCTTTCCATTTTTTTTCGAGGATCTATTGCTTTACAACTACAAAGTCAAATCGATTGAGATAATCTCCATTTTGTTCCACTACACTTTTCCAAAGACTGGGTACTTTTCTAAGTCCTCTCACGTAAAAGACTGCAGCTCTGGAGTCGAACCATTGCCGAATCCAATTTTTGTGGTCTTCATCCGTTTCAAAAGTTTTCTCCAATTCCTTGCTTGAGAGCAGGAAAGGGATGGTAGTCGGCAGAGGCGAGGTCAGGGCTATACGGTGGATATGGCACTACCTCCCAGCCAAGGTCCTTTATTGTTTCTCTTCTGAGTCTTGCAACATGTGGTTCTGCATTGTCGTGCAGGATCACACCTTTGACTTCTCAGGCCTTTTTTTGAAGAGCTGCGGCGACTTTGTAGAGTTGGTCACTGTATGTGGCAACATTAAGTGTCTCTCCACTTCCGAAAGTTTCCCAGTAAATCACTCCACTGATATCCCGCCAAACACTCATAACCTTCCTTTCGTGAACGTTGGGCTTGAGATCAGGCTTAGGGTTCTCTCCTTTTGTACCCATTGTCTTTTTCTTCGGAGGTTGGTACACCGAACCCAGGACTCATCGCCTGTCACAATCCGTGGCTGAAACTATTTTCTTTCGTATCTGGATAGAACAGAAGCAGCGATGGAGAGCCGTTGACCTTTCTGGGTGTCTGGCAGGGCATGTGGAAACCAAGCTCCAAATTTCCATGCAAAGCCAAGATTTTTCAGATGGATTCCCACTAACCTATGGGACACTTCGACCTTCCCTCCCAGTTGACGTGTCGTCTGCCTACTAGCGGCACGAAGAAGATGGAGTAGTTCAGTGTCGTCAAATTCAGTTGGCCTTCCCGAGCTTGCTTTGTCCTCGAGTGAACAGTCTCCCTTTAAGAACTTTCCGAACCACTCATAACAGGTGCGATGAGTAGAGATCCAAAGCCATATGAGGTAGATCTGGCATTAAGTCCGGAATACTGGATAGATAACAAAGCACAAGAAGGGTCTTAACCTATGTTCGCGTGCAAACGGTAGACAAGTGTGATAGGATTACGCAATCAGCAATTAATGTTGGCTAGCGCGTTTACAGAGAGAACGGTGAAAAAATTTCGAAGTGTGAAGAGACTTTTTTCCGACCTAATACATGCCTGTGTGCTTATGTTCCTTATTTTCGAAGGTTTCGGACAAATTACACAATTTTGTGTAGAAAATGAGGGCGAATTCCCTCCTGTAATTGCATCGGAAAAAATTGTATTGAAGAGAAAAATGACAGAAATCGTAGACTATCACAAACCTCAACCATGGTGGACGGCTCAAAGTAGTAAGCAGATCAGTAGCGTCGTCGTTAAAAGCACAACACCTGAAGGCACTACCATTAGAATACGCCACAGAAGCAGCTCTATTACGGAAGAGTGTGTATGCCGCGCTTTTAAACAATGATCATCGTCCACAGAGAAAAACAGAGAGGAACAAAAAGACGGCGCGGCGGGAAGCGTCGGGTGTCCGCTTGCATGATTAATGCCAGCTAACTCGTATGAATATGTCAATTAAATCAAGAAACGAATGCGTTGAACACCTGCTGCACAGCCCAGATCCACTCCTTCTGGAAGCAGCTTCTGCTTTACTTTGGTATGGCTATAGCTTATTGAAAACTAAGGCCAGCTGTTCGCAAACTACCGCCAACACTCCTCGGCCTCAAGCCCTCTTTTTAGTAGATCTGCCGAACATTTCGCACAACGAAGTCGTTTTTAGACTCCTAAGGACTTCGGGATCGCATTTCTAAATGGTTTTCTAGATTTAGAAGCCCTCCTGGTTAGCAGAAAATATTAGCAAAGATGAAGGCTTAAATGTCCATGAAGTTACGAAACGATCAACACTCCATCTCTTAGTAAAACTGCAGCCTTCAAATCTCATTTCTTGCAGAATAGCTAAGCGCAATCAGTGGTAGAGATACTGTGCTATTAAAGGAAAACAGTAAAAAATTGAAAAAAAAACTTATTACTAAGACATTGAAGCTGAAAGGCTAGCTATCAACACTACATGAATATAAATGGATGGAAATGGTAACTGAAAAAATTCACGGCTGGATGCATAATATGTGGAGAAACAGCTGAAAAAATATACCGAAGCAGTTGAGGAAGGAATAGCGACTGCAGAGCGTAGGTGAGAACTTGACTAGCGGCATAAATACACGGACAAGTGGAGGCTTGGTGCTGATGCAACCTGCATAAACAGACCATCGCTTTTTACTGAATGAAGAGTGGAAGTAGAAGAGATCTATGTCAGAAACCGTCTTAGAAATCAGTACAGAATACCTCACTCCAACCGAGCGACTTGTTCCGTCGGTATGCTTTCAGAACGATTTCTCCAATAAAGTATAGCGTCACTGAACAATAACGGATAAGAAGGATAAAGGACGGCGCAGCTCTTCCTTTTTGGGAGACATCACGCACCCTGGATTTTTGCATGATAGGTACTCCCTCCCTAACAGTTCAATACCAGACCCACACAAGTGGTACTCGCCGGCAAAATGAAAACGAACAGAATCCACCTTAATTGAGTCAGTGTCCAAAAATCTACTCTTATGAACCGCTTTGCTTAATTAAACATTCGCAGCTTCAGGTACATGGATTTTGACGAGAAATGTGGGAACAGGTCTTCGAAGAAAACTTCTAAGCAAACAATCGCGGAGCATCACCGAAATGTGATATGAGACATCAAAAAGCTCTGGCTACGTGCTTTCCCAGTCAACAGCACCAATTGTCGTGCCTTCTATGACGAGTTCCGAGAGGTTTTGAACTAAAAGTTTATGACATCGTTCCGAGTTTGGCGTCAGCCCTACCCGCTTCACAATCATCAGTTTCAACGCTTCACCTCTAGGAACTACGTACTGCTACAGCGACGTTTTCCTATATATGCGCCTAGAACGAACAACTATACCAACCTTACGAAGGGACTACCGGGTTAGGGATGAAGCCTTGCCTGCAATTTCATAACAACTCCTGCTGCGAACGTGACTGTATGGAAAGATTTTAACCCTCCTAACTCTTAGACGGTATTCGGAAGAGGTGTTGGCTGGCGTGTACATCCGATAGCAGGTTCTTGGTTCTGATTTCTCGTCCGAGCCAACCAAGCTTGCCATCGCTCCAAGGTCGGTGAGTTGGTAGCAGACTTGTCTGGAAAGGGCGGAACACTAACTACTCCATTGGCTGGCCAGTCACTGCTTAGGCCAAATACTACTTCGAATTGCCTCCTCGACAACCTGTAGACGTAGAATGCGTGGCGCATTTCAAAATGATCAATAAGCCGTCCCTTATCCTTTATTGTTCAGACAGTTCAGGGCTTAAGCAGCAACGCATGCCATGTGTTCCTATCTCAAAGATATTAAACACAATTCTGAATTGAAGGCGAACACTGGGATCTATCCTAGTCAAGGGGAGGGTACATAACTAAAAAAACTAAAAACTACGCAACCAGTTGACTTGGGATTTACGGAGCGGCTTCTAGAGAACAGAATAGGACCCATAAAGCAAACAAAGAAATGCACAAACAAACAAAAAACAAACAAATACCAGCGGTTGTAAAGACGTCCAGGCGGGCAAGGCGTATTCAGGCAGAGCTGACAGCCGCATCGCACCAAGATCCGTCATGGGGGGGGGGGGTGCATAGCTTTGCAACCGTGGTGAATGTTTTGTTTCTGTTGTATTTTTTTGTGAATTTTGTCAGCTTGGGCCCTATTTTGTCCTCTATTAGGGGGGGGGGGGCAAAAGTAATGAGACAAATTGAAAAAATTCTTTATCTCTCTATAACTCAATTACAACTCAACGATGCTGAGGAATGTGTTCGCCATTAAGGTCAACGTCTTGCTGCCATCTCTCAGCCAACTTCCTGATCCCATCCTTCCAGAACTGCTTGGGCCTGATGTTGATCAACTGCTCGATATGGTTGTCAAGGACTGCTTGGGTTCTTGTGTCCCTTCCGACCATGAAATCCTGTAAGCTCAAGAGGTAGTGATAATCGCATGGAGAGATGTCCGGCAAATACGGTGGGTGAGGCATGTGAACGTAGCCCAGCTGACCAAGCTTATCCGTGGTCACTTTTGCTCGAGAGGTACGGCGTTGTCGAAGAGGAGGATCTTCTTGGAGCGCTGAGACCGAATAAGTGTGAGTCTCCTATTTCGTTTACCATGGCCTTGGAGTAGATCGTCGTGCTTTTGGTAAACAGCTTCCAGTATACCGGTCCATGGGCGCAGACCCAAACTCTGAAGGTGCTTCTCGCCATAAACATCTCGCGGAACGAAGGTCGGTAACGGGTCACCAGGGCTCACCCAGACTCGCTGCTTGACAGGGTTAAGGTAGTAGATGTGCTTCTCATCTTGCGTGAGTATTGAGTCCAGGCTGCTCGGGGTTGGAAAATGGGCGAGATTTGCGCGACATAGGTCGACTCGTCGGACTGGGGTTTCGGATGAGACAGATTGCGGTTTTGGCATGCTTTTGGAAATGGAGGAAGTAGTAACTTCTCAGGTAGCCTTCAGTAAGTAGCATACAAGCATACAAATATGATAAGCACAAAACCAGACTCCAGACACGAGATGTTTGGACACGGCATGGAGAGTCTCATTACTTTTGCCTCCCTCCCCCCCCCCCCCTAATAGAAACCGCTCCATGAATCCCAAGTCAACTGGTTGCATAGTAATGTGGCCACCCCCCCCCCCCCTCTAGGATAGATCCGAACACTGTTATAACAGCTTGTAACGAAAGCCTCCGAGTTTCCGATAGCAGGATTAATGCCGAGTTGAAATGGCCCACCGTGTTCACTGGAACCAGCCGCTATCTCTGCTGTAGCCCTTTAAACGAAAAAAACCAGATTATAGAGTCGGGCAAGTTGTAGAGCCGTTCGTTTTTAAAGCACTTCCCAAATGATGCGCTCATTAGCGAAATTTGAAATACAAGAGAAGGCATCGTTCTGGAGCGCTTGCCACTGATGGTTGTACTGTATACCATCTAAAGGCCTTTGCTTGAAATGAAAGAGAACTTTCTGAAGTACAACTGCGATTCTGAAGTACGATTTTGTAATAACAGGGTATCAGCAACGAGAGGTAAAGCTTTTCACCGAAACATCATCAGGTTCAGAAAAATCATATCATCTTCATTTTATCATGCACACGTCATCCTAAAGCAAAAAAAAACAAGCGGAAGTCTAACAATGCACAAGTGTAATGATCCATATTATCTTTTTAACCGCTTTTTGAAATTATCACAATTATCATCGTTTGGACGAAGGATTTTTTTAGCCTTTGGAGTGTCTAGAGTACGAGTGCCCATATCTGTAATGCCTCCTCCTTCCACCCGCTAGAGTAAGGAGGAGCGGTTAAACGAGGCCGCTACTAGACACACTTTCAAGACTAGCAGAAAACATAATAAGGGGATAATAATTGGCTATGGCTAATAAACACTCTACATTGATAAAAATGCAAAAAATGCCGCTTCCCATGCATAACCCCAGGCCCCGAAATCGACCCCTTGGTCGCTCTCCTGCAAGTCCACTGCGTTATCCATCCTATCGCTGAAGGATTCCTGTTGGATACCTCCTCTGAATGTGCTTTCTCGCTTCTATTAGGAATTTGCCAACTCTTACGTTCTAGCAATGACTGAAGCTCCGAACCTTTTGCGGGATCATTTCTGGGCCCGGCAAGGGTATTCCAGGTGTCAGTTTTGCGTTATCAGGCCGCACTTAAGCGCTACAGTTTTTTGCAATTTTCGACCAACCCAGAGGTTCGCAGGAAATTTGGATACCACTATGGTGCTTCCCAGACAACGCCCTACAACCTTATACAGGTCGCTTTATGAAACTCCGTCACTTCTTTGGCCTTCCTCGTGAGTCTGCCTGGTTTGTCACATTTTTGTTCTGGAGGAAGGTTTGCACACATTTCTGACGCTCTCCGTGGAACGAGATATCGCCGAGGCTGTCTAAAAGAGAAACTGGTCAACTGGACGAGTTCACGTGGGCAGCGGACGTGGGCATCAGCGTTCCTCTTTCTCACAAGGTACATCTTCATTCACCGGCCCTGGTCCAAGGCCTTAGCGATCAGGAATGTATCGAAAACCAATTTGTAAAACTATACGCAGCATTTTTGTTGTGGAAGGCTCGAAAAGAGAGCACTATGGTGCAAGTCTGATACATTCACACGGCGCAGAAGTCCACAGCAATAGGCATCGTTGTAAATTTTGGCAGCGATTACAACATTGTCCGCGTTGAAAACGTTGAAGAACTATCGGTGGTGCAGGACATCGAAAGAAAAAACTCAGAAATCACCGTGCTCGAATGTAATCAGCGAAACCAACGAAAAAATGCCTGCAGTTCAGTTCATAGTTGAAACTGCTGTGGTCAGCAGGGAACGAAGACACCCTGACCTTTTAGTGTTTTCGAGCGGAATTCACATACGAACGAAATCACATTTGAAGGTCTTCCACCCGCTGCACTGCTAACGAGGTCAAGGATTAGCTGTGTTGGAAATCGAGGAAATCAAGAACGTCGGAATATCAGAAAACACCAGGCAAACATCTGGACGCTGAGTGTCTTTAAAACACAAGCGAGATGTTGAAAGGCGGAGCTAGGATTGAAGGACAGCCAGTGAGAGTAGGACAAAACGAAGTAGATGTAAGCAGACCATCGGATTTTTGAGGTCTAAACGGCTCCTTTCCGGCATCAAATCACTGCACAATTGTCTGCCTACTTGCCTCCTCGTCCTCAGGAAGTTGACCGGTCAGCGAGTGCTTCACATCGTTACTGAGGCCTGTCCAAGTATGTCGAGACCCTTTTTAATCCCTTCAGCTTTTACAATAGGACGAACATCTAGAGCAACTTAATTTATTTTTTCAAGGCCCAGTGGGCTCATCAAGGTGTATGTTAATGCCATAAATTGGAAAAGAATTATTCATTACTGTCTGTGATGCTCCGAAAATAAACATAAATGAAACAGCGCACACTACCTGACTGCCTAAGCGATGCACTTCCCGGTTAGCTGTCAGAGCTCTACCATTCAATAGGGCTATAGCAATATGTTCACAATCACATAAAGCAAAAAAGACTGATAGACTTATCGGCTTCAGACAGTGCACATGATGGGTAGGGTTTCAATTCGAAACGTTATCGCTACTTGGAATAAAAGCTGGACAGCCGCCACCAATTGAAATCAATAGAAACTATGAGCGCGTGCAAACCATTTCTCCTTCCACGAGGTCTAGATGTAGATTATGCTAGGAGCGCAAAGCAAGGCTTAGATTTTTATTTGAACCAGGAGTTCGACCGGGCCTTTACAGAATCAACAAAACGTCGACTCGTATACACCATCTCCCTTTTTGGAACTGTGTGGAGTAGCTGGAGGAGCTGGGGTGTCGCGTGAAATTATTGGTTCCGGTCAGAACAAGGCATCTAAGCCTTTCAGCCCCCCAAGTTCGTGAAGTGCAACCGATCTTTCGGAAGGGATAGGATACTATCTTTTCGGTCGACTGACCATAAAGCACTGCATGCTGAAGCATATTCAGAACGAGAATCTATGAGAGATGCAAGCCTTTGGGCCCTTATGTGGTGCGTAAGCCACTTCTGTGAAGAAGCAAATCAAGCGAAGCGATCTGTTGAAAACTGAAACCACCTTCACAGGGCAGACTTCGACTTCGGCTTCAGAACACTTTGCGCGATGTAATGGTGAGAAATTTATTTTGGGAGGACAGAAACAATGCACTTTTCCACGACCTCAACCATAAATCTCTGCGCACAGTAAGCACGCGTTCCACTGCAAAGCAAAACTAAAGGAATTGCATATTGAAGACGTGTAACCCCTCCTCTTTAGCCAGGATCTAAACTATCATTCGCCCTGGAGTTATTCATTTTTCCTCGTTTATTCAATTTCCTTCCTTCCATGATTGATTCATTCGACAACTAAAAGAAGATCATGAGGATATTATCGCATGTAGAAAATGTAGGATGTTAGGCGAGTCACAAAGGTGTATAAGCTCATTCGTCGCTCTCATTTCGTTTGATGGCTGAAATCAAACCGCGTACGAGAAGGAACACTTTTTTATGATCAAGTGCCGCAGATAAGGCCATTATTGGAAGCACGTTTGATTTTTTTCAGCGAGAAAAATAGCTTCCTGAAACATTGTGATTTACATATGTTGTGCATCAGAACGTAATGAAGAATAAAATGAAGGATGAGAAGATGAGTTCTCTCCGAAAAATGTGGGCCTGCTGTGCATTATAAACGAGAAAGATGTGACAAAGATATAAAGCACTTAACTCGTGCGTCAAATAAAATTGCTTGATGAAATTCTGCATCGTATCTGAGCTTTTCTCGGACATTATGAAAGTGATACGTTACTCTCAAAGAGTCGATTTTTTGTTTAGCAGTCCAACAGTCTTCAGGGCCTGCCCCCCCAAGCTGTAGACAATGGCTGTGCAATTTTTCGAACTCTTGAAAGCTTTTTGAAGCAGAAATAAGCGCCAGCGAGAAGTAGCAAAACGTCCGAATGTCTTGCAGCAACATGAAAACTCTAACACTCCGTCGCTTGAATTAAAAGATAAAAAGGATAAAGGACGACGCTGCACAATCCCTTTTTTGATGTGCCACGCAATCAATGAGATATCGTGGAGGCGATTTGAATGCGTATTTGACCATACAATAACTTGTGGTGGCCAGCCGATAAACAAGCGTCCTCCCAGAGAAGTCTGGCATCAAGTCAGCGGCCCCGGAGGGATGGAAAGCTTAGTTAGTCAGGTTGGGGAATTCGAGCCAGAAAACTTGCACCGGATGCGCGCGACAGCGGACACCTCCTCAGTCTGCGTTATATGTGCCCCACTTGGTCGCTTAATGCTGGCAAATTCTAACGGTTTCTGTTGGCTGACGTGCGCCTGTCCCTGATAAACTAACACAACATGACAACGTGCCGTGAACTCGAGTCAGCGACTCGCTTAGCCATGCCCACTTGGAAAGAAAAGTGCACATGAACGCAGATCTCCCGTCAACAGGAATGGCCTAGTAAGTTCGATGTAAGCAATCTAGCTGGAGTGCAGAAGAAGTCGATTTTTTAAAGGCACAAAAGAAGACAAAAACCACTAACAACTGTCGGAACACCTGCGCTGTGTCCGAAATTAATGACCTTCAGCTGTGTCGTCACAACGGAGCGGTGAAGAAAAAACAACTGCACGAGTTTCGCTTACTCATCCATGTTTCCCAATTCTGATGGTGCTTCCTAGTCCTCCATACAACTTACGTGAGCTCAAGTACCATAGTAGTGCCAAAGCCATGTAGCTAACGCAAAATGGGAGAATGGGTTCCATGCTCCCTGGGCAACGAGTACGAAAACGTGCTTGTTGAAAGCGACAATAACAAAGAATCTAAAGAAAATCGTGAGAATCTTCTGCGGTCGACAGGCGACATAGCCGTTTGAAGCAAATCTCTTCGTAAACCGATTTGACGCAACCGCTCTCCCTTGCGCCCTATGGTATGGAAGAGACAAGCGGGGACACCGCTGCAACTGCAACGTCAAACAAAAACTCAAGAAGCGTCCGGGAACGCTGGATGCCTTTTGAGAAGAACAGTGGGTGAGCAAGAGTAACTTCGAATTTCAGAAGGAAGAGTAGTACCTTCTCCTTGACAAAGGAGAATAAGCAGAAGTAGGAATTAGCATCACTATGGGAATGGCGGGCAGATGGGTTAATGAAACCTCACAAGAGATCAAAAGGGAAGAACCAAACATGAGAAAATTAACCTTCGACAGAATGGACCGATGTGTCAGGGGCAAAGACAAACTATGTTAGTGACATTTCGCTAATGACCGAGTCAAGCACCACTTTCAGAATTTGGCAACAAATGGTAAGGAAGGCATGGGCTCAATGTACTTTAAGAACAAACATGGAACAGAAAGGAAAGCGATCAGTGAAAGCAATGACAGCTTAATCTACTCAAATGATTAATTTGCTATCTCGCAACAGTACATAGAAGAAACAGAAGCTGAAAGCCGTTCTGAGCGTTAAGTCCAAGGAAGGTGAATCAATGGCAGAGCAGCAGGAATCAAAACCGTAAGGTAAACAGAGCGACGGAGAACAACTCCACAGCAATCCTACTAACGTACCGAAAGCAGCTCACGTTCCTAAGGAGCACGGTTTTGATTGTGTGCGAGTAAATGAAAGTAATGAAGTACTTTAGAAAGGCACCGCGCGTTCTACTTCTACGCGATTTCTGAAGAACTACGATGGCGTAAACGGCTTCTGCAACGACTTTCGGTGGCCTGACGATATGCCGCTCACGGCTCCGCAATTGTAAGGCAAATCTGGCCTCTGAAGGAATAGATGGGTTCTTATCGCGCGACAAGGCCTAAAACCGCGGTGCTCGAAAAGGTCTGCTTTCCCTTACGGAATGCACGCACCTCCCATTAGCCATGCAATCAAGAGTGTCATTTCAAAAATTGCGTTTAGAGATTGAGATCAAACCCTTCAGGTCGACTGGTCGAGCCGACTAACAACATCCGCACCGTGCCATTGTAGTTTCCCTTTCTTCTTACCATAAGACAAGACCAACACCAACTCAACGATCCCGGATAGGAAAAATAGGTCCCAGACCTTCAAAATACAGAGGCTACGGTCCCCTCGCACCTCTCGTTTGCGCCTCCTGCAATTTCGCTACTTAAATCCTGTGCGTAACTATCGAACCGAAATTGCCTCAACAGCAGGTAAGATTCCCTAGAGTTCTATATCTACATGTACCTGTCCACTTAAAAAAACTACTTTGGTCAAGATCACTTACAGGTAGGCCGCATTAGAGCTTAGTGGTAAGGGCAAAAACACAGAAAATAAAGTCCAAAAACAGAAGAGATACGAAAAGTACGACCTTTAAAAGCGAGTGCGTTTACAGTTGCATTGCTCCATTACTCGGCCACTATGGTAAACATCTCTCCGGGTTCTCTTACAGAGGCTGAGGTATAAGGAATGCATCAGCAGCCACAAGCATCTAACGCAGGCTTCAGCCGGAATTCGGACTCGCTCGACTCTAAATTACGGAGAGTAGATTTTGCACTGGGCTTTGTGAATTCATGCGCTGTGCTTCTAGGATTCATCAATCGAACGTTTTCCGTGTTCAGCCGCTATAGCGGAACCGTAATCGCAGGGTTCTTGCGCTTCTGAATATCAGGAGCTTTCAACGCACAGTTCCTGGAATCTCGGTCATTTCGCATCAGGAGAGGAATGGGCGAGAATGGAACAATTCTGGAAACAATGGAAAGGGAAGTGTAACCGCATAAATTTGCACCAGTCGTAAATGGATCTGCTTCGAACTGGGGCGCAGAAGCACTCCATTGAAGGCATTCACATTACAATGCATTTGTGAGCAGGGACGAGCCCATCTCCGCAGAGTGCTCGCTACTTCCTAGTCCGGTCAGCATAATATTAAATATATCTACACCCAGTCACTAACGCGAAGAACACCTAGCACGGTATGCTGTCTTCGAGACAGTTACGCACAAATTACTTAGGAGACGAAGGGAAAATAAAATCCTTCGCACACATTCACCTCAATGTCGACGTCTCCCCGAACTTCGCCTTCACATAAAATGTCGCTGTTCTTTCGCATCTGGTCCATGTTTCTTGAGCCGAAGAAGAGCTTGCTGCCCTCAATAAACGTTGTCTATGAACCTCACCTAGAAGCATATATTTTTATTAAAGAGTGTGGTGCTGTGCTGCACACGGTTTTGAAAAATTGCCTTTAAGGTTGCACAATGGTACCCAAAACATCGAAGAATGTCGTGCTTCTTAGAAATTCAAATTTCAATTTAATTCATTAAACATTCATTTAAAACGTTGTCAATATTACGACAGATTCATATAGTCATTGAATAAAAATCAGGCACAAACTAAGGAACAACAAGGCGAAAATTGGAGAGGAACGTCTGATAAGACTTGCTCTCACAAGATCTGCTTAGGCTAAAGCGGAAAAGTTTCTCCTGTTGCAATCAAAATGAAAAAGATCTACAAAAAGCAGGAGGTGTTAATGTTGCGCTGTATTCCCAAGCACAATTTCAAGTCCAACCCCATAAGCCGACGTCGCTCAACAGCCCTTCTGCCCGGGCTCATACATTCCTCCCAAGCTTCCAAATGCCGTGGAATTCCGCCACTAGATGGCGAGGGTTCCTCTAGTCAGTGGTTCTTTAGCTTCAGCAGCGTAGCTTGTCCACTCCTGCACAGATGCATTTACTGTTGAGGGCTAACTACACGGAAAGAGCAATGGAAATTGCGATAGCCCAAGATGCTGAACCGCGAACTTCCTTATTGGTCATCTTCTACAATTAACCTTGAAGGCAAAAACATGCTCAAAATGCTCAAAAACGTCTCAGGTATAGGAAAGTACAGGGTGCGTAAAAAGTATTGACGCAGTAAACATCAACGTTAGAAATAACAACACATCATAACATTTAATAACTTTATATACAAAATGTCAACAATGATCTAGCGAACAGAATAGCATCACTTGTATTTCCTATGGGCTTCTTTGCTGCGAATGCAGGGGCGAAGACGCCGATCATGGTTTGAGTATTCATCACAAGCGCCTCACGTTTTCGTGGATACAGCAGTGAAGATAAATCGGTTGAACTATCTGTATTGATGTCCTAAAGAAGCAGCTATTTACTTGGCTCGAATCCCACCTCGAGAGTAAGCCGTGTGTCTTCCAGCAGAATTATACCCCTGCGTAGAGTCCAGGATTGTTCAGTACTGGTATCGCGCCAACTTGGAGGACTTCATTCCGGCAGAGGAATGATCATAGTATAGACCAGATTTGAATCCGCTGAATTACTCTATGTGGGGTGTTTTGAAAAACAAAGCATTGTTGACATTTTGAATATAAACTTATCAATTTTATAATGTGTTGTCATTTCCAACTTTTACGTTTAGTGCGTCAATACTTTTTACGCACCCTGTAAAAGTAAGTATGTCTCCATCGGTCAATCAGGACCTTTACCTGCGCTGTTGTTCCTAATTAGTAGTTTTCTTTTATGTAATTCCCTACGTGAACCTTTTACGTTGTCTGTTCACATCTCAATAAAAAAAATAAAGTAAATGAAAGTAGATGTCACGAGCACGGCACGCACTGAAGTACGAACCGGTGTCAGATGTCTTCCATCTCCTAATATGAATGCAGAAACTAATACATCTTTCGTGGAAAGAAATTGAAAGCACGCTGTCCAGCTCTCTGTGCAATTTTTAATGCCGATTAATATTCCCAACTGCTCGCACGTGACGCATGTATGTAAGAGACGAGCACCAAACTTCCCTTGGCTCTAGCTCCGAGTCTTAATCGCCATGTGTTTTCAATTGTCCGAGACTGGCGTGTTTTACAAAGTCCTGCATATGTACCTACCCAAGACGCTAATGGCATGTATTGCTGCTGAACATCAAGCAAAGGACGATGTTGCGCCATGCATTTCACCTGTCTAGCTGCGTGAGTATGTAGGGCATATACAAAGGCCTAAGAAGCAAAGTGATAGGATGCACATAGGCGCCGGTGCCGGAATAGATAGGAGTTGAAGAGGAGTGTGAACGGATAAATGGAAGCATCTCAGTCCCTATGCCATTTTTTGGCCATCAGAAATGAACAGTGAGTCGAAAGAAGAGAACTTGAGTTTCTTCCTCAAGAGACGCTCGAAAGCGGAAAGAATATGAATTGGATCAAAAATCGCTGCCCGTGCGTCCCTTCAACAGGTGAAATGCAAAAAGAAGCACGATCATGCGAGCGGTTTAACTTCATCAGACGGACTGCCATACGCTTGTCCGCCTGATCAATTAATTTGAACTGTTATGTAATGGCCCAGCGATCAATAAAGCAAACACAGCTCTCGTTTTACGCTTCGACGCTCTCCGTACACCAAAAAATGTGAATACAATCAATACTAACCCTTAACGGTACACAGGTGCATTTGAAGCGAGCCGAGGCAGCGAACATTCGGTTGAATCAGCGATGAACGCACGAAGGTAATGCTTTCGCTAGAGGAGACGAAACTGTGATATCAAATGCAGAATTACGGCTTCTATTAGCATGTAAATTAGCCCTTCCTCCATTTAACACTGGTAATTGGGCCTCATCCAAGACCTGCTTGGTGCCATGTCGATGTCCATTTAGCCCATAACCACCTTCCCTGTAACAGTGCCTTGTTTAGCTTTATTTCCTAGAATCGTATTCGCAATGACCGGCATTTCTAATCAGCCTTTCACATTTCAGAATGGGACAGCAACGTCACATTGTTCTCATTCTGTGTCCTAAAGTGCAGCTTGACGTTCCTCTATATTTTTGTACTTGAACTCTGCTAACAGTAGTAGAGCTGCCGCATACAGATGACTATCTAACGAATAACTGTACACTGAGCCGTTCACCTCACTATCCGCGACGTGCTTAACTGCTTTGAGCACTCTGAAGCAGTACTAAGGAAGGTGAAAAACGGAACACGAACGAAGGCAGCCTAGCGACCATTCTAACCGTCAGAAAGTGCATGCTGGAGGACTCCATATTTTACTGCAACACGTCGCGACTTCGCGACACAAGCGGCCGATCCACACCGCTTGCCGCCGACCTTTGAGAAGCGCAAGGCATTTGGCTATGTTTGATCTGGCTGCAAGTCGTTCTTTCCTTCAGCCAAGCAACAAAAATGTCTCTTCGATATTATGCAGAAGCAGAATGACACAACGTGCGAATCAAAATGGAGCTTCAGCAGACGATGAAGGATACTTTCGAAGCAGATCACCAGAAAAGCATGTCTTCCGGAAAAGCTCTGTCTTCTAGAAAAATGTTTAAATGCACTTTTATGCAAAAGGAGCAACCAAATGAACTCAAACAGATATCTACGTAGTGACACCTGATCTGATCTTAGTTTCCTTCAAAAACATTGCACTGGTGAGATAGTCCCTTCCCTCGCGAAACGGAGGTAGATGACGCTTTTTAGATCTGACTTTCCAACCTAGAACGAGTGACCATTCGGTGACATCTCGTTAATAGCAAACGTGCTTATTTGTTTTGTCCACTTTCCAGAAGACTTATGCCCTTTCTGCTTGGTTTTTTCCACGACTCTACAATTGACAATTGTGCTAGGCACCTATCACCTGCATCATCTGTCGCCCCTATGATCGTCGAGTTGCTTGACCAGGTGCCAGTTATGTTTTCATTCGTTTCTGTTGCGACCAAAAGTGTTCCAATGTATCCTCCTCGTTAGAGGGACACGAAGACCGTCACATTTTCCGCTGGTGATCTTATCGGAAGTCCATAAACAACACTGTTGTGGGCGTCCTAATCATCAGGGATGGGCAGAAATTTTGAAAATTTTCCGAGAAAACAGAAGAGCCAAAAACGCCAGAAAACAGAAAAATCAGAAAATAGAAAATTTTAAAATTATCATATGACCTAATTATTCTATCCAAAGATTCTTTCTTCCAGTGGCAAATGCTTTTCTATGACTAGAAGTGTTGTCATGAAGCAGCGTTTTTACTTGCAAGAAATCAAAAATATCTAATAGCACCCTTCAGTTTCAATAAAATCAGTAAATTGTAAATCTTGACTGATAGATGTTAGGAATCTCGACATTTGAAGTATGTAACACTACTGATCAGCTCCGTTTCACAGCTAATGCCCTAATGATTACATCATTAATCGCAACACTGCGGGCGTTTCTGTGAATACAAATGCTTCGGTTCTCCAAACGCTGTAACTAGAGAAAAGAGGTACAAAAAGTGACTTATAAATGATGAATTTAACCCATCACATTCATATTAAAATATATCGGTTTAAGGCTCACTGATACAATCCAAACGTAGATGGGATCACAAACAGACGACTCGCTAGATTAGTGGTCCCACTAGTAAAAAACTGAGCCGAATACGATGAAGGCTCATTAGAAACTGTTTACGTGTTTCATCTCCATTGCCTGAGTCAACAGACATACTCTCGCGGCATAATCTAAAGCTGTGCATGGATTCGTTGAGTATTACTAGCTGCGCCAGAATCAGTATTCCTAGTTTGTCTCGTTCTTTGAGAATATCTTTCCGTGTAAGTCGCCTAGTTTTCGAGTAGTTGAAAGTTTCAGGTAATCTCAGCAATGCTCTTCGCGAGCTTGATATTTCACAGAACAGCACGAGATTGTGCCTAAAGGGGCTGTCAGCACAGCAGTTTTTGAGTGAAAGTGCTTGAATGCTGTACACAAAATAATGGGGATCAAGCATATGCCCTCTCCATCATCATAATCTAGAGGAGCAAGACATGGGAGTGAAACTCGACTGCAGGCAACTGCACCATCCTCACTTTGCTGACGACATCGTGCTCATAACACCGAGCATCAGTCAGGCGGAGCGAATGCTGGCCGACTTCGATCCTGTAGATGGGAACTATGGACTGCAGCTGGACCTAACGAAGGCGACCTTCATGACGAAAGGACGAGTTTCTGATGCCCCATTCTCGCTCAATGGAAAGAACATCTCCCACTGCTCCAGCTATGTGTATCTGGGTCGCGAAGTCAATATGGCCATCGACCTAGCGCCAGAGCTGAGCAGGAGGAAACGAGCGGTTTGGGGAACTTTCAAGAGCGTCGAAGAAGTTGTGAAGAAGACGAAGAACGTCCGACTCCTTGCCCACCTATTCGACTCCACTGCTCTTCCTTCGTTAACATACACCTCAGAGATCTGGGCCATATGGAAATAGGATGAACACGCAATCACCGTCGCGCAGCGTGGAATCAGAGGATTACACATGTTTGAGGTGACACGACTTACGCAAGTGAGAGAAGCCTCCGGAGTTCCGAGCTTCGCCGACGTTCGAAGATCAGAGACGGTGTCGCATGGGCTAGGTCGTCGAAAAGTAGTCGAAAAGTAGGTGTGCCGGCCACGTAGTGCGCTTCACAGACATCCGCTGGACGAAGGCCACCGGCTCAATTCAGAGAGGTCCCCAAAGAATACCAGGACGCTCACCAACGCGTTGGTCGGACTTCTTCAAGAAAGCTCAGAACGAGCGATATCGCGTCCGTCAGGAGAGGAGGATATATTGGAGCACTCTGGCACGCGACTGGAACGAATGGAGACGCTGCTGGCGCCCGCTCGAGCAGCCGATGATCAACGGGACGACATATGATACAAGTGACCACTACACTACTTTATCAATTCATCAGCGAAATCAAAGGTAACTATAACATTTCCGTCTCTCTCACCTGTATCTTACTAACTTTTGGCAACCAAAAGCTGAACACGGTCTAGAGTTAGAAAAGCAGCTTCGCCATCATCAAGGATGATCGAACAAACATTTTCAATTTTTAAACCAGAGGTGGAGAATAGTCCTACGCACAGTAACTCTAGGACAAGCAGTTAGTTAACAGATAATTGAATGCCCTCAAAACACTAGTTTCGTAGCCTTAATATAAAGTTGTAAGTAATCGTAGATGGTCCAAATTACAGTTAAAATCGAAAAGAGTACGAATCCAAATTATTAAAGTTAGCAAATTCCCTATGAAGGAACTCCATGTCAGCAGCGCCTAGGCAATCAATCAAGCAAACAAAGCTGCACAGTTCACTAGTGCAAGGTGCAATTTCTACACGAGCATATCTCAAAACGCCATACTCCTTCAATTTAAAACATTCAGAAGTATAATTTTGGAATAAAACGCATCATTCTATGATACTTCTTGATTTCTTTTCATTGGATTTCCGTGATATAATTTTGTTCGCCCCTCCCCCGGGGGCAGACATAACTCAACGCCGCGCGAACCCCACTGGCATCGCGCACGGTGCGCGACGAAATTGACGAGTTGTCGCGGTCCGATGCTTTCGACGGCTAGAAACGCTTCCTACAGGGACATGCGGCACACCTTTGCCTCATTTCAACGTTTCTTGGAGATGGTATATAAATGTGGTTTCAGTAGAACGATCAGCGACAGCTTATACAGGCATCCTGGTCATGTGAATAGGTTCTAGCGTCAGCGTCAATGGTTTCTTGCCATCTACAACTTCTTCGGTCAATTTTCACTCACGATTATGGTTATACTACGGAAAAAGGTCACTATCACCCATTATCGGATCAATTGTCCTACTGCAGACTGTTGCCTACCACATTCTGTGGAGTCTTAAGATCCTTGCTAGAAATTTGGTCTGGGAGCTTAAACACTGAGAACATTTCGAGCTCCGCGGCTAACCATGCGTCACCGAGCACACGTTCGCGTTTCAGCGCCGCAACGTCGCACGCGGCTAGCGCCCGACGCCGCGTTGGAGTTAGGTCCTGGAGCCCCTCCCCTCCCCATTTTCTGTTTTCTGGCGAATTTTTGACCATTCTCCCAGAAGACAGAAAACAGAAATTCCGCCCATCCCTGGTACTAATGATCTCTTGACACCAATTGCACAGATCCGATAATTTGTCTTGCTTAGCAGCAGCCTGTGGTGTATTGCTGACTGAATTGTATTATAGGTTATTCAGTATTAAGAAACTGAATCGACATACTTCTCTTCTGGAGTAGAGCAGTTAAATACAAACGCAGATCTGAAGAGAAGAGTATGGTAAAACATCAAGCATGGGCTGCCTGAGAACTCACGTTACTCACCGACCATTAGGGAGAACATGAGCAACGCTTAGCATGGTGAAATCGATCTGCCAGACTATTTTTTTTGGAACAAGCAAGAGACAAAAATGGAACAGAAGTGCTCGAAACGACCGGAACGGTACGGAAAGAACACGTATTATTTGCCATTTCGAAACCGCATCTAGAACGGTGTCCGAAGTTGCTATTATTGCACTTTTTTGAGAAAACTAAGCAAAATCCTTTATTCCTTAGTAATCTAACCAATTTTAAGAATAGTAATACTAAAGTTGTTCTTCTTACAACTGTAGAGAGGTCAGCTTTTTTAGTGGATGTGCTGAGTACCATTCAAAACAAGGCAAGCGTTAAACAGCGTCCATTTCCGTTTCCATCCTCAACTCCAAACCATGATGAACATGGAACGAAACGGAAAGGCTAAAAGTGGCTGAAGGCCGGGTTTCGGAATCCGGAAGCGCAAATTCCGCACATTTCTTATGCTGAAACGGCGAAGAGAAGCCTGTAAATAAACGGCTGAAACTATCCGCGATGACATCACGTTTACCGATTTTTCTGCACAGGATGTCACATCATCTGATAGTCCGACTATTACCTACGAAGCGGCTAAGCATGGCGACAACGGGTGTCTACCAGAAACTGTGAGTCGGAGCATACATCGAAGCAGTGTAACGACGAACGCACACACCTACACAAATGAACGCCTCCGGGTTGCGGTGACGTATCGTAGTTTCAACGGAACAAATTGGTTCTCTCCGGATGCCAAGCATTCTCGTCTATCCACTCATCTCCCCTGCATCGTTCTGCCAGAAGCAACAACAACGTTATCCCGCTCTACACGCCGCGCCTCGGTTGAAGCTCACCGGCGCTCTGTGCCTTTCTGTGAGGTAAAGGAGCACGAAGAGTAGGCGGAGATGGATGAACGAGATGTGGGAAGAGGAGTAATGCTTGGCTTCTTCAGCTTCGCCAATAAATTTAACCTCCGAAAGTCCAGTAGGGTAGTGGGCTGCCTCAGTTCCCTGTCCGAAATGGTTTATTTCAAGCATTGAGCAACCAGCCTTCCTCCTCTCCGATGCCGCTAAATTCAGGGAAAAGGCCTGAGATTCGGACTGATTGCAACAGGAGTCGTTTCTGGGCCACAGCTAGATCTTCTTATGTGTTTTTATCGTTCCCCTCCTTTTCAGTTCCTCTGCATGCATTTTTGTTATATATTTTTAAGGTGTATGGTGGTTCTGGAGAAATTCGTTGTTGCGTGTATCTCGAATGTAACTGTTCGAACAAATGTTACCGGTCTATCTGAGAAAAAGCATTCTTATGTACCGGGTGATCCAGAAGTGATTGTATAGGCCAAATATTCAGCATTCACGATATCATGCAGAAGTGGAGTGGAACGCACGCCCAAGAGGAACCGTCCAAAGCCATCCCTGATCTTTGTCTTTTCAAATCGTCTACGCATAAAAAATAGATGCAAAACCAATTATATGTTTTATACTTGCATAGTCTTCAGAGACTTCTTCAATCTTAAAAGCACTGGGAAGAGTTGTGTACCAACATTTATTTATACCATTTTCAGGTCGAATTGGACACTTTTCACGTCAAATTGGACACTCTTCTAAGCTCGCCAAAGACTTTTTAAATCAAAGAGAACTTTCCGAATTGCAACAACTTTTATACAGGTTAAACTACAGGCAATAAACTGGTTAGAAAAATTTTTGTTCAAGGAAATTTAGAATAACTATTTTGATTTTTTTTTTACTTTAGCTGCCGGAATAAGTGTAATGCTTTTGTAAAATTTTTACTTTTGGAGAAAAAATAACAATTTGTATTTTGTATTAAAGCGCAGCAAAGCAACAATCATGCACTAAAAGATCGGATTGCGCCATGCACGCGAAAAGCTCGTCGCGATTTTTAGTTGATTGATAGTGTAAATGCTGTTTACGTGGAATTACGAGGTATGCGCGTTCTTAACAATTGTGCTTGTTGCGTTGTCTACAGTTTTTTGTTCGAAGAAAATTTCATGTTTTCTTCAAATCTTTATTTCACTTACCCAATAAGTGAACACTTTATTTGAAATTTTATAAAATTCTAGTTCTTCGTGGAAATATAGTGCTAGATAGCATGTTTTAAACAACAGAAAGCCGGAAAATAACAGAAAGCCGGAAAGTGCCAAGAGATGAGATTACGCTATGCGCTTGTCCAAGATGACTGATTGATAGTGTAAATGCTGCTTACATAAAACCACAAGGTGGGGATATGCCCGTTCTTCACAATTGTAATTGATGTATTTATTCACTTTGTATTGCGTAGATTTATATTATGAATATGCTGATTATATCTATAATTATAGTTGATTTATACATACTTGTAGAGAATGTAACAAGTACAGTTGCTATGAACGCGCATACCTCGTAGTTCCATGTAAACAGCATTTACACTACCAATCAATTAAAAATAGCGACGAGATTTTAGAGTGCATGGCGCAATCCGGTCTTTTAGTGCACTTTATGGTTGCTGGTTTGCTGCGCTTTGAAACAAAATTTAATATGTTATTTTTCTCCAAAAGTAAAAATTTTATAAAATTATTATACTCATTCGGTCAGCTAAAGTAAAAAAAATCAAAAAAAAGTTATTCTAAATTTTCGTTGAACAAAAATTCTTTTTTAGCCATTTTATTGAGTCTGTAGTTCAACCTGCACAAAGGTTGTTGCAATTCGGAAAGTTCTCTTTGATTTAAAAAGTCTTAGGCGAGCTTAGAAGAGTGTCCAATTTGACGTGAAGAGTGTCCAATTTGACGTGAAAAGTGCCCAATTTGATTTGAAAAGTGTCCAATTTGGTTTGAAAAGTGTCCAATTTGGTTTTAAAAGTGTCCAATTCGACCTGAAAATGGTATATATGTGTAGTGTCAATGTAGAATCCCATCCATGAGCGATGAGAAAATCAGCAAGCTATAGAAGATCAGACACTTTCCCTCTTCTAGTGCTCCTTTCGCCACACATAACATTAAAAGCTCTTCGAGAAAGGATACGGTTTGTCAAAGGGAAATTTAGCATCGCTTTCAATTTTGCATTACCTGTTTGATAATATTTAATTCAGTGGGCACAAAAGTGAACACTCTGATTAAATTGACGATTAATTAGTTTATTGTAAAGGAATAGTAGTGAGTGAATAAAGCTTGTCTAGCTTGATTCAGAATAGGTGACACCGATGCGGGAGTATATTAAAGGCGTTTCCGTAGGTTAGTAATGCTGCAAGGTTGTCCGAGACGCGCAAGTGCAAGACACGCCGTTAGGCGTGTCAGAGCACTTGTATTAAATAATTAAAAAAACGGTTTTGTCTTTTGAAAAATAATATATTCTATTTTCTTTTAAGGCGCAAAAAACAAAAAACAGATAGTGTAAATGTTGCCTGTGTGAAGCCTAAAAGTGAGGACATGTGTGTTCTTTACAATTGTTTCGTTAACAAGTGTGAAACATGAAGAAACGTGCAAATAGAAATGTTGCTATCAATCGAATAGAAGTTGCACGTTTTGGTAGAGGGCGCGGAGCAACCTCTTTTTTTTACACTATAAAATGATTGCTTTCCTACTTAATAAAACAAGCTTTAAACCATTATTTTTTTCAAAATAATAATTTGCTAACATTTCAATTTCCACTTATTGCGTAAGAAAATTAAAATTCCTCAGGAATCATGCTTAAAAAATTTTGAGCAAAAAATTATTTCACCCCTTTTGGAGAGCCTCAAGTATAGCCTGTAGGAGACTCAGTTTGATTTGGAAGAGTTGACTTTTGTCTTGAAAATTTTTTTTTAAAAATCTTGGAAGAGTGTCCGATTCGGCGTGAAAATGGTGTATATATCATTGCGCTACTCAGAGATATCTGAGCCAAGCCATTTTGCTTTCCCCACTTCTTCTAAATATCGGATGGATCACAGGACGTTGCCTCCAATTGATGACCTTGATGACCTTTAAGAAAACGTAGACTCTCGTACTAAGTCAGTGTCAAGAAGTGGCTCACTACTTCTGCTTTCACGATTCTTGGTGTGCGAAGACTTCTTCAAAAAGCGCCGCTTGTTCTGAGCAGAGTGAACTTTTTTACACTTTAGAGCTCCACTTCAGAGCTCATTGATCTGACGATCATTCTCTGAACACTATGCAGTTTCCTGTGATCATGAGAGACTTTACAGTTGAGGCACTACACCTTGGAGACTAGGGGTGCGCCATTTCAGTTTGATGAGAAACAGCCGGGGCTGATTGGCGATCCTCATTCTCGTGGCTTATCTTTCTCGCTGGCTTTGACTAACTGACGTGCCAAAGCACTCAGCGGATCAACCCGACGCGTTATGCGCAAACAATCACGCCAACGAACTGTTTTTCTTCGGCTGTGTTACAGTCGGGGGTGGCTCCTGAGAATTGACGCTACTGCGGAACTAATTAGGGCTTCTGAGCGAAATGAAGATAAGCGAGTTCAGTCTGTCAGTGCTATAGGCATGAGTTTGACAGCGGCTGTTGGGAAAGACTCAAAATCATTTAAAATCATGAAAAATCTACGGTGTTTCCCAAACCATCGATTTTGCAAATGGGTTAATGTTATGAAAACATAGCGAATGTTATTGAATGCGTGTAAAAAGGAATGTGCAATCCATCTTAGAAAAAAATGGTATTAACTGGTTCAGAAGGCAGAGGTACTTTGCATCACTGGCTTGTTCAACAAATATGACAATGCTGAAAAATATGTGTGCAGGGCGCGGCAAAATTACCCGTGCACTGAAAATTCAATGGCATTTTGAAGTCAAACTTCGCAGATCAATTCCAACTATCAAGTTTATCATGTTATCAAGTTTAGTTTAGTTTACAAACTTGACAATTCAAAGCATGCTAACAGTTTTCAAAATTATCGCCCTCCGTCTTCACCCAGTCCTTCAGACGTTCGACAAACGCTAGGCATGTGGCACGCGGGTAGGTTCATCAATTTCGTCCCAAGAGTTCAAAAGCGCTTCGTTAAGAGAGCTCAAATTTGGGTGCCTGGTAGAGCAGGCTTTTTCTCTAGGACGGCCCACACAGAATAATTCCTCGGGTTAAGGTCCGGAGAACTGGAGGGCCATTCGTCGTGTCTGATGAAGTCAGGCAGCTGTTCGGCACATCATTCCTGGACCACCTTCGCCTTGTGTGCCGGAGCAGAATCTTGTTGAAAGCACCAGCAGGCTTCCCCGAAGCGGGACTCGGCCCACGGCTTGAAAACGTTTTCCAGGATATCCTTGTAAACCGCTGACTTGATTTTCACGCCTGCTTCGACGAAAGCAACTGGAGTCATTCCTGAAGATGTGACTCCTCCCCAAACCATAATGGATTGAGGCTTTTTCGAGTTTTCCTGAAATCGTCCTTTAGCAGTAGCGTCAACAAGCGAGTCCCCAATAATCTTCTCATTTTGGGAGCTAAAGGGTGAATTCAACGTGGAAATCTTTTCATCGCTAAGGACGATGTTTGGTGCGCAAGCCACCTTGAATCGTTTCAGCAACCTTTTGCATCTTTCCAATCTCCTCTTCTTCACAGTGTTTATCAGGAGTTGAAATTTTTGCAGATGATAAGGTTGGGCTTTCTCCTGACTATCCTCCTTATTGACCTGCCGCTTATTCCTACGGAAAGGATCTTCACAGTATCTCTCGTTTGCTTGCCGGCCTTATGAAGTTCGATAATAGCACTTCGATGGTTGGAACGCCTAACCATTTTGTACTTAAGTACGTATGAGTTCCAGAATGTTCAGTCGACATATAAAGCGAATGAGGCAGGAGCATTTCAGGGAAAAAGCGGAAAAATTTTAAATGTCTAGGTGCACGGGTAATTTTGCCGCACCCTGTATGCAGGTTTCATTCGGCCTTTTCCTGTTGCGTTACGTATGTGTTCTACTAAGCTGGTCAAAAATTGTGTTGCTTTCTCACCGTGGGTTGTCGCTACTTTTATAAGTGAAGCAGAATGTCGATTCGGCTCAGGTAGAGCACACAAGAGGTAATTCCAGGTTTACACCCCGTTCTTCTTCGAGCGGAATCCCCACTCCTCCGCCGACATCTTACTAGTGAAGGAGATACTGCATTCAACTATGGTTGTGCTATCTAATGGGAAGGTCACCACTGCAACGCGGTCCATTTACAGTGGAATAGGGAGAATTTGCTCAATAACCAGTCAGATTTGATTGCTTCAACAACGTCCATGACTCTGTCTTACAGGATCTAGTCGAGAGCTGAGTGGGCGGGAATGGAGGCTAAGCTGGACTGCTCATGCCGCAGAACGGCTGCTCACCCAGTGTTCCTTGATGGTATCGGTAGACAGTTCCGATGAACTTCCACGCGGCAATAAAGGTGTGAGTTCTACCTTCTCATTCATGTACGTTCGAAGAGGCTTCTGGAAGCGGCCACAGCGGGAATGAAAGGTGTAGGGATATAGCATTTATCTGCTGTTTCTATTACCGTTTGTCTGTTTGAATGAAATAGGGAATACGAGCCATATAAGAAGGTTCTCCACCCATTATATAGAATTGGTTTTTGTTGAGTACTCAAACTTTACTATGGACGCTGTCTTATAAACGGCACTCGTGGGTTTGCGTAAGTGACGTCAATCTGAATCTCGATGGGACTTGACTTTGCCTTTTACTGCCTGCTTGATACTTGAGAATTTAGGTTCTATGGGTTCTATGACAAATGGCAAATGGATTTTTGACTGACCTAGAAACGAAGTCGAACTCAGATCTAATTCCCGCACCTTCAAGCTGCCTCTTCAACCGCCAGGTCTTGCCACGCCTTGTGTGTTACCACCCTTCGCCCTAACCCTTGGGGTTCACTTCAAGCCGGCACATTTGCTTTTGATGGGTATTCTGCTGTAGCTCGTGTGGGACGCTTCGTTGCGGCCTCCGACTTTCGATTTTGACTTTCGGTTTTGCTTTTGACTTGTTCTGCCTAACAAAAAGCCAAGTGAATAAATAAAAAGAATCAATATTATAAATAAAAAGAAAAAGAATTACGTCACTCAGGTGTTCGAAGAAATAGTGGGCAACTAATGTCACTATGCGAATGATAAGGACCTCGAACAGGTATACAATTCCTTCCAATTTAAGTAGTCGAATTCGATGAAGAAATACCATTTTCCGAATGCACTCGATTTCGGCTATTGACTCACATGCATTTCAAATCGAGGGCTCTAAAAGTTTTAATACTCAAAATCGTTTTAATAATTCTAAAATTTTCCGACAACGCAACTCTACTGCCCCCTTTTTCCATTCAAGTGGTCAGAAAAGGTTGACTATTCATGAAGAACATAGGCGATTGTTGTAAGAACAGGATCTGCTCTTTCAACGAACGTCAAATTCCACCCGCACATGTCTCTCCCGTATTTTTCCCCCGTTTACTTGTCGTCAACACTGTGCTGTAATCGGAGCGTACCTGATGTAAGAAAACGAAAAAGCACACTAGAGAATCTTATCCGAGGAGCAGCCACAAGAATAAGTGAACATTTAGAAACTGTTTAACACGATCGGCTACACCTACACGGTGACGAAGCACATCGAAGTGCTACGAGAGAACGACTTGCCGCTATGCCTTGATTTAGTCAAAATAAGAAGGCGTTTTACTCCGGATTAGGAAGTGTGGTAGTTCAAAGTACTTCAGCAGCTCTTCAGCGGGTTCACAGCGAAGGTCTTGGCATTCCGCAACGACGCCCTTCCCGCTGACATGAATAACGTCAGCTAATCTCCCAATGCTTTGAGCGTCGCGAAGTAAGCCTGGTCAAGGTGACCTGATGATCTGTAGAGGGAGAGAAGGAGAAGAGCGGCTCGAGAAGTGCCGACATGAATAAGAACGTCCGGCCCCTCGTCAACCTCTTTTACTACTCATTCCTCATGGTTTAACATGCACCTCAGAAACCTGAATGTTGCGTAAACACGACGATGTAGGCAGCAACGAGGTCTACGCAAGTGCACTGGTCATGAATGGCAGGGCGCTCAGGGACTTCTGTGAAAGCGCTATCGTAGTTCTTGTGAGCAAGAAATGCTCCACTCACTGGGCTACTTCCACATACGACAGAGGGCGATCGCGATTCACTGGACAACAAGTCACAAAAAGAGCAGATTATGAACTGCACCATTGGCTTGTGATGACGAAGTTCCCTTCGTATGTTCAAGAAGCTTCCAAAATATATTACGAGACCTATCGATAGGCGTCAGTGCGCGGAACGTTTTAACTATAATAAAATAAAGCGTTCGGTCTTCTGGAATCAAAGACACAGCTCTATATTCTGATCCTGTCTGTTACGAACAATAAGACCACGTAGGCTTCTGAAGGCGCTCGGCAGCAACGGCACGGGAGAAAACCACAGCCTTACGTACATAGCAGAACGTTGGATGTAGATAGAACGCTTCCTTCACATTTTCCCGTCAACTGTAGAGGCCTCGCAGAGTGTGCTTTCTCTTTCAGTGCTCCCGTCTATTTCCAACTACTTCAAGATGAATTCTTATTTCTAGCGCGATGGCTTATTCAAACATACACTTTCAGGCATTTTCTTTCACTATTACTCAATGAAGGCGTAGAAAACTCATGAAGCCAAGATGAAGCTAGTCGCAAACACATTTCTAGGACTGCACGCTAATTCCCTCTTGCTTGGACTTTTCCTTGAACGTTCCCCTATCTCGCACGTAGCGCCTTTAATCTGCGATAGCTTCTATATTTTTATCCTTTGTAATAGGGACAATATAACTTATAGCTACATTATAAAAAAGAAAGCAGACAAAAAATTTGCTAGCATATTATTTTAGTAGATTTGCAAACAGAGCAGTACGTCGAAAAAAAAACTTCACAAGAGTTAAGATGTTCCCATAGCCAAATAATCAAGCAGCACTGAAGGCGCTCGGCACTACTATCTAATCTACCGGAATTTTATTTTTTACTTCATGGTACTAGTGTTCTCCTAGAACTGGTGGCTCCGTCGTGAATTCATATGCTTTTCCTTGAAGTTTGACTTTTACAAATTTGGTAACCTGATAGCGATAACGTAGAGAAAGATTTTTTCATATCCCACGGCCGGCCGGGTTTTTTCTGTTGCAAAGACAATCTTTTTTCTTCGCCTCGATAATAACCAAAATGGCTACCAATAAAATTAAGCGGACTTTGCTATGATGGTGGTCGTGTTGCTGGCGACCGACCTCCACAAAGTTTCGCTTGGAAGGTAAAGGAAGCATGATAATGCGCTTGTGCTCATCAACTATGGAGCTTGAATAAAACAGGAACGCTACGCTTCTCAAGAGTTCGCACACCTTCTCACCCCTATTATGGCATGCAGCACGGCATGAACACGGCATGAAGTAAATTTCACAAAATCGACGTCCACTTTCCTATAGGACGGCGAAGACGCCATCATCTTGGAGCAGAGATCAAACCAGACGGTCAAAGAATATCACGAGATTTGCTCAAGAATCGTTCGATAGCGCACGAAGGAATGTGTGGGAGGACGGGGAAGAGCAACGGCGACGACGTGAGGGGAAGGTTGGCTGTTGGCGGATCTCGAGCGACACTGAGCAGCTGCTCCAGCTCTCCCACACCCGTGCCGTCGCGATTTCTTGCGATTCATTCCGGGATCACGTGTCGTTAACCCGGGCGCGAGCCTCGCCACCGCCGCCTCGTCTCCTCGTCGACTTCGTCGCTCGGCTTGCGCTGTGGCCGCAGATGTGTTGTAATTCTTGGTCGCCGACTCGCTGGGCTTCCCCAGTTTCCCTCAGATTTGGGAAGATTCCCTCCAAATAGGCCAAACTTTCTCTGACGGAGTCTTGACAGCGCTTGGTGACGGTAAAGAGATGAATTCAGAGCTGTTCTCACCACCTGTGTAACTCAGTGGTCTATAAGCCTTTTGTCATGCCTCAGTGGAAGTGAGTGGCAGAATGATCTTCATTGAAAACTATAGGAATTTTAGAATCAGAGGATACGATTGATAATCGATCCCACCTCACATCTCCACGGAGCTTTTCACCATTTGCTAATCTAGTCCTCGAAACGGAGGACGGAATAGAATACTGCGGAATTGAAAACAGCGGAATAGTTCCACTGGACCGGAAATAAGTGTGAACAGCTTATAGATTATCCACATTGTAGTTTTTAATTCGATTAACCTCAGCTTCGCTAAGCTGCCAATCAATGTTTTATGCTCTTCCTAAAAGATGGGCACAAAGTGTCTTATAATCCAACAAAATTTATAACACGTCGCCGCGAGTGAGCTGTTCTGCGAGAACATTGGTTGAAATAGAAAAAACACCGGTTGTGAGAATGCCTGTGAACTTTCTCGCGAAGGGAGAGGGCATTGGAGAGTTGTCGAACGCAATATCTCTTTCTCCACTTCGGCCTATATTGACATCAGTTAGCTGGATGCAGCCAAGGTCAGTATGTGGAATTGCTTCTCAGAGAATGGTGGATTGGACGAACAGCTGATCTAATTACGCTTCTATGGAACATAGGAAAACGTGGAGACAGTGAACCGTTCCTATCCGCTTTCTAAAATCAAGTCGCTAGAATTTGGACAAATAGTTCAGGAATGCAACAGATTTATATTGCGAGGCACCGTACAGAGCCTCACAGTCAAGAAACTTGCAGTCTTTCGACCCTTTGTCTAGAACAGTGAGTATGTACTGTCCAAGAATTTCGGCTGCTATTCTGAGAACAACCGCATTAAGGGCCTGTTGCTGCAGGAGCTTAACCGTTCTCCTTGGAATGCAATATCGACTCTTCTTTTTTCCAACATCGCAATTCCTTGCTGGTAAGCGAGAAAGTTTAAAAATTTGTGAGCAGGAGGGTATTGAATTGGGCTCTGTTGATGTGAGAGCATGTTTCTAAAGTCGGAAACCGCCCATTCTCGTTGTTTTTGAGATGCACTATGCATCCTCCTTCGTGCTTATGGAAACACGTAAAGTGGGAATTATGCGAAAGACCTGAATCAGTGGTTCTTGAATACCTGCTCGTTATATCCTATTTCGAGTTAATCGATGTGCACTCTAGCAGAGATCGATACCATCCGATCTGATCTGAAAATCCGCGTTTGGCAAAGTTGTAGAAGTTCGAGATAGCTCTGGTAAGCATTGAGAAAAAGAATAATTTTCGATGTTTACACCTTGGAGCAAGATTGCGTAGCACAGATATTGTATTTATAATGTGCCTAGGAATTGATACTATTTTTATAAATTGTCACAAAATTTTGCACACTACCTACATGTTCCTAAATGCCGCTTCATTAAATTCTATGTCTGAATCTGGATACGTATTGACTAAACATCGGATCTATGGGATCTCCCACTGTCATGTGAAAGAGGTGTATAGCTGTGCTATCCTTTCTGTGGTGTGTTACCAGTGGTTCCGAAACCGCCGGAGATTTGAGAAACGTGATGGGTAGAAAGCATGGTATTGATTCGATATCAGACAGTCAACCGATGCATGAGGAAATATGGCGCAAACGGTTAGTATCTGACAATGCCTCCTCGTTCTCAATTTTCCGTCGAGTTTTTTCCTGCCATTCCAATTTCCACGGCAGCTGATTCATGCCCATCATCCGGCAATCAAACGCTTAATTACCTTTCGGAAAGGGTAAAAGTTGGTCGTAATCAATCTCCCTTGTATTGTGTCACGTATTCGGCTTCTCCTTCTCATTTCATATAGTCGAAGCAAATTAAAGGTAGACTCAGGGCCTAACCAGGCTGCGCAAACTGTGAAGGACTAGGATGACGATCTGTACTTACAACGCCCGCACGCTCGCATCGGAAGCATTCGTCGAGGACCTGATGATGCAAGCCACTAAGATCAAGTACGACGTCATCGGACTGACCGAGACGCCGCATACGACTACGGAGAAGTGTTCCTCGAAACATGCGACAACAGGGGAGTAGGCTGTGTTGGTATCCTCGTCAACACGCACTTGGCCATGAACATCGATTCGTACGAGTCTCTGACAACCCGAATCGGACGTCTGCGACTGAAGCCATGTGGCTCCGTGCCAGCTTTGACTGTTTTCGTCGCATATGACCCAACATCCGACTACGACGACGAAGAGGTCGAAGCCTTCTACGTGAAGCTGGAGAAGTTCTACAAGGAAGATCACACCTTCTACAAGGTGATCGTCGGTGACTTCAACGCCAAGATCGGGCCTCGAAGGTCGCCGGAAGAACTTCACATCGGAACCCACGGTTTGGAGTGGAACGAGCAAGGTGAAAGGCTGTTTGAGTTTATCATGTCGACCAAGACATCCATGGAAACTCACAGTTCCAGAAACCTCCCTCCCTACGATGGACCGGGGAATCCCCAGGTGGCCAGTTCCACAATGAGATCGACCACATCATCTTCAATCGCAAGTATTGCCTGACCGACGTCTCCGTTGTCCCCAAGTTTTACACGGGATCGGGCCACCGCCTCCTTCGCGCGAGGTTCCACTTTTCGCGTCAATGAGAGAAGGCCGCGAAGTTCAAGAAGAGGAGTTCAAAAACGACCATCAACTGGGACCTCTACACCTCTCTTGCCTGCCTTTGGAAAGATACCGTCATGGACAACATCGACGAGGAATACAACCGCTTCGTGCACCATCTCCGCGATAGTGCTAAGGGAGCCGAGAGCTTGAAGACCACCAAGAGACGTCTGTCTCCGGAAACTCTCGAGCTTATACGCCAGCGTCGAGCAGCACGAGCGTCAGGCAACCACCAGCTGACGTCCGAGCTTGCGAAGCTATGCAGAGCAGCGATAAAGGAAGATCTCAAGGAAAGAAGGGTGGAAGTGTTGACTGAAGCAGCAGAGGCAGGGCTAAGCATCCGCAATGCCCGCCGGAACTGACAGACCGGCCCCATCTTACGCCTTCCATGAAAATCTGCCACCACTTTCAGAAAGTCGATTGATATAATTGCAGAATTACGACTATATCGTTCGAGAGAGAAGAAGAAAAAAGTGGCGCTTTCTCACAGGTACGTCACGCAAACATCCTTCATCTGATGGATAAACGTGTAAGGGAGGGAGGTTAACAGAGCAAATTACTTGTTTCATTTTCATAGGTGAGAAGAGAAGCTAAAGCACGAAGTGCTACGTGACGTTACTCTATGTCTTATTTAGCCCGGTACATGTCGCGGCTCGCGGCTGGGATAGACCAATGACGAGGCCACATGGCGTTGCGATAGAGGATTCATCTTTGCTTTCTGGCGCAAAGGAGGTGCTTGGATAGCACCTTCAGTATTTGAATCGTATTTATAAAATTCACGATCATGGATAGACTTAAATATATCCGGCACACATTGAATTTTGAGTCGATGTACTCGAGCTCGTACGTTAGGTGTCTCCCCGAGTTACAGTAGCGCGCCACCGCCGCCCTCCACCGCCCCGATTACGGTAGCGTGGCGGATTGTTGAGCCCGCCTTGGACCAGGTGCAACGGATAAATAGAGCAGACCTTGCGCCGTGTAGCAAACGTTCTGTCGTAGGGTAGTGATTGACGACTTTCTTCATTTCTTGCTCTTTTTTTTCTCTTTGCTCTTCTAGTTTCCATATGCTTTAGTCTCAGAGTAACTTCTGCTGGAGATGGTGAGAAGGGAATGTTCACCTTATTATGCACTTTAACGAAGGCAACAAAGATTGCGTACTCAAGACTGGACTGTACTCACTAACGAACTATAAAGAAAGTAAAAGAAAACGCAGGAGAAGTTGAAAAGGGAACATGGCCTAAACGAAAGCCACAAAGCTGTCGTACATTAAAGGAGTGTAAAAAAGGAAGAAACTTGACGTGTTGCTCCTACTATCACTTCGACTTTGTAATCTCAGAGGCGGCATGTAGTCGGGCCAAAACTTGCAGAAAAGAAGAATACAGAGCAAAAAATAAAAAGGAATCAGTTCCGGTATGATTCTGCACGGAAAGCAGCATATCACCGTCTACGGTGATCCTCAGATCCGTCGAGAGGTCGAGAAGGCGGGGCAACTGGCACCGTACCCGCTTGTATGCGAGAGTCGGCAGTGTTGCCTATGTGCTGATCAGGGATGTGCGGAAATTTTTCTGGAAAAAGCGGAAGACGAAAAGCGGAACGGAAACGCTCAAAAATGGCCGGAAACCGGAATACGAAACGCGGAAACGGAAATAACACATGCTCGCCATTTTTTCAAAAGTGCATCTGAAACGGCGTCAAAAGCGGCTTCTGTTGCACTTTTTCTTGCCTAGAACTTTGCGAGCAGTAGATCCTCCCATAGTTTAATGCTCATCTCATAACATGGCATAACGAAGCATGAATTCATAATATTGCTACAATAACCTTTTAGCTATGGCTGAGCAATAAACGAAAACAAATTCAGGGGCTTATTTCACTATTTCTCACTATTTTGGCACGCAGTCTTTCCATATCTAGTTCCTGCGACGTTTTTCGCTGACTTTTTTGATGCTGATATTTTTTGAACGGTAGACTTAACCGACTTAATCACTTGAGGTTTCATACAGACCCGCATTTAAAGAAAACTGACTCGGGTGAAGTCTAAAACTGGAGTAGCCACCTATAGATCACTTTTCGACCAGGAAAGAGATTCCTCTCATCACTTTTAGAAACTGCGGAATCACGGACGATTTGGTGACTGCACAGATATCTGTATACTCAACATTAGCAGTTACATTGTAGTCACCAAAACCAGTTCTCACGATCAGAATTCATTCTAGGATCTGAGATGATAACTGAATGACTGATTAGTCATGGTGGGTCCACACTTCCACAGGAATATTCAGTCTGTGCCCGCCTAGAAACCGTACGCCCAAGGTGACACAGCTGGACAGTTCCTAGATGGTATTAGTTTTATTCCATGTTCGACTGTCATTGAATCTTGGCATGATATTGATCAGTATGAATACCCAAGTGATGTAGCTGACGAGCCAAGATTAGTACAGATCCTTTATTCCGGCTAACGTTTCGGCGTAACCGCCTTCTTCAGAGCCTGGAAGAGTCAAGTTGAGTTTGAAAAACCATCCGTCCAAGAGCCATTTCAGACCACAGCGGAGAGTCAGAGGTTGGTAGGAGAGGGAGACGAAACACGAGAAGGTAACACAAACAGTCCAGTGCAGATGGGCGAACGGAACCCCTTTTAAGGCGACAGATGAGGAGATGAGGTCACCTTCGGTTCACCCTCCTAGCGAGCCTCTGGCAGACTGTCCTCCGGTTCGAGGCCGCAAAGGTCAACGTACGGAGCCAGCTCCTGTATCACCGCTACGCGTTCCTCCTTCCTGTTGATCGTGGGGTTCCTAGCGGCAATCCACAGCGCTTCTAGTGTTTTGCGCGCCGAGATCTCGAACTCGCGTGCCAATATCGTCACCGCCACGTCAATGCCCGCGCCATTGTGACATCGTAGCCTGTGCTCACCCAACGGACCGGCGATATCGCACCTACGAAGCATGCCCAAATGCTCTTTAACGCGCTCCCCAAGGGGTCTACCCGTCTCGCCAATGTACTCGCCGTTGCAACCCGTGCATTTTATAAGGTATACCACACCAGAGACCATGCAGTCTCCCTCCTTACCGAATGGGCAGATAATACACTGGCGAGTCTTACAACAGGAATCGTATAGTCGATTCCTAACGAGACGTGCCTTGAGATTGGCCGGCGGAACCTCGATCATGCGGACCATGCTATCAAGACCAGCTTTGCGAATGCAGTTTCGCACTTCGGTACTGAAATCATCCGAGACAAAAGGCACCTTAAAAGGAATTTTATTGTCGCTCTGATGTCTCGCTGCCATTGCCGGTGTTCGATGACCTTTAGCCAGGCTCTGCTCGGGATACCCGTTGGACACCGCGATTCAAGAAGCCATTTGCAATGACACTGACTTGAGATCGCTGTCTGAGGATACCGCCGCCGCCGTTCGGAACATGTTCTTAATCGTGGCCCTCTTCGTTTGAGAAGGATGAGCAGACCTGATTGGCACGCGAGTTCGAGATCTCGGCGCGCAAAACACTAGAAGCGCTGTGGATTGCCGCTAGGAACCCCACGATCAACAGGAAGGAGGAACGCGTAGCGGTGATACAGGAGCTGGCTCCGTACGTTGACCTTTGCGGTCTCGAACCGGAGGACAGTCTGCCAGAGGCTCGCTAGGAGGGTGAACCGAAGGTGACCTCATCTCCTCATGTGTTGCCTTAAAAGGGGTACCGTTCGCCCATCTGCACTGGACTGTTTGTGTTACCTCATCGTGTTTCGTCTCCCTCTCCTACCAACCTCTGATTCTCCGCTGTGGTGTGAAATGGCTCTTGGACGGATGGTTTTTCAAACTCAACTTGACTCTTCCAGGCTCTGAAGAAGGCGGTTACGCCGAAACGTTAGCCGAAATAAAGGATCTGTACTAATCTTGGCTCGTCAGCTACATCACTTGGGTATTCATACTGGTATTAGTTTTGTGTCAGAATTCAGTAAGTCACCATAGTCAGTCAAACTAACAGCGCATAGTAGATATTTACTTTAGATATTCGTGATGTTTCATTGAAAAATGATTAGCATAACTCCATATGGATGAGTATCACGCCTAACGGAATTTAAAAAAAATTGCACCTTTGATCAGGAACACTGATGTAATGTTGGAGCAGACAACCACATGCCACAACCTTCACTGAATCCTTTGCTTCATGATACTGCGTTATATGCTTGCAAAGTTTTTGTAGCTACTTGTAACTGATGGATCAAGAATTTAATGATCATTCAAATGATGAGTGCATCTTAGCATACAATCCATACATAGCCTTTGTGGCACATTATTTTTGCCCTGCACCCAGCCGTTGCGCTTTTTGAGTGCTTTTTTGGTAGTTTAACCAATTTCAATAATACTAATACTAATACTAATACTAATACTAATAATAGAATATTAACAATAAGAATATTAGGGTTGTTAAACAGTATTTCTTTCACATTTTAATTAAGGAGTACTTTTTTAATTGATAAGCTGATTGTGTTCAATAGAAAACTAGTGTGGAACAGTGCCCATTTCCGTTTCCGCCTTCCGGCTCAAAAGCAGGCGGAACGCGGAACGGAACGGAAGAGCGCAAAATGGCCGGAAACCGGAATTCGGAACACGGAAACGAAAATTCCGCACATCCCTGGTGCTGATACCACTCGCTTTGGACCTACGTGTCCTCCTTTATGAGACGTTCACCTGTACGCTTAGAGGAACGACGTTCCTCAATAAAGCCAATTTATCCACTCTTCTGCTATCCTTGTATTTCCGCAATCCACTGAACCACCCATAACGGTGAAAGAGGAAGAAGCAATCCTCACTTCTCAAGCGCCCATAAGTATCACCGTCTATGGTGATCCTCGGGTCCATCGGGAAGGCGGTCGCTCGCTATCTTCAGCGACAGTAGATTTTATTCTGTTGAAATATATAGCTTCCCCTTGCCCTCGCCGGGAGTATCACCGTCTACGGTGATCCTCAGATCCGTCGAGAGGTCGAGAAGGCGGGGCAACTGGCACCGTACCCGCTTGTATGCGAGAGTCTACAGTGTTGCCCATGTGCTGATACCACTCGCTTTGGACCTACGTGTCCTCCTTTATGAGACGTCCACCTGTACGCTTAGAGGAACGACGTTCCTCAATAAAGCCAATTCATCCACTATTCTGTTATCCTTGTATATTTCCGCAACCCACTGATCCACCCATAACGGTGAAAGAGGAAGAAGCAATCCTCACGTCTCAAGCACCCACCACACAGCAATGCGCGCTCTGCTCAGCTCTTAGTGAAATCTTGTCCGTGGTGAGCGCGGCACCAGGTCTGCCTGCGGTAGTTGAGCGCGTCGCTCCACCCCTACAGTAATGGGAGACACCTAAAGGCCGCCACAGACTTCTGCGGCGCCGCTCGGCGGCGCCGCTGCCCTACTTAACCATAGGGCAGAGACGCAGAGCTCGCCTCCAGCGGCGCCGCCAGCGGCGTCGCTGGCGGAAATGACTTGAATCATTCCACCCGGCGGCGCCGCTCCAGCGTCTGTCTGTCTGCGCTCTGCGCTCTGCCCTTTCGCGGCGGGATCCAGAGCGGAGACGTCGATGCGGGCGCGCGATCGTCATCGGGGCGCGTTATTGGTAAGCACCAGTCGGTCCCGACTAGAAACAGTACAGTACCTCGCCGTCACCGCTCCCACTGATGATGAGTCAAGCCGCTGAGCGGCGCCGCTCAGCGGTTTCGCCGTTCGCCGTCGCCACTCAGCGGCGCCGCTCGGCGGCGCCCTCAGCGATGTCGCTCGGCGGCGCCGCAGAAGTCTGTGGGGGCCTTAAGGTAACGCACCCGATGTACTTGTCCATATCTCATAACCGTAACGGTACTTGTGAAGCAGAGGGCCCGTGGTGCCATGGGATTGCCGGGAAACAAGTTAACGCAACAAAACCACGGCATCTCGGAGCCGATACTTATGAAGCACCGGTCCCCGTGGTTGCCACATTTCTGTTGCCGTTGCCGCGTTGACATGTTTCCCGGCAACACCACGGCACCACGGGCCCTCTGCTTCATAAGTACCACCGTAACGATATATGTGCTGGACCCACTCTTCGTTGTCTCATCACAGCTTATGACGCGGCGGGTATTAGATATAATTGGCAAATACCAAAACTTATAGCCAATACTCTTGGGTCAGGCTGAAGCCTCCTATCCAGGGTCAAGCGTGGGGTTCGATTTTTGCCAAAAATTTGCGGCTACCCCCCCCCCCCCGTCCTAGAGCGGATCTGGTACGACGCTCCCCCCGACGCTTTGTGTAGGCCTGTAGGTTTTATTTCCTATCTGCATTAAATTTTTCAATTTTTTTTGCAATATTTCTACCCTTTGATAGGTTCTTCCTTCCAGGTGCAGCATCGACTGTGTCAGATTAGTTCAAGGAGATGTGCTACTGAGTAACTGTTTGATCTAGCAATTTTTTATAAAAAACGCTGATAAAGGTGGTGTGTATGTAATCTTTTGATAATAATATTTTGTTTGTTTACAGCTGAAAATAAAGCACTTTCACGAGCAGTTGTCGAACTAATCGCAACGAGTTCATCTTTTCAGACTTTCTGAGCATCTCAGGGACACGGCACATTTTTGTACCTGAGGGAGCAACATCTGAATTTGAAATTGTACTCTATACAATGCCAAGTGTTAATTGCTGAAGCTGACTTAAATGCTCTCTTCACAAAATTTTTGAGACACTCTTCGAATCGATGACGGAGACGCAGCTGAAGAATGGACTTCTCACGGTAAAATTTTTTAGCTTTTGAAGGACGAACATCAAAAAGCGAAAATTCCGATCGATCTTAAAGTTTAAAATGTGACTAATATACAACAAAAAACTAAGCTCCTTCGCAGCGATCTTTGATATGATTAGGGTGGATCGTACTTAAATTTTCCGTTTTTTCAAGAAAAATTAATTATTGTTTACCTGAAGCAGATCAACCACACAGTTGAAATCTTGCCACAAAAATTTTAACTTTTGACTCATGCACAATGAAAGAATCATGGTTTTCTGAAATGAGCAGGTTGGATCGACTCCCGGTCGATATGGCACTGACGTTATAGGAGCATGGAAATTCGATGTTCACAAAAATGACTATAACTCGGTAAGTTTTTTTTGTTTGAAAAAGCCTGGCTTTTTAGAAACTAGAAAAAAAACTTTCAGAAAATATAAAAATCGGTTTTCAAAGACTAGGTCTTCATACGGGGCGGAGGCCTTCGATTTTTGAATGAAAAAATTGAGGTGATTTTGTATAAATAATTCTATCTCGGTAAGTTTTTCGAATTTTAAAAAGCCAATAGCCTTTCAAAAAGTAGAGGAAAAGCTTTCTTACCATAGAAAAACCGATCTCTAAAAAGAGGTTTTCATAGGGGGCGGTGGGGTTCTATTTCTGGTTCATTGCTGTAGAAATACGTGCCAAAAGTCAACCCCCTCCCCCCGCCCCGTATGAATTCCCCTTTTTAGAAGAACGATTTGTTTATGGTAAGTTAGCATATTTTTCATTTTTTAAGATATTATGATTTTTGAATTTCCAAAAATGAACCTCGTACGGGGCGGGAGGGGGTCGATTTTTGGTACGTATTTCTGCAACAATGGACCAGAAATCGAACCCCACCGCCCCCTATGAAGACCTCCCTGTTGAAAGCAGTCTCTGGTATGGTTGGAAAGCGCTCTTCCTCTAGTTTTCAGAATGTCATTGGCTTTTTCAAATTTCAAAAAACTTACCGAGATCTAATTATTTATACAAATCACTTCACTTTTTTTGCACAAAAATCGAAGGCCTCCGCCCTGAATGTAGACCTAGTTTTTGAATGGCTTTTTCAAATTTTGAAAAACTTGCCGAGTTATAGTCATTTTTGTGAACGTCGAATTTCATTGCTCCTATGACGTCGGTGTCACATCGACCAGGGGTCGATCCAATCTGTTTCTTTCAGAAAACCATGATTTTCACACTGTGTATTGAACAAGATTGAAACTTTTTGTGGCAGGATTTCAACTGTGTGATTAATCTGCTTCAGGTTAAAATTAATTGATTTTTCTTGAAAAACGAGACATTTAAATACGATCCGCCGTAATCTTATCGGAGATCACTGCAAAGAAGCTTAGCCTTACTGTATAATACTCATGACTTAAAACTCTATAAAGCAGAATTTTACTCTCACATGTTCTCTTCTTTAGAAGATAGAAAAATTTGGAAGTGCGGATTCTACGCTTTAAAAAGCAGGATGTAAAAATAGCGGCTCCCATTTGATTAACGGTGCCGAAATTTTTCGGCAAATGATACAAATCGTAGCGTCTGTTCATACAGAGGATCGTTTCAAAAAAACAGGTTTAACTACCGTGTGTCAACTGCGGCTTAAAATTTTATAGGGTACAACTTCACCTTCTGATGCTGTTTCCTGCAGAAGAGAGAAAATTAGTTCCGTGGCAAGTCCATCCTCCGGTTACCATCCTGTCGTCGAATCGAAGAGCGCTTCCAAAAATCTTGTTGGAAAAGCACTTAATTTTTCTTAGTAGTTGATACTTCAACTTTTTAGAGAGCAATTTAGGACGTAGATGTTGCTCGTTCAGGCAGAAAACTGTCGTGTCCATGACTTCCTAAAAAACCTTTAAAAAAGAAACTGCTCATTGATAACAAATTTGCCGGCAGAAATCTTTATTTTAACAAGTAATACAATCGCCATTTAAAACTTGTTTAATATTGATTTTTACAACTTCGGGAAACAAAGGAGAGACTCCATGCCTTCATAGGCATTCCTAGAAAAAACAACTTATGAAGAATTAAAAACATGGCCTAAAACCCTAAAAAATATGAGAGAATCCTCTGCCAAAACCGGAAGAGTACGACCTCCCCCCCCCCCCCCCGATTTGCGAATCTGAAGCTTAACTCTGCTTTCACCTAACCCGACCTGCACCTTGATTTTCGTCACTGCCACTATTAATAGTTTATACGTTGCAGCAAATTTGCCGGCAGAAATCTTTATTTTAACAAGTAATGCCCCTTCATGTGCCACCTCACCGCGGTGAAGGGGTGAACATCACTTTGTGATGGCTAACGGCACAAACGGTCACGCAGTACGCGACGCTTGTCGTGTATGGGCGGCTCTCCTGTATCCCTGGCCAGGAACATGTGAGTAACCAGACCACCGGTACGGCTCAAACAACTAAACCCGCGCCCCAGTCCTCCGCGCGCCGGAGGTGGACTTCTACGACGTCGGTTGCATCCAACTCCGGCGAGGGGCCATCTAATCTCGGAGTTAAACTATCAGGACGTCATTGGAATCGGACTACCGGAAACTCCCTCCCACCACGACACGGAAACTGCCTATTCGTCTGCACTTATAACTGTCGTTCGATCGCATCTGAGCAGGATCTTCGGACTCTGCTTTATAGAAGCCGAAACATCAAATACGACGTTATCGCCCTGCAGGAAACGAAAGGCAGAACGGAAACCATAAGAAGGACCGACCACAACGAGCTTCTCATTATCGGAGCAAAGATGGACAGAAAGAATATTGGCGGAGTTGGATTTCTCGTCAATTCGACAGTGCACCACCTAGTAGACTCTTACAAGATCATCAGTCCGCGAGTAGCTGTTCTTCGTCTGGAAACCAAAGATCAAGGAACCATCTCCATTATAAATGGATATGCTCCAACATCTGCGGCCACAGATGAAGAAAAGGAGGAATTCTACAAGCTGCTCGAAAGGACTGTCAACGACGAGAAGAGCTACTACAAAGTTGTCGTTGGTGACTTTAACGCTATCGTCGGTACGAATGATCACGACGAATGGAGGCTAGGACCACATGGAACTTCCTCAGGGAACGAAAACGGAGAGCGCCTGATAGACTTCCTATCCGCGTGCCGTCTCTACCATGTAAATTCTATGTTTAAGAAGCCTTTAAACCGACGATGGACCTGGGAAAGCCCAAATGGAGAAACACGTTCGGAGATCGACCATGTTCTTACGAACAGACGCTGGAGTCTGTTCGACGTCTCCGTGCTGCCTTCATTTGACACCGGCTCGGATCACCGTCTTGTCCGTGCGAAGCTGACTCTCAAAAAGAGGATGTTCAAGCGTGACACCCATAAACCGGCACCGGTGAGGATCCCCACATTCAAGTCTGAGGAGTTGGAATATGCGATAAAGTCGTATGATTGGAATCTTCTTGAAGATCCATCGGAAGACTACGACCTTCTCTCCAAAGGACTGTCGAAATGTGCTAGCAGCTCTTGCGAAGCCACATCGCCGTCTGCTTCAAGACTCAACGCACATGCGATTAAACTCTTGGAGCAAAGAAGAGCTGTTAAACTGGATCCTAATGCTTCCCATCTGGAAAAAGTCACCATCTCGAAGGCCTGTCGAATTGCAGTGAAGGAGTCCATTCAAGCCTACAGAAGATTGAAGCTGTTAGAAGCGGCTGGGAAAGGTTCAAGCATAAAGCGCTGCAAACGAGATCTCTGCGATCAGAAGGCAATAATGTCAGCCCTTGTGGATAAGGATGGAACAACGCAAACGTCTCGAAGAGCGATGGAGGCCATCGTTCAGGAATTCTACACAGATCTGTTCCGTTCTTCCATCACTGTCCCGAAATGCTTGATGCCACCAGCTGAGGAAGTACCTCCCATTCTGGAATCAGAAGTTGCTCATGCTATCAGAAGGATGAAGCTGGGCACTGCTCCCGGACCGGACGGCATTTCTGCTGATCTCCTTCGTGCGGGTGGCAGTGCCGTCTGCTCACTTCTTGCCAAGCACTTCAACCACTACCTTCGACTTGATAGGATTCCGGACTCATGGAAGGAGTCGAAAACAGTTTTAATCTTCAAAAAAGGTCAGCAGGAGGATATCAACAACTATCGACCCATCAGTCTTCTCTCGGTTGTGTACAAGATCTTCACCAAGATACTGCTTAACCGCATGGAGCGTTGCTTGGATGAATATCAGCCAGTGGAGCAAGCAGGGTTTCGCAAGGATTTCTCCTGCATGGAGACTGTCCCACAGCTGATCGAAAGGAGCCGCGAATACCACCTCCCACTTGTTCTTGTCTTCGTGGATTATCGGAAAGCGTTCGACTCTGTGGAAATCAACGCCATTCTGAACGCCCTTGTGCACTCTGGTATACCATCGCCCTACATCCGACTTCTCGACGAATGCTTCTCGAACACATCGACTACCATCCAGCTGTTCGATCGAAAGCTTAAAATTCCTATCGGGAAAGGAGTACGGCAGGGAGACACGATTTCTTCCAAGCTATTCACAGCGGCACTTCAGGATGCCATGAAAGACTTGAACTGGGACGATAAAGGCTACCTTGTCGACGGTAAACGGATCAGCAACCTTCGCTTCGCCGACGATATTGTTCTGATCTCTACCAGCACGGCAGAAGCCGAGGAAATGCTGAACGAGCTCAATGTGGCAGGTATGGAGATTGGATTGGACATGAATATGTCCAAGACACAATTTATGGTCAACCAGCGGTGTGACACGGGACTCGTAAGGTTAAATGGAGTCGCTCTGCAACAGGTCGACTCCTACGTCTATCTGGGAAGAGAGCTGAACATGGATAACGACCTCGCTCCTGAAATCGCCCGCAGGAGACGCGCAGCATGGGCAGCCTTCAGTTCGATTCGCGAAGTCACCGATCAGGTCAAGGATCCCGGCCTCAGGGCCTCGATATTCAACGCCTCTGTACTGCCTGCGATGTGTTACGCGACGGAAACCTGGCCCGACAACAAGACAATCGCCAGAGCGATGCAAACTACGCATCGTGCACTGGAGAGATGTCTTCTAAGGACAAGCCTTCGTCAGCAATTGCAAGAAGGCCTACGAAGCTCGGAGCTACGGGAGAAGTCGCAATTAGCAGACCCGCTGCAGTACATGAAGAAGTCCAAATATCGCTGGGCCGGACACCTGCTTCGACGAAAGGACGATAGATGGAGTCTCCGTGTCACAGAATGGCTCCCGAGAGACCATAAGAGACCACTGGGACGACCGCCAACGCGATGGGCAGACTCATTCTCAAGATCTTTCAGAGAGCGGAGTCTGCCTCACTGGATGCAAGCAGCCAGAGATCGAGCGGTCTGGAAGAGTTGTGGTCCCCGCTGAGAAGACCTCCAGCCGACAAAGGACCATCAAAGTATCAAAGTAAGTAAGTACGTTGCAGCATTGTCTTGAAGTTGTCTGAGTCTAGTTAACTTCAACTCTTCTATCCATTTTTGGTTTTTATACAAAGGTCCCAGCACAACTGTATCGAAACACTGTGGCTGCAGTGAGCCTTTGTCCCAAGTTCCTCATTGTAACAAGTTTTGGCTTAGATAGTGTAGTTGTTCTTCGTCTCTTGTATAAAACTACTATTGTTCACAATTTTGTACTTATCATCACAAATGCAATAGAGTACAATATGATAATAAATATAATATAATAAACACACGAGTGAACGTTGTTTTTCATCCGAAGTTTGGTAACTTACCTAGGTCTACTAAATCTTCCATCAAGCCGACCTCGATTCACTGATACCAAACGAGTCAGGGAAGGCAGAAGCCTGACTTGTCATTTGGCGCTGGCCACTATAAATAATTGTACGAGATGGCCCAGAAGTACAGAATGCGACGTTTAAATCTGGACAAATTAAACTTTCTCTTTTCAGTCAAATTTATTACCACATACATACAAACGCAATTGAAATTTTTGACACACAAATACATAGATGGATATCTCAAGAGTGAAACCACTCAATGAATCCTCCGTCACCCGCAATGACTGCCTCGATCCTGGGCCTGAAGCGCTCGCACGCTCTCTTCAAAAGAGCGCTGTCCATATTTGTGAATGCTGCTTCAATAGCGGTTCGAAGGAATGTGACACTAGCGTTAACACAGGCTACAACAACACGGGCAACCCGCTTGGTACAGGTAGCTGGGTTTTTCCCCACTGCATTTGCGGAACCTTCCTCAGACTCCTCAGAAGCATTGTACCCGGCCTCAACATCGTAAACGGTTGGTCTCTGATACCCAAAGAATCAAATTATTTCAGCTGACGAAAACCCGCGCGAATGCCTTGTTCTGTTGTTTTGTTTTTGCTTTTGTTTTTGTTTTTGCTTTTGCCAATCTTAAAAAAGCCAACTTTTGCTGCACTCTTTTGTGAATTTATTTTGTGTCTCTTTTAGCTTAATAAATGTTCTGTTCTGTTCAGCCTCCAATAATCGCGGCTCTTCGGTTGTACTTTGCACTTGTATGCAATATCGAGGCCATTCTGAGGTTATGACTGTTTACTAGAGGCTTCAGTAAAAATATCAGCGTGAAATGGCGTGAAATTTGAATGTAAATTTGTCCGTATTTAAGCGCTGCACTCTAGACATATCGCAGTAAAAAAAAATGAGGCGACCTCGTTGGGAGCCATTCCTCATTTGCATTATTTATTTATTTAATGTGCACCAAAAGTGCGCTTGAATAAAACAAAATAAAAATAAAAACGCAGTAACCATAAACTTATCTGTTGAACTTCTTAGTAGCAACATTAGCTCAGGAACACTCAGCAACAAACAAGACGTATACGACGATGCCGAGGTTTCAAGATAAGAGAACTTGGAATTTACCATGGTTGCAGTTCTTCCTATTAGAGCTTGTCATTTGAAACGACCGGCCATTAAATTTCTAAAGATTCATCGCTGATCATTCCGTATTTTGGTAGCGTATAGGGCACTTCATACTATCCTCCAAAGCGAAGATACAGTTAAAGCGGCGTTTTGAATAAAAACGCTGTCAATTACCATTCCCCGACAGTGCAGCATTGAAATGTAACAAATTCACTATTCAGCCCTGTACGTAACGTACCACTTTACAGTGTTCTAAAAATTTACAGGGAGAGCTCTACAAGGCTATGAATGAAGCGAGGACTCAGCTACATATGAACACATATTGACAGAGGAAGGTAAAATGTTAAAAGGATAAGGGACGGCGTCCATCTATCCCTTTTGGATTGCGCCACACAGTCTACTTTCACGGTATGTGCGGCATGCATTTTCAATGCGTTATTGGCTGAGAAATGCGGTGACCAGCAGATGAACAAGTGAGAATTTATTCCTTCCCAACGAAGCCTAGTACCAATTCACTGACTCCAAAAGCATCGAAGGCTTGGTTAGCCTGGGCGGAAAATCCGAATCAAGAGCCTTTGATCACGTGTACGTGTACGGGATACCCGATGCCATCTGCGAATGCGCTATCACCCGCCTGAGCAGAAGCAGAAGGAGAAGAAAGAAGGAAGGAAAACTGTATCCGCGTTGCTGTAGCGCGTCGTCCGAGCTGGCTTTCCTGCCACCGCCTGTTTATGCAAAATCTTTCCTAGCTGACCCATCCTAGAAAGATCAAGATAGCAGATTGTATAAGACTACTTCCGAAGGATCCGATGCTGCTCGTAGATTGGCTGCACTTATAGGATGTTTGGATGCAAGTCTATGGAGAGTACACCCTGTATTTTTCCAATCTTACTTTCGCCGCAGCAAGCCCAAGTGTCTTCTACAGCTACAGTATATGCGTATCACTGCTGATGGCTTTCTATTCAAAAGCTTGTGTACACACACACTGATTGGCGTAAGCGCAAAGAAGCGCATACCCCTCTCTAGACTTGTTTCAGTGTTCGCCTTCGACGATCTTCTGAGCATGTCTCCCCATACGTACACTAGGCTTCCGTGTATTGAGAGCGAAAATCAGTAAAAACCTTTGTTCGAAACGCACAACAATGCGACAGCATCCTTTTCAAACCAAACTACGCTTCTTGGAAAAAGACTAACATAACATAACACTAATCATAACCATAACATTCCAGGTGAGCGACGACTCGAAAGGAGAGAGCAAAAAGAAATGTCGTGGTAGCAGCTATCTACACATGTGCTCAATTTCGCATCTGCAGAACGATAGCTACGAAATTCCTTCAGATTTAACTACTAACAAGGTCTGGCAACTCTCATTAAGTCAGAGATGTGGCCTATGCTGCTTCTTTTGATCTCTAATGCATGAACATGTTTCAGAAATGTGTCGAATATGATTCATTTTTGCCTTTGCACGACTATGATTTTGTTGCAGCGTTTATGGACCACCCTGTATAGGCCAAATACGCACTTAGATTGCACCATAACCCGTAGATGTAGAATGCGCGGACAAAAGGACCGGATTCGCACGGCCCTTTACTCTTTACTTCTGGTAAAACACCTAAAACTGGAGCTGCAGCATTAAAAGGTGATGGAAAGCCTGGATGACAATTACCCAGTTTAGGCGGCTGCATAAAGGAGAGCCGGAACGCCTTGATATTCTTCTCCCACTCCAGAAATAGCATTCGGATTTCCGAATTCTCGTAATCGGTTGCTTTCACGCAGTAGTAAAGAGATGCTCATTGAGCGAATTTCCGTGATCGGACGCTTTACCGGCGGCGATGTCAGTGGAAATGTGGGGTCTTGCCTTCTTGTCAAAAGAATGAGTCATTCCAGGAGCTAGGAACGTACTGTAGAGGACAATTGACTTATACCATGACCAAAATGTTGAAAAACCTGAAAAAAACCATTCGAACCAATTATACCATTCAGAAAGTGCCTCCTTGAAATTCTTGATGCATATTTGACAATTCAAATAATCAAACCTAATCACATCTGGAGCCGGATTCATCAACGACTTACAGCAATTTAACATAGAAAATACAGCCGAAATTCCTGATAGCGCGGCTTATCAAGCGATATGGTGAAGCGTTTCGCCGCGCTATCACGGATTTCGGCTGCATTTTCTCTGTTAAGTTGCTGTAAGTCGTTGATGAATCTGGCCCCTGGTCTTTAGAAATGGGCATGTCAAATGTTTTAGTTCCTGCTTTTTTTCAATGTTTCCTTGAGGGTAGAAGAGTCAGAAACTTTCGAGAACAATGCATACTTTCAGACCATCGTGATACGGCATGCCGAACCATTACGTGTTATGGTGGTGATGCCTGTTTAGCCAGTGGTCTAACAGGCAACATCAGAGAAATTTTGGAACAAAATATTGGCTGGCATCTTGCTCAGTTGCTCTACCTGGGTTCAGAACTCAACAGTGGCTTCATTTGTCATCCCTTCGTAATAACTTCGCCCCCTCTTATCATATGTTTACCGCCTACCTCTTCATCCGCGCAACAAGACCGAGAAATCACGAGTCAAGCAGGTGCTAAGCAGTCTGTCTCACGGTCAGCTAGGTTGGCACCCGTGACGACTAGCGTTTGCAGCGATTCTTCGAACGTCTTGTGGACGCAGTGCAGCTCTTTCAGCCGGCGCAATCGTTGAAGTCTTGCTTTAGTGATTGCGCTGATGTATGCTTCTAGAAGGATAGCAATAATCAACAGCGTTCCCCTCGCACGTGACAAAGCTTTCCCGGTGCGGTTAAAATCGGAGAACCACTTGGTCCGAGAATTCTGCAGGACCACAACGGTGACGCTCTCTCCCCTCCTCCTGTCGGCCCTGTGATGCCCTTCTGGTGTGCGATTCGCACGTCTGCCTAGGAAGGCATTGTTCTAGCGCTCCGCGCGTGGTACGCACCTAAAGCCTCCCGATGTCTTCGCAACGTAGCGTTGAAGAGCGTAAACAACAATCTCGAATGCGTTTAAGATCTTTATTTCTGAGAGCGTGTCAACACATACGGTGTAAACGACGCAGAAATTATTATTTACACAGCTCGAATAAAGGCTGTTACTAAGGCCTTATCGAGAACGCGCATAAGAGAATACTTTCCTCGGCAGCAATTTGTACAGAGTTCGTCCCGTAACATATCAATACCAACATCACACTCAATTCGACTGGTCAACTGGACACGGCGATTTCGACAAACTTCTCGAAGTTTTCGACATACGGAGCCAGAGACGTGTGCTTGTAACCTGAAATGTGGAAGCGTAGATGACAAGAACACGACAACAGAATTGCAGGGTAACCACAAACCTAGAACTTTTCGATTTTCCTTAATGTCATCTTCAGCCAAATTCCTGGACAATTCGTTGACGAGCGAGCTGAAAAATGAAAAGGTATGTCAGACGAGAAGGAAAGCAAATAAAGGCAAGGCTTCATCTATTGCTCTGTGACGTCCTTGCTTCATTCCAATCAGCATGATGTAAGAATGTGACTCTGGTCTGATCATAGATGCTTCGGCACGAGGAATCAATATGGGAATAACTGGGGAACTAAGAGGCAGAGCACCATCTCACATGACGACCCTCATCGTCTTTCGTCTGCTATCTCACTAGTCAGTGAATTCGTTAGCCACGGGAAAGCGCTGCAGCTATACGGTGTTCCAGCCCCTAAGTCCAAAAGGAGTTAGAGCGCGAGCGCAAACGAAGCTATGTAACAGCTCTCGGCTACTGAATTAGAACGCACAACTGACAGTTTCTGTTGTATGTATATGCCAGCTGTGCGGAAGACCATGTTTCATCTCACTTCATTTATTGCACAAACTGCGCGCCATAAATAATAAACGACACAAACGCTGTAGATTAAGTCAGAATACATGGAATATGCTCAGCTTGAGTGTCTTTCAACCGTTTTGTGAACAATTGAAGATTTCAGCTTGAAATTAGGAAATTTGAGGACTTTCTTTTTTGTTGTGGATTTTTATCTAGAACCGTTGTTTAGACTGAACCGTTTTTTCTAAAAAAAAACTGGTGCAAGATTTTAAGCGGGAATCTACTTAACCAAACGCATCGACCCGATTAACGGTTCCAGCGTTAGTAAGACTAGGACCGGCCCAAGAAACAAGAGTGACGGAAGACACTGTTAGAAACCACCATAATTGGGCGTCGCACCCGTCATCAATGTGCTCGCAAGGGCGATTCAACCATGATGTGTGCTCACTGTATAAGAGTTGTATGACATACATATCGCCAATTGGCCATTGTATAGCCCGCAATGTGAAACAGAAGGCCAAAACCCACTCGTAACGATCAAACTTTCAGATTGTTTTGCGGGTTGTAAATGTCCCACCCATTTTCCCAATGCGCTTACTTGGGAAGGGTTTCAACCTCCCATGGAACTTCAAGCTGAGAATAGGATCATTAGAAGCAGCTCGGGATGCTGATTACTAATATGCGTGTCAAAATTGCAAAATGAAACTCCTGAGCGAGCCATAACCTGCCGAAGTTGGGTGGCCTGACCACAGGCTGGAGCTGGCGCGAGAGCGATGAGTCAGTCATAGGGGCTCCGTAAGAATGGGCCGCCAGCTGAGGCGGTGGGCACCACTCGGCACGTGTGACGTCGTTGGTTCGGTTCCCGTTGCAGCCGGTTCTGTTGCAAATCATGATTTATCATCGAAATGACATTTTATTCTAAATTATGATACGTGTTTGATTAAATAGCAAGGGAAACAACCATACATGCCTGTAAAAATGCCTAAAGGCAAAAGACTGCTATGTGACAATGGTGACATCTCTAGATCGCCAGATGAAAAACGTTGTGCAAAGGGTCAGGTCGTTTGCGACTGACAACTGCGTAAAGTTCAATACGACCCAGAGAGACAATCTACTGAACGTTCTATCGCAGATTTGCTGTTTGTTTTGTGCCCATAGGATTTCAAACTTTTGAAATACTCATGGCGTAAGGCAGGTTACATTGATGATCACCCAGCTGTGTTTGTCAATCCTGGTAAATATTTGTTTGATCTTGTTACAACTGACTGTTTTTTTTTTTGCTGGTTGTAAAGAGGCTGCATGTATAAGATGTGCAGTGTGTGAGCAACACGTCTGCTTCGCGCTTTTTTTCTTTGTTGCATGAATGCTAAGGTAGTTAGAAACACCTCCGATTGTTCAATATAAGATTTGGACTCTAATTGTGCAAAATTGTAAACAAAAATGTCACCATAGCAGTTTTTGCCTTCAAACATTTGTACAAACGTGTATGGTTGTTTTACCGGCTATTAATCAAACACTTGTCATAATTTAGAATAAAAGGTCATTTCGAAGATAAATCATGATGTGCAAAAGAATCCCAGCAATGGACTAAGGACGTCACACTTCAAGAGTGGAAGCACTACCTCTGCGCCACCGCCTCAGATGGCAGTCTTCTCTTAGGCCTATGTTATACTTCGGCGACGCGTCGCCGACGCTGCGACCCGTCACCGACAGCCCGTCACCGACGTCGCCGACGCTGACGTCACTACCGACGTCGCCGACGTCGCCACAGAGGTCGCCGACGTTGCCACAGACGCGTGGTCGACGTCGGCGACGTCGTCAACAGATTCTGTGGCGGCGTCGGGGACGACGTTGACAGGAGAGCATCGGAGCGCATTTTTAGCATCGGAGAGAGTTTTCAATGTCATCATTTGGTAACCAGTCTGCCCATAGAAAGGCTAAGTGATCACATCTGCCTCGAATTTGCATACATTTTGAGCTTTTCTTAATCTTCAAAAGAAATTTTAATTCTTAATTCTTCTTAATGCTTCAAGACTTGATGATTATTTTTTGTTCTGTATGTACGGCAGTCTGCTCAGCCATTGTTAATCTGCCGAATTTTCTCTTACTAACCAAATTTGGCTTTTAGAAGGATGGATAAGTGTTCAAAGGTTTCACTAGTAGCAATGTTAGAACCATTCAAAAGTACCTGTATTTTTAGGATACCCTGTATTTTTCGCAAGGCATAGTGTGTTTTTAGTTTTAAACTTTAAAAGAAGCACAAATCAAAAGATACGGTCACTTTGTAAAGAGATTATAGGAAGTATTCAAGCGAAACGCTATCAATAGATTGTAAAATGCAAGATAACAGACGAGTGCATGGCGCAGTCTATCCCGATCATACGTCAAAAAAGCGTCGGTTTAGCAAAGACCTTTTTCGTTAAATCGTATTTAAATTAAATTTACGTGGAATTCTCGAAGTTCAAAGGAAAATTTAACTCTCAGTTAGTAAGAATTCTATCCCGAAAAAGCTCTTCGCAGAGGTTTGCATTACCATTTGAGAACGCAAAGAAACACTACTTATTTTCTTCAGTTTTATTTAGTATTACTTGCTCACGGAAGCAAATAAGCCTAGAAAATGCGAACAGAACGGCTGAGAAGGACACAAAAAGGAAGAAAAGTGACAAATTGAAGGGGAGCTAAGGTTTAGGGTCCCACTCCCTCCCAAACACTCAGTGTTTTAATCAATTGTGCTTTTTGTGTTCGCAGGACGGTGTCTTTAGCACTTCTCGATTTCGTAATTCGAAGTACGGTGGTGATGATGGCAGTTCCGGGAACGAAGAACCAACCCACAGTCATAACACTCCATCGGAGCGCATTTTCTGCCACGGCGACGCGCTGTCACCGACGTCGGCGACGCTGACGTCGTCGGCCCGTCTGTGGCGACGTCGGTGACGCGTCTGTGGCGACGTCGGCGACGCCGGCGTCGGCGACGTCGGCGGCGGAAGTATAAAGGCCGCCACAGACTTCTGCGGCGCCGCTGCCCTATGCTTAACCATAGGGCAGAGACGCAGAGCTCGCCTCCAGCGGCGCCGGCGGCGTCGCTGGCGGAAATGACTTGAATCATTCCACCCGGCGGCGCCGCTCCAGCGTCTGTCTGTCTGCGCTCTGCGCTCTGCCCTTTCGCGGCGGGATCCAGAGCGGAGACGGTCGATGCGGGCGCGCGATCGTCATCGGGGCGCGTTATTGTTAAGCACCAGTCGGTCCCGACTAGAAACAGTACAGTACCTCGCCGTCACCGCTCCCACTGATGATGAGTCAAGCCGCTGAGCGGCGCCGCTCGGCGGCGCCGCTCAGCGGTGCCGCCGGTGCCGCCGGCCGGCCAGCGGCGCCGCTGCCCTATGCTTAACCATAGGGCAGAGACGCAGAGCTCGCCTCCAGCGGCGCCGCAGAAGTCTGTGGCGGCCTTAACACCCCCTGCGGAGCTCTCGGCGGCGTCGCCGGCGACGCTGTGATGTGCGGGCTGCTACGCAGTGCGTAGCGTCGCCGACGTCGGCGACGCGTCGCCGAAGTATAACATAGGCCTTACGTGGCCCCTATGACTCGCTCTCGGAGGACGGTCAGGATGTACGAAATAGGCCACGCCCCTCGCAGGGGAGGGCATTCGATCTTCCCCTCCTCCCCCTGGCTCACCCACCCCCAAACCCCTAGGCTTCCTTGAGAGTCTAATGGCTGCTTTACAGAACTTTAGAGACACAAAACAAATTTTCCCGGCCCCTCGGTACGCTAGAATAGAAACTCGACCCCGCCTCCTCGCCAACTCGGCCGTACATCCCGCCCCGCCGCCCTCGCTCTCGCGCCAGCTCCTTCGCACGGCCAGGCCACCCATCTTCGGCAGGTCATGGCTCACTCAAAGTTCATTTTGCAATTTTGACGTCCATATTCGCAATCGGGATTCCGAGCTCTTTCTAATGATCCTGGTCTTCTCAACTTGAAGTTCCATGGAAGGTCGAAACACTTCCCTAGTTAGAGGAACAAGCCAGATAACTGAATTCTTGGTTCATTTCTTGGATTAGAGCAACCGTCTGGGCATGTGGCAGCAAGCAGGAAGCACTGCTTGGCAGGAAGTCTATTTCAGAACAGCTGCCGTTTGATGCTATCATTAGGGATGTTTACTAAGTCAACCTCATTTTGCAGCTCAGTTCTTGTAATATCTTTTGCTATGCAGTGGACCCAGTAGTAGGCGGGTTCGCTGCACACAGTAAGGTATCTTAAAACGGGTAACCTAGATCAGCTAGACCCCGGAGTTCCTTCCCTTGCTTAGTTCTTTCACGGAGGAGAGCACAGAAACTGTGTTTATGTGAGTGCTCCACGACCATGTGCAATCTCGTAGCGGGCACCAGCCCACTAAGTACTGTAGTCCCATTCTCTGAGGTAGGGACCACAATCTGCAGTAGCTGTGTGGCCTTTTGTTGCTATTCGTCGACGATTGAAGAGCTTGTTTGGAGCACCTGCATAGGTATGATGGGGGTTTTCTGATTTCATGAGACATTTCGACAGATGGTATTTTAACAGATAAAAACTAAACTCACTCAACACGCGGACACGTTGTAACATCAAACTCTCGGATTTTGCTGACATCCAGTGGCACTGCAACGTTACCGGTTTTTGGGTGAATGCAGAACGGCGACTTCAGCAAGTGGTTCAAACCTGAATGAGCTTACTAATTTCTCCTGCTACAGTTTCCAAAAAGATTCATTACTTTCCGCTTCATGTCCGACAAAAGTAGCTATATCACCAAAAATTGTATATTAAAACTAAAAATATGATTCCAATTAACCACGAATACAAAAAATCATAATCAAAAAAGCAAACGAGCAGCAAGACACCACCACACGGAGATCGGGAATTTTTCTTTTTTCACGACAAAGATATTGCAAACACTGAGTTTCAAAGCAATATTAAGCTTAGAATTTTCTCTCATCGTCTTGGCCTTTGACAGGTTTTGCACTAGAATTTTATGTCAGCAGAGGCTGGTGCCAAAGTTAGTTTGAGCTCTAGGTTGCAATAGAACCGCTCTTTCGCAACAGGCTACGTTTGCTTGTTTCGAGCCTAGGAGGCTAGAGCTGAGCTCCGGATAGGTATTCATCTGTCCGTCATTTTGTGTTGTTATCCAAAGCTATGATATCTCATTTTCGATTAATGGTATTGTGAGGTATAAACTACCGAGGCGAAGCCACTCACCTGTAGATACGTTGACATCCAACCTGGGATATGCATGCCAGAGCACGAACCATCGTAGGAAGTTCTTGCTAGGACCGCTTACTGGCTAAAGAGAACGAGTTTTCCTTTCGTACTTCATTCTAGATTTGCTGGGCCACAGTTAATTCTCGCAATCCAACACTCGTTGAAGAAGCCCGCCGTTCAATGTCTTTGGGATCGAGTGGTTTCCGCGAAGCAGATGAATGCGAAGATCGCCTCGATCATGTTTATTCCATGTTCCGCTCAATGTTAGCTGATAACTCACCTCGGGGACCACCTGATTGTTCTTCCTCATCTCCTGTCGGTACTGTTCATCAAACCGCCGCTTGAGCAGCTGCCATCGCATCGCAGAGCTGTCCAGCCTGAATGACACAGAAATGGTCCCATGCAAGAGACGTATGAAGAAGCTAAATTAAACGAATGAAAATGGGTAACCGAAACCCTGCTTACTCCTCAAACTGAGTCCGCAAAGTAGCCTGCAGCTCGGGATCTTCGCAGTACTTCAACGAGGCCAGAGCTGGCTCCAGCTCTAGCCAACCTTGTTCGAGAACCTGAACTCAAGACAGTGATCTTAAATGCACAATTGTCAGTTTGAGTAATCTCGATGCGAAAAGGATCTTCAGATTAAGCTAAGAGCAACTGACAAGGGAAGGATACTAAGTGACCATGGGGCTTTGAGATGAGACGTATCACTGGATGCGGCTTCCAACACTGATTCCAAATATATGTTCCGTTACCGCTATGCGCATCTGTGAACGGAGTTATGGACCATTTTCAGCATGGCTCCTAGCTCAAGTAGCCTGAAAACTGTGCTGCTGGCCGAGCAGTGGTGGCATTGGGGTACAGGAACGGCGTGGTGAGACAGGGTGGTTCATGGTTCGACTCAGCTGTGGTGTAGGATTTTTGCACTTCCTGCCACGACCAACTAGAGATCTCTGTTTCAAATAGCGAAGTTTGGGGGAAATCGATTACTACGATCCCACCACCCATACTTACAACTGGGTGATCAGTGCCTTAAAATAACCCTTTTGGGCGATTTTTTTTTTGACACACGGGGACGGTAAGGACAATAGTGGCGACTTATCTTCCAAGCTATGTTCTCACCAGCTGTTGTGTTGGCGCGCCTTTTGGAGGAGTTCGGTCCTTCCGATACTTCACGCGTTCCTACGACAAGAGAAAAAGATAGCCAGCAGTTTCGCATCCATCTTGCGAGATGCGCAATGCGGGAGCATCGATTAGAGGATGAAGGGTATCAGTGTGAAGGTACACTAGAAGGAGGTTGTGCGTAGTCCCTGGAACTAGGCAGCAAACGTTGCTCTTGGTCGACAGCTGGAAGCCATTCAAGGATCACGAAACCATTTCATCAGTTTTTGTAGATACTACTAGAATGAGAATGATGAACATTCCGGCAGGAAGGACATCACAAACAAAATTATTAGAAGTAGACTTCTTCTTGCCATTCAAAAGCATGTACCATGTAGTGCATGCATCCAAAAGCATGTAGCACGTAGTGAGCTTTTTCTGGTGACCTTTTCCGTTGCGATTTGACATAGAGAGCTTTGATTGATCGTGGCAGATCTTTTTTAGGAGGTGCAAAAATCCTGAACCACAAGGGAGTCGAACCATCAACCATCCCGCTCATCCACCCCCTGCGCCACCACTTCTCGGCCAGCTGCGCAGTTTTCAGGTTACTTGAGCTGGAAGCCATGCTGAAAATGGTCTATAACTCCGTTCACAGATGCGCACAGCAGAAACGGAACACATATTTGGAATTAGCGTTCGAAGCCGCATCCAGTGATATACGTCTCATCTCAAAGCCCCATGGTCACCTAGTATCCTTCCCTTGAGAGTATAATGGAATTTAAGACTCACCATGTCGTCGATTTCGCCACAGTCCATCGCCACCCGATATGCAGTCTCCACCATAGGATGGACAGGCATAGATTTCTTTGTCATGCTCGTCCGATTACCATACATATCCAGTTTGTCACCCTTAACAATACCCTACAGATTAAGCGAAGATAGTTTCTAAAAATCCCTAATTCTGTGGAGGATTACTCTACGATTAGCGATTACGGAGAGAAAATATTAGGCTGATTGATCAGTGATCGAAAAGTGTTGCACTGTTGCAAGTGTTTGGACTCAAGATCAATTTTCCCGCCAATATGGAAATCGGTCAAAACGAGTGAGGAATCAGTCGAGGAAGAGAAGCTCGAAGAAACGTCCACCGATTTTCGCTTCATTAGAGCTGCCGTCTGCTATTATAGCTCCAGAAATCATCCCCTCCGAATCACACATCTGCAACGGCATGCTGTTCCTCTTCCTATCTGCCCACAACAGCAACCTATCCTGAGAGCTTGACGTAGGTTTATAAGGAAAGTGCTCCTGTTCGAAGCACAGTCTATGAAGGGTCCTCGAAGATTAACAATGACGACCATTCCAGCGAGAGCAAGGACAAGACAGGACGCCCGTCGGAGTTTGTTCTGGACGTGCAAGGAAACGAGGTGGAGGCAGATCCATATTAATTTGTCAGTCACTCTTGGTGTTGTTCAACTGCGGTTGGATTGCAGTCGATCGGTAGGATTAACAAACTCGGTCGACGGATGCCTCATGCATTAGAGCGACAAGGATCGCAAGGCAGACGTAGCGCTGTTTCTCCTCACCCTCATGCACAGCCACGCCTGGCTCAGCAATCTAGCCACTGGCGATAAGAATTGGATACTTTACGCTAACGACCGCCGCAGCGGGTAGACAGTATAGTTCTGCTCTCGAATTTCTTTCGAATATTCGAATGGCTTCAAATGTCCAAAATTTTCGAATATTCGAATTCCAATATATTCCAAAAATATAGTTTTTCTGAGTATTCGAACTCGAAAACCTTCGAAAAACGCGATTTTTTGAATATTCGAATTCGAATGAAAATCATTCGAGACTATTCGAATAGGCCGTTCGAGCACAGTATAGTAGATAACAGTGGTAAAGCGAGAACATTCCGAAAGCAGACATTCACGTGAAAAACATGATACTATGCATATGGTGGAGCATCCATTGCGTAGAGAGCTGGGGGCTGCTAGATGATGGGACGTTGGTGTCGGCAGAGGTTTACATTCGTCAGCTGCAGGAGCTGAAGGCCTGCACTTCCTTCACGACAATGCTACAGCGACGACGTCATAAAGGCACTCAGGACGTCTTCGGTACCCAACTAGCTAGGTTTTGGAGCGAAGGCATCCGAGACCTATCATTACGTTGGCAGAAGACCACTGGCGATAGTGGCGCTTACTTCGATTGTTTCACTATTTGTGGTTAGATATTGTGAAATAAATTATTTTGTGCACCAAAAGTCGATACTTCCAATCAACCTAATAAAAAAGATTTGGCCTTCGCAGCCACATGATCCGAAATGAATTAAGAATAGCTGTTCCCTACCACGATCAAGGAAAGGTACTCGGCCACGGCAGAGCGTCCAGCGTTTGTCAGCTTTCTCGCCTTCTCGTCACCAACCCAACAATGCACACCACGTCGGCCGGAGAACACCCACATTCTGGCTTTGAACCCGAAATGCTCTGAATTCAATGTCCTGTAACATCTACAACAGGAAACACAATGGATGATCACTGTATGGCTTGAGGTCGCACTCGATTTAGAAGTGGAATGAATGCATGAAGAAGCCTAATCAAATTTTCGACACCGTAGATAGTCATGAAACAATTACGGCTCACCTATGTTTCACTTAATACAATACCCTTTTTTGAAGTAAAAGTTAGAGCAAACCTTCGAGCAGCCTGTCAAGAACCTGCACTGCAAGAGATATAAACCGCCAGCACATTGAACACACCTTCGCTTCACTGAAATAGACACACACTTTCTTTTCTGTAGAAATTATGCCTTATGTAGCTTATATCTGTATATTTTAATCCGGGCGGAGGTATTGCAACCAAAAGCGTTGATCGCCCGAGCTGAAGTTCTTGGTTGGGATACCGCCCAACGCAACCAAGTCTTCCACCATTCCGTAGTTGGTGAATGTTTGTGAGGGAAAAAGCACTGATTTGTCCATCGGCTAGCTACCACAACTGTACTTATTGAAACTGCCTCCACGATATGAACCAGAAGAGAGTGAGTGACATATCTCAGAGAAGGTCACTAACGCCGACCTTGTCCTTTTCACACTATATAATGTACTTTTTCAAGAAACTTAATGTTCATTGATGGTATATGAATTCAAAAAACCGCAACAAAATGGTACTATTAACACAGTCTTTGTTTCTGGGAAGAACTCGAAGTTAAACGGCGAATCTATCGTAGCCAATGTATGCTATATTTTCATTCAGGTGATCAAATCCTGCAGCAAAATAGCACAAATAAACATGTTAGCACTTAATGTTGGCCTAGACGGCAGTAGAATAACTTCTGAAGGGTGCACCAGTTCTTTTTATATGACTCCGACTGAGATAGGTCGATCCGGAGTTAACACGTCCAGAGAGAATTCTAGGATCATCTGCTTCCCTGGACAAAACACGACGCTAGAGGAAGGGATCGCCGAAGCCTAATCATGCGCCATTCTCCTACAATTGTTCGTTAGAATGGCAGGAGTCGTTCGCCAATATCGACACCTAGCCGTCTAAGTTGAAGGAGTTATGGGGAATTTTGAAGGACTTATGAAGAGAAACCAACTTTGAAAGACCATCCATACAGCGAGATAGGGACAGCGCGTTCATCGTAGATAGGCCCCAAACCGCATTGCTGCACTTTCGTTAGAATGACATTACGGTGGTAGACTGTGCTCACGATGATGGGCCTTAGCGGCACACAGTGGGTGGTCAAAAAGGTTCAGAAAATGACGACGCACGGGGGGCTTCACCTACTTGGTTGTGAGGAGCACTTCTATTTTTCTTCTTTGTCTCGATACATTAATGATAAACCGCTAAATCACGCTCAACAATGCAGCAAAGGGAAACTTGCTGCGTCCTAAGCCTTTCGCTCCTAGACTCCCTACACGCTGTCACACCGAAGAAACCTCAACACGGTCAATGATTACGATACTATTGGTCAAGTACTCCGGTGCTCCTTAACTTCGAGCTGCCCAAACGTTCCTTTAATGCTGCACGGATGCTTTTATAGTCGGATGTCATGATGATAGGACAGCGATTTGGATACTCTCAAGGCGTAGTCGGCGATAACCTATCATTCGTACGATGCGCATGCAAAGGAAGTTTTCCTTGTACAGCGAATACGACCAGTCCTAAACAAAGTGCAGATAGAAGCAGCCCCCCCCCCCCCTATGAAAGCGGGTATACTTCTCATTCTCTTGGCAGCACTTCGGTCCAATTGTCCCACGTATGCCTTCAAATTCAAGAGTGCGTCAAGCTGGAAGGGAAGGCAGGAAAACGGAAGATGAACCTACGAGCAACATTTCCGCACGTTGTCGTAGTCAGTAAGATCGATGTCGAACACAAGCTCTCGTTCAAGCGCTTTGAAGTCCGAGTGCTTTTTGTTTTCTTTCGGCTGAAATACTGCGTCATCATCATATGGCGAGCGTCCGATCAGTGTGATGAAGGATGGTAGAAGTTCACGATAAAAGCTCCAACTGAGCTGAAAGTGGCACAGTACCTTGTGAGAGTAAACGGCCCCGATATCCAGCTTATGAGGATTAATCTTGCACAGTTCCTGCTCGAACTCGGCCTGATCAGCGAAGCAGCGATACCGCAGATGTACGTCTTCGTCGAGAATAAACGCAAACTCACGTCTGGCGAAGTAGTCACCAGATTCTGAAGGAAACGCTGTTGATGCTTTGACGTGCTGTCAAACAACACTTGCTTTGGGAATCTCCTTTCATAAACAGGAATGGGTTTTCAGTCAATGAAGCACCAAAAACCGGAATGTTTGCAAAAATGCTGTGCTTAAGAAGATGAAGAGGAATTTCAGCATCCCTTCGTTGGCGAATGAACTTCTCTTAAACTTCGTTCGCAGTGTAGAAGTTTTCCTTTGGAGGGGCTAAACTATGCCTTTGTGAGCTTGCTCGACCTATATCACGATATCCCGTAGAAGTTGGACACGACGCATCCCAAAAGGGATTGTTTAACGCCGCCCTTTATTCCTTAGTCTTTTCCTAACAGCAAATCTTCTAAAATATGGACCATCAACAACAGCAGCCTTAAATCTCAGAACCAGCGCCGTCGCGAAATGGGTTGGGCAGAAGGATGTTGACCTGCCGCTACTTAGACTTACTGTTGATCGGAGAATAATAAGTGAGCAAATCGATTCTGGCAGTCACATAGATTCCATGGTATGAATTACTAGGTGGCTACATATCTCCACCTCATGATCCTGAGCGCACTGAGCGCAGGATCAGGCAAGGAAACGAGGGAAATGCAAGGAACTCCGAAATGAGGTCCATTTAGCTACTGGTGCCAAATGACTCCGGGAAGTAGTCACCTTGTGACTGCCAATATACTCGTCCGTGTGGGCGCGGCTTGGTCGAGCAAGCATCTACCCTGAGTTCAGCTTAGTCTCCTTAGCAATTTCTTTTATTTCCTACACTCACAGTGGTTACAATAAACGTAGAAAAGATACCACGCCCTCAAGCCAAGAAAAGCAAAAAGGGGAGCGAAGGAATGAGAACCTACTTATATAACACTACTGCTGAAATGTAAAACTGGGGCCGGATTCATCAACGATAACCCACGGGTATAGGGTAGAGATACCCACGATGAAGCCTGCGTCTCTTACTCCCACCTTATCTCTACCTGACTCTTATCTCTACCCCTTCTACCCCGCATACCCACGGGTTTAATTGTTGATGAATCCGGCTCTGGAACGCCGAGATACGCTCCTGAGATTGGACAATGATCGAAGGCGGGAACTCACTTTGATTGTAGCACAACCACTTCACGTACGGCTTGAAGGGGAAGACCCGCTTGTAGTACTGCGGCAAAAACTGACTTAGTAGCGAGGACTCGTACGCAGACATCACGAAGCCTGAAAATACACCACGACAGTTCCACGACATTGGTGAAGTGCTCGCATTCGTACAATAGTGAGCCATCTAAAGGAAAATGAAGCCCTGCTGACTAGATTCTGTTGCAGGTCTAGACCAGAGGTTCATCTTCATCTCACCCCATAACATACAGAAAAAATTCCCGGGATGAAAATGCTGAACTCGATTCATATCCATGGGGGCGCAGAAAGGCATACAGCTGCGGCTAGGGTGACACGGCCGGAAATAAAAGAGATGCAGCGTGAGCCACAGAGTTCGACGCAAGTCCTTTGACTCAAGAAAGGCTCCAAAGGGTTTCCAGGGCCACAGCTGCAAGCCTTGCAAGTCAGCCAGTTCGACACAGAAATTGAAATCCCCGCCTTCGCGCGCGTGAGCCGGCAGCCGTGGAGCGCGCCAGCTGCGAGGGCGATCGTATTAAGTATCCCTCCTCCACTGTTCTGCACTGATGCAGGAAGGAGGCTGCAAGTGAATGTGAGCAACCGAAAGGTGGGGTTAGAGCTGTCCTTAGAGCTGCAATGCCTTTGTGATTGACTGCTTGGCAGTACCTCTGACATTCGCTCTCGAGGGGCCGCAAAACCACTTCCTGTTGGGGTGACAACCTGTTTCTATGTATATATATATATATATATATATATATATATATGTATATACGTATTATATACATGTGTATACATAGTATATACCTGCTTATATGCCTATGCACATATATATTAGGTTGTCCCATAAGTCCCCGCCGTTTTTTTCAACGATTCATTGCAGATTTCGCCAGCGGTCTCTTGCACAGCGCTATACAGCATTCGAAAGAGAATGGTTTGCTCTATCAGAACATATATTGTGTTTCTTTTTTAATCATGAATTCTGTCAATTTTTAGGTCGTTGAAGTGAAAAGTAAAAAAGTGAAAAAGTAGCTATTTGCGCACTTGTTCTATCCGCTTAGGTTTGCAATTTTTTGCGCAGTCTTTTATAGTCTTTGTTCTGTACTACAAGGATATGTGTTAGTGCTATTTGCTTATTTGTCCTTTATTGATTTTTAGGTCATCAAATTGGGACGTCCGAAGGAGAAGATTTATACTTCCCGACAGCTCCTGCTCTGTGGTTGGACTTTTTGGGCTGGTGTTATATGTCATTCGAAAGAGAATGTCTTACTCTATAAGAATATTCGTCGCGTTTATTGATTTCTATTGAATGTCAACAAAATGCCAAAAAGAGAAAAATCGTCTTCACCAACAACACCTTCTCCTTCTTCAGTTGTTGATATTCGACAGAAATCAGCGTGAGCCAATAAACGCGACACAAATTCTTATTGAGCAAGACATCCTCTTCCAAACGACATATAACACCAAGCAAAAAAGTCCAACCACAGAACCGGAGTTTCGGTAAAAATTCGGACGGAAAAGTCGGAATTCCCAATTTGATGGCCCAAAAATCAATAAAGGACAAATGAGCAAATAGCACTAACATATATTCTTGTAGTACAGAACATTGTCTTCCAAATGCCATAAAAAACTGAGCAAAAATTACAAACCTAAGCGGAGAGAACAAGTGCGCAAATGGCTACTTTTTCACTTTTTCACTTTTCACTTCAACGACCTAAAAATTGACAAAATTCATGATGAAAAAAGAAATGCAATATATGCTTTGATAGAGCAAACCATTCTCTTTCGAATGCTGTATGGCGCTGTGCAAGAGACCGCTGGCGAAATCTGCAATGAATCGTTGAAAAAAACGGCGGGGACTTATGGGACAACCTAATATATGTAGGTACGAGCTAGATATATGGCTGCACAAGAATCCTGCAACACTCTAGCAACAGGAGCCGACCCTTAAACCAACTGGTATACACCAGGGATGAGCGGATTAACCGTTATCTGTTATCCGGTTTCCGGCGGGTTTTGACCTATCCGTTTCGTTGTTCGCCATCCGGCGATTTTGGACCGGATAACGAACAACAAATTAGCTGAATCTTAGCTTTGGACGTGATGATAGGTGGAATATTTGCAGGATCTTTCACGATCGTAAGAGTGGTCGTCAGAAACAACAGAAGTATTCAAATCTAGAAGGGTTAATTGAAGTTTCCTCACTTGGGAAATGGCTACATAGTTTTAAAGATATCTAACTTCCAGCCTCCGAGAAGGCACCTTGTATGAGGCCTAACTAGTACAGTATTGTTCATTCTCCTCAAGTCATGTGCTGACCAAGAAGGCATACAAACTGCTACTAGCAATTGTCAAAAGTGGAGAGGAAGAATTTTTTTACCGCCGATCTTTCCATCGTATCATTTGTGGTTATACGACTGCAGTACGTTCGATTTGATTGCAGGTGGTAATGGTACCTTTTAGCCATATGCTGTCGTGAATTATCAAAAATACTGCAGTACAGCAGTGAATACTAGCAAAAGAAATAGGATTAATCCAAATACATAGAGTAAGCAACTTGTCCATTGAAAATTTTAGGGGAGCAATAAACTACTAAACAAATTTATCATCGTGGGTGCTGAAGACATGTAGATTTGTTTTAATTTGTGAGTTTTTTTTTGTGAAACTTATCTGCAACATAGGGAACACCTTCATTTTGGGGCTGGGTCGGATATTCTTCCTCTGCTCCAGAAGGGATGAGTCGGATATTCTTCCTCAGATCCAGGTCTGGATGTCATAACTCTTTGAGTGTGTGTTTGCCGTACACAATTGCTTGCAGTTGCTGCCCAAAAATTAGTATTTTATCCAAGAACCTTGGGATGCTATCGAGCAGCGACAACAGTAACGGTTCATAGCATGTGTAGGACAAGATCGTTATGTGAAGTTTGTGTGGATGAATGTCTCCTGTCTTCATCTTATTTGCAGAGACATCAGAAGAATTACTCTCCCAAGGACTATTCTATTTTTCAAATGCTATAATTTAAAAAAAAAGAGTTGAGCGCAGAGTAAGGCTGATAAATGAGACAATCCAATCAACCTCTTGGAAACAAGTGAAAGGCGAGTATGTTGCTGTGCGTTTGTCTTCCTACCGATGGGCAGAAAACGCCATAGAGCGTCGTTAATGTGGCGACTGCAAAACGTTTAAAGACACTACTAAAATGTCTAGGAATGGCTTATAAATTAACAGTGCTAGAAGTCCTGATCTGTTGTTGAAATTAGTGGGATTTAAAACGAGTTTTAATTTTTGTTGTTTGTTCGTTATCCGTTTTCCGTTATCCGGCCATTTTCGGGCAAAATTATCCGGTATCCGTTATCCGGTTTTCAAAATTTCATTATCCGTTCATCCCTGGTCAGCATGTGCCCACGTGCGTGCGTGAAATGTTGTATGGGACGCGGCGAAAGACTCAGCGTCAAGCGAGTCGGTGGCTCAGCAGGGTACACGGCTGCTTCGATGCTAGACCAGATGTTCGGCTCCCGTGCTATGCACTATTTTCGCAGTTTTTCATAACTGCTGCCTCCTTCACCAATTTGCTTCCCACACATCTCCTACACATTTATTTCACTCTAATTTGTCAAAAGGGCCAGATTCGTGATCAACACCTCATGACCTCGACAGCCCTAGTTACCCGTACCTGGGGCCGTATGCTCGTGTTCCCCCGTTGGGGGAGAATCAATCAATATCAGCATATTATATCACGCCCCAATCCCCCATTGGGGGAGACTCGGGGTAGACGAGCATACGGCCCCTGCTGTAACCTACCGTAGTCTTCAAAAACGAATGTCAGATTCGTGATCAGCACCCTAAATGACCCCCTAGGAGACGTCTGGGCAAAATCGATGATTATGACCTCGGCAGCCCTAGTCATCAATACCTGCTGCAACCCGTACCTGCTGTGAGGTCACGGTTTAACCTTCGCTGAAAAACACAAAACGTTGCATAATTCAGAAACTGGGAAAGTGAATGAACCACAGCTCATTGTAAACCCTTATTTGAGAATTTAGAGTGAAATAAATATGCAGGAGATGTGTAGGAAGTAAGCTGGTTTAAATCACCATCAAGGCACTATTGTACTTTCACGACTTCAGAGGTCGAGGAGAGGTTGAATTTTTTTTGCCCAAACCTCGTCGAGGGGACTATTTGGGGTACTAATCACGAATCTGACATCCGTTTTTGAAATTTATGCTTATTACGACAGGTTGCAGCGGGTACGGGTAACTAGGGCTATCGAGGTCATGGAGTGTTAATCACGAATCTTGCCATTTTGACAATTTAGAGTGAAATAGATGTGGAGGAAATGTGTAGGAAACAAATTGGTGAAGGAGGCAGGGTATGAAAAAATGCAACAATAGTGCATAGCACGGGAGTCGAACATCTGGTTTAGCATATTCCCCACCTTCGAGGGCCCGTAGCTCTTTTGGTTCAAGGACTCAGCAAAAACGAAACCCGTTTTTCTACTACATATATGAAGGGTGGAGATTCTCATAGTAGTATCCATTTCCCCCGTTCAGACCTACGCCTGAGGCCCTTCCCTGATAAGTATCCCTCCTCCACTGTTCTGCACTTATACAGGGAGGAGGCTGCAAGCGAAAGTGGACAACCGAAAGGTGAGGTTAGAACTGCCATTGGAACTGCAATGCCTTTGTGATTGACTTCTTCTTCTTCATCTGTCCCGCTCCGTAGCGGGTCCGCTATGATGTCATGACGCCACCTTTCCCGATCCAGCGCTAGATCAGGGTGGACACCAGCTTCTTCCAAGTCCATGTGTAACGTGTCGGACCAGCGCTGCATCGGACGCCCTCTAGGTCGCTTTCCTGACAGTTCTAACTCAAGGCCTATCTTGCGGACGCTCTCTCCCTTTCCACGCAGAACGTGGCCGTACCATAGTAAGTGAGCTTCGCGCATCTTGTCAGCTATCGGCTCGACATCGAAAATCTGCCGAATGGCATAGTTTCGGATGCAGTCCATGCGCGTGACTCCGGCCTTCCAGCGCAGCATCTTCATCTCCATGACGCTGAGGCGCGTTTCAACTTCCTTGGTCGCAGGCAACCACTCAGCCCCATACATCGCTACAGGCCGGACGACTGCTCTGTAGATCTTCGATTTCAAGCGCTCCGGTATTTTTCTATCGCAGAGCACGCCGGTCAGCGAACGCCACTTGGACCAAGCTGCACTCATGCGTGAATTCACGTCAATCATCAGTTTGCCGTCAGACGTGACTGCTGATCCCAAGTATTTAAAGATCGAAGTGCGTGGGAGCTCGATGCCGTTAATCCTGATGGAGCTGGACTCAGTAACGTCCGTCGTTAGATATTCGGTCTTCTTCACGTTCAATTTGAGTCCAAACCGCTCCAAGCGATCACACCAACTTTGCACCTCTCGCTCGAGTTCATCTTTATCTTCGCTAGCGAGCATTACATCATCAGCATAAAGCAACGTCCAAGGAACGGGGTTCTGAAGATCTCGTGTGATGGCATCCATGACGACAACAAAGAGGAGTAGAGAATGCGCAGAACCCTGATGTGCCCCGACAGAGATGGGAAACTCCATCGAGGTTCCAGCTGCAGCTTGAACTCGACTCTTTGGACAAGAGTAGAGAATTCGCACCCACTCTATAAGTTCCTCAGGTACGTTGTGTTGTCGGAAGGCGTGCCATATAACCTCACGCGGTACACGGTCAAAGGCCTTCTCCAAGTCAAGAAAGGCGATGTGCACCGGCTTCTGTTTCTCGCGATGCTTCTCTATCAGGAGGCAGGCGGCGTGTATGGCGTCAATGGTGCCACAGCCAGCCACGAAGCCGCACTGATTGCTGGAAAGCTGGACGATGTCACGAATTGTCCGTCGATAATTCGCTCAAAGATCTTCATGCTGTGCGAAAGCAAACGAATTGGACGGTAATTGGAGCAGTCTGCAGGACTGCCGTTCTTCTTCCAAATCGGAATCGCGTACTTTGGCGCCAACACTCAGGCACTTTTTTCTCCGCCACAACCTGATTAAAGAACTTCGCCAACCACTCAGCAGGGTTCCATAACGTCGACTTCCACAGTTCTGCTGCCACGTCGTCGGGCCCAGTCGCTTTGCCTGGCCTTATCTTCTTCAAAGCCGCTTCAATCTCCTCCACGGTGATCTCCTGGACGGGGCCGTGGGTTGAGGGGATGGCTGGATGAGATAATTCTACTGTAGAGATTTCCTCAAAGTAATCGCTCCATCAATGCCTTCTTGCGGTCCATAAGAAGGTGGCCGTTCTCATCATTGATGCCGAAGAACTTCTCGATGTCCTCGGTCTGGCGATGGCGATTCTTTGCGAGTCGGTACAGATACCGCTCACCATCGCGCGACTCGAGCTTCTCGTTGACATCTCCATAATGAGTGGCTTTTGCAACAGCCACGGCCTTCTTTGCAGCTTCCTTCGCTTCTTGGTACTTCCGCCAGTTATCAGCTGTCTTCTCGCCGAGAAACACGTGATAGAGCGTCTTCTTCTCTCGAACTTTGGCTTTCACGTCATCTATCCACAGCCATGCCTGATTGTCGACCTTCCGTCGTCCAGGCTTCGTAATGCAGAGCTCTGACCGTGCAGCGTGACGAATCGCGTCGGTCGCCTTCTTCCAAGTTTCGTCGACAGTTGTGACTGTCGGTAACCGCACGCGAGAAATCACAGCTGCTCCTTCTCTTTCATTCGCCACCACTTGATTCTTGGTGCACCGCATCGCTCGACCTACTTCAGCCTCGGAGTGGCGATCTTTAAAGTACAGATCAGCCGTCGGTGCTGTGGGGCGACCGTGTCATACGGCACGACCTTCGCGTCTGTGACAAGATTTCGATCTCGATCCTTCACAAGGACAAAGTCTATCTAAGTCCTGGTGTTCCCGCTATAGAATAAGATGAGGTGGGAATCGCGTTTGCGAAATACGGTGTTTACTATGGTGAGGTTGTGCGATTCCGCGTATTCAAGGATACGCTCACCATCTGCGTTACGCGACCCGTAACCGAACCTACCATGACAGCTGTACCCGTCTTTCGTCGCGCCGACGTGCCCGTTAAGCTCACCAGCGACTGTGATGACATCTTTTGAAGGTACCTCTGCTGTCTTCTCATCAAGCAGGCTCCAAAACTGCCACTGTGGTGGAAGCCGCGGCGGGGGAGAGTTGTCGCGAAGCCGCTGCACGCAAAGGTCCCCGAGGGCTGCCATAGTTCACAGCGGCTCCCCCCCCCCCCCCCCCGCAGTGCCAGTACCTGCGGGCGAGACCTGCAGGGGGGCGTGGTCGGATTTGAAGATTGGGAGAAGCGGTTTTCTTTGTGGGCGCAAAGTGGCTCAGAGGGGGCCACCATGTGAGACAGCCCTACTAAAACATTCCTGGCTTAAACATTCCCAGCTTTTAGGTAGAGATGTATAAATATGAGGGATATAGGCCGGCGCTAGTCAATCTTTCTACGGGATTCGCCACGCATTCTACTTCCACAGGATATCGTGGAGACATTTTGAATTCGTATTTGGCCTTATACAAGGCGATCTGCAGTGTTCAGCCTATGAACCAGTCAGTATTCTATCCTTCCCGGCACCAGTTAACCAAGCTCGGAGGAATGAATGACCTGGCTAGCCTGGGCTGGAAATCCGAACCAAGAACCTGGGGTCGGGTGCACTCCGATAGCCGGCATCTCCAGGCAGTTTGAAACACTCAAAAAATTCTTTCCAAGTACGATGCTTATCCTGCTTTCCATTTCACTAGTGATTACTACGAGAATTATTCATGGAAAGAATTCGGGCTATAATTTGGCAAATCTGAATTCGCTTCCTCAGAAATGCTTCAATAAGAGAGCAGTTAACGCCAACAAATATGTTTACCGTAGAACCTTATGAAAAGGAAATTGAATCTGTTAAGGAAACACACTAATAGTTGGGGGGGGGGGGGAGGATTGGAGGCTTCTGGATTTTGTTCACTCGGATCTTACTTCTTCGATTATGGGAGACTCAAGGCGAAAACGCTCCCATTTCTAGAATACTCTAGAATTGTGACCAACATCATGCCTATCCTATTGTCAGTGGTTCACTGCAGCTAATGCTATTTCCTCTAAGGACATTAACGGAGGTGTAAAACATCCCTGCCGGCAAAGGTACGCAGTAGTGCGTGCAGTAACCTTACGGCGCCGCACTACCTGCCGTTGTCGTGGCGGGTCCGCTGCAACTCTGCTGCCGGCCATAGAGTCGCTCCTTCGTGGCGACAACGATCTTCATCAATCGATCGTCAAAGCGCTCAACGCTTACAATCGAGTCACGAAATCGTTCGGAGACGATTATTCCGACACCACTGATGGTACTGGGACTTCCACATAGAACGGCCTTGAAGCCACGTCCTATGCCTTCACTTGCTGTAGGACCACCTCGTCTCCTGCACCGCACAGAAATCAACTCTTCTACGCTCCAGTGCTTCAACCAATTCGCACGAGCCGCCCGTCAACGTACCCACATTCAGCGTAGCCACGCGGGTCCTGCTTACGTTACGGTACTTTCGGACTAGCTCAGTTGCCCCCCGATGCCGTCCTCGCATCAGAGACCCTCGCATACTTTCCACACTCGCCGGGCTTTGCGAGTACGCGTCGGCTCCCGCGGACGCCGTAGCACTATCTCGATATACGTGAACAGTCATACACCATGTGATGTGACATGGGTCTTCGTAGGCCGGCCTGTCACAAAGGCCCGTCGCCTGCAATCGAATGTCCGTGATCGGCTTAACTCGCAGAGCGAACAGTTTCCAGTGGCACCACGCGGAGAAACGGACATCGCCACCATGACATAGAACTATGAAACATTTAAAACATAATCGCTTATCACACCAGCAGCATCTTAGAAACGCTAGGGACGAACAATCTTCCTCTCCCTGACAAGGCATCACTACTTCTTCTTCGTTGAAGGCATAATCGATAGGCGTAGAGAAGCGCCCCGGGTGATTATCAACATATCCAGCTGCCAGACATGGGCGGAATACCGGAGCGCAGAACTGCCGGTAGGTCTGGCTTATAATCTGCAATCGAGCAAATGCGTGCGAATGGAATCCAGTTCGTATGGTGTTCTACGGTATTTACTTACTTTCAAGATGCCGTCTCTGCTGTGTGTAGCAAATTCCGGGTGATGCTGTATCACATAATCATGCACCCGTCGGATGTACCGCTTGAACAATCGAAAGAAGTAGACATCCAACGGCTGACAGAGGTAGGTTGCACCAGCTGGAATAGTCATCAGCCGAACTTTTTTTCCATTGAGCACCTCTGACAGCACATTGGCGTGGTCCTTAAGTCCAGCCCAGCTATCGACAAAAAGGATTGTGAGCGTAGGGCCTGACGACCCAGCCACACACTCCCTGACGAAGCGGGGCACCTGGGATTTTGTCATGATATGTGTCGTCCCTGCCATCACGAGCAGGTTTGGAGCTTGCCAGTGGCCAGTTTGGGGGAAGACACCGTACTTTTCTTTGAGAATTACGAGGAGCTTCTCTCCAAGCCGACCAACCGCATATATAACGAGCATCGCCGTGAAAGAGTGTGTGAGAAAAGCTGTGGACTTCACAACTCTCGTCACTTCTCTTGCACCGATTGGTGCTAGTGTCCTGGAAACGACCATTATTATGCAACCGTAGAAACTGTAGAAACATACCACAGTAAAATTATATCTGCTGGAAAAATCCCCGTCTGACCGGCATTTGCTTTTACGGTATCGTTGCTGATATGAAACAGTGCAAATACGATCGAGAGGCAACTCAAATGAAAGCCCAAAAAGGCTAGGTTTAAATACTAAAAGCATTAGATGTGTACAAATCGACTCCAGTGGTCACGCAACCCCACAATAATAACGATCTGATGTGCTCAAAAACGTTGACCACACCGGGGACGGAACCATCAAACCCGCTCGGTGCACCCGAGAAGTGACTCCGCTATCACTGCGCCAGCCTACCACATCGGACCGGATGGCAGCAGGGCGTTATGAGCTGCGCGCTCACGCGTCCATACGCTTTTTTTTCGACCACAGAAGAGCATTCCGAAAAAAGTAGCTATGGTTTTGGACTCCCCACACGGGCCCTACATCCTGTAAAAACTGCATCACAAAAGCTCACGGCCACTCTGGAGGCTCTCCTTGTAAGTCGAGAAAGGCGATATGCACTGGCTTCTGCTTCTCGCGATTCTTCTCTAACAGGAGGCGGACGGAATGTATGGCATCAATGGTGCCACAATCAGCCACGAAGCCGCACTGATGCTGGAAAGCTGGACGATGTCACGAATTCGTCCATCGACAATTCGCTCAAAGATCTTCATGCTGTGCGAAAGCAAGCAAATCGGACGGTAATTGGAGCAGTCTTAGGATTGCCCTTCTTCTTCCAAATCGGTATCGTCGTGCTTTGGCGCCAACACTCACACTCAGACTTCTCCACCACAACCTGGTCAAAAAACTCCGTCAATCACTCAGCAGGGTACCAGTATTTGGACCTCCCTAAATCAGCTGCCACGTCGTCGGGCCCAGTCGCTTTGCCTGGCCTCATCTTCTTCACAGCCGCTTCAGTTTCCTCCACGGTGATCTTCTGGAGGGCGCCGTGGGTAGGAGGCGTGGAAGGGATGGTTGGATGAAATTATACTGTAGAGATTTCCTCAAAGTAATCGCGCCATCGCTTCAATGCCTTCTTGCGGTCCATGAGAAGATGGCCGTCCTCATCGTTGATGCCGAAAAACTTCTCAATGTCCTCCGTCTGCCGATGGCGACTTTTGGCAAGTCGGTGCAGATACCGCTCACCATCGAGCTTCTCTTTGGCCGGTGTCATACCACCGCTCACCCCGAGCGACGACTAATGATATGCTCCCATAGAATCGATATGGGTGCATATCATTAGGCGTCGCTCGGGGTGAGCGATGGTATGACAAAGGCCTTTGACATCTCCATAATAAGTGGCTTTTGCAACAGCCACGGCCTTGTTTGCAGCTTTCCTAGCCTCTTGGTACTTCCGCCAGTTATCGGCTGTCTTGTCGCTCAGAAACACGTGATAGAGCGACTTCTTTTCCCGAACTTTTGCTTTCACGCCGTCTATCCACAGCCACGTCTGCTTTTCGACCTTGAGTCGTCCAGGCACCGTGATGCTGAGCTCCAACCTTGCAGCGTGACGAATCGCGTCGGCAGCCTTCTTCCAAGTTTCTTCGACAGCTGTGACTGTCGGCAACCGCACGCGAGGAATCACAGCTGCTTCCTTCTCTCTCATTCGCCACCACTTGATCCTCGGTGCACCGCATCGCTCGACCTGCTTCCGCCTTGGAGGGGCGCGATCTTTAGGGTGCAGATCAGCGGTCGGTGATGTGTGGCGACGGGCTCATACGACACGACATTCGCATCTGTTTCGGTCACGATCCTTCACAAGGACGATATCTATCTGAGACTTGGAGCTCCCACCATAGTATGAGATGAGGTGGGAGTCTCCGCGCCGATGTGCCCATTAAGGTCACCAGCCACTATGATGACATCTTTCGACGGCACCTCTGCTTTCTTCTCATCAAGCAGGCTCCAAAACTCATCCTTGGTTTGATTGGAGCAGCCAGTCTGGGGAGCATACGCAGAGAAGAAGTGATAGAGTCGTGTTGCTGTTCTACCTGTAAGAGATAAACTTTCTTCTCTCTGAAGGGTTAGCAGAAGTTCAGGAAGCAGCTTTCGCTGTGCAACGTTGTTTACTTCTTAGTTGATGAATTATTGGAACTATTTTCAACATGTATGTCTAAACATTTATTAATTTTCGGGTTTTTAATTTGGGATTGTTGCTTTTTATTCTGTATTTGATTTTCTAGTTGTAGTTCTAATGTATTATTTTTGACAATCATTGAAATTTATGCAGTGCAAATGACTTACGTTGCAGTTGTCATCGTTTTTGTTATAGGTGTTAATCCTTAAATTTGTAACTAAAGAATGAATATATTTAGTTCAATTAATTTTTGCATAACTATTGCAATTTTTAGGACAATTATTATATTTGTTTAATAGTCTCTATGTTCTCTCATCTTGAAACCTCAGCATTGTTATCACCTGTGATGTTTCTGTTTCTGTGCCAAGAAGGTGATTCTAGACCTGACATTTCGGCCGTTCCGTCGTCTTCAGAGGCCTAAAGATGGCTTGAAGTTTTCATAAGTTTGAAGGCTACCAGACTATACGCTCCCCCCGCACTGCCATTTTTGACCTAAAGTCAAGAACGGCGCGAAACTCAAGAAATGCTGAACATGAGCTCGCACGCTAAAAAAGCCAAACGCGTTCGAGGCCGAGATTTCTTCGCGCAAAGCCCTCGAAGCGCTTTGGATTTCTACCAGAAATCCTATTAGGTTGGTGCATAAGTTCTCGGACATTTGATCCTTTCTGAATTGAAGGCGCATTTTCCCGCCAAATTTCTCACATGTATCAACGCGTAAATAATCGATCGATAGAGAAACGAAAGTGCTACAAAACTGTTCCTAACATTTACTTCTGCGTTGTTAACGTCAGCTATTATAGCTAAGCAATTCATCCCAACTGAGACGCATATTTGGCACGTCATGTTATTCCTGCATCAATCTGGCCTCAATGCCAACGAATCGTATCCAGGGATGAGCGGATAATGAAATTTTGAAAACCGGATAACGGATATCGAATAATTTTGCCCGAAAATGGCCGGATAACGGAGAAACAGATAACGAACAAACAACAAAAATTAAAACTCGTTTTAAATTGCACTAATTTTAACAACAGATTAGGGCTTAAAGCACTGTTAATTTATAAGTCATTTCTAGACATTTTAGTCGTGTTTTTCAAACGATTTGCAGTCGCCACGACGACGACGCTATATGGAGTTTTCTGCCCATCCGTAGGAAGACACGCACAGAGACATACCAGCCTTTCACCTGTTTCCAAGGGGTCGGGTGGATTGTCTTATTTATCAGCCTTACTCTGCGCTTAACATTTTTCAATTAGAGCAGTCGAAAAATAGAATAGTCCTTGGAAGAGCAATTCTTCCGATGTCTCTAAAAAGAAGAAGGAAGGAGACATCCAGCGAAACAAATTTCACATAACGATTTTGTCCTATACATGCTATGAACCATTACTGTTGTTGCTGCTCGATAGCATCCCAGGCATCGATAGCATCCAAGGCACATCAACGTGGAATTATCTGGGATGGATAAAATGCTAGCTTTTGGGTAGTAACTGCAAGCAGTTGTGTACGGCAAACACACACCCAAAGAGTTATGACATCCATCCCTTCTGGAACAGAGGAAGAATATCAGACCCAGCCTCAACATTGAGGTGTTCCCCATGTTGCAGATAAGTTTCACAGAAAAAACTCACAAACTAAAACAAATCTGCATGTCTTAAGCACAAATGATAAGTTTGTTTAGCAGTTTATTGCTCCCCTAAAATTTTTAATGGAGAAGTTGCTTACTCTATGTATTTGGCTTAATCCTATTTCTTTTGCTAGTATTCATTGCTGTATTGCAGTATTTTTTGATAATTCACGACAGCATATGGCTAAAAAGGTACCATTACCGCCTGCAATCAAATCGAACATACGGCAATCGTGTAACCACAAATGATACGATGGAAAGATCGGCAGTAAAAATTCTTCCAAGGATGCGGCTCTCCACTTTTGACGATTGCTAGTAGCAGTTTGTATGCCTTCTTGGTCAGCAGATGACTTGAGATGAATGAACAATGGTGTGCTAAGTAGGCCTCATATAAGTATGGTGCAGGCTTAGAGGGCCTTCTGTAAGGCTGGGAGTTAGATATCTTTAAAACTATGTAGCCAGTTCCCAAGTGAGGAAACTTCAATTAACCCTTCTAGATTTGAAAACTTCTGTTGTTTCTGACGACCACTCTTATCATTGTGAAGGATCCGATACATAGTACACCCATCACCGCGTTCAAAGCTAAGATTCAGCTTATTTGTTGTTTGTTATCCGGCCCAAAATCGCCGATAACGGACAACAAAACGGATAGGCCGAAACCCCCGGAAACCGGATAACGGATAACGGTTAATCCGCACATCCCTGACCGTATCGTCGCCTGAAGGATGTTTACAACGAGAGCGCTCCCGCTCAAAGTACTGTGTACCAGTGGTTCTCGAAGTTTGCAGTTTGTGAATTCTCCGTTGAAGGTAATGAACGAGAAGGGCGCCCGATGACACTGGATTTGGATGGCCTCCGAAGTAGAGTGGAAGCGACCCATACCAAACCACTCGCGAACTATCAAGCACTCTTGGTGTTAGTCACTCAACAGTCGCTCAAGGTTTGAAGTCGACTGGCAAGGTGCAAAAATTGGGTCGCTGGGTACCTCACGACTTGACACAACATGACATGGATCGCAGAGCCGATGTCGCTCTGTCTCTCCTTACCCTCAGACGTACCCACGGATGCTGGACAAACTTGTCACCTGGGATGAGAAGTGGATACTCTACTCGAATTATCACCGGCGTGAACAGTGGCTTGACGCAACTGGAGAGGAAGAGGACGTTCCGAAACCCGACCTTCACGTGAAAAAGGTGATGCTATGCATTTGGTGGAGCGTTCTTGGCGTAGAGTACTGGGAGCTGCTGGACGAAGGGATAACAGTGACGGCAGAGGTTTACTTCAACCAACTGAGGAAGTTGAGGACCCACCTTCAAACCACACGAGGAGAGCAAGTGAAGGTGTATTTTCAACACGACAACGCTAGACCGCATATTGCTAGAGCGATGGCGGCTGAGTTGGCTGACTATGGATGGACCGTTCTTCCACATTCACCTTACTCAACAGATCTCGCTCCTTCCGATTATCATTTGGTTGGCTCAATAGGCTTGAAAACCCTTCAACGTTATTTGGACGGCCAGCAATTTAGGAACCGAGAGGATGTCAAGAAGGCGCTGCTCACATTTTTCGAATCACAACCGGCCACGTTTTCGGGAAAAGGCATCCATGACTTACCAGCACGTTGGCGAAAGACAATTGATGTAAAGGGTGGTTACTTCAAGTGATTTGATATTGTTGTTCGTATGTTGTGATAATAAATATTTCATCCCTCAAATGTCCGAGAACTTATGCACCAACCTAATAGTATGAACGACCGAAATGAGTGTTGTTGTTCCTTGACTCTAAGCAACGTTGATAACGGCGTTTATTAGGCTTACGTTTCGGCGGGGTCGCCTTCTTCAGAGCCTGAAAGGAAGCAAACCTAAGTGTGACCACTCGACCAATCCTACTGGATTTTAAGACCAACTGGACGTATACAAGATGACAAGAAGACAGTAATCGACCTCATCTAACCACGGATCGACAGGCGATCAGGGAAGTAGCGCTCGTGAGGGTACCAAGGGAGACCGTACCCTGATTAGAATGCTAGTCGGAGGTGCGGCTTGAGCAGAAATGAGTGACTGTATATCAACAACGATCTGCTCACGTTTGCACCGCTCTACGAGCTCAACGACCAGAGGCCGTATTCATGAAGCGGCGGGAGCGGGAGATAAGCGATATCATAGCAATATCATCTCTCGCCTCTCTCTCCTGCCTCGCTCTCTCGCCTCGGTCGCTTCCCGTGGGAAGCCGGGAAGATCCCGGGAAAGTTCATGAATACGGCTACAGGAGTGAAGCGGAATTGTAGTGAGCCTCATTCGCTACTGGTCTGCTAACAAGGAGCTGTAGCGACTGCTACACTCAGTGGTAGAAGGTCGTGTGAGTTCATCTTCAGCATTTCTTAAGTTTCGCGCTATTCTTGACTTTAGGTCAAAAATGGCAGCGCGGGGGGAGCGTATGGTCGGGTAGCCTTCAAACTAATGAAAACTTCGAGCCATCTTTAGGCCTCCGAAGACGACGAAACGGCCGAAATGTCAAGCCTAGAATCACCTTCTTGCCACAGCAACAGAAACATCACAGGTGATAACAATGCTGAGGTTTCAAAATGAGAGAACATAGAGACTATTAAACAAATATAATAATTGTCCTAAAAATTGCAATAGTTATGCAATAATTAATAAAACTATATTCATTCTTTAGTTACAAATTTAGGGATTAACACCTATAACAAAAACTATGACAACTGCAATGTGAGTATGTGTACTGCATAACTTGCAATGATTGTCGAAACACGGAGAGTTTTATCTTTGTTTTTCTCAACCTGGAAGGCCACTGTTTGAATTATTGCAAGCTACTAAATGATGTCTTATGTCATTACGAATCAAAATATGAACACCCTCTCCTGCTCTTCGGCTGTCACTGTCGCAGCGGTGAACATAGTGTTAAAAATTTAGGCTAAGAACGGCGTCTTTGATTGAATTGGCTTTGCACCAGCTCTCAGCAATAAGAAGGCCATCCAGTTTCTGGTATAGGAGAAAGTTCAAATGCGGAATTTTGTTGATTACGGAACGAGCATTTATTAGAATGAAAAAATGTCTATTTTGCTTTTTGCAAGTGTTTCGAAATCTAAAGAAACTTCTAAGAATTCATGGGTGCTGTTACAGAACACCTTAGTCGGACATGAATCCTAGGCCGCTACAGCAGAGTTTTGAGAGAGGGTGGGCGCATGGCCATCGCAGTTAGCGGATGAAAATAAGGGAAGAAGAAAAAGACCAGCCTGGTAAATCCCAGAAAGCTCACGAGGAATTTTTAGTATATGTATGGCAAAGACCCATACTGCATAGACAAGCTTACCTTCGCTGCGTTTCATCTTTCCAGCTTTAGTGCGCAACGACCGATCGTATTCCACTTCCTCCCTGGTGTAGTCTGGCCTGGCATAAGAGTGGACGAATTCACTTGTTAACGCCTGACGCCCTGCTCGCATATGACGAAGGAGTTTGCCTCTGAGCTTTTAATTTCTGAGACAAATTTTGATTATCCGACTGCTACGCGCTATGCGACTGCTCACATCGTTGACTACTTTCGGATGTCTATGCAGCCGCATTTCGCCGTCTTGGCATTCAGCTATCAGATCTCAGATCCTCTTCAGGGCCCGATTACTTTATTATCTTCCTTATCAAAAGCATAGGTCACAGCCTCGATGGATTTTCCTCCAATGCCTACCTAAGTTATCCTGCAAGCCTTCTCGTCCACTACCTTTTGAGTCGCTTTTGAACTTCCCCAGAGCACTGTACAAGGCTGAGTGTGGTTGAGAAGGCAGCACGTGAGCATTGGAGTCTAACCTCGTTTCTATGCTTGCAATTCTTTTTAATATTAGGCTATGGGACTGCTGAATAGAGTTCTATGAGTTTGTCAAAACGTTTGAAATATCCGTCCCACCTATCAAGCATAGCCTTCAACCACATAGGTGCCTCATCACTGGATTGTTTCCTTAGTGCCGTGGCGAGATAGAGCGAAGGAAATATACACGTGTCTGCTCTGTTTTCAAAATACTCTCTTGAAACACTGGGATAAAACCTGCTGTGTTATGATCTGTCGAAGTTTTCAGTCAAAATCGGCCATTTCATATGTAACGACCTAATATGCATTATAGAACGAAGTAAAGCGGAGAAAAAGAATAGTGAAGAAAAGGAGATTCAATCAGGCATGAACCTAAACGATGATATTTATTTATTTATTTAACTGCGTCTCAAGGACGCGCACTCTATGTAAGAACAACAAACAAAATAGGCCATGCGACAAAAAAGGGAGAAAACACAACCCAGGAACAACGTAGCATCGTAACGGCAGCATTAGATATTAAGCAGGATTTTCGAAGCCAACTATTTGGGTTGCGAGAGTCTATATAATGATGGCATGCTCCAAAAGTAAGGAGGGCAAGTAAAATGCAAAAAGGAAATCTTCTCAGGTAACCTAGAAGAACATTGCTTACTCAACTGGTTTCTAGCGAGTTATGTCAATCAAGCGAACGACTAAGGCAGAATACCTTATAATCTATTATAGTAATTATTTAAGTTGGTTGTAGCCGACAAAGCCTCCCTGTCCGCGTAAGCCAGCTATGACGCCCTGAGTAGATACCTGCACTTCGGCACATGGGTACGCTGGCCGCCCCATGGAACCGGCATCTAGGACAGACAAACTTGTGGCATTAAATTCAAAAACTGTAAAAATATTCAGCTACCAATAAGGAAAAAAGCCCATTTTAGCACATTATAGACCCCGCAACCCATATCAGTTGGAGCGAATACATCACGTATTGAGAACTAACTGAGAAATTACTAAGACTGAACATGAAGGACGTAATTCTGCAGTGTGACAAATACAGGAAACATTTTGTTATGAAAACACATATAATCCTCGAACTAGTGAGAAGAAAGAACATGAGCCAAGCTACTTGAGAGAACAATAGCAGTATAAGCTGCGAGAGCTCGAAATATTCCATCCTCCGGGACAACAACTGGAGGAGTAGGTTCGAAGCCAGCATGCAACGCTTGGGTGAAGGAACGAGATTTCTAAATGAGTGTCTGTTTACTATTGTACATTATTGAAGATCTTCAATTCCTAAGCATTGCAACAAGTTGATCTTTTCTAACCGCCTTTTGAAGACGTAGCTGTTTTGAGAGGCTAGTAGCTCACTAGGTAAGAAAGGGAGCCACCTAGCAAATCGAAATAGCACGAGATGGAAAGTTCTCAGACGTTTTTCTTTCGCAATTTAGCGTAGTCAAGTTTAAACCCAGCTGAACGTTCGCCGGAGCGCCTAAATACCCAGTGTTTGCTGGGAGCCAGTTTCACTTCACCTCGAAGAACGCGAAAGCACAAGATAAGATCTGCAGCAATCCTTCTATACAGTAAAGTTTTCAGGCCTAGGAACTTTAAACGCTCGCTGTAGGCCGGTAAGTGCTGCCAACTTAAGCCTGGCTGTAATCTGCAGTACACTAAGCGAGAGAATGTCTGCTGTGCTCTTTCAATCTTAAGCATTTGTTTCTTAGTGTATGGACTCCAGACCTGGGAGCAGTACTCGAGATGGGGCAAGACGTAGGATCTATACAGGCGAACAAGTATTGCTGGATTACTACTGTGTACATTGCGAAATATTGAAAAAAGTGTCATGTAAGCCTTCCTAACAATTTGATCAATATAAGATGAAAAACTCAAAGAGGGATCGAATAGAACTCCTAGGTCTTTAGCAATTGTGGAACATTTTAGTACTTCACCGTTTACTTCATATTCCATAGCAGGAGAGTCTCCGTAATGTAAAATAAAGGACTTGTCAAAATTGACGGCCAGATCACATTCTGTAGTCCACGCACTAAGCTTGCTAATTGAAAGTTTCAGAGCATTTCTTACTGCATCACAATTTTCAGTGTTGTAAATGCCATATATTTTTATGTCGTCGGCATATAATTGAATTCCTATATTCGGTGATGTTTTTAGCAAAGAAGGTAGTTCCGCTGTATAGATCAGAAACAACAGAGGTGACAGCACACCTCCTTGGGGCACTCCACTACTGCAGGGATAGCGGTTGGGAAACTTTAGACCAACTTTGACCGTCATATTTCTATTATGGAGGTAAGATGCAAAAGCTGTAGTTTACAGTGTGGGCTATAATACTGCTCTTAATTATGCAGCAGACACCTCCTCCTCTAGGAGGCGTGCGTTAGCCAGGGCCCTTCTCCAGTGGAAAGTGGAGGGGAGTACAACTTTTACCAAACGCGCACGCTCCTGACTCGGCTTGCCCATACGGTAAATTTCCACTGGGCGGCACTCCACCTGCAATACGTCCAAAATATTCGTAACCTTTTCCTCCAAGTCTCTTTGACGGTCAGGCGGTGAGCTATCTACAGCCGCCTCCTCTACCCCTGCAATCATTATGCTACGTGAACGCTTCTCCGACTCGATAAAGTCTGAGAATTCCTTCGGAATTTTTTCCAACAGAGCGTTCAACATTGCAGTGATCACCGGGTCTTTGTTCCGTTCCTGAATGCTTTTAATAAGATCACTTGCTGACATTCTGCTGTAGTCAGCATCTCCTGGAATGGCATCGGTTCTTCGGTTCTAACAGTTGTCTCGCCCATCGCAGCAGTGCTTTTTTGAACGTCACTGACGTTACTTGACGTTTGACTGCGGGTTGTACGAGGCACTCCGTTTTGATCTACCCAAAGAGACTTGCGGAATATTGATTTATTCCAAAAAAACGAGAAAAAAGTAGAGATTCGAGCTCAATACAAAAGGCTTTGTGAGTGGAGTTCAATTGAAGGGCAAAAGAAAGTTACGTGACCAAAGAAATCCGATGAAAAATGGACAAAAACAGAGAAACTAAGTGAGCAGGAGAGCAGTGAAAAATGCGGCCGCACAAGACGGAGGCAGGCAATGTGTGATATGCAGTACAAACAAGGTGAATTGAGGCAGGCCATTTCCGATATGTGTCGGCCAGGCACGACTCACACTTCCACAACTCCGTCGCAACACAGCGTTATCCACATTACCCTGTACATGGCTTCAGGCGGAAATACAGTTCACGAATATCATGAGGTTTGGACGAGATGGTGGCAGTCTTCCGGTAGTCGGAATCGGGCGATGTTGCGCGTGATATTGGTGGCAATCTCCTCCCGCTACTTGCTCGGTCGGCAGTCTTATGTGGGCTGCGATCCTTGCTCCCCCCCCCCCCCCCCCTATCGTATTGTCGTCTACCTGAAAACAAAAACTGAGACGGACCAAGGAAAGATTTCTATGCTTTTAGATAAAAGTCTTATGGTTAGATAGCTAGAAAGATCTCTATGCTTCCCCTAAAGCTACATACTAACCTCTTCACATTGGACATATGCGTGCTCTCTTACCAAGGCGGATAGTCACTGAGTACAAGATGACTTCCACTCCGAGCCTTTTTGCACTCCCGCGGGTATGCGGGGTAAAGGGCGTAGTTATAAGGTAAGGGACAGAGATTAGTGTTTCATATTGGGCCATATACCCCGCATACCCGGGTGTATAATCGTTGATGAACCCTGGTGCAGGTCAGTAAATTCGTTTTCTCTACCTATATGTTCGCACTTACTTTGCAGGCTCTTACTTTGAGATAGAAAGTAGTGCACGAAAAATTGTTAATTGGGAATAGGAATGAGAGACCGTGGTTTTTGACAGACAGCAGATTGAGTAGTTCCCATAGCGGGAGGTTGGGGTAAATCGGTGATAATGAGCCCGCCACTCCTATTCACAACCCACCGTAACCTACCGCGCTCCTCCGTAAGATAAGATATTACATCCGTGACCATCATTCCAACTCTCCCACAATCTCCGGGGCATAATTTTGTACGGAATCGGTGAACTGGACCCGGGAAAGCCTTACTTACCCATATCTAGCGTGACGTAGTGTAATGGACCAAATTTTGAAAACGGATACGAAATCGTCATCAGAGGAGCAAGCGGAACCACCCCGGGCGATGTTTTAGCGAAAAAATGCCCTCTTCTCAATTTCTGGAGCCGCGAAGGTACGTACAATAGTACTGAATGGTTTGCCACAGTGGCGGATTTGTCCTATCTTGTAGAAGGATGGAAATGCTGAATCGCTGTGGGCTACGCCACAAATTCAAGTTACACGCTAGATGGTAGAAACATTTCGAGATGGGATCTATTCTTCACAATGAGTTTTGGAGAAATACCATTAAAAACAGCTCCATATGAATGGAAGAGGAAGCTCCAAATGTCCAGGCCAAGTTTAGTTCAATCCGGATAAGGGACCCTTACTCCAGATTCAGAACTGATTCAGCGAGCAAGACTGTCTTTCGCAAGCATTTGGAAAGAGTTGAAAAATTTCTTTTGCAAGTCTTGCTAAATACATGCTAGCTTAACTGCAGCTGTGAGGAAGCAGATATGGAGTTGCTCTCACATTTTGGAGGAAAATTTCAAAACAATTTATCCGGTTGAGGTTGAGCGCGTCAGATTACTTGCTGCCTGTAGTAATCGAATCCTTGCGGAGCATCTGCCACGCTGTGAAAACTATCCGTAGCATCGAAGCACAGATATCAGAGTCTGGGATTATCGCCACGGAGCATCCACCCTAGAAACCTGAAACTTGCCGGCTTTTAACTAACCGAAAGTTATAATTAGTCAGCTGAAACTTCATGCCTTCTACTTGGTTGACAATGTTGGGAAAGCGAAAAATTACATCGCACTGACAACATCTGATGCTTTCGAAAATCTCTCGTTAAAAAAGACTCGGAACGCAAATTCGAGGAGGAAACTTTATATGAAAAGAATCGTCATGGCAGAAAGGAGTTATGCATTACGCTTAAGACGATTAAAATTTAACTAGAGAAGTTCTTCAGCGGTGGAGTGCGTAACTATGTAGGAGTCGCTACTTTTTCAAGATAAGTCGACTAGTTTTTCCTTGAAAAAGCTTAGCTAGTGCTAATACGATCGATGAAATGTTAGGCTGTGTAGTCACCACTCTATTTTTACGCGTTTTTAGAAGAAATTGATGGCTTACCTTGTGTTCGCACAATTATGGAGTTGTTGCATATGTTTTGTCCAAACAGTTTTTGGTGCTTAGGAAAATCCAGAACACAGAGATTTCGAGGTTTGAATTTGATGCGTGCTCTAGCTTGTGTTATTTCTAAGATGTTCTTGAACAAATTTGCGTCACAGATTGCATAATTTTATAACAGCCTTTGGCAATGACTCTTGGTCGGCGTCCTATAGATTTTTTCCCATGGTTATACACTCCCGTGTACCCATTTCGAAGCCAAATTGTTTCTAGTGGCTTCCGAGGTGGGCCTCCCAAAACGTAGGCTAGAAGCCCACATAAGTATAAGAAGTTCAAGTTAATTAAAAGGACAGTTGTGCATAAGTCGTCTGACTTTCTGCATAGTAATCGACTGCGTTTTTGGGCACATCTATGAGTACTGCTTGACATTGTTGGTTCTACTTTTAAAGAAACTTTATCGATTTAAAGGCACATCTGAAGCTGTGTAAAATTGCATTAAATAATAATGAGATCGTATTTGAATCTTCAGATTTTGACCATAGGCGACTCGGAGTACCTTCATTCTTCACTTGTTGAGCCCTCTTCTCTGTAGCCGTCGATCGTTTCCAGGGCCTGGACGAGGAGACGCCTGAGGTGGTCTGTGCGGCATGCGTCGAACGCCCATAGCTGCAATGAGGTCAAGGCACCCTGCAAGTTAGAAATCAATGACGAGGACATCTATAGCAGGAAAAGTGCCGGAATTCTCCAGTACGCGAGAGTCATCAGTTTTCGAATCATTCGAGCTGTCACTTTTTCCTGTCTGGGAATATCAATGGATCCCTCTCCAGCTGTGCATGAGAATGGCGTCGAGTGCAGGGCTTTACGATCAAGTCAAACCATCACGCTAGTGGACGCCCTGATTTGAGACCTTACGAATCCTCGAAATCATGGTCGTCGTCTATCTGTTCTCATCGAAACCCTCTTGATGGCTGCTTGGTGCTCAAACAAATTTCAACCTGGCGTCGGCGCCGAACAGAGGCGCGTGGTCCCAAATGTGGAATTCCAGTGTTTCTTGCTCGAATCGCTCTAAGCGGCGCCATTTCGATACCTCGTTGTGCAACACTGATCGAGCTATCATCCCGCTTTTGTGATGGCCAGCCTTCTGAGGGGTGCTCTAGTCAAGCAGTGTAAATGCTAGCCGACTTCGACGCTGTATGTGGGAACGTTAGACTACCGTCGAAGCCTAGGAAGGTAATGTTTATGTGAAATTGTCAAGCGTCTGATGAATCTTTGGCATTCACACTCAGTGGAAGGAACATCTCAGAATGCTTGATCTATGCGTATCTACGCAATGAAGTCAACATGTCTAACAAACCGGTGTTGGAGCTGAAAAGACGGGTAGCATGGAGAGCTCTCGAGTAGGTTGAGGAAACAGTTGAAAAGACGAAAAAGGTTCGGCCCCGCGCCAACCTATTCGACTGCACTGTTCTTCCTGCGGTAACGTACACTCACCATTAGACACCTGGGCTCTGCTCTAGGAAGCAAGGCGAACTCGCGATCAGCGTCGTGCGGTAGGAATCGAGAGGACGATTTCGACAATTTCCTGGCCGGGACTGACCAACCTATCGGTAGTTTCGTTCGCTTTTCCAATGGTTTCCCGATGATTAGGACAGATCCCGCTCCGTTCCTTTTATCCAGCTCCGCCACAAGGTCGCTGTCCATATCGGCATTTCAACCTGGACACTATACATTGGATCCAAATGAATCATTTTCGGATATCCGATTCGGATAACCCCATCCGAATCATTCAAAAATCCGGAGTCCGCGAAATTGTTGTTATCCGAATCATTCAAAAATCCGGGGTCCACAAAATCACCGTTATCCGATTCATCCAATTATCCGAAGATTTTCGATCGGATCCATTGTATCGGATGAATCATTTTCGGATATCCGATTCGGATATCCCGATTCGAATCATCCAAAAATCCGAGGGCGTCAAAATCGCCCTTATCCGAATCATCCAAATATCGGGTGCTCCCGAAATCGTCGTTATCCGAATCATCCAAAAATCCGGGGTTCGAAAAAAGCCGTTATCCGAATTATTCAGTTATCCGAAGATTTTCGACCGGATCCAATGTATACTGAACACACAGTGCTGGATCAGTTGAAGGTGTCCACTCCCTTGAGGGTCTATGCTCGACGTCATGCGGTCGATATTAGCCGTAAAAGTAGGAGGTGTAGTTGTGGCCGTTGACTTTATGGTTAGTACACAGATGTGCCCACTTTGTCGGATACATTGCGCCAGTCATCGGTTAACTTCTCACATTGAAAAGTCCATTCACACCAACCTCTCTCGCCCTGCTAAGTGAGCTGGCCGAGAATGTTGCGAGCAATATCATGAGGATAACACCAACAGTCAGCGTCAACATCATCGTCACCCTGAAAATCGCTAATGACTCAGGTCAGAACACTACTTTTGTAAGAAGTTGCAGCAAGGGCAGCTACTATCTCGTTGCTAGGAAAACGCTATCGCTAACCTGAATGGAATCACGGTGATCTGCTCCGGACTCGAGGTGACCATAGTGCATAGCAACAGAGCAAATATTCCGATACTGATGCCACCAGCTTGAGCAGCATGGCAGATGAGAAGAGGCCAGCTAATAATTTTTCAAACTCAGGCATAGAGGAAGAAAGTGGGTGTTAGTCCATCTATTTGTGAAATACCCTACACACTCTACTTCTATAGAATATCGTGGAGGTAACAGAATGCGTATTTGGACCATAGGATGACTTGCGGAGGCCAGCTAATGGACAAGTCAATGTTTTTCCCTTCCAGAAAAGTCTGACAACAATTCACCACTCCCGGAGGGATGGATGACTTGGTTGGCCTGGGCGAGAAATCCGATTCAAGGAAGGAGTCACAGGCGACAGGTCCGATGGGTCCTACCACTGTCACCTACGACACAGCGAAAATATAGTTCTGGAAGCTCAAGAACGGAGAATTTTGCTTGGAGGATCAACCACGGTCAGGATTGCCAGCTACAGTGAATGAGGAGCGCCTTCTGGAGCTGGTTCAGGAGGATCCCCGGCGTTGCACCCCTGAACTGGCAGACCAACTGGAGTGTAATCACACCACCAATACCGCATGAACTTAGCGGCCACCAGCTATAGGTGCGCCAGAATGTGTGCATGAACTTCTTGACTTTACGGCGGATTTTTTCTTGGCTCGAGCTACTGGACACTGGCGACGAAAAGCAGGTAGTCTACGTTAACCACACGCGAAAGCGTTAGTGCCTCAGTCGCGGCGAAGACCGAATTCCCATTCCAAGACCGAAACTTCACCCAAAAAGGTACTGCTCAGTGGTGAATCGCAAAGAAGTCATTCAATGGGAGCTACTACCTGCAACACTGCTGTCACTAGCGATGTCTACTGCAGGCAGTTGGATCGCGTAGAAGTAGATTCGTGGGAAACAAGACAAGATTTTCGATGCGCGATGCGCGTCCACGCGTTGCAAGGGGACTCAGAAAATCCCAGTGTTTCGGATGGCGTAATCTGGCCCACCCACCGTATTCATCGAACCTTGCCCCAAGGGACTACCGTCTGTTTCTTTCGTTGTCGAACCATTTGCAGGAGAAACAATTTGACGACAGGGGGCAAATTGAAAAGTGGCTCGCTGAGTTCTTTTTCTTTTCGTCAAAACTCCAGGAATTCTAAATGCGGGATCCACAATTTATCTGACAAGTGGCAAAGTGTTGTAGATAATAACGGTGCGTATGTTCGTTAGTTGTTGCATTACGGAACGAGAGAAATAAATTTGAAAAAATACACAAGTGGCGGGATACTTTCCTGATAACCTATCATAATAGAAGCAATTTCTGACTCAACTAACGTCTACCTTTATGGGATAAGGTAATATCAACTCTGAGCTTGGTTTACCAACTTACTCACCAAGTGTTTGAATTACTTGCAGGTTATTTTAACAGCCTTCACTCATATTTGATGAGTTGCTGGCTCTTCATTCCCTGATTTATCGGGATGTCGGCAAAGTGCTCGACAGAAACAAATAGTTGATCTCACCAGTTATATACGACACCAAAGTGAAACTCCAGGAATAAGCAGAAGAAGATCAGCGAACCGCACAATAAGGAGATCCCTGAATTTACTGCAAGTTACACTGCGTGATTCAGCACAGCACTTTGAAAGCGCTTTTGATGTTCTGCAGCTGGCAAGCGTGCAAAGCGGATCGGAATGGCCCGCCTATGCCTCCTTCCCATTATTTTCAGTTTCCTTCATTACTCTCGTATCAGCGTCCGGTATCGAGCAGGGGAAGACTATATCGATCGAATGACCATATGCTTCGGTCAAAGCCACCCTATCCCATCAATTGGGTAGAAATAGAAGGGTAGAAGTGGGCTAAATTCTAAATAACCTGTGCGTTCAAGGACCAGGGAGCAAATGTTAGATTAAGAGTTTTAGCTAAATAATTGGCCAAACGCTCGCCAGAAAGGCTTTCCCGCAGGTGCCTTCGTCTTCCAACATACTGCTTACAGTAAGCTGGATGACGGAGGCACCTACGGGACACACTCCCTACCGAATTTTATTTTTGGAAAACTGTTCTCGTACCTATGGTTTCCTGATGAAGTCATGTTTTTTTGCAGCTCAATTCTGTTTTCTAACCAGGTTCTGATTGCATTGAAGTTTTGTGTTGTTCTGCTTTACTCCTAGTTATTGTGGATTACGTCGGCATGACGTACGTCTTAAAAAATAAAAATAAAGGTGTATGCAATTTTCTCATGTTCCTATTTCACGCGCTTGGCTGCTTTATCTAATACTCCATTCGCATGTGTTGAATCAGGCATAGCATCTAATGAACATAGACATGTCTTCATGAAGAGATTTATAGAAATCTGAGCAAGTCATGACAATGACGAGATTTCAACACTAGAGTCTATGCTAAAGTATCAATAATTTTGCTAAGGTGCCCTTTAAGTAGAAGTTTCTGGAATTTCTCCCTACACGGATTCTCTATGAACTGTTGTGATTTAATCCAAGGCCAACAACAGACGCTGCGCAAGTTCAGGGTATATCGTGCGCATAGACGAGTGGTTTGCATGTATATATGCTGCGTTTGCTGAATTATCATGCCTTTACGCTAAGGTAGTGTGGCGGTTTAACGCTTTCTGAGTATGATGTTGCACGCACTCAATATCTGTGGACTTCCGATCCGCAACCAGCTGAAGATTACGCTCTACATTCGTCCGAATCTCCCTCGATAGAGAGCCTTCGGGCTCTCTTGTTAAGAGGGATCTCGGGCCGCTTGTCGCAGGGCCACGTGGCGCGTCCCCGGGTGGTGGATAGGGGAATTAAACGCGAACCAAATGCGACCGTGTACTGCCCAGAGACGCAGGTGGGATGCAGGGGATGGACTCCTTGCTCCTGCTGTGTCGGGTCGATGCGTTCCTTGTGCGTGGGAGCGGCATGTTCGTGCACAGTGTGCGTGGATGTGTCCGTGACTGTGCGGATTGTAACTGTGTCGGCTCGGCCAAAAGCTTGCACTCGGTAGACTGGGAGTACATGTAAGGCGATTCGAGGCCGCCTTAAGTCTCGCCCCGTCCCTTCGGGCAGTCTGGCTGGCTGCCCGGAGTTCTTCGCCCGCACGACAGAGCCTGACTAGCTACCCGTGTTGTATTCCAGTCAAACACAGCAGCACTAAAGGGCCTCATTCCCCTGACCCCGAAAGAGCCCCCATTTCTGCAGCGATGGGAAGGACGAGTACGGAGAGGCTGCTAAAATCTCAGGGCCTAACCAGGCTGCGCAAACTGAGAAGGACTAGGATGACGATCTGTACTTACAACGCCCGCACGCTTGCGTCGGAAGCATCCGTCGAGGACCTGATGATGCAAGCCAGGAAGATCAAGTACAACGTCATCGGACTGACCGAGACGAGAAGACACCACCCCCTACACGCCGCCTATGACTCCGGAGAAGAACTGTTCCTCGGAACATGCGACAGCAGGGGAGTAGGCGGCGTTGGTGTCCTCGTCAACACGCACTTGGCCATGAACATCGATTCGTACGAGTCTCTGACAAGCCGAATCGGACGTCTGCGACTGAAGCGATGTGGCTCCGTGCCAGCCTTGACTGTGTTCGTCGCGTATGCCCCAACATCCGACTACGACGACGAAGACGTCGAGGCCTTCTACGTGGAGCTGGAGAAGTTCTATAAGGAAGATCACACCTTCTACAAGGTGATCGTCGGCGACTTCAATGCCAAGATCGGGCCACGAAGGTCGCCGGAAGAACTTCACATCGGAACCCACGGTTTGGAGTGGAACGAGCAAGGTGAAAGGCTGTCTGAGTTTATCATGTCGACCAAGACCATCCATGGAAACTCGCAGTTCCAGAAGCCTCCCTCCCTACGATGGACCTGGGAATCCCCCGGTGGCCAGTTCCACAACGAGATCGACCACATCATCTTCAATCGCAAGTATTGCCTGACCGATGTCTCCGTTGTCCCCAAGTTCTACACGGGATCGGACCACCGCCTCCTTCGCGCGAGGTTCCGCTTTTCGCGTCAAGGAGAGAAGGCCGCGAAGTTCAAGAAGAGGAGTCCCAGAACGACCATCAACTGGGATCTCTACACCTCTCTTGTCGGCCTTTGGGAAGATGCCGTCATGGACAACGTCGACGAGGAATACGATCGCTTCGTGCACCATCTCCACGATAGTGCTAAGGGAGCCGAGAGCTTGAAGACCACCAAGAGACGCCTGTCTCCGGAAACTCTCGAGCTGATACGCCAACGTGGAGCAGCACGAGCGTCAGGCAACTACCAGCTGACGTCCGAGCTTGCAAAGCTATGCAGAGCGGCGATAAAGGAAGATCTGAAGGAGAGAAGGGCGGAAGTGTTGGCTGAAGCAGCAGAGGCAGGGCTGAGCATCCGCAATGCCCGCCGGAACTTCGCCAACTTCAAGACCAAGATGATCGCTCTCCGACGTCCTGACGGAACCGTCACCTCTTCCAGGACCATGGAGAAAGTCATCCACGACTTCTACTCCGATCTCTTCGATAGCCACGTCCACCTGCCCCTACGCCATCTTCCGCAGGATGGATACTTCATCCCCTCTGTTCTCCCTTCCGAGATCCGACACGCCATCTCGTCGGTGAAGAAACGTACAGCACCCGGTCCTGACAGGATCAGAGCTGAACACCTGAAGAAGCTCCCGCCAGCGCTCATCAACACCTTGGCGCGGCTCTTCACACGCTACCTGTCCGAATGCAAGGTTCCATCTCAGTGGAAGACCAGCAAGACCGTCTTGCTGTACAAGAAGGGAGACGTGCACGACATTGGCAACTATCGCCCGATCTGCCTGTTGTCCGTAGTCTACAAGCTGTTCACTCGAGTCATCCTGAATAGGATCAGTAGAACGCTGGACGAAGGACAGCCATGCGAACAAGCAGGATTTCGGAGAGGATTCAGCACGATCGACCACATACACACCATTACGAAGCTCATCGAAGTGTCGCGAGAGTACAAGCTGCCGCTGTGCCTTACTTTCATCGACCTGAAGAAGGCTTTCGACTCCGTCGAAACTGAAGCGGTCATGGAAGCCCGGCTCACCCAGGGCGTTCCTACTCAGTACATCAGAGTCCTTCGAGAGCTGTACAGTGGATTCACGACCAAGATCTCACCATTCTACAACGACGTCGTCATTGACGTGAAGAGAGGGGTTCGACAAGGGGATACCATATCCACGAAGCTCTTCAGCGCCACCCTCGAAAACGTCATGCGCGAACTAGAATGGGATGACATGGGAGTGAAGGTCGACGGCCGGCAACTGCACCATCTTCGCTTCGCTGACGACATCGTGCTCATAACACCGAGCATCAGTCAGGCGGAGCGAATGCTGGCCGACTTCGATCGTGTATGTGGAAGCGTTGGACTGCAGCTGAATCTTACGAAGACGATGTTCATGAAGAACGGATGGGTTTCTGATGCCCCATTCTCGCTCAACGGAACGAACATCTCCGAATGCTCCAGCTATGTGTATCTGGGTCGCGAAGTCAACATGGCCAACGACCTAGCACCAGAGCTGAGCAGGAGGAAACGAGCGGCTTGGGGAGCTTTCAAGAGCGTCGAAGAAGTCGTGAAGAAAACGAAGAACGTCCGACTCCGTGCCCACCTATTCGACTCCACTGTTCTTCCTGCCCTAACATACGCCTCAGAGACCTGGGCTATACGAAAGCAGGATGAACACGCGATCAGCGTCGCGCAGCGTGGAATCGAGAGGACGATGCTCGGAGTGACACGACTCACGCAAATGAGAGAAGGCCTCCGGAGTTCCGAGCTTCGCCGACGTTCGAAGATCAGAGACGCTGTCGCATGGGCCAAGTCGTCGAAAATTAGGTGGGCCGGCCACGTAATGCGATTCGCAGACACCCGCTGGACGAGAGCCGTCACAGACTGGATTCCGCGGGATGTCAAAAGAACACCAGGACGCCCACCAACGCGTTGGTCAGACTTCTTCGTGAAAGCCCTGAACGACCGATATGACGCTCTTCGTGTCCCTCGAGCGAGGAGGATCCATTGGACCACTCTGGCACGCGACAGGGACGAATGGAGACGCTGCTGGCGCCCGCTCGAGCAAGTCGATGATCAACGGGACGACAGGTGATACAGGTGATTCGTCCGAATATATATGATCATCATCAAACTCCTTTCATGGCGCACGCCTGCCATTTTGAGCTTGAATCAAGCAGCAGATGCGGGTTCATAGGTAACGTGTCTTTGTTGACTACGGTAGCATGACCGTCTGCCCCGATTACTGTAGGGTGACCGGCTACTGAACCCGCCTGGTTCGAGTTTTCCTAGACGAGTAGAGTTGACTGCGAGGCGTAGATCAGATTTTCGCTCCCCAACAGACTATGGGTTCGATTTGTTGGTTCTTCGCTCTTATTTCTTTCATTTTCATACATTTTAATACCGTTAAACGGCTTAGGAAAGGATTACCTTATAAAATTCTTTAATGAAGGGTCTAAGCATCGGAATAACGTGACGTAAACAATAGCAGAGACCACAAAAGCGAAAACCAATAGAAAAAAGGCGAAAAGGCAACATAACGACGAGGAAAGGTTATATCTTGCTTTATCCATTGAGGCTGCAGTTTGAATGTCATTTCCCGAGCTTATCTATTTCTTTTCCTCTCATTCTCGTTTTATATGTAGAGTTGGCTTTGTGACGTTTGTCTGTTTGTTTGTTTTTGTCTACATACGATGTTTGTCTGTAAACGAACCTAGCTTATAAATTTGTGGTAGTTCTAGTTCAAGTGCAAGGAACGACTGTTGTGAAAGCTTCCTCTTGCCGTTCCACAGTAGCTTTGCTCTGATTCGCTTTGCTCTGAAGCTCTGAAATCTCGTCCGATTTCACGGCGCGATTATCCAGACCGCAATGGAGCGCGTCGCTCCTCGTCCTATAGTAAGGGTACACCTACCTAGCGTATATAGTTGTGCTCTCCCAAAAATTTCGAGTAGCCGAATATATTCGAATACCGACGATTTTCGATTATTCGAAAACCGAATACATTCAAAAATCGCATTTTTTCGAGCATATTCACGGCACAACTATACAGCGCACCCAGCGGGCAATGCTGGTGTCTGTTGCCTGGTTCGAGCTGAAGACGCCCTGCAACTCCACACCTTCAAAAGCGTTGCGCCAAAGATAGTTTCGGAAGGTCGTCTTCTTTGCCTTAATTTAGGGCAGAGGGATGGAAAGTGGGGGAAGTCAGCCCAACGAGAGTGTCACTACTTTTGGTGGGTGTGGCGGGTAGCGAATGCCGATATCATATGTATAGAACGCGAGATGTACCTTGTATGGCGCTATGTGGTTGGAGGTTTGCAGCAGCTCGGCAACACAGTCATATTTGAAATTGTCGTTGAACGATGAGACGAGAAATTTTGGCTCATTTCGCGAGTGAACACAGCAATAAAACTGCGGTGACTTGTTCGGCGACTGTTCGTCGTTTACGATTTCATTTTCAAACAGCGAAATCCATCATCAATGACGACTTGCTCTCCATCCTATGGTTGGACTTAGCAGAGTACCGTGCCGGCGTTTGACTAGGCTTCGTTGGACCACCTTCCTCGGATGTCGACATCGAGTAGTGTCGGCTGTCGCTACTCGTTCATTTCACATATTGACCTTGTTCAATCCGGAAATAGCAGACGGTGGTCCACGAAGAGCTCGAAGAGCTTTATGGTGGCACCCCTTCGGGCCGGATGGACATCCCAGTGGAAGGGGTCGAGGGACGCTTGAGGAGCGAAGCGAACGCAAGGGCGCCTATCCCGGGAAGGAAATTTCATAGAGAGGTCCTCTCGTAGGATAGCTCAATGCATAAATTAATCTATAAATTAATGCGTTTCAATATTGGCTTCTGTTGATACGGGGCTGGTTCAAGCTCTTCGCCGAGATAGATTGCAGCGTTATTCAGGCCTACTTCTCGGGGCTATCGCCTTCTTCAGAGCCTGGAAAAGTCGATCAAAAAATTAACCGCAAGGACGAGTGCATCGCGGCGACGCAGTGGGTGATACCCTTTCTCGAACTCTGCGGGTTCTGACCCATGGTCATGCCTAAAGGAGTCCTTGAGGAAGATAGTCGGCGAAGCCTAGCCACCCACTGAGGATAACCCTTCTCCAGCTAGTGCTGACTAGTGGACGTTTCGACCTCCAGTGAAAAGGTAAGCGCTACTTGTCGCTCTTAAGATCTGCTTTTGTCCCCTTTCTCCTTTTCAGTTCCTTCCTGTAAAATGGTGGCGATGTACGTTCCTCCACGTGGTGCCACTGGAAACTGCTCGCTGTGCGAACTAAGCTAATCACGGACATTCGAATGCAGGCGACAGGCCATTGTGACAGGCCGGCCTACGAACAACCCAATGTCACATCACATGGTGTATGACAGTTCATGTTTCTCAAGATAGTGCCACGGCGTCCGCGGGAGCCGACGCGCAAAGCCCGGCGAGTGTGAGAAGTATGCGAGGGTCCCTGATGCGAGGACGGCATCGGGGGCAACTGAGCAAGTCCGAAAGTACCGTAACGTAAGCAGGACCAGCGTGGCAACGCTGAATGTGGGTACGTTGACGGGCCGCCCGCGGGAGTTGGTTGAAGCACTGGAGCGAAGAAGAGTTGATTTCTGTGCGGTGCAGGAGACGAGGTGGTCCTTCAGCAAGTCAAGGCATAGGACGTGGCTTCAAGGCCGTTCTATGTGGAAGTCCCAGGACCATCAGTGGTGTCGGAATAATCTCCGAACGATTTCATGGCTCGATTGTAAGTGTCGAGCGCTTTAACGATCGATTGATGAAGATCGTTGTCGCCGCTAATGAGCGACTCTATTATTTCTTCTTCTTCTCTGCGTATGTTCCGCAGAGTGGCAGCTCCGATCAAACCAAGGAAAAGTTTTGAAGCCTGCTTGATGAGAAGACAGCAGAGGTACCGCCGAAAGATGTCGTCATAGTCGCTGGTGACCTTAATGGGCACGTAGGTGCTGCGAAGGTCGGGTATAGCTGTCATGGTGGTTTCGGATACGGCTCTCGTAACGCCGATGGCGAACGAATTCTTAAGTATACGTAATCACATAGCCACACCATTGTGAACACCGCCTTCCGGAAACACGACTTCCACCTTATCTCATACTATAGTGGGAGCTCCAATTCTCAGATAGACTTTGTGCTTGTGAAGGATCGCGACCGAAGTCTTGTCACAGACGGGAAGGTCGTGCCGTATGAGACGGTCGCCTCACAGCATCGGATATCACTCCTCGGATGGTGAAGCAGGTCGAGCGATGCGGCGCTGCAAGAATCAAGTGGTGGCGAACGAAAGAGAAGGAAGCGGTTGTGATTTTTCGCGTACGGCTACCGACAGTTGCGACTGTCGATGAAACTTGGAAGAAAGAAACCGACGCGATACGCCAAGCTGCAAGGTTGTAGCTCGGCACTACGAAGCCTGAACGACGCACAGTCGACAAGCAGACATGGTTGTGGACGGACGATGTGAAAGCGAAGGTTCGAGAGAAGAAGTCGCTGTATCATTCGCTGTATCATGTGTTTCTCAGCGATAAAACAGCCGACAACTGGCAGAAGTATCAGAAGGCGAAGAAGGCTGCAAAGAAAGCCATCGCTGTTGCGAGAGCCACTCATTATGACGATGTCTACCGAAAGCTCGACTCGCGCGATAGTGAGATGTATTTGTACCGACTTGCTAAGAGCGCCATCGCCAAAACGAGGATGTTGACAAGTTCTTTGGCATCAGTGATGAGAGCGGCCATCTTCTGACAGACCGCAAAAAGGCGCTGAAGCGCTGGCGTGATTACTTTGAGGAAATTTCCAGTATGGAATTTCCTCATCCGGACATCCCTTCTGTGGATTCTGTTCACGGTCCCGTTCACAAGATCACCGTGGAGGAAACAGAAGCCGCTCTGAAGAAAATGAAGCCATGCAAGGCGACAGGACCGGATGATTTGGCAGCCGATGTTTGGAAGTCGAAACTCTGGTATCCTGCTGAGTGGTTGGCTGAGCTCTTCAACCAGGTAGTAAAGGAGAAGAAAGTACCGGAGTGTTGGCACAACAGTACGACGATTCAGATTTGGAAGAAGAAGGGCAGTCCTGCAGACTGCTCCAATTACCGTCCGATTCGCTTGCTTTCGCACAGCATGAAGACCTTCGAGCGAATCCTCGATAGGCGAAATCGTGAAATCGTCAAGCTCTCCGACAACAGTGCGGCTTTGTGTCTGATTGTGGGACCGTTAATGCTATACACGCCGCCCGCCTCCTCGTAGAGAAGCATCGCGAGAGACGGAAGCCGGTGCATATCGCCTTTTTCGACTTGGAGAAGGCCTTCGACCGCCTACCGCGTGAGCTTAGATGGTACGCCTTGCGACAACACAACGTACCTGAGGAACTCATAAAGTGGGTGCGAATGCTCTATTCTTGCCCAAAGAGTAGAGTACAAGCTGCAGCTGGAACCTCAATGGAGTTTCCCATCTCTGTTGGGGTGCACCAGGGTTCTGCGCTTTCTCCACTCCTCTTTGTTGTCGTCATGGATGCCATTACGCGAGATCTTCAGCAGCCTGTTCCATGGACGCTGCTTTATGCTGATGACGTGATGCTCGCTTGCGAAGAGAAAGGCGATCTCGAGCGGCAGGTGCAAGCTTGGTGCAACCGTCTGGCGAGGTTAGGACTCAAATTGAACGTCAAGAAGACCGAGTACCTAACGAGTGACGTGAACGAGTCCGGCTCCATTAAGATTACCGGTACTGAACTTGCACGCACTTCGGTGTTTACCTGGGATCAGCAATAGCGTCTGACGGCGGTCTGATGGTTGAAGTGAACTCACGCGTGAGTGCAGCTTGGTCCAAGTGGCGTTCGCTGACTGGCGTGCTCTGCGATAGGAAGATACCGGAGCGCTTGAAGTCGAAGATTTACAGAGCCGTCGTGCGGCCGGTAGCGATGTACGGCGCTGAGTGTTGGCCTATGACCAAGGAAGTTGAAACGCGCCTCAGCGTCATGGAGACGACGATGCTGCGCTGGACGGCTGGAGTCACGCGTATGGACCGCATTTGAAATGATACTATTCGGCAGAAGTTTGGTGTCGTGCCGATAGCGGACTAGATGCGCGAAGCTCGCTTGCGATGGTACGGCCACGTACTGCGTGGGAAAGAAGACAGCGTCCGCAAGATAGGCCTTGAGTGGAAGTATCTGGAAAGCGGCCTAGGGTACGCCCGAAGCAGCGTTGGTTCGGTACGTTACACATGGACATGAAAATAGCTGGTGTCCACCCTGGAGTCACGCGCATGGACCGCATACGAAATAATGCTATTCGGCAGAAGTTTGGTGTGGTCAAGCTGGTCAAGCGCAGGATCGGGAAAGGTGGTGTCGTAGCACCAGAAGAGCGGACCCCGCGACGAAGAGGGACAAACGCTGAAGAAGAAGAAGAAGAAGAAGATAAGCTGGAATACATCTGTCTCTCCTATCTTGGCGAACAGCTTAGATAAGCCTCGTATCAACAGAATCAACGACGCCAAGATTTATCGAAAGTCGATCCTGCACAGTGTCTTCCTTGTCAAAAGCCCTTGAAAGTGCAAATGTTGATCGTGAGGAAGTGCCCCTACCCGCTAGGACAGATCCTGGATAACTTTTAAATATTGTCAAGTCGACCCTTTCTCATGAGCCTTTTTCGAACATTACAATGAACTGTGGGCGCGTGTAGCGCAGTCGGAGGAGGCGCGACTGTCGCGTGCACCCGATACCAGGTTCCTGGTTCGGATTTCCCGCCCAGGCCAACCAAGCCTTCCATCCCTCCGGGGTCGGTGAATTGGTACCAGACATACGTGTCTGGGAAGGATAAAGCGCTGACTTGTTCATCGGCTGGCCACCGCAAGTCATTGTATGGCCAAATACGCATTCATGTCGCCTCCACGACATCCCGTAGAAGTAGAATGCGCTGGCGCATCCCAGAAGGGATTGACTAACGCCGTCCTTTATCCTTTATCCTTTTTACAATGAACTGTGGTCGTCTGTCCGTTGCGTCTACTTGGGCGTATTTAGCGTAGTGGTTCTAGTGGCCGTCATTTCATACGGTGCAATCCTAGTTGTTAGTGGCCGCTCTTTAACGATTTCGTAGGAACGGAATGTGTCTAGTATTGCTTATGTTAAACTCACTCATTCCATAGAAAACGACTACATTAACACGTTGACGACCAGAGCGATTTTCGCGCGTCTGTCATGTGGGACCATCCCGCGACCCAAACGTCACCCTAAAGGTTATTTGGGATGCGGAACATGAGTCCGAGGTTCATTTCACCGAATACAGCCGAAGGCCACCCATATCGACATCTAAGGTGGTCGGGTCAAAATCACCGACTCAGCTCAAACTTCGCCTGGTGTGGCTGCTTAGGGTCTTGATTATAGGTAAGAAGACTCTTCAGTGCGTTTGTCATTGGTAACAGGCTTGCCCTGCATGTGGAAATCACGCATAGCGCGCGCGAGAAAGTTAGGCACAACATCGGCCTCAAAATTAACCAGTAACAATTGATCCATTATTTTTGCATTGTTGAACAGGTATTACCACCCATTTTTAACACCATTATAAAAATAAGAGATTCGATGTGAGTGTGCTTTAATTATTACCTGTTATTTCGAGAACGAGACGTCTGATCACTGTCCTATATGTACCTACCGCAGCGCGCCGTATTCCGTGAAAGGGGCGTCGCATTTGTGTTCAGCATCCCAAAATCCCTCCTATGTGAAGTTTGAGCCAAATCGATGGTTTCGAAATAATTCTATTAGAGGTGCGTCCCAAATTGGGACGCATTGTCGTCAACGTATTAATGAAAACAATAAACAGCCCAAAAAAAGTGAGAATATATAACACCAGTGAGCTAGGTCTGGACGTCTGCAAGAGATTAAGACGTGAAGTACATTTTGCTGTCTGGGTCCACGGATCTAATATCATACTCAAAACTTTAATTAATTGATGGTGGTTTAACATAAACATTTTTATTTCGTTGGTGTTATCTGTTTCAGCTAGAAAATGATCCGTTCTCGATGTAAATCTAGTAACGGGGCATGCTTAACTAGATTTGCACTGAGAACGGTCCGTTTTAGGTTTCCTTCCCGACTAGGAACTAGGAAACTGAGTCTGTCTCTAGGTTGGTGCTAACCTCCATATCTTGCTACCCATTTATTGTAATTAGTTATGTCGGGAAATCGTTTAAGAGCGGTCATCACCAGCTAGGATGGCACACTCGATACTTCAAATGTCAGCGCTTCGCCTAACTGTAAATGCTCTCACCGCACACCCTCTGCTCCAGCCAGATCCATTCTATGAAGCCAAGAGCTAGAAACAGCACCACAAACAGCCCTTCCGTCATTACCGACAGCTCGGTTCTTCGACCTACAAATGAGTTAAACAAGCAACAAGCATCAAACTGCCCGCAGCAAGTGATTACGTCAGTGCAGTTTCGAAGAGAGCAGCAACTCACAGTGATGGACGAATTTGTTCTCGGTGAGTTCATCTCGTTTCTCGGCCAGATCCGGCTTGAATTCACCTGAGTCAGAGCCTGACATCCACCGGCCGACAGCAACTGGGCGAACAGACAGGTGCTTACTTTTAAGGACCGCTTGTTGTTGTGAAAGCTAATCAGCTAGACGTCACTTCGTTCGAGCGGGAAGAGCGGTTATGTACTGTTCATGTTAAGCAGTTGAAAATCTTCTTCAGCGTTGACCCGCTTCGTCGCGGGGTCCGCGTTAGGCTGCACAAAACAGGAGGCACTTTCATATAGGATGGCTACTCGCATGCCATTTGCGAGCACAGGAGGAACCTCATCTCTGACAGCAGATCCCACACCATTCCCTTGCATGCGTGTGTGCTTCCACTGCTACCTTCCGCTGCTGCTATCCTGTCCTATACAACGCGCTCTGAACCGTGATAATCATGCGACCACCACTTCTCCTCTGTCGCACAGAGGCCAGAAATTGATACGTCTTGGCTTTAATTTATAATATCTGGGACTTATCTATTCAGAACAAACCCTTGCAATTAAATCTTCGTATGCGCGACGAATTCATTAGGCTATTGTTGACACAGAACGTTCTGACTCTGCTTCATAATCTCCATCTTCCGTCACTATAGCGATTCAGAAGTTATGGTGCAAGAGCACTGTAATTTGCAATTATTAATTAATATTGTTGACCATATCAACTCTAGACTCAAACCAGAGGCCGGATTCATGAACGACTATCCCGCGGGTACAGGGGGTAGAGATACCCACGATGGAGCCTGCGTCTCTGACTCTTACCTTATCTCTACCTGACTCTTACCTTATCTCTACCCTTTGTACCCGCATACCCACGGATTTAACTATTGATGAATCCGGCCCCAGGATGTGTTGAGGATGTTCCTAAACGGGTCAATTTTCTGCATTGATTACATTGAGCCTGCGCACAATCGTTTTTATTAGCCGTAACGAAGCAAACGACAGCAGACTCATATTCAGAACAAAACCTTGTGATTAAGTGAAGGATAGATTACCCGATTGCCAAAAAGAACCCGCGAAGAGCCAAGAGAAGAACTTGGACAGAAGACGGAAAAACTTATTCGAGAAACAGCGAAAACGCCGTCTTGCTACTCAATACCCATGAGTCGTTGGCGTGCTCGGAGAACCTTGTTAGTTGAGCAGTGTCCGGCCCTTGTGAGGAACCACAGGCCGCTTATAGCCTGAACGCGAGTCAACATTCCCTTCGTGGATTATGAGCGCTGCCAAGCACGTAAGTGCTCGTGCTGCTACTCTAACAGTCGCTAGCGCTTACCTGTCGTGCTTCCTTATTCTTCAGTCCCACGTAGAAATTGTTGTTGACTATGTAGGGCTGCATTAGGCTCTTGTCTTTGTCGTTGAGGTAGAACCTTCAAAGGACACACAATTATGGCGGAATTTCTGCCACTTGGGGTTTTACCAAATTCTAAAGCACGACAAAGGAGCCAAGGAAGCCGCGGTCGTTTCCTGCATCTCGAATTGAGGTTCCCGGTTCGAGTCCTACCAAGCCAACCTGTGCTTCATACCTATGCGGTCGGCTAATTAGTGGTAACAGACATAACTGGAAGGTCACTAAATAAAACACTGGGTCCCACCCCAAAGGGATTAATTGGCTAGTTTTTGGCGAACTCTGATCTTTCTTAACTTGAGCCCTAATTAGTTTAGTTTGCGTAGGTTTCATTTGGTATCAGTGCAAAATTCACATTTGTTTCTTGATGCATTACCTTTGAAGCACTCCTTTAAGTGTATTATTATTAAATAATTGAACTATTACTTAATGCACCTTTTATCCTTATCAAACTCTATAGAGTGTTCAGGGGGTGGTAGTGCCTCTACGAACTCCCACAATGGAGACGGAATCGACCACTTACAGACGGAAGGATAGAAAGCATGGTTAACCTGGGAGTCCTACAGTCGATTCTTGTTGATGTGAAGACCAGTCTTACAGTCGGTTACAGAGCCGGAGAAGTATAAGGATCTTAGGACATGTTTGCAGTATGTTATGGTCATAGCTAGTATGCATTCTTCGTATGACAATCTGGTTTTTCCATCGACTCAAGGACCTGAACTCAGTAAGCACAAGTGTGTGAGGGCTTAGGTGCAGCCACTACTACAGCTCCAACAACTTTATTCTAGAACTGAAAAAATTTAGTGCACAAAAGCTAAAAAATTATGTGAATTAATTATTATATTAAAATAAGTCAATTCAGTTTCATTAAGCCTCAAATGCCTGGAGCAGAGGTTGCAAGCTCATAAAGATGCTTTGTTGCGATCGAAACTCGAGCGCAAGGAGGAACTCGAATCCGCACCCACTGCTGCGTGGGCGACGATGCTCTACGCCGTTACCGCGCCCGTCCTGCTTGATTGAACGCAGCATCCAGTTCAAGTTGCAAGGTATGGTGCAACTGAAACTATTTTGGGCAAACTTGGCATCAAACCAATCGCAATGACCCCACTAAGCCCAAAATTAGCATGAGACGCATTTTCAGAAGCGACTAATTTTTTTAAAATTCAACTGGTTAGGATCATTTCTGCCAGTGGGCATAATTAAGAGGGTTACACCTGCAAATGTGGGTCAGGTCAGAGTAACTGAGAGCTTTCCTAATTTCGCTGAAGCTTCTCAGGGTCCCGACGATTTGTGAATGGTAGACGCATGCCAAACGATAGAACGGTGATACTAAAGCCCTTATAAATTCTTGTGAGGGAAAGTTCGCTTTGAAAAAAGTTATCGTGAGGCGACACAAAACACCCTTTTTTGCGCCGCAAACGCCATTGGGTTGAATGTTTAGCGGTGGTACTGTACTTCAGCCCGCTTCTGAGCCAGAGTTCCGTATGTTTAGATTCCTGCAAAACCAGAAATACTTGAATATCCAGGTGAAAATTGTTATTAGAGAAACTAGTTTCTGAAATCTTGCAATTCCCGCCTCTGTTGCGAATCCAACTCGCGCGTCGCGGTCGCCCCTGCTTCCCGGTAGTTCGTGAAAACCAATCGGGTTGCGGGAAGCCGTGATCGGGATGCCGCGGGACCGGGACCGCATCGGCTACCTTCCCGCTCCCGTGGGTTCATGAATACGGCCACCGGTCAGCAGGAGGTGCAGGTTCAGGCTCCTTCTGGCGCTAGAGTTTTGATCGCAACAAAACATCGTTGTTATGTTAGAAACTGCTATTTAAAGCTATGAGCTTCTTTAAGAAGCTCTTCTTAATGTTGTTCTTAGGCTTTTTGACGATCTGTTCGCAAAAATAGCATCTTCCAGAGTGGCTGGTTCCTGGACATTCTTTTTTGAGCTATAACTCTAGGCAAAATTTCATGGAACTCAGGTATGCACCGCTTCCTGTAACTAGGGTACTAACCACTTTCCATCAGCTATTTCCTTGTACTCGAAGTTCCGACAGACAGCGCCATGGTGCTGAGTCTGACACAGCTCGTTCAGGACGTCCTGAATTAAGTTCTAAATTTCTTTTATCCCAGTTTTCTGTCCACTATCACGTAGCTTTGTTAAGCTGTCGACTAGGATTGTTAACGTCTTACTACGACCTGCTTGGTAGTGACCTCCTCCGGAGCTTGAAAAGGTCAGGAAGCGTTCACAATGCCACTATGCAAACGCCGCTCTATTGTGGTTTAGTCTTCCTATTGAGTCGTCGATTTATGTACCTCATCCGAAAATTCATGGAAAGGCGAGACTATGCAACAGTTGTTAGATGTTGCTTCAGCTATATGTCATCACCACTAGCACCTAAGCTACTTCATGACGTGAAATTCTCGCCTCCCTGCTTTCGTTGTTAGGAGGGGACCTACCTGGTCGTACAGCGAACTGTTGCTTTGGACGCGTTTTGTTATCTCGTTGATCAGGACGATCGATGTGTTTGTCGGCTCCACCAGCATAGGGCTGAACGCCAGCGAGTCACCCTGGAAGGATCGAGTTCCATACGCACAAATAGCAATAGCATCTTGTACGTAGCATACTGAGGACGCTTCTTCAAAGTTTCCGTCAAGAATATCCAGGGTAACAGAATGATTTTCTCGCCGCGAAACCTAGAACCGGCATCGCATACGAACCATTGTTTTCTGTGCTGACTCAGGCTTTGAAGGAGGCGGACAGCCGGCAACGCAACATTGGGTAATGCCGAATCCGTTTGGGGCGCGGTTTCCATCACAAGAACAGCTGTACGTGCCATGACCATACGTAGTCCCAGTCTTGTATTGCTCTTGAGAGGATCAGCCACTGAATCATCTCAAAATCTACCCCTAGATCATACTACAGAAAGTGAAATAGCGATGCCGAATCCAAAATTTTTGGAGAACTTCGCATACATAACTCCTCATACGGGGGGAGGGTGGGGGGGGGGGGGGGGGCAGAAATGCGGTCTTAATGGATTTGATAGTCGTAGCACTCTTCGATAGAATAGAGTGGAGATTTCTCCTAGTAGCTATCCCATTGCCGGGCAAAAGGGGCTACATTGTTGACCCTCGCTCGATCTATCGAAAAAGGAAGGTAAAAGTTGTGGGAAATCCTTATGTGACATTCAAATGCACTTGTATTGGTCCGACTCCAAAGTATGAAGTGTATTTCTCAACTTCATTTCTCACCGCTGGCCTCCAGAGCCATTGTTTTCAGAGCACATCTCCTAGATCGAAAGCTTGGCGAATTTGGTGTCGCAGATGCAAAAAGAATATTAGGGGGTTTTGCACTTCGCTTATAGTAAGATGGAGGGTGCTGAAGTGGAATTAGTCCGATTTGTCCAGATCAGTAGTCTGGCTTGCCCAGGGACAATGAAACACTCGCCAGCTTCTTGAAGAGGAAGGTCGTTGCACAGTCAATGTATCCCATTTCCCTTATAATAGGTTAATCGGAAAGTCTTAACTGGGTTTTCTTTCAAAGTCAGAACTTCCGACTTTCGGTTGATATCCACGATCTACCATGCGGTTGTCGTAGAACATTCTCGAAGCTTCTCTGCAAAAAGTACAATACCGCCCGCGCCGCGCGATCAAAAAGACGGTTTGCGACGGATTAATCCATCGCAAACCGCCAATCGTGTATGCAGCTTTACCAGACCACCGCATTCTCGCCGTGGGTGGCCAAAAATGACTGGTGCGGGGTTTTGGAGCAGCTTCTTTCCTAGGACATGCATATTTTCCGAGTATCTCAAGCATGGTTTACGCTGCCAGTGCTCTGTCATGCCAGGAATGCTCTAAGAGTGTGCCGTACACAGTGCATGTAGAATCGAACCTATCAATCGTCTGTGCGAAAGTATATGCTGCTGCTCCATCTTTCCTTACTGGCTATACTGAAGCACAATACCGGGCACGCCACTCCGCCCAACAAGCATGAGCGCCGTGCAGGAGTAATAACGGCGCCCTTTTGAGCCGCAAAGCGTCGTTTTTTAGTAGCTCCTCTGGAATTCCAAATTTCAAAATAAGAAACAAATATTTCGGTTCACCAGGCGGGCCTGCTTTTCCTTGGGTTTTAGTGTAATGTTAATTTCGCAAGAGCATCTTCGAGCAATCACCTTCTACGAGTGACGCCGCGACAATGAAGAAACGGCAACAGTCCGGAACATCAACAGCGCATTGGAAGAGGACGCTACATTCCTCATCCATACACAAGAAATAAGTACGGACCAGACCAGTGTTGCGATCATTTGCTCTGATGACGATCATGCATTTATCGACCTTCCAAGGAGTGGTAACGACCTTCATGGACTTCCTAATACGAAGAAAAGCGCTCGACGCTCTTTTCAATTGCTATTTTCAACCGGAAATGGTGTTTGCGACATCTTGGTTGCTGCCTGATATTTCGATCACCTGATCTGCGCCAATCCACGACGTTGGAGCATGTTAGGTCCCAAAAGACAATTAGATCGACATGGGAGGCGACATTTAGCCATTTTCTTCAGAACTATGTCACGGCGTTGCCTGTGCACGATCGTGGATAAGTGCTGAATCCCGTTGCTTTCCCTCCCTATGTGTGTCGCTAAAGCGACCCACCAAAAAATGGAGGAGCTGGGCTGGTATACCGCACACTTTTGACATAGCCCCTCAGATTACAACTGTTCCACTCCCTCCCTATAGGCTTAGTTGGTTAAGGAAAGTTTCAGAAAGTCTGAAGACTAAATCAGGCGGTCGTCGATTTCTTCAAATCCAGGTCTCCCCAGTTTTGGGACAAGAGAATCGCTTACCTGGCCAGTAGATGGACCACTGTGGTGACTAACAGTGATGATTATATTGTTGAAGGATTTGCATCGTACGCCGAATAACCAAATAAAGAGGAAAAATGAAAACCCTTTCAGGACTTTCTGATAACCTAATACATTTAAAAATGGAACGTACATAGGACATCCCGAGGCGTTGGTTGACCCCAACGTTTATCCGCTGCTCTTTCCCACACATATGCAGAACACATTACCTGCTGCACCTTATAGAATCTCATCATTATGGTCCAGAAGAATAACGAAACTAAAGGTGAGAAATGAACATTCGGGCGCAAACACACACAACAGGGCATTAATGAAGTTTGCGATGAGCAATTCCTTTGGCACTCGATATTGTACTTCCTACAGCGGTCCAGCGTTAACTCTTCCTCAAATGATTAATTCCGCTGCTTTCTCTCACTAATGCGAAGGCTTCAGTCTCAGCACGAATCGCTATTGGGAATTAGGATAATTAAAGCTTACTTTATGGGTCAATCCCTTGAGCGGCACCACAATATCAGCATCATCAATAAGAGTGGTGTTGAGGAACAGTTCAAGCGGATCTCGAAACCATGTTGAGTCTGTTTCGACCAGCACATATCGAACTGACTTCTGCAAAAATCACCTAGTTGTATGCTTCAATTTTTTATTAAGCAAGTTTTTCAAACTTTCCCTGATGACAAAAATGGGATGCAATATAAGCACAGCGATCACAAAACTCACCAGTAAATCCTAAATAAATAATCCTAAGTAATAAACACTTCCTGGTTTTTCTGAGTAGAAGACGCAGCAGGCTGAGCGATTCTTCCCGCATCAGTTGGCTTGAAAGGCTAAATTTCATAAGAGGGAAACCATTCGATGCTCACCTCTGTCAGAGCCTTCATCATCTGAGCTCTAATCACAAGAAAATCGATGTACTTCTGCTCACCCCAGTCGAGGTCCTCTTCAAAACCGGGTAGACTGACGGCAAGGCAATGCATCTTCTGGAATTTAGTTTTACACGACTAAACCGGGTAACCGAGACGTGCGATGCGACTACGGTACTAGACTTAGGTACTCTTCTGAGGTAGATACTCCCGCATCATAGCCATCCAATCATCGTAGAGAGTACAGCCTGTGCTCCGTAACTAGGGTGGGCTTACCTCTCCATATTCTCGTTGCACGCTGTCGCACAGCTTCTTGGAGGTAGAAACAATCATTACCATCTCGTGGGAGCCCTGAAACTATGTCAATTCTCCCAAGAAGTAGATGACGAAAAGTACGACGCCTCCGTTGCAACTCTTGTTAGCGATCTTACTGACAATATGAGATGTGTAGCCGAATACTTGCTTTCTGAGAACAATCTGAATTCTTAACTGATTTTTTCGGAACTGTTCTGCCCCACTACCTGTGCAGCGCTTTCGGTGATCCGAGGAATAATCGGAATGTAAAGACTGTCAACTACTTATTTCAAGCACGTCAATGCTGGCTCTGTCAGACTTCCCTATGTTTCCAAGCGTGGCTGCGCCATTTATCGAAAATTGTCTATGTATAAGCTCACATGGGGTTTGGAACCGTCCACAGGCTTTCTTCGAATTCAATACCAAGCTCTGTGGATATAATCATATGGCACCTTCTAGAGGGCCATTTTGCTCACGACCACAAGATCAGTTTAATCAAAGTTCTTGCTATATCGAATTTTAATTTCAAGTGAACAAAATGTGGTTAGTAATCACAACCTGGGCGTCGCAAAGAATATTAGCTCTGTCCTGGCCAAAAAAAAACGTTATGAGATTGGACGTACTGGGAATAGATGCCTACGCTCATATTAAAAGCATATCAAAGGTGTTTTCTACTTATGAAAACTGGAGCCGGTTGCGCTCATCAACTGTCTAAAGTCACTTGTGACATCATCTTGTATGTGGTTGGATTTCTCATCATGAGGCTTTTAGAAAATTCTGAAGATACAACGCTGTGTAGGTAACAGACATGTCTGGAAATTGCAGAGTACCAAATAGGTCTCTACCCAAAGCTCTGTTCCTTGAACATCATTGTGTTTTTCGCTGAATCGCTCGCCTTTAGGGTTTTATGTTTTGCTGTCCAGCAAATGCAAAACTTGAAGTAAGGAGTAATTAACTTTAGACTTGATGTGGAGGTCCCGGTGAAGTCTGAGAATCATCAAAGATTGCTGAAGGGCGATGGAGCAGTAAGGAGCTGACTAGTCCGATATACACAGAAAATCTTCGGATAATTACATGATTCGGATAACGTTAGTTTCGAGGACCCCGAAATTTCGGATAATTCGGATAAGTGCCCCTAATTTTTAAGGACCCCGAATTTTCGGAACCCCTGATTTTACAAAAAAGATTCATTCGGTATTGGATTCGATTAAAAAATTTTGGATAAATGAATTATTCAGATAAAGGCGATTTTGCGGATCCCGGATTTTTGGATAATTCGGCTCGGATGTCCGAAAATAATTCACTCGGATCCTAGGTATACAGCTTGAGGCGTCGACTGCTAACCAAATGAAGACGTGAAGAGGATGGAGCTCCTATCAGTCTTCTGAAAGTGATGTTGTCAACTGTCGAGATTCAGTTCTGGTGCAAAAGCTTTCGTGCAGTTCCATCGGATTATTCACTAAGCTTACCGAGGTCAGCCGCCTGCTGTCACGACACTACGACTCCTTCTTAGAATGCTTTCAAATTAGACGGGAAGTAACAATTTAGTTCGATTCCTACCAGAAATGTCGATTTTAGTTTCGTTTGTGGATGTTGGTGATTACTTTAAAAAATTGAAGCCTTTTCTGTTTGAACAACTCGTTTTGTAATAAAAAAAATGTATAGACGTGGTATCTGTCTACTCAGTGTATAGTCCAAAAAAAATTTTAAAAATTAAAAGAGGAATTTTTGAACAGTACCAGACAACATCTAAGGAAGTGGGTACGAACCTTGAATATTGCAATGTTACAGAGCCAGTTCAGTGTTAGACGCTCGAAAGCACCATTCACGACGGTGAAGTAGATCAGGTCCCGCGACTCCGTCATTTGTTTCGCTTCCTCAGTGAGATTCTTAAGAGTATAAGATAACTGAGGGTAATGGGGTTGAAATTGGATAATGTGTGAATAGAGAGAGAGCAGTTTTCAAGAAGGATTGTTAGGTACGCTTTATCCGGAGCTGCTATCTTTGTCTGGTCGCCTCCAGAGCCTTTTTCAACTCCACAGAGGCGGAAAGTTATTCGATCGAGGCAGGTAGAGTGAAAAAAAAATCACCAAATCAAGTTTCACCAAATCTGCCTCCATCCGAAGGCACCTTACTAGCCTTATGACAGCTGAACAAAATTGACAGCCTAAAGTCAACTCTGCGAATATAGAAAATCTTGAGTAACGCGTTAACCAATAAACTCCAAACCGTTTCGCGGAACAAATTTTTGCAACCTTCAGAATGCAGATCTTCTTGCCAACTCCTGCGGCAGCGCGTCAGGAGGTAACCTTCCTCCTGCTGGGGACGTGGCGTCAGGAGGTACAGCCGCTACTCTGCGGACCGAGAAATTTTGTTTTGGGTCAAAGGTTTCGTAAGACCGCCGTTAGACTCTCGGTGAAGCCTAGGGGGTTGCGGTGGGTGTGCGAGGGGGATGAGAAGAGGATCGCGTTCTCCCGGTGGGGGTGGTGACTGTCCCCCACCTCCTGCCGGTGCGAGCAGATTTCTTTTTCCCAGTAGACATGATTTTTCTAGGACTGGAGTTCTTAACTTAATTTCGATACTCACAACCATTATTCTGACCCTTTGCGAGAAATTCACGAGCTCGGTCCCTGTATATATGTATTTATCACAACACTTACGTATCAGAAGTATATTTCCTATACTCTCAGCAAAATTAAGAATCAAACAAAACACTGAATCTGCGTTTACTGAAACGTTCCACTAATGCACAAATACCAGCGGTTGTGTTAGAACTATGTCCATTCGACGGTACATCCGAACAGATTGCCAGATAGCACAGGTATCTGTAGTGTTTACCTGAAGTTTTATGAGATCTATGCTAGCAAAAGTAGCAACACATTCATTATCTATGGTGATCTATTATATTTCTTCTTCTTTTATGCAATAGGAATCTTATACTGAATACCGTACTAAAGCTGTCTCGAGCAAAATAGGCGCCAGAAACAACGCTCAGTACTACGCAACTTGGACCTCCGAATGGAAAACATCGTATCGAAAGCAATCTTATCAAATACCGACTAACCTATGCATAACAGCCTGGAAATGTCGCCCGGATTTTCGCATTCCCTCAATTTCTCTAACGCTTTCTTTTATAGAGATCTATACTGCACCCATTTTACATGAAATACTCAAAAGCTTCAACAAGAGCATCGATTGTGCTCCCATTGGGGCTCCATGTACCTCCTCCCCAAATGATGTCGTGCAGAATGGTTCTCCAACGTGCTTATTCCAGAGCTCCTTCTAAAGGGTTTTCACACCATGCTTCGTTTGCCTTTTTTCGAGAACAACGGATTCGAAAACCGCTCCGACATTAAGAAAATAAACATTCTTCAGAACATTGCTCCTTCAGACGCGACGCAAAAAGGGCTCATAACCTTCTCAACAAATAAGTTATAGAAACTGCAATTTTTTTTTGGGGGGGGGGAGGGGAGAGAGACTTGAAAACTCTACAGGGAGAATTATGATCCCTTACCTTAAGGAAATCAGCCTCCAACAATGGAGGCTTTCTTATAGACTGCAAGGTGGCGTGTGTTTTGCCCGACTTCATTGACTTGGCTGCCTTGCGGTTTTTCATGTCTAAAAAACGAATTTCTTTATAAAACACTTATCGCGTACCGAAACCTCAAACGGCTCACCTCCAGAATGCTTGCCGCTTTTAGCCAGCTTCTGCATGGCCTTTTTGCTTAAAGCTGTAATTTTCGTCTTGCCGACGAGCACACCGTCTTTGAGGACGAGTGGACCATCAGATAACTCCTAAAAGCATAGGCCTGCAATCTACTCTCTGCTCCAATCAAGGAAGTTGATTACCGTTCACTTACCCGCTTCGAGAGCTCTCTTCTTGTGTAGGGCACCTGAGCAAGGGAGTAGATGAAGAAGACCGAGTGGGCTACGACGTAGGTGCCTAGGCCTATCGCCACGATCTTCCGCATATGCCTGAATTTTCTAACATTCGCAATACGATAAGCCACGTCCGGTGTTGACTGTCTACTGGCGTCATCGGCAGGGTACCGATTGTTTTGAAGATACGAGAATCGACAGGACTGATTTTGCGCGGTGCCGCAAACGAACTATACTTCGTCTCCCGCCCAGATTGTCCAAACCTTCCATCCCTACATTCACCTTACACGTCGACGATTTGGTAGTGAAGAACACCTTAGAAATAACTGAGAATTGTGTCTGCTGGTCATTGGAAGCCATGCACCGAAGCCTCTCCATGATATCCCTTATAAGTAATTAGATTGTGCGAGGCACCTCTGGCAAATAACCAGCTACATTCCTCGTCCCTTGCTCTTGCTGTGCAGAAAGCACTCGTTGTCTACCCAGCTCCAAATCTTTTCTAATCTCGTTGTCTACTTATTTATTTATTTATTTATTTATTTATTTATTTATTTATTTATTTACTACACGAATATGTTCGTGTGCTAAAATTACGACAGAAACACAACACAATACATTATACCGTCAACAATGCCTAATGAAGAGTTCGCAACATCTGAAGCATCTTACTGTAGGAACGTATATGCTCGCGAAAAAAATTTTTGAAAGCGTTATAGTTTAAAAAGATAAAGTACGGCGTTACTCAATTCCTTTTGGGATGCGCCACGCATTCTACTTCTACGGGATGTCGTAGAGGCGATTTGAAAGCGTATTTGGCCATACAATGACTTGCGATGGCCAGCCGACGAACAAGTCAGCGCTTTATCCTTCCCAGACAAGTCTGGGACCCCGGCGGAATGGAAGGCTTGGTTGGCCTGGGCGGGAAATCCGAACGAGGAACCTGGTATCGGGTGCACGCGACAGCCGGCGCCTCCTCCGACTGCGCTACACGCGCCCTCGTTATAGTTTAACGGCAAGAAATGCTTTTTGCGAAACTTCTCGTGTAACGAGAGTGTCCTATGAGTGAAGAAGAAACGACTACAGTTATGTTTGGAAGATCACTCTCATGCTTAACGACACCAACTCGGGCGTTAGATGCTCTTATCGACATAGATATGCAATTTCGACTCCAATTTGCTGATGTGCAATTTTATGAAATAGTAACGGACACTTTCTTCTAAGAGCAAGAGGCATCAATCCGAAGTTCTTGTTTCGCACACTGCTTAGGGTATTTGATCGCAATGATACCCCAGCGTACGTATCATGAGCTTCCTAGTAAAGCTGTTCTGCATGCCTTCTAACGTGGCGACACCCTTTACAAGGATTACAAAATGATGTACCGTATTCAAGAATTGGTCTGATAAATGTTTTATATATTCGGAGAAGTAAGCTACTATCATTAGAAGATATAGCTCTGAACACGTTGTACATCACTGTCATGGTTTTTATGGAAACCAGTGTGCTGTATCTGTCAAAATTTAGATTACTCGTGATTAGTAACCCCAAGTCTCTGACCTTGTCTGCACAACTGAGTGGTGAGTTATTGGTAGTGTATTGATGTAACTGACATCTAGACCCTGGATGAAGCACTTTACACTTTTCCTCCGAAAGTGGTAACTGCCATTCTGAAGACCACTTCTGAACAATATCGATAGCGCTTTGAAGTTGTGCGGCACCCGCGTCAGTGATATTGACCGATAAATCTTGATATCGTCAGCAAACGCACAACGTTTTACTCCACTATCTTCCAAAATGTTCAACAAATCGTGAGCAGTATAGAAGAGAGAACTCCTCCCTGAGAAAACCCACTATTTATACAACTTGCGAACATAGTGTTAACCCGAACAGTAAATTTTCTATCAGTCAGGAACGAGCTGATCCAAGAAACGATGCGTGGGTGAACACCAGTTTTCCTCATTTTTATGCAAAAGATGTGCATGCGATAGTCGGTCAAAAGCCTTACTAAAATCAAAATCGACAATGTCCACCTTATTCCCATCATCTAGATATTTCGTGCAGCCGTTCAGAGACTGAGCCATTGCCGTTACTGTTGATTTTACCTCCTGAAAACCACGCTGATTGCGTGATATTACGTCATACTTGCGAAGATGTTCTGCGATGACTCGCTTCAAAACTTTTCGAAAAGTCGTGCAAATGTCGATGTGATGCTTACAGGTCTAAAGTTGCCTGTAACATCTAGTGGTGTTTTCTTAGGTATTGAAGTGACAATAGATTGAACCCATCCTTTGGGCACCTCTCCCTTCATAAGGCTAAGATTAAAAATGTGTTCTTGTGGGTCCCATTTCACAGGAGCAATTTTCTTAATGAATTGTAATAGCTGAATACGTAAAGAGTTTTCATATTGGAGACATGCATAAAGGAGTTTAAAGTTCATGAATCAAATGGATGAATACCGAGCTAGACCTAAAACATATTCCATAGACTATCAGTTTCATATTGCTGTAAACTATGAAAAGATAAGGTATATTGTAAAAGCTAAATACTTATCGCCACCTGTTCCATTTCTAAGTGACATTGAATCAATCGGAATGAGGGCACGACTTCTTTAGGGCAACGATAGAAGAATTATTGCCGTCTTTTTCGCCAGTTCGTCTACCAGCTTGTCTCCAGAGGATTACTTACTCTGTTGAGGAACAAAGCTCAAATCGCGGCACGCGTAAAAGTGGTGCTAACATGGAGCGAAAACTCGAAACAGTTCGTGGTTCAATCGAAATCATATTAAGTCGAATGATGCTAACCCAGTGGGGCAATCGAAAGACTGCTTAGTGGTCTAAAAAGCCATGTTTCACAGATTTTTAAAGTCTTGAATATCTGTTCCTGCCGCGAACATTTACATGATGCTATTTCACGACCACGAAACTTTAGAATTTTTAGAGTCCACAAATTCGTAGGGGTCAATTTCATCACAGGCTCAGCAAGAAAGTTTCCTTAAAAGAAAGATCCAGACCTAATAGTAGACCTCAATGAACACTTGATAAAATGATTTGAAACTCTAGAACTGCCTGCAGAGCATGACAGATGCACAACTTTTACATTTCTAGCCGTTCTAGCTACGGAGCAGTCCATTCTTTAACGTATGTTGAAGCCCCACTGCGCACAACCACACCGCCAAAAATTTTCTTGCCCTTAGAACCACCTCTCACAGCATCAGCAGCTGCCGGAAGTCTTTCACAAATGGAGGGTTCTTTATACGGCTTTAATTCATTTATTGGATTAAGAGAATCCGAGAATATAGAACATTTCCGAGTCTGCGACTCCCGGATGTCCCAGCGGAGAAATCCTTTCAGAAAGTGACTACAAACCATGTCTGTGTATATATTCGTCTTCGAAATCTACTTATGAAAGCTTTACGTAAACATATTGCAAACAATGATTCCTAAGTCGTAAAAAGTCGAATTATTATCTCAGATGACATTATAAGATAAGGCTAAAATGACGGCTTCAATCAATTCCCATTCGGTATGCACCACGTCTATTTCTACACATCGTGGAGAAGATTTGAATGTGTATTTCCCCATACGATGACTTGACATAGCCAGTAATTGGACAGATCAGCGTTTTGTCTCTCCCAGACAAGTCTGATACCAACTAACGAGCCCCGGGGAGATGGAAGACGGTAAACTTGGGTAGGAGTCGAGCCAAGATCCTTGATTCGGAGTACCAGCCGAGATTTCCCTCGACCTCTCTTCTACGCGCCCTGCAGACGATATTGCAGTTGAGAAATTGCTTCATGCAGTTGAGCAAAGTGACTCGAATTTTCCGCCCATCAGAGTGTTCTTCTGCTTATCAGACAAATTAAGGGTTCTCGATTGTACATCCTTCCCCATTCCATCCTAATATAAATGTTTAAAAACTCCACTGCAACAGTACTGGAGCAATTTGTTCCGAATTCCATTTGGCTTCCTCGCCTTGTTCCCGTAGTTATAGCGCCTATTATGCAATTGTAAGCGAACACGTCGTATATCCCATTGCACGTCCAAAAAAATTCCCAAAAATTAGTATTTTAGACATTATTTAATGTAGAGTAACGGTGTGGTAAAGCATATACTGGGCTTTCAAACGATACAGCTTGTGTGCACAGAAATTTTTCAACATTCGTGCCATGAGCAGTCGAGCATAGAAAGCGAAAGCCGATACTATTTTTGAACAAACCCAGTAATTATCCAAAACAAACTAAATCAACAATTTAGTACAAATTAATTAATTTTTCTAGACATTCAACATTCAGCCACCAATCAAATTATAAGCAACATGCCTCCAGTATCGTAGTGCACTGTACTATTGTTATATCTGAATGGAAGCGCCTCAAGCCCTGGAATGTTCAATGAACAAGAAATGCTGTCGTGGGTTCCACATAGAGGATAAAAACCCAATTATTTAAGGCACATTCAGCTCACATTGAAGGTAAGGCAAGCAGTGAGAGTGGCGCATGAAAAATTCTTGTCGCACGCTATCAAACGTGTTCTGATGAGCTGTCGACTGCTTAGCAAGCGGTTCCACTTCCATCCTGTTAGTTCAACACTGCCTCGTTCCCAGTCACAAAGGAAACCTATCTAAAATTTGAAAACGGTATAGCCATAATGCAAGGGGTAAAAAAAAGAAAAAAGTCCAGACATTCCCGATACCCTAAACGTTTGCAAAAAACTGGTCGTAGGGGGTCAATCTTTCATCTTCTATTTTTTAACGGATGGCGAAGCTCAATAGAAGGAGCAGCCGAACTACGTGCAAGCCCGGTCAGAATCAGGATTTGACTCCCGCACAGGAAAACCATGCTTTCCTTCGCCGGGGTCGCTAACATAGTGCTAGACTAATCTGGGAAAGAAAAGCGTTGTCGTGCCGTCGGCTGACAACGGCAAGCCATTGTGTTTGTGAAGACATCCAGCGCTCTAATATATCCAACAAGGGCTCCGATACGCCTAACGGCGTCTCTCGAACTTGCGCGCTTCGCGCGACCTTGCAATATCACTAACCTACGGAAAAACGTTTGGTATACTCCCGCGTCGCGCAAGCGAAGGGCTGTGAGTGCCAAATCAATTTTTATTTGCAAAACTTAAAATCCTGCTGCATACTTTTACATGAATCCGTTCTTCACTTCCGTAAGTTTTATGATTTTCGTTTTGAAATCCTACTTTTTCACCGCTTTCGCTCACTTATTCGAACGTTGTGACTCTATTTCAGGTATGTGTCTTCGACAGACGACGATGGCTATGTCCAGGTATTCCTACTTCACTGTTTTTATTCATTTTGGTTTTCACTACATGGTATTCATATTTCATCGACGCCACCACTCTCGGAGTGCGGTAAGTGTTTTTGGTTTCTATAAGGATCTCCCTCCTTACTGAAGAGTTCCGGGGAGATCCTTAGTCTTTCATTCATTCTTTTTACTTACAATCGTCTAAGGGAAGGAACGAAACTATTGTAAGGTTTGATCTTTTGTATTTGTTTTTTGATTGCATTAATGTATATTGATTGCGTTTGTGATTTATTATTATCATAGGCGTTCTCTGCGAATCCTCCAGTAACCTCACTGCTTTGTAATGCTCAGTATTTCTATGCAACGCTTATAAATAGTAGGATAAGCGGCAGCTGGATCATCCAAAAAGGGCAACGTGTTCGGCAAGTCTACCGAGTCGTCAGGCACGTTGCACAACTACAACCCCTCTATCCCCACACTTCCCCAACACACTCCTCCAGCACCGCACCTCCAGGCGCGTTTGGCGACATGTTCGGCACGTCTACTGAATCTCCAGGCACGTTGCACAACTGCAACCCCTCTATCCCCACACTTCCCCAACACACTCCTCCAGCACCGCACCTCCAGGCGCGTTTGGCGACATGTTCGGCACGTCTAGTCGCCAGGCACGTTGCACAACTACAACCCCCCCCCCCCCCACCCTCACACTTCCCCCCAACACACTCCTCCAGCACTTCTGTCAAACAAACGAACTCTCAAACAGACAAACGACGTTCTCGCTTATATGTAACCAATTGTAGTAGAATGTGTCTAAAATAATAAAAATAATGAATAATTATTCCAATTTTTATTCCAGAATCTTCATTCTTAGTCTCCTTCAAGATGCTATCAGAATCAGTAAGGATGAGCTTTCTTTTATTTGAGGGAAAGAGGACATGCACATTCTACAGGGTGCGTAAAAAAGTATTGACGCACTAAACGTAAACGTTAGAAATAGCAACACATCATAAAATTTAATAAGTTTATATACAAAATGTCAACAATGATCTAGCGAACAGAATAGCATCATTTGTATTTTATACGGGCTTCTTTGCTGCGCATGCAGGGGCGAAGACGACGAGGACGACGAGGAAAGGCATCGACTGTGCGCCGCAAGTAGTCCACGTCGATTTCGTTCTATGCTTCGACCTTCAGTGACTTGATACTTTTGTGCATTCGCCATGTAAAAGTGTTACATGCTCTTCAAGGACCTCCAAACTGCTAAATCTGGAGGAGGGCTCGCTGCAAGGAAGGCGTTTCCGGCCAGCATCATGGTTTGTGCATTCATCACAAGCGCCTCACGTTTTCGTGGATACAGCAGTGAAGATAAATCAGTAGAACTATCTGTGTTGATGTCCTAAAGAAGCTTCTGGTTTCCTGGCTCGAATCCCACTTCGAGAGTAAGCCGCATGTATTCTAGCAGGATTAGACTCTTGCACAGAGCCGAGGATTGTTCAGGACTGGTGCCGCGCCAACTTGGAGGACTTAATTCCGGCAGAGGAATATTCTCTGTATAGACCGGATTTGAATCCGCTGAATTACTCTATATGGGAAGTTTTGGAGAACAAGACTTGCGCTACTTCCCACGAAAGTATGAAGTCAGTGAAGGATGATCTGGTCAAAGCACGGAACGAAATCGACGTGGACTACTTGTGGCGCACCGTAGATGCCTTTCCTCGTAGTCTTCGCCTCTGCATTCGCAGCAAAAAAGCCCATATAAAATACAATTTATGCAATTCTGTGTGTTGTCATTTCTAACGCTTACGTTTAGTGCGTCAATACTTTTTACGCACCCTGTATGTAGCCGAGAGCTTGCTCAGTCAGAATGCTGAAAGGATCTGGTGCGGATATTTGCACATTCCACCAATGCGCCTTCCATACAGTACGTCGGAGAACTATTTACCTTAGGCTACACAAATCGGTCATTGTTTCCGAACCCATCTTTAGAAAACGATTAGGTGCTTGAACAATTCGGCTTCCGCCCAATTCTATCGGGCAGTATCTCGAATAAATCTCAAGCGGAAAACCCCCACTGAAATTGGTGCATGAGCCCAGTTCGGGTAACATCCATACCGGATAGATCATAAACACAGGTATATATCATCTCCTTTTGCAATCCAGCGCGCGTTCTACGTCTGCGGAAGCTCCAGCACAACGAACGCCCACTTGACAAACACGGTAATCTGTGGTGGTTAGAAAATGGACAATGAGCGCTGATCAGTCTTCTAAACCACACAGATGCGCCAGCACACCATTTTGTAGGGTAAAGGATCGGATTAGTAAATCCCTTTCTGGGAAGCGCCGCGCATTTTACTTCCACCTGATTGGCGTGGAGGAAAACCCGAACCGAGAACCTGGACTCGGATGCACACGAGAGCCACCGTCTCCTCCAACTGTGCTATCGCACACCCTAACTGGTATATAATGCACTGCTTTTACCCTAGGCCATATGTCGAACAAAAAAAGATCACCCAATCGCCTTTCAGACCTAATTCTCGTTAAAATGTTCTGGTTAGCGTACAGATTTGAGATTTTAGCATAGAGGTAACTATTCACAGCAAGACCGACGTTTTGACAATACCATATAAAACTTGTAAAAAACATTATATTAGCAAAAACTTCAATCTGGCCAATTTCCTCATAAGGAGTTCTAAAAGTAGAAAAATGACCACTGAGCAACACCAAGCGATTCCGAAGCCTTATCACCACTTTCTTAGCGTAAAAATTTTTTAAAGTAGATAAATAATTCCTAAGAATAGACAACAAAGAACAGTTTTTTGTCCTCTTTTAAAACTATTTTAAGAAGGAATTTTTTCGTCATAGCTGTTGTGGCTTATTCGAGAAAAGCAAGTGCTATATAGAATGATAAGGATAATAAAACATTAGGTTTGGATCAATTCCTAGTTGTGCTTGGCACCATAGCTATTTTCAGACCTCATATATTGCGTGCCGGCTAAAAGATCCAAGATCATTGATTGATTGTAAGTGCACAGCCTAACGTATTATTGTTGCGGCTAATTCTATGCTCCAATAATGTTCTTTCCTCCAACTTTTTTCTTCAAATAAACAAAGGAAAATTACTCGTTGAAAGCTCATTACAAATGTGCCCGCTTATTTTAAGTTTATCGCTTATGTATTTGCTATTTGGGGAGTTTTATTTTTTAAGAAGTGAATCACGAGCAACTTCGCCCGCGGGAAAAGGAAGCACAAAAGTCAAAGGTATAAAGCTGAAACCTTTTTAAAAGTTGTTTACTGGCTAGGAGACACCTAGACTGAGGTGAGGCACAACGGTCAATCAGAGCGTTCAGTTTTGCCTGTAAGCAGAATGTTCGTTAAGATTATGGAAGTAAGACCTAACTTGCGGCCTTGGAACATTGGGATAGAACCTAAGTCTTCCTCTCCTACATGTATGTGTTATCTAGATGTCGGAAACTCCAAAACAATAGAAAGGGAAATACCTTCATCGGATTTTTAAAAACGTGAGTCTGCCTTTTTCCTTCTGCTTCGTACCCAAGGTAAGCGAAGTTACTTGTCTATTTCAGCTTTCGTAGAAATGCTGGCATATCTTTCCTTGAAGCTCTTTAAAAATAGATAACATGCGTAATTATTTTAAACACTACTTCGCTAAATTGTAGGAGTTCCTTAAGAGAAGGGTTAAAATGTACGTGTGTTAAATGTTAAAATCCCATTATGTACGTCTACCAACACAGGAGGGCCAGCGAATCTTTCGTTTTCAAGGTTCATAACAAATTACAAGCCCGATAGCATGCTGAGGTTAGAAGGCACTGCGGGATAAATCGGATTTCATATCGCTGGGTGAAAGAAAACCAAAGAGTCGAGTCTCCAAAATCTGCAGATCAATTTCTTTAAGTTCGTAGATTGGAAAATGGAGCTGTTGTTAAGAATGAACTCATGACATTGTTTCCTCAGTCGCATGGGGAAGTTCCCAGTCTTCTGCCCATTTTTCGACAAAATCAATTGTGTCTTGAAAGTCCTAAACTCGTGCAATCCTTCGAGAATTTTAGTGTCATCAGAAACCCTTTACATTTGACTCTAAATGTACAACAGAGGCAGCAGTGATGAAAAAATGCATCCTTAGGGCACACTCCACACTCATGGTCATAATCGAACCTCGGAGTAATCGGCCCAAACTTTGGGTTGAGATGTTCTGCCTGGGAGAAGGCGGCTTGTTCTCTCTACAATCAGAATGAGTTCCAATCCCATTCATGTTGAATGATAACGAACTCAGTGGGACCTTGTCGAAAGCCTTATTGTTAGAAAACTCGAAATAAACTATACCATTTCGGTTTTTTCGTTATATAGTGTAGTGGGCTGTGTAATCGTGCAAGAAAATAGATAGTGTGTTCTCCATTCATCATTCCCTCAGGAATCACCCTGTTCGTTGTACAAATCATTCTTCTATTATGTAGGATCATAACTTCACGAGCGCAATGGTGGCAAATTTACGCGCAGTGGAGTTGACCTTTTATAATCCATAGGCTGAATAATGCTTATAACTGTTTTTTTTTACTCCTTCAAGGCTGCTTTGTTTGTTTCCACACATAAGGAGTGTGTGTGTGTGTGTGTGTGTGTGTGTGTGTGTGTGTGTGTGTGTGTGTGTGTGTGTGTGTGTGTGTGTGTGTGTGTGTGTGTGTGTGTGTGTGTGTGTGTGAGTGAAAGAGAGAGCAAACTACAGGAGAGTAGAAAGTGCTAACCATTAAAAATCGTGAAACATAGATAGCATTGAACGAATGGAAAGAATATGAGCATACAAAAATTAAGAATTTATGGAAGCCTAATGAAATTTAATTCATGAAGGTTTCCATAATTCTATTAAGATCGACCACGCTATGAGCAAATCGAGCAAGGACAGTGGGCGACATCACAGGTGGTAGTCGACGAGATGGTGAAGACAACCAACGCGGTCGAGAGACGGCGAACAGCGTGAATGTGAGCGAGGAGAAAGTGAAATCAGGTCATCGGAAAGAAGCGAAGGGAGAGGTGCTGTGCTGAGGAGCGCTGAAGGATTGCTGGAAGGCCTTCGCCGCTTGGAAATCCTGCACCTTGTATTGCGAGAGCGAGTAATATTCAGTCGATTAGGTGACCTTCGCCTTCCGTCAACTATTTTGGGGCGACACACTCTCGTTCGCGAACTCGTTTTGGAACGTCTCGGCAGTGCCCAGCAATCCCTGTCGGGTATATGGGTAGAACATGAAGGTGCTAAGGATCGAGCTAAATGTTTGGTGAAATCAACACCCCCGACGATGATTACCACCTTCAAGGTCAGATTATTTGGTCGAAGAAATTTAAAGGCAAGCTATTCCTCAAGCTGCCTACTCAGACTTAAATAATGTCAGACCGCGCAAGATGCTCCTGAACGCCAATAATGACTATTTTTGATCCAGAATAAGGTAACTAAAAATTACTCGAATCGTAGAGTTCTCCATTGCAGCGCATATCGGAAAAAATTGCTTTGAGTGCACATTTAACACATTCCACTTTCTCGGTAATCTAAGACTCCTTAATTCAAACTGAACACGCTCCCTGTCAAAATACGGCGCCAATCAAGCGGATACACTTTTAGAGAGTGATAACAATTTTTCGATTGGAACAGTTTCTTTAGATTCTTTCAAAAATGATTAATCGCATATGTCAGACCGCGGTGTCATAACGTGGTTTAGCTGTCACAATTTTACATGAATTCTTGGCAATTCCATAAAAATAAATTTAACTTTGCTCTAGAATGCACAATGCCAAAAATTTCCAGAGTGTCAAACGGCCATCACTACGACATGGTTTTATTTATGTGACTTGCCGCCAATTTTCTCGTATGAAGGAGCGCATAAGTCAGCCCTGCATCACAGAGAATCGCAAAAATCGGACGGTCCCTAACCGGGCGGCTGCACGTAAACAGCATCTACTTCATCAGCGAGCTAAACACGGTAGCGCACTTGACGAGTTCGTGACTCCTTGCTTTTAACATCGTTACATTCTGCACTTCAGAGGAACCTTATCAGCGTTCCTGTTAGTCAAGTCTAAAAAGATTCCTGTTGTCGCTCAAGCAGCACGTAGTGGTCCACGTCCAACACCCCCCAATCTTGGAATTGCTCGTATTCGCAAAAATGAAGAGATATCATTGTGATATTTTTTGGTCTCTATGATCTCATACGTATGATTAAGAATAGATGAGATTAGAGACATCAATATCAGTGTAATCCACTAGTTATCTTCAGAATACCCACTGAAAATATGTTGTCTCTGCTCTATACTTCTCATAGTGGTGGAAAATTCCTAAAAAGTCTGGATATCCAAGTATTTCAAAATTCCGGTTAAATATAATAGAATGACATGTTTTCCATCAGGTGAAGCATGTCTGAAAGCTGAAGTAAACCAACAACTTATTAATCTTTATCTGTTATCGTACAATACCGGCCTTAATGTTTGATTTTTGCGAGAAAAATCGAAAAAACGCATTTTCTGCCGTTTTTGTATAGCGCTGTTAAAATTGCGTACTTTGAAAAATAAATTGGATATTTGGAATTGTATTGAGAAATCTATCCGATAAAGATAAAATCGTCCAGAATATATTAAAAATGTTGATCTCATGACCTAAGTTCTGGTCAGCGCGGCGTACCCCTCCCTAGCGGGAGATAATTACACCCTAAGGTCACATACTGAATATAGCTCATCAAATCAACAATTTTAATATTTTCTGAGCGATATTTCCTTTACCGGATAGATCATTCGATGCCGATTCCAAATATCGAATTTATTTTTCAAAACACGCAATTTGAAGAGCTCTATCAAAAAGCGGCGGAATTACGTTTTTTGTGCTTTTTTTCGCTCAGTGACCAAAGTAATGTCCTCATTGCCAATGTGATGAAGTTAGGAGAAAGTGCTGAGTTTTCAACCAACAGCAAACATGGAAGGCTTCTTTTTAAGCGTATCTGTAGTTCTCAAAGTGGGCTTACTATTTTGTTCATGATCCTTTCCCTAGCATTTTTAGGAGAAGACCAGGACATAGAAGCTTTGTGTCAACGTTTCAGAAAAATAACTGAGCGACCATGGTTTAAGATTAGCATGAGACGCCCAACGGTTCTTGTTTTAAATAATAGCTGATCGCTCAAGCCCACTTCAGGACCATCGAGTATTCCATGTTCGACTGCTGTTAATTAAATGTTGACGTTGAATAACAGTAACAGGTAGCTTCGAGGTTGACAACCTGGATGTGAACCAGCTATCATTCCAACTTGACCGCCTTGTTCAGAGCCTTGAAATGGCAGGAAGAGGTTAAAAAGCCTACTCGTCCAAGGACCATTTTAAGCCGCCGCAGTTTCAGAAGGTAATGGGAGAATGAGGAGAAAGAGAAGCGGGCTAACACGGGCAACCATATGGAACCAGCCGAGTCTCTGGGTAACACCCTCGAATGAATTCAGATCAGGTGAATGGGCCTCTCCTCTTTGGATCAACCTTCAACGACTCCGGGTTGTTGCCTTCAGGGCTCAACTTTGCCAAGGTCGCCAAGCGGGGACAGCTTCTGGGTTGCAGCCATAAAAATATATAAAAATATTAGCAAACAGGAAAACTGCTTGGCTTTGCAAAGTACCATTAAAGAGATTGCTGAATGTTCTGACAAGGGAAACTACCTCTGTCTGCCCCAATGACGAAATCTGTTCACCTTGGTAATTCGACGTCGGCTAGGTTCATCTACATGCTTGGTGGAACTCTGCACAGTCAGTGCCGATACATTACGAGACCTGGGATGTACTGTAGATAAGAAGCTCACTTTTCTCACAATGAGAAGGCATTGCAAAGAACGCTGAGAGAGCTATTCAAGCAGTTAGTTAGATCCTTGTCTATAAAATCACTATCCACATTTTGATAGCAGACAAATCACTTTCGCCCTATATTAGAATACGGTATTATAGCCTTTAGCCCTCACTTGAAAACTAGTACACACGCGCTTGAAGCAGTTCAGAAGGGGTTTACTAGAGAGCTCTGTACACGTCTACATGGTTATGATTACACCACCATACCTTCGGCCTCTAATCGCAACAAAATCTTCAAAATGTCCTCTCTTGAGACTCGTAGAAAACGGAATGTCCTGCTGGTGACATTCGAATAGATTACTGAAATGGTACCACTATGAGCTGAGTTCAACACGCTACAAAATTATAACGCAAAGTAGCCAGAGGAAAATTTGTTTTCCAAGGCCAAAGGCTCTAACCGGCTCTAACCGTGCTTCCTTTTCTCACCCAAAGGGTTTTCAATATACTCGAAAAGACATACGATCTCTAGTTCGTCACATACCTAAGTTTAAGAGGCTTTTGTTGGCAGATATCTCCCTGAATAACTAGGTAGTTCACATGCCTTGTATTGTAATGTTCGAGTTTTTGGGGCTTTATTTTCACGATAAATGTAATTCTTTACACATCCAAGTAAAAACAAATATTCGAAATGAAACGAATCCTCGATCACATGTTTGTTCTTGTTTGCTCAGTAGTGGTAAATGATGCAAACAGGTGTTTCATCAAGGATTGCGTAAGCCACGCTTCATATAGATGCAGGACTTTGAAGACCGTCTTTAGTAGTAAAAATTTACAGCAAAAACAAAAAACAAAAAACCAAAAACAAAAACTTATTTATTTAAATTTTCCACCAAAAGAGCATTTATTCAGGTAACATGCAAAACAAACGCACAATGCCACCTTAGCATCAGCAGAATTTCGCTACCATACTCTTTCAAGTAGGTTCTAAAAAATTCGAATTAAATATAATTCACCTGTTCCATAAAATGAATGCATCAACGAATTTTTATATACATCTTATTCCTTCTTTTAGCAGAATAGTTCTAGCATAGTGCGCCCAAACATTTTTTTTTAATTTTGCGAAAAGGGATCGCGCCAAACATTTAACTAGCACGTTGAAATTTTCTATTGATTGATTGCAAAATTTTGTTAACGCGTATTTACACAGTGGTAACGGTGCAGCAAAAACGATGGAAAATGAAACAATGAACAATGAAAACACGCACAATTCCTTTGCGCACAGCACTGAACCTCAAATAAGCTCTTATTAAGGGTAAAGGACGGCGTTATTTAATCCCTTTTGGGATGTGCCACTCATTCTACTTCTGCGAGATGTCGCGGAAGTGATTTGAGTGCGTATTCGGCCACACATTCACTTGTGATGGCCAGCCGATGAACAAGTTAGCGCTTCACCCTGAAACAGACAACTTTGGTGCAAATTTGCCGACCCCGCAAGGATGGAAGGTTCGGTTTACCTGGGCGGAAAATAGGATACATGAACTTTGGCCTGGGCTGCACGCGATAGCCGGTACTTCCCGCTACTGCTCTACCAGAGCCCAAGCTCAAATTATTCTCATTTAATCAGAATACAATTTCTACGAAAACCTTCCTCACTTCTTCGGGTAGGCGCAATGCAAAAATTCGAGAAAAGCAATATCAAAACCTCCAAATCAAAAAATTATTCCAACTTTTCTTAATGATCTCTAGTTTGATTTGAAAGAAAACCTTTTCGTTTTTGAAAGTGTTCGGCTTGATTCCAAATGTACCCGTTTGACTTAAATATAGATTATTTCATTTTCAAAGAACGAACACATTCTCTGGTCTATACCAATACTCTCTAACTAGCTACGTAACTTGTAGAAAATGGCTTACGTACCTTCAACGACTGCAATGGATCCTGATGAAGATTCTGTCATTTGCATTGTGAAGTTAATCACGCTGCCACAAAATTTTGACTTCTTTTAGCAGCAGTGCAAACCGTATAAGAGTTCACAGACATTGTGTAGTTGGCTGTAGGTGTGTAAGGATAAGGATAGAGGACGGCGTTACTCAATCCCTTTTGGGATGCGGTAGCATTCTACTTCTGCGGGATGTCGTGGAGGCGGTATGAATGCGTATTTGGCCATACAATGACTTGCGGTGGCCAGCCGATGAACAAATCAGCGCTCTATCCTTCCCAGACACGTCTGGTACCAATTCACCAACCCCGAAGGGATGGAAGGCTTGGTTGGCCTGGGCGAGAAATCCAAACCAGGAACATGGTATCGGATGCAAGCGACAGTCGGCGCCTCCTCCGACTGCGTTACACGCGCCCACTGCGCTACACGCGCCCAGGGGGGGGGGGGGGCGGGTAGGAAAATCGAGGACCGTTCAGCCAACGTCAGCTCGTAGGTATGCTTGCACGGCATCAGCGGTCCCAATGAAACATATAAAAACTTATAATCTTCAGTACACATACTTCTGATTTTACTTTGGAGCAGTTTATCGCTTCAGGAAGATAGAGTAGGCTAGAAAACACTAGAAGCGTTTCAGGTTATGCTCTGTGCTCAAGACAGACAAACAAGTTATGCTCTGTGCTCAAGACAGACAAACAACTCTTTCAATTCAACTTATTAGAAGTCCCTGCCCAGAACAGAGCCTTTTTCACATCCTTTAAAATGTATATCTTATTCACCTTAAACACCGCAAGCTGGAGCGTTTGATGCACCACTGCAATCGCTTTTCTTTGCACAGTCCCCTGATATGATATCTGCAGAACCATGCTACAAATAGGGTCTACTATGCAGAAGTTGAGAACGTGGAGAATCAGTGTTTGCCTCTCTTTTTTGATAGGGTCGATTGAGAATAAGGGGCTACATAACTGCCATCTTGGCTGAGATATGTATTGAACTTGCACACTGCCTGAGCGATGATTCAGTAGTACATCATTTTGATGTTTGGATTCGAAAATATTCTGTTCTTAGTCTTCTATTTCGATCGATGTTCGAACAACACAGAGTTGCTAGTGATTGAACAAAAAATTAATCGAAATTGTCCGAGCAATCATTCGAAGGCGTTCGAGCTCAACTCTAGAATAAAGAACCTGGAGGAGGATCCTTGCCAAAACTTATTTCTTAAAAGTTATATTCATATGTTAAGCAATGTTTAGCCCTGAAATTCAAAGATTAGGGTGACAGTAAAATATATTTTAAGTCAAAGCATTAGTTTTAAATGAGTAGAATATTTTTGAAGTTCAGATGTTCTACTACAACCGCATGACCTAGCCTCTTGAAACGCGGCAAGCTATGCAGGAAACTGTGGAAATGATTGCCGGCTAAGCATAAAGTGAAGGCCATGCCTTCACTGCTGCCTGGTCGCCGTCTTAACCAGTGGTGCTATAAAAAGATCTAATATGTGATTTGCACGAAACGAAGAACACAGTGTTAACACAGGTGTTCACAGCTCGAGCCATGTGTGGTCAAAAAACATATGTGGATGTCGTTGTAATTTTTCTAGCCGACCTTTCCCTGGGCTCTGTGAAATCATGAACCGACGCGACCATCGAGTCATCATCCTTCACGAATTTAAATTGGGACATTCTGCAGCAAAGGCACCCCGTAACCTTAGAGCATATTTGGGACGAACTGTCCTTGCGAACGCACGGTGAGGCTGTGCTTCGAAAAATTTCTTTTCGGCGATTTTGATCTCGAAAGAAAAACGAGTCGCGGGCGCAGGTCGTCGCTTGACGATGAAGATTTGAAGTGAACCATCGAAGCAAATCCGGAGACTAAAACACGCTCGTTAGCAGAGGGTCTCTGCGTACATTATATAGTACTGTAGCAAGAGATTAGGCGAGAATCGGTAAGGTGAAGATGTCGAATTAGGTGCCTCATGAGCTGACCGATGAGCAGCGTCCGGCACGTTTCGATACTTGCTCCAACCTGCTAGTTCGCTTGAAAAATGAGCCTTTTGTAAGCCGTATTATAACTGTAGATGGAAAATGGGTCCCTTGCGATAATAGGAAGCGGGGATTTGTCTGGGTAGATAAGGATGCTCCTCCGACATCCTTTCCTAATCCCGGCCTTCACCCTAAAAAAGTTATGCTTACTTTGTTGTGGTGCTGTAAGGGTGTCATCCATTACAGCTTTTGGTCACCTGGTCATGCAACCACAGCAGAGTCCTACTACTGTCATTTAGACCAAACGTATGAGAAGTTGCAAAATTTGTGGCCGGCAGTGGTGAATAGAGGGCCACTGCCGTTGCAGGACAACGCTAGGCCATATACCTCACAAATCACTCGACGAAATTTGACCCATTTAGGTATCACCCACCATTTTCTCCCGTCCTTTCCCCACTGACTATCACTTTCTCCAAGCTCTAGATTCTCATTTGCGTCAGAAACAATTCACTAATTTGGCCGATGTTGAATGTGCCATCCTTGGTTTCGTTAATTCCTGTGATCTCAGTTTTTATTGTAAAGGATTGAATTCACTTCCTGTTCGTTGGCAAGAATGTGTAGAATCTGGTTGTTTCTACCTCGATTAATAAAATTGTGTTCAAACTGAGTCACAGCAGTTTGAATTAAGCGGCCCGTTTTGTCGATTAATTTTGCGACAGCCTAATACCTTTCATGGAATTCTGGAATTGGGCTACTAAAAATGGTGTTGTTTAATTGCGAGGCTCGAACCTATGTGAGATACAGAGTTCGAAAACAACTTACGAGAATAGACCGTGTAACACCTCCACTCAGCAAAAAAGTGGCGGTGATGCGAGAAAATCCTGATATGCTGTTAGTGAATCGAAGTTTCTGACATTTTATGGACACGACAGGTCAACATCGAGCGGATTCAAATGCTCGGCCTTGTGCCTATAGGTCCACCATCCTACCTTATAGGCCGCTGATCATCGGCGCGAAGAGAAAATCCAACCCGTAGTCGCTACAGGCTAGTGCATTCCATTCCTAATCGACCGTAATTCTGATTAGTACAGTACTCGGCTCGAAATATTTAGGTTCTGGAATTCAGAGTCAGAGCCGCTTCTGCCCATACACATTTTGGGTTTTAAGATGCAGGATAAGGCATTCGTCACGCACCTTGAGCTAATCGCGGACATTACAGTGGGTGCGTCCACGAGTTTGTATTTTTACCATCTACCCCGTATGATGGCGTAAAGCGACGTCCGCCGGTTGCATCAAATTCGGGACGCATCTTGCTGACGGTACCTTCTTTCCCATAAGGATCGTGGCCGAGCCATAGCAGTTGAGAGGTGAACTGCATGCAACTCAGCTGTCAGGACAACATCGAGCGTCTGCCGAACAGCACCACTCCGAATGAGTCCATGTGAGTGAAACCAATGCAGCATCTTCGAGCTGACTGTATGATGCGGACTTCAACTTCCAGTGTGCAGGTTACCCCTCAGCACCGTTCCGGTCAAGTAGTGCTGCTCTACTCCACAACGATCCTCCGGTTCAGCAGATGGCGCAGCCTCCGCTACTGATACGCAGCAATATTTCGTTCAGAAATCGAACAGCAACAAAGTGGTGAAATGCTTTATCTTCATATTTTCACTACTATGCAAATATATTTAAATGACGGATCTACGAAATTTTCAGTTACTCGTGCCCAGCCCCGTAGGCTGCATACAGGGCGGCGCTTCCAGCAGCATAAGTACTTCAAATCCTCTGCAAGCGTATGTCCATCAGCCGATTGTAATGCTGCGGTAGCTTCTCGGTGACCTGAAACGCGTAATTTCAGAGAAATGGCAGACAGTACTTCGGAACTAATAGTAAGGGGCTGCCGTTAGGGCTCGAGCACCGCAGTCATCAAAGAAAATGCTCCCGCACAACCCATGACATCGGTCCGAGATCTACGAAAGCTGAAAGCTCCTTGAATACCAACAGCCCAACAGCCATGTTATAGCCTCCAGCACGAGAAACAAGAAACACAGGGGTCACCATCAAACCGGGGTGTGCATGAAACCGCGGGTGTTAAAGTTTAAACCAATTATTTTAACGAACACTCTTGGCAGAATTTTCGGTAGTGTGTCAAAATGTTGACAATCTATAATATAACCTTGCTGATTTTAAAGCTGCTTAAGAAAGTTAAGGTGCATATTGAAGCGCAGGAAAATGAATATATCTTGACGCCCAAGCTTTAGAAATCGCATCACGCACCTATCTGAAGCTTAAAATATTAGACATTGTTCATTGTGCATGGGTTAAATGCTTGTCGGAATCCTGCCGTGAACAGACTACTGCTATTAATGTTTATGATTTAGAACTGAATAGAAAAGCATGACAACCTCCCGCAGAACTGGTGCTGTCAAATGCCCGACGACTGATCAGGGGGGCACAAAATTGCTGGTGAAGGTTCTGGAGCAAAAGAATAAAACCCTGCGCTTTAACATATCACTCTTGCGAAATCAATTCTGGTGTGAATGAAGTTGGCCTCTCTGATCAAATTTAACAAATGGAACGACGGCTTGCATATCTCGCTACAGAAATGAGACAAGTATGCCGCTCCTACATTATCAATCGCGTCTAAAATTCGAAACATGGAAAATGCGTGTGGCGCGATTTTATAATAGAGGGTTTTCTAGCCCTAGGTCTTAGGGATAGTTTTACTGGCATATCATCGACGTACTCAGTTCACGGCAGAATTCTAGCAACTACTTACCCCTTAAATAATCAACCTAGTCCGAAATTTGAAACTTGAGGCGGCTCGACTGCACAATCCTTGAAATTCGGACGAAATAAAATTTCTAATTTCACTGGCTTTCATGAGCCTTCATGTTTCTCCATAGGCTTCGTTATCATTCATTTGATGCTCTTCAAACAGTGGCCATATACCTTTCTGCATTTCGATTTAACATATCAATAGGCAAAATTTAAGATCGACAGTCGACTAGCTATGTCTTCTCCAGTTTACGAGGAAAGCATGATGGAGATTCGCATGGTTCACCACCGTCAACCAAAACACCAAATAAAGTATCAATCAAAGCCCATAATTGCAATGTTGACGTTCAGGAAGGAGGCACGCCAAAGTAGTTCACAATAAGGAACTGGAAGGGAAACGGTAGCCCTACTAAGGAAGAATCGTTAAAAGTTCCGTTAAATTTCTGGAAAATTCCGTTAACTGGTTAAAATGGATTTTAGCGGAAACCCCGTTGAATCGATAAGCATGAATGGCCTAATGCTGGAGGTGTCACACATGTAGGCGGGCAGCTGAATGCTCAGTTCATCGCTATAAGCAGATTCCTGAACCCTCGCCATGTTGTGATCATCCATTGCCAAATTTTCTGTGATCCACAGGTGTGCACAATGAACATACTTATCACACCACAAATCTCATACGCTCTTGCTCTTCCCAGCAACATCAAGTAAGTGGACAGCCCACAATGATATACGGAACAGCCGTGTTACAAAACTGGATACATGTCTTGAAAACGCACCGAAAGAACGGGAACGTGCATCTGGGGTGCAGGAACTTGCCGCTGCTCGTATCGTAACTACGGCCGCCAATCATGTGCCCTTCCTGTGCGGCTGAGCCGGTGCCTCATTGGCTGCTGTGATTATTGTAGGAGACGGCGCGTTCCCGCACCCCCTCGGTGTGTCTTCGCGACATCTACCAAACATTGTATAGCGTTTCTACCGTGTGTTTCTGCTGTCCCCAACACTCAAATTGCATTCTAGATCATCGAAGATTCTAGATCACCTAGCGGCGTGAACCTCGTTGGACTACCTAAATCCCGCCATAGGTGTAGACAAAACCTTAATGAGGGAGAAAGGTGAAGGATGACATTAGCCAATCTCGCTATGGGAAGCGCCATGCATTCTACTTTCCCTGGATATGGTGGAGGTAATTCGAATACGCATTGGCATACATAACCACTAGAAATGATAATAATACAATTGCTTTTCCATGGGCTGGCCACGTGTGTGCTAAGCCGGACGTGAACCGAACAAATAACCTCGACTCAAGGAGCACGCGACTGTCGCCTTATTCTGACAGCGCTATCGTGCGTGTGGACATCACATTTATGGGGTCGAGAACCGCGAACGTCGTCCAAATTGACCACATTTGCTTGGCAAGGCCACATCAAGCGGATGTAGTCAATTTGGACGATCTTCGGGGTTCCGCGTGCTGAGAGTGTCATCTATAGCATAGAAGTTTGCAGTAGTTGCCACTCGCCAGCAATTTTGCTGCCCGAACTTCGTCAAATTTTTCCAGAGCCATTTTGAAAAACGACTGGTTGCAACCTAACCACAGAAGTTGGAAAATAGCTAAACAACTAAAGTTTTGTCTTAGCAATGAAAAGCTACCGCTGAAACCGAAAGCACACGGGAGAAAATGCAGAGCCCTATACAGAGCAATGAATCGAACCTTCTGCCACCCGTCGACATCTACACCTTACGACATGTTTAAGACAGTGCAACATGTTCATTATTATGCCTATCGTTCCTCCATCCCACAAAAATTCACGTGCACTATGGGCGAACTCCTCAAGGTGGGCTCTTCCGCTTATTCGCTGACCAACTTGCTCGCGGCAGCGAGGCGGCTAACAGCATTAGGCAGCCCTCCAGCTAGCATAGATATCGCTTCAGAGACTGGCTTAGATTGAAGCATTCTTCTTGCAGGCGGTTATTCAACCCACCGTGAAGAATAAATCTTTATCGTCCATGATATCCTTCAGCACTTCTTGCTCCGACATGATGTCAGTCTGCGTAGCCGCGTCAGTGCTTGTAGGAGACGTGGGCGAGGATCTGAACAGAACATCTTTGGAGGATTCCTTTACCTTTATCTGTACCTGAAGACGCACACTAGCCCGGGGAAGGGGTGAATGAACAGAAATCAAACCCAAAACATTTTCCTAAGAACTTTGAACATACACAAGCTCTGGTTAAAAAACTGCTTAAGTAGTGTAGGGAAATAAAAATTACAAGTAAACACAACCCAAATAGGTAAGCAGTAATATAGAGCAATGAAACAATGGGACACAGGAACAACTACGAAAGGCAGTGGAAAACGCGTAGACGAATAACGTTAAGATAACAGCAAGATAGATCAAAATGAAGATGATGCCGCCAAGGCCACAATTTTTTAAAGATTTGAAAGTAAGGAGTAATTCGCCTTTGCCCACCAATGATGCCAGGAAAGGAGCGGCCCTCTGACAAAAGAACGCAGACATGACCCTACACCTAGAGCGGGAGGCCATAATTAATTTTTTTCATAATGCCTTCTAACTATCAAATAACTCACCGTGACACCGGCGTCAGAGGAGCATCGGCGGGTGGCAATAAACCAAACGCTCCTCCAGCTATAGATTTCGACGCCGCCCATATGCTGTCCGTAGTTGAATGCGGGAACAACACCGACGTGTATTTGCTCAGGTCCAGCTGGTCGAGCAGGTCCTGGTTCAGGTAGTTGTCGGAGCTCTCCGACGAGAATCCGTACGCCACCGGTGACACTTCGGGCGTTTCGCCGATCAGCGGTGACATATGGCTCACGTTCGACGCAGCCACCGACGACAAGAACGGATCGGCTTTTTTGGCGACGTCGATGGGAGTCAACGGCATCGTGCACTGGTTGACAAGAGGCAGCGGCACCACCGGCGACGGCAGCGTTGGGGGTGGCAGCTGGAATTGTCTGCGTCAGGCTCTACGAAGCAGGGTGTATCTAACGTAAGGTGACGATGCGAGAACTGCTTAGTGGCAATCACATAACTAGCGAGGTCAAAAACGCGAGGACCTGCTGAGCTGTGGAAGTCAAAGGTAGCTATGAACACTCCGCAGAAGGCGACGACGCCCACTGCTGCCGGGTGAATGGTGCTGCTGCTCTTACAGATACATACGTCACGGGCACAAATGAACCAAGGAATTATGCTTCCCCGTGAATGTCAAGACGGACTCCTTCCAAACTACCGATTTCGGTCCGTCTCTCTTTGCAGAGAGAATCCTGACCAACAGCTCAGTGACACTTTCTCTAATCAACTTCTCCGAATGCTCCGACTGCATCTCAGGAGTGTGGTAAAGAGAGGGAACGTTCGGATGAAACTAACCCGATATGGATGTTCGGGCAGCGATAGCCGTCCTGAATGGACATATAATGGGTGCGGCCAGATCGGGTTGCCGTCCGCATCCAACGGCGTCACGAGCACGGCTCTCCACGAGTGCTTGCCATTCCGTGATTGGAAAAACACAGTCGCCCTGCAAACATATTCTTTAGGAAACAAGTGTCCACGAAAACGACCTATATCTCTGTTATGTGATGGGTTTAAAGAAAACCCTGTGCCTATAGTATAATTCCTGTAGGAAAGAGTCCCCCTGGTTTGTTCTCCAGTTAGGCGTTCGTCATTACACCACCAACGCTCCCAGGACGGCATCTACAGTACCCTTCGTAGATATACCTTCTCGTTCCTTCTTTTCGATCAAAATGGAATACTTCTGTCCCCCTCCCATCTTCCTACAGATAGCACCGACGGGGAGTGAACATGGGAACCCGATCTGACGAAGCGAGTGCAACGCCACATCAACTTCGGGAAATCCAGACTTATGGTTAGCTGCGTGCACCGAGCAACTCATTGAACGCGATAGAGCCCCATCGACCATCATAATTCGTTGCGAAGACGCATTTTTGCAAAGTTGATCTCCATACTCCTAACCGGTGTCTAATGCGCTTTCGAGCCACCTAGACCTTTGCTCGAACTTCCGCAGGAATCTGATCCTAGGTAAGTTCCTCGATGTTGTTGCGTGTTGCATGCGCCAAATTTGTGCACGTGCTGGTCAAGGTCAACTTTAATTCATCTTATACCTTACATATGACAAGGGGCGCAAGAGCACTGCAAGCAGAAAAAAACGTCAAGAAGGACTGAAGCCGAACCGCCGATAGTCCGCGAGGCACACGATCGAGGTCCAACGTCGCGCTCATCCACTTCACCCACCTGCATTTAGAATCCGGTGCTGGCGGCGAATCACCCTGTGTTAAATCCGTCCACGCAATGAATGCGGAGCCATACTTCGGATTGCTGATAAACCCAAAAAACGTGGGTTGGCTTGTACTATTATTTGAAACCTGAAAAGCTCATCAGATGACATGGCTGTCAATGAACACGGTTCCTTCCTACAGGCTGAAGTAGTACCTCTCTAATAATATTCACTGTCCAGTTATCATCCGTCTGTAGCAACGATGCATTCTGGATTCGTATAGCAGTATCATCACCAAGGAACTGAAACAGCAACTATTTCTACAGCTGTACGAAAGAAGCCAAAACCGAAATAATTTTGCTTCATTTTAAGCTTCTTCTTCTATTTAAAGAACAAATCTATCGGTCCCACGAAAACGAAAACGAAAATCTTTGGAGGAACACCTTGCACAGAAGCAGAAGAAAGGGTAGATCGAGAAAGGCTGTTTCCAGTTGTGGGAAACGGGATCCAACGGTATGTCACGAAATACTCAGCAGATTAGCAGTAGAGGTCGGCATTAGCAAATCCCTTTGAGGGCGTTCCTCGCCCGAAAGCATTCGTCTGACAGCACCCAGATGTTGCCTCGAAAATCTGCGAAACATCGCTACTCCCTGTACCCTCCACACATATTTCTAGCAGGAACAGTGGCTGAAACGGCAAACATCGAAACAAAACTACATTTCGTCAATCGTTCATATCGAACGATGAGCGCAGAGAAATCCACGGATACCTTTGAACTCGTGAGGGTGGTAGAAGTCCCCAGTATATCAGTGCATCTATATCAGTAGTCAGTCCGCAACCGACTCGATACAGCAGCATCACCACCGGCCTTGTGTTGCGTGTCCTATGCAAAGTAAGGTGACCGCATGGCGTCGAGAGCTGCATGTCCGAACATACGATGAGTGCTCCAATGGATCCTCCTCGCTCGAGGGCCACGAAGAGCGTCATATCGGTCGTTCAGTGCTTTCACAAAGAAGTCCGACCAACGCGTTGGTGAGCGACCTGGCGTTCTCTTGACATCCCGTGGAATCCAGTCCGCGACGGCTCCCGCCCAGCGGGTGTCTGCGATGAGTAGCTGGCCCACCTAATTTTTGACGACTTCGACTATGCGAGCACGTCTCTGATCTTCGAACATCGACGAAGCTCTCAACTCCGGACGCCTTCTTTCACGTGCGTGAGTCGTGTCATGACGAGCATCGTCCTCTTGATTCTGCGCTGTGCGACGTAAATCACATGTTCATCCTGCTTTCGTACGACCCAGGTCTCTGAGGCGTATGTTAGCGCAGGAAAAACAGTGCAGTCGAATAGGTGGGCACGGATTCTTCGGCGCTCTTGAAAGCTCCCCAAGTCACTCCTTTCCTCCTGCCCGGCTCTGGCACTAGGCCCTTGGCCACGTTGACTTCGCGGCCCAAATACACGTAGCTGGAGCATTCCTTCCCTTGAGCGAGAAGGCATCAGAAACTTGACCGTCGCTCATGAACATCGCCTTCGTAAGACTCAGCTGCAATCCAGCGTTCTGCCTATGCCCTCACCTGCATCACCTGTCGTCCCGATCATCGAGATGCTCCAGCTAGCGCCAGCAACGTCTCCATTCGTCCATTCTCAGTTATGCTATATTGCATCTGAGTACGTGGCTTTTAAAAATGTAGCTTCCTCTTATAGACGAACCCTAAGCCTTTCCCGAAATGGAAACAGTTGTCCATATCTTCCTTTACGTCCTCCAATTCCCTCTTGAAATAGCCATTACCCAGATTAAGTGCACCGGAGCGCTCTCAATGGCTGAGCAGAAGCAGCAGAAGAGGTTTTGTGCAGTTTCAAGAGCAGTAGACACCTCGACTGTAGCAACACACCACGTAGATGGCGTGCACGTCGCACCAGTCGCTGTGCCCAGCGTACGCTTTCGAGTGTTCGGCCTGCTCCGCGGCCTCGGGGATAGTTTTCCTTCTCTCATGAATGGGGTGCAGTGGGAAGTACGCTGGAAAACGCGAAGACCATAGTACGACGGACTAAGCAAACCTCGCGGGTGTTACATCTCGTCGTGACACCCCAAAGTCAACCGCGGGGTGCGTGGGTGCAACGCAAGAGCAGACACTCCTTGTCGGCCAGTGTGTTTTGATTGATAATCTTGCTGTGGGGTATCGTCAAGCTCTAGGAGGTCCTCAGGGTAGGCTAAGTGTGTGTATGGTGCCTAGAAGCTTAATCCCATTCACCAACGTCAGCCTCCATCTAATACGGAAAGCGATGGAGCACCTCTGCTTCCACCGTCACCGCATTCGATAGTCCCTGAGCATCGCTTTTGTCCCATTCTCCTTTGAATCTCACCATTATCTCTGCAGCATTAAGTGATCTCTAATTCATCAGATGTTATTTGGATTTTTCGAACAATGCGAACTGAGACGTGGATCGAATAAGACGCTGTAACAGTCCTCGTTCAAGCTCCAAGAGCTCTCCGTTTCAGTAAGGAAGGACGTAGTGAAATTCTAGCAAAGACGATGAGTCTACCTAAGAGCAATTCCGAGCATGAATTGGTATAAAAACCCCAAGGAGAAGATCAAGCTTCTCCGCCCCAAGTTTCAACACAGGAAAATATAAATACAATGTGTTCAAGAGCCCTCTCCTATACCCAGTTGAACCCTCCACCTGCACTTCGCTTTCCACCGACGGGAAAATGCGGGTAACCACTGGAAGTCACTTCCACACGCTTACTTCAATGTCGGTGGCGGTCCATGGCACATCCTCAAATGTACCGGTCCACATCGCAGTTATCTTCACGCAAGCCATTGCACCCTTCGATCGCAGGCAACGAGTGAACTGCTGCGTAGGGACGAAGATGCGACCTGAGCAATGTTCTCCGTGATGACAGAAACACGGAAAGTGCAGAGCCTAGTGAACCGACCTATAACATCATTCCATAACCACGCGTTGCACGTGTGCGATGACACTCGGTTGATGACGGCATTCAGGCGCAGCATCAATTTCGACGTGTCCTTATTATCAACAATCATTTCATATAACTGAAACGCGTGCATGTGAATCATCACAATTGGAAAGGCGCAACAAGTGAAGGGTCGGCGACTCACCAGTCCAAGATTTTCAACGTTCCGCACAGCCCAGATTGCCCGCGATTCACTGTCAACTTGCCTAACAACATCATAACGAATGAACGTCCCAATAACCATCCATGGTTCTCGCAAAGATGATTGTAGAGTTGCTTTGCCCGACTGCTGAAACACAAGGAGACATGGACGAGGAATTAAACGAAAAATGTCCCCTGCCTTGCAAGATGACAAGACCCATTTCAAAAAATGGAATTCAGCTTCAGTTAGCCTATCTGCTATGCCAAGAACCTACTGCTATCTGGCAGGTTAATCGGAAAATAATGGGTGCCTTGGTTTGGCGATTCACCTCAATTTTTTTTAAATTTAAATCACAAATTATTCGAAACAATACTGAGTGTACCAAAAATGTTTGCACTGTTCGAAGGCTCACTAAGCTTTTGTCCCTTAAAAACCGAAATATATTAAGTTTATAGAGAGCAAAAAATGAAGACCCCATGGTGCTAGTAGATGTCGAGATCGCGCTTCCGATTTACGATTTTATTAGGAACCTTAGCTCATCAAAATAACGGCCTGATGTTCGGGCAAGAATCCGAAAATACTAAACCGTGAAACTTCATCTAAAAGGTACATGCGTTACAAAACATGTAAACGCCACGGTGTGGAGGACTAGTGCACAGCGCCACTTCGGAGTTAACACAGCAACAAAATTTCACATTTCCCTAATAAAGAATAGGGTGCTTACTGTACCTAAAGAGGTAAAAAATTGAAAATCAAGTCAAAAATTGTTTTCCAACAACTCTCCTTACGGCGTCTCAAGAAAGTCAGCATGTCCCCTATCGGATGCCGTCCAGACAGCGGAACCTGGTGCCACCAAAACTCATGTGATTCTTCACAGATTCTAAAAGCGGGAAGTCAGCCTACTTTTGGTAGTGTTTTCCGCTTTTCGCGACGGAACAAGCAAGCGGCCTCTTTGCCTTGCTATAAATGGACCACCACCCTCTCCCTTACCAGATTGGCGGTTTCTCATCAAACTAGAGCGGGAGAGATTAACAAATCGAAGCGCGGCCTGCTCGGCTAGAGACGACAGTAGTACGCATAATCCTCGAACGAGACCGAGCTTTCCGCTCTCACGGGAGTAGAGGCGCTTAATTATCATAGAACCCATTGCTTCAGCCGCTCAGGCCGGCCTCGGTTCCTATGGATGCTACCTCACTGTCATGGCCGTGTCGATAGTAGGTGCTCGCTTGGAGGTGACATCTACAGACTACCACGAAATAATTATGGGATCAGTGGCAGCCGGGTGTGGAAATCCGTTCACAGTTCACCTCGACAACGACCGCATCGTCTGAGGACGGAATGAAAATCGCTCTACCAGCTGATTGGTTCATAAAGAATTCGCAGGTTTACTTCAGTAGCAAACGGTATCCTTGAAAAGATGATTCGATTTTTTCTAACTCATGCAATGAAACACTGAACTTACCGAGGAATATACTGTTAAATCGCCATCCATAGGACAAACAACGATAACACCGATCTAAACGTGGAAGCATTAATATCTACACGAGGAATCATGGCTGCAATCCGATTCGTGAGTTGTTCTAGCGCTTTAGAAGGTATTCGCTAGTGCACAGGACGCCACTCTGTCCAAGTAATCACTCACCTGACCATTAGCAGTATCGGGCACTTTATCAAAACCTTTCTTTTCATCTATATGATTCATATTAATACTCCATGCCACATAACGACAATTTTTGATATCCGGCTGACGAAAAATCTGAAAACAGCAGGTTGGATCATTTCGACATCTACAAAGCCCCTCAAGGACCCATGAAAACCTACAATGAACTCTTTATGATGTGTTTTCAAAAATTCGATCAGCCATGAGAAATACACTTTCTTTTACCATTTACTCCGCTGTGAAAACCGAACCGGGCCGAGGGTATATTAGGGAAGAGAAAGAAAAGCGGATCAGTCGGAGTAGTTCATGGACAACGCCAATTACTGTACGATGGGGAGGAATTTCATACGAACATCTCTTCGAATGATCGTTGCTCATTCTCGGCCTTTACTGAAAGGGAAGACAACTGAGGGGAACTAGCATAGGAGAGGAAGAGCTGCGTAGGCCACCTTAAGACGGTCTCCGGGCAACTCGCTCCCGCACTCTAGTATCGAAGAAGGGTGTTCTGCTCTTCCGCCCCGTACCTCATTTTGGCACAGAAGAAGAGCAGGGAGACCGCAAGGCATCCACGAGGGAGCCCTAATCAAAGATGATTGGAAAGTTCGTTGCAGAGATGAATCAACGGTTCTAAGTGAGCATGCGGCCACAGGAACGAAAACGTCTGCGAAATGACTGGCAGATGCACAGAGATGCCCGTGCTGAAAAAGGGGCAAGCAACTAATTAAGTTCGCTTTCAGAGCTGCGAGCTAATCAAGCAGTAGTACTCACTAGTCACACATCAGCTGAAGGAGGTGGGATGCAATTAATGACTAAACGCACGCGTTCAAACCCAAGCTGAATCAAAAAAAAGAAAGAGCATAGCAGCTTTCTGTGCTAGACCGCGCAACGACAATGCAACAGCTAGTTCTTCCACATAAATCGAAAAAAAATGTTAATTGGCGACTGATGCTGGTAGAACCAACTACCATGCCTTGTGCAGAGCATCGCCCTTCCCCAGCAGGGCGTAGTAAGCGGTAATGGGTGTAGCAAGACAAAAAGCTGTCGTTAGCTATTATCATTGCCCACAGAGGATCAGTTGGCAATAAACCAACTCCCAGCTCTACAGTATCTTCGCCTGCCGTCCACTTGGAACACAAGAAAAATAATAATTACATGAGAGCAATTATTATACAAGGAATGACCATGTTGAAGGTCTTCGTTCACTTGATCCCGGACCAACAACGTTTTCTGTAATTTTGCTGAATCTCCTAGCTATGCGATAAACCGCAGCCAGTAACACGCGATCTCCCGGCGACACAGTGCTAACCAGCTTCGGTCGACGTTCCAAAATGGCGGTTTATTTATTCATTTATTTATTTATACGTCAAATAGACGTGCACAAAACGCCAGAAAACAAGATCGAAACAAGCCATGCAATGAAAAAAAAGACAACACTAAAACAACGAGAACAACAAATCACCCGGCAGCTGCAACCCTTTGGCAACCAATTTTGAACTAGGGGAACAAGTGGCACAACTTGCAGCTGAGCCGGAAGAAAAGAGCATGCCCCTCTAAATGTGTGAATTTGTCGCCTAATTAACGCCTTATGTCTGCAGCTATCTACCCCATATGGAAGAAATGCGCTCAGCACCAGGAAAGCGTCACGCAAAACCAGGAACTAAACGTCGCTCACCTTCAATTGAATCACTTTATCCACCTCGGCACCAGTTCCTAACCACGGTTTGTTCAGTTTATTGAAGTCGTTCCTTGCCGAATATGGTACGAAAACTCTTCCATATTTCTTAACTTCTGCATAACAATATCTGAAAAACTGGGCCTTAGTTGTAACTCGATTTCACCCTTCGAAAGCTGATAGGAGCGTCAGATTATAAGTGCAGCCACCTATGCCTTAGTAATTTCAACAGCACTCGCTGGGGTGATGTTGGGAGCGGCACCGAACCCGAGCCCTTCGTGCTTTTAAGGGCGATTATTCCATTCCGCTCAATGCGAGTTATGGCAGGCACTCCCACGGGTGGATATCCTTGATGTACAAACTACGATATAACAGGATGTTGATCGTCGTTACACCCGTTTATACTTCGCGCCACTCAATGAGTCATTACCCCAATTAGCTTACGCCCCACATTTATTCGACAGCTCGTCGCACTGTTCTAGAGGACAAGCATGCTCTAAGAGATTTTCATGCTTTGAACAGTCTAGTTCGCGATTATACGGCGCCCGACGTTATCGATTCTTAACGTGGCCTAATCAATACTGACTACTTTCATAGCACCACCGAGGTAGCTCAAGTATAAACTACATCTAAAGACTACAACGCAATGTAATCTTCTTCAAGATCGAACGGTCATTTCGAGTCTAGCAATCAAATGAGCACGGCATCGCGCATGCCGATCAAAACAGCATCTGGCTCGCTGCTGCGAAGGAAAAGAAAAGCTATACATGAACTCACCTGTCGGAAATTTCACTTATTTTTCCAGATACTTGTATCAATTCACGTTTCTTAACAACCGACGTTGCCACAAATTGATAGTCACTTTGAGGTTGTGATTGCCTTTGCGCAGTAAAAATAACCTCCTCATCAGGCTGAAAAAAGAAAAGCCACAGACGGCTCTTCGGATCAAGCAAAATACATTTTTACGAACTTCTGTTTTTCGACAGGGAATAAATCCTTTTGGACTAAACTTTAAATCAGATTTACCTTTATGGAAACTGAAAGCTCGAAACATCGATAAATGATAAACTTCAAAAGCACACTAAACACTTCACAATCCATAAGCACAAACAAACTGACCGTAAATTTTTCGCGAAGATCGCTACACTCTGCGCTTATACATGCAGCTGCTATTGGAAAATAGACATTGCCCAATCGTTCATCAGTGATATATGCATATTTTTTTACCATCTGAAAGAAAGAGGAGTAGTGTTAAATCACGAAAGAGAGGCAACCCCTCGTAGTTACCACTCAGCCCTCTTTTCCTCTAAACCTTCCTTCAGAGTCGAGCTAAGGGTGAAACGATCTGCTAGGAACCCATAAACTAGAAGTACTGCTATCAAAGAACACAACCAGCACTATTGACGTCATGAATCTTCGTCATGACAGAAGTCGTTCCGAACTTTCCGAATGGAACGTTGTTCCCTTCGTACCTCACCACTAACAAGCACTGTAAGATGCACTTCTTAGGACATCAGGCAAATGACGCCTGCTTCATAAATGGCGTAGATACGACACACTGTCAACCCAAAATGTTAAGCAATCGCAAGTTCTGCCTTTTAAGCTACTAGTGTCTCTGATTGAGAACCTTCATAAAGTGGAGCTTTAGTGAAGCACGTGAAAATCTATGGATACAACAAATGGGAAAAGTGAGGTCATTCGCCTACCTACCCTTTTCTCCTTAAGCTGAGCAGTATTCGTGCCTTCAATTTAGAAAGTGCATAAAACTATCTTGAAGCCAAAGCCAGAAGGTTGAACATCGGAAGAAAGCAATCTGAATTCGTATCGATACCGTTTTCCCAGGCAACAGCAGTAATTTATAGAAGTTGGCAACAACCAGCCCTTTTGTAGGATGCTTCACACACTACTCCATGGGATATCGTAGAAGCAATGACTAGCAGCGGCAAGCATTGAACAAGTCAGCGTTTCACATTCTAGACAAGCTCACCACCTCTTAGCTACCTTGAAGGGAATCAAGGCTTGGTTGGTCTGTGCGGTACCCTAACCATAGATTCGGGGTGCACCCAACAGTTCGCATCCTCATATTGCGCTCCGCGCCCCTTATCATCTTTGACAACGACTTGCACCGTTGTTTTCTGCCCTGATGGCCTTTCTAGTTGGAGACCCATGGTCAAGTGGTCAGCAGAGGTGGCCGAATGACTATAGACACCGCAGTTAGAGCATTCTCCAGTTCAACGATGACAAGACTATCTGCAACAGACAACAACACCTTAACAAGCGCCAGATGACATTCAAGCCAAGGCGGATCGGATATGAGCGTTTAGAGAAACTCACTGGCTAACTTTTATAAACGGTATTTTTTTTACATTCAACTGACACGATACCGGTGAAAACGTATCTCGATACATACCTATGAATACAGTCCGAAGCAACACAACGAAATTAATTTTATAGCTTATAACACTTATAATGAGGTAACATAGACCTTAGAGCATATAAATGCGAGACAACAGTCGAGCCGCTAAGTCCGTGTGGATTTAGAAATAGCTGTCATCAACTACTTTCGGAACTAGAGCTATAAAAGTGTATTAGAGGTAAACTATAGCTCGTAGATACTATCAGGGGGTGTAGGTGAAAAGGTCGAAGTAAAGTAGTCAAAGAAGCTAGTTTTCATTAGCATATTGAGGCTTCGAGGAAACCTATAGTGTACAAGTGCTTACTGCAGAACAGTGTAACACTTTCACGATTCCAGAGTTGAAGGAAATTCTCTCAAACTGAGCGTAGGAACACAGATTTAGTGTGCTCATATCACGGATATGAAATCCTGATTTTGACCAATCACGGTAGATTATAAAAACATTGGGAGCTGGCGGGTATTACAAAAAACTTACGTCTTTGCTTCCTTAACCTAGAAGGAACTATTTTCCAGGCTCCCACTTCGGATGGGAACCAATGTGTGTACTATAAATTAACAACTAAAAATGAATGCAAAAATCGTGTCAGGTGCTAGTCCGAACAAAATCCTAGATTAAGCTTGGCTGAGATCAGTGATTTCGATTCCACCACCCCATCTTTCGGTACCTACTGTAGCTTACGCAGCTTAACCGACCGAAATTTCAAAAAACGGATGCCAGGTCTTAATCAGGGCCGCCAACAACTTCCATAATAGATATGTGAGTGAATGTTTTAGTGTTTGGGGTCATGAAAGTACAGCAGTCAACTGTTACATATCCAAACTGAGTTCGTATCACACTTACAATTCCGTCCTCTACCTCATGTTGGCCGCACTCCGAACATTTTGCTTTTCATGTTCCACTGCCTTTAATCACTAAAATTCATCATAACAACGAGTCATCGTGGGTCGCCCGCTATTCACTTGACCGTACACCCGTATGATACAATCTTTTAGAGAAAGCTGCTACCCACGAGCTCTGTATCTGTGAAAGAGCAGATGAAAACAAGTTTCAAATAAAAAACTGAAACAGCATTTCCTCTACAGTGAAAAACCTCGAATGCCCTTGAAAACGTGCAGAACCTTCCTCGTAACCGAATTTTAAAAACTATCGGCTGATCCTTAGGTCTACGTAAAAGCCAGCCACCTTCACATCATAACGTAGAAATAGTGTGTGGCTCCCACCAGAAGACACTGCTCAATGCCGATGTCTATCATCCTACCCCTACATGTTTTCGAAGCATTTGCACGTCGCATTACCAGTCGCTCAAGAAATAATTACTGGTCACCAAATGCTTGAGCAGCGAATGAAGCACAATAACAATCAAGCCAATCAACATCTAGGTACACAACAACAACAACGAGAACTCATAATCGTTAGGCGAAATGAAAGTTCCGATGTGACTACTGAAAGTGCTTAATGGCTCAAGTGTTTAGATGATACTGCAGGAAGCTAATAAGCGCTAATCCATTTACTGGCTATGAGGCGTTAGCATTAAAAGTAGTGATTATCTTAACGAACAAGAGTAGTCAGGAAATACTGCAAGTCAGTAAGCCATCTCAAGGTTTACGAGGTCACTCACAAAGGAACATCCCGCAAACATCGAGCCTAGGACATTCCGAGCATTCACTTCAAGCCCAAGAAGTTCATGATATGAGCGATCTCGAAGAACGATGGACTCTTTACGCAAGTAAGTTACCCCAGACTCAATGCGTTCCATACAATTGTGCCTCGTTCAATGAGGATATATGTAAAATGCGCACAAAACGTTACGTTATACTGAAATATTTTTCTAGTGAGAACTGGTTTTTCGTTTTGGCCACAGGAACACTGCTGTACCAAAACGCATAGAAACATTGTAGGGGTCCAGAATGGCGAAGCTGTAGCCAAGCACGTCCAAAACAGCAGGTTACTATACATTTCAGTATTGATAAACTGCAACAATACTTGATCAACTACAACGATCAAAAAGTCAGCGACCCCTCTGCGCAGAAGCTGCAGGCCAATAAATCCTGCAAATGCGCGACAACGAAAAACCGAAATCTGTCGGTTGAACAGACGCGATAAGATCGATAGAAAGAACCCCGAAAACGAATGAGCCGGAAACTAATGCAGAAATATTAATATCGCTGCAAGAAGATTCAGCAGTTTAACAACCGTTCGATGTAAAGAAAATTCAGCATTACAAGGTCATACACAATATTCGCCATCCTAAAGGATGCATATGACAAACAAATGCTGCGGGTGCAACCTTATGTTGTTCCTATGGATTTCATTTGGAGACAGAGTAACGACTCCGTGTTAATAATGGTGCACTAATCTATCCTGCCATGCCAATTCACCTAGGTTAGGAACTCAGTCCCGCCATTTCGTAAACATTTAATTCTGAATTTCGCTGCAAATCTTTTGCAGAACGTTAGATACCATTCCAAAGAGAATGATTTGCTGTATCAGAAAATATGCTTCCTTTTTTCCCATTTCGACTCTTTCGCATTTTTAGGTCAATAAATGTGGAGGGTAAAAAAGACCTTCGCCAACAGCATTTCTTGTATACACTGCTGGAAAGGCGGTGATCTGTTCTACAAGAGTGTATGTTGGTTTTTTTTTCGTTCTTTTCGCCATTCGAAAACTTCTAGAGCATTAAATTAGAGCGTCCAAAAGGTATAACAAATCTATTTCAGAAAAAAGATAAATAATAATTAACAAAAGCGTGTTTAAATGATTATTCCGAAGCGTAGTCACCATCCGCTTCAAAAACTGCTTTCCCATTTGCTTGCAGTCTTTCGAATGGATGGACTGCATATGGACGAAGAAGTCGCGATCCTTGGAGGCGATCCACGCTTTAACATCGGCTACAAAGTCATCCAAGCCGTCGTAAATTTTGTTCGTTTGTCATTTTTTTAAACGCCCGCTACAAGGACCTTCGTAGAAGACGAAATGCTGACAACATTAATGCTAGCCGATGACTAGAACGGCCTGGTCGTTGAACTCCGATGGTCGTTCTCTTCCTTTTTATATGAAAGGTTTACGTCGTCAGTTTTGAACCTCTTGAACCATCTTTCTGCTTGGCGATTAAAAAGTCAGCAACTCCTCTGCGAAGAAGCCGAAAATTAAAATCGAAAATACTTTCTGATACGGCGAGTTATTCTTTTTTGAGTGGTATATAACACTCTGCAAAAAACTCATTGTTTCCTCGCCAAAAAGTTCGTTGAGATCGCGAAATGACTAGGCCGCCTTGCAACATTTTCTCGAAGAATAGAGAAAATATTGTCTTATTGAAAAAAATAATAAATAAGGTGTCATTTTTTCGAGATAAATGCGCGAAAAAACAGTAATAAATACACATTAACCCAATATATGCTTTTCAAAAGAGTGTTTTGTTCTATCAAAGTGTGTGTTGCGTTTAGTTGCTCATGCTAATTTTTGTGAATTTTTAGCGGGACGTTAAGAAAACGAGAAAAACGACCACCACTTCTTCGCACAGTGTCATACGTCATTTGAAAAGCATTCTTGAATTGTTTCGTTCTTTCAGAATATATGTTTTGTTCTTCTGATATTCTGAATTTTGCTAAATTTTTAGGTTTAGCTTGAGATTTAAAAAAAATCAATCAAAGATTAATGCATTTCTTTTGGGCACTCCACTTTAATGCCCTGAAAATTCAAGAAAATGAAAGTGGACGAGAGCAACCAACAGACAACCTTGTAGTGCAAGTCGTCCCCTTTCGAAAGGTGTATAACGTTGAGCAAAACACCTCAAACGTAAGCAGAGAGAAGGAGCTGTCGGCGAAGGTCATTCTTCCTTTCTGATCTTCTACTTTACTAACTAAACACTGACAAAAATTAAAATCGAAAATACTTTCTGATACGGCGAGTTATTATTTTTGAGTGGTGTATAACACTGTGCAAAAAACTCAGCGAAATTCAGAAAAATGTAGAAAAAATCGGCAGGACTTAATTTCCACCCTAATATGACGTAAAAACGAAGAATCCCATCACTAACACCAAGGTATGAGTAGTTGTTACTATGGTAGGTCATTAGTCATCGTTGAAAAAGTTCGAAAAATGCTATAACAATCTCACTCTGAAAAAAATGGCTTCCACGATGCTTAACTGTAGATCCAATGCTAGGCTCAACCTTCGTTTAGTTTTTTGAAGGTTTAGATGGCTCAATATGCCATGGAAGAGGGGCAAGCGCCAGTTCTGCGGCAGTGGAAGCATGCAAGTCATTAGCAGTCCAGTTTTGGCACCTAAGTCCGCCGTTTCACCAGTGTATGTCTTATGTAGAGTGTCTCGCTCTGCGTGACCCCTGTTTTTGTTCTTGTTGGGGTTGATAGAGGTGGAAAGCATATTCCGGTGTCATTTGCCAAGCACCAAAGAAAGGATGGCGATTGATATTGACTTTCACATCATTCGCTCTGTATAAACAGTAGGGTACGGAATGATACGCAGAAGAGCCAAAGCTCTGACTCAGGGGTATGTTTAATATCTCCCGCCTCAATAAATATTTAACGGAATTGGCGTACATCTCCAGAGCGATAACCAAGCCCAGCGAGCTGAACCACACCACCGGTTCATAGAGACTCACCCTCCTTAAAACTCTCAGGTGGGATATCTCTGAACTCATTGAACGGTAATAACATCAAACCAGCAAGAGTTCTAGCAGTAGAGCGAAACTAACAGCCGTCTGCTGGAAACAAACAGAGAACAACTGATGTGATAGCCCACTAACGAGGTAAAAGAGCTCATGGGACAGTAACGGTGAAATAAAACTGCTTATTGACTTCATAGTAGATCTGATTCTATAACAATACAACAAAGAGCTTAAACAAAATTCAGCACCTAATAAAGTAATACAACAACTTCGTTGCATGCACTAGGTGCAAAGGCTCGAAAGTTGTTGTGCAGTAGCCTAACAGAAGCTCTAGCAGGAGAACGGAGAAGCACATCTTACATAGGCGAAGCAGACACTGTAGTGCTGCTGCAGTAGAATGGGTGAGTACGTCGCAATAGTCAATGTACAGAGTTCTACGTAACACGTCTAGAAACTGTAAAAGTGCAGCTCGAGAATGTCCTGAAGAAAACACTACCGGCGCCTTCTGCCAAAGCTGTTCTTACACTACAAACAATCATCCTCTTATCCCTTTCCATGGATTTTCAGCGCATTTGGTTCTCTTCGAGCCCTTAATTTGGTGCAAACAATAACTAGCAGTCCCAGTACATAAAGAATAAGGACGGCGTTGTTCAACCCTTGTTCGGATGCGCAACGCCTTCAAATTCTACGGAATCTCGCGAAGGCAATTTGAATGCGTATTTGATCAATACAATAACTTGCGGCGACCAAGCAATGAGCTTGGCAGCGCTTCATACTTTCCGGACAAGTGTGGTACCAAATAAATCCAATGAAAGACTTGGTTGGGGAAGAGAAACCAGAACCAAGAACCTCGTGCGCCCGTTCTATATTGAGGGCCAATAAAAACACCATGTGTTCCACACCTCGAAAAGCTAGCAACAAATAGTTTAGGGGTTTCATTTGATCTGTTGGTTCGAAACTCGACATGGAATTGCGCAACAACTTTTCGGTCATACGCCCTTTTTTCAGGGTTAGATACTCTGCTATGTACTGTAAAAATAAAGCGGAAAGAAATACGGACATGATCTCAATCGGCTAGTTAACAAGGAGGGTGAAAGTTCTTTGGATATGGTCAGAAATGAAATACATGGGCGTCATGACGCTTTATTTATGAACTAATAATGGTGACTGATGAAAAGGCGATTGAGAATTTTAGGGGAGAATCAGGCAGAAAATACCACAGGGTACGGGACAATCTTAAATGTCATCAGAAATAGGACCTTGCGAAAGTCATTAATCAATCTTCTTTCCCCGCGACAATTAGCCAGTCTCCCGAACTTTTCTACAGATCATTCGGATAGATTTTCAACTTTGAAAGCACTATAATGATCGTGGGCGAAATCCCGCACTATCAAAACGAACCCAATAAACACTCACCATCAGTGCTACCGTATCACAATGAAAAGCCTATGCTGATTGGCTACGCAGAACAATATTGGGAATTGCTTCCAAAAAATACAACGTAGGAGGTCGCAGAAAGACAAGAAAGGAACAAAAATCCCTGTTCAACTATGAAATAGCTTCAAATTCGCGAAACCTTTAAGGGATAGGAACTCACGAGGCAAGATTAAGAGCACTAGTCCGCAATTAGCAACTCGTAAGCTCATTTCTTAATAATGTTTCTTCTTTTGTAAACCATTTCTATTATCCCTAAATATTAGCGCTGGTTAGATCGCACGCAACAACAACCAAATTAATACTGGAATTCGGTGGACAACAATTGCGAAAACGTTACATCTTATGCCTGGACACCACCAACCAACAGAATAATGGAATAGTTCTATATACAAACATGATAAAAGGTCACAGAAACAGCCACCGGGACAAATTTGTTTAATAATTTGATGAAGTGAATTCTCATGGCTACAGAAAAAATATATTCTATCTACAGAAAGCTGTGAAATGTTTTACTTTTGAGCTGCTGATCGTTGTCGCCAAAAATACACCCTTTGAAAGCTTAGGTCGTCAGTTCTTATAAACGTTACAGCTCAGATAATAAACACACCCTGAAGTCCTTATGTGAAGTAGATCAAAAGGCAACTAAACCTAATGCTGGTTGAATCCAAGTCTCAAAGGAACCGTCAACACAATATTACCTCGCATATGAAGTGGACAGTCACAATCTGAAATCGCACCTCTGGCGCCAGAGCGTGTAGGAATCTTCTTCTAAGCTGGTAGAGTTTTTAAGGTTCTAAAGTACGTCTCTAGAATCCGCAAAGGAGACGCTAACTACCTTTGCGTTACACACTTCGATAAAAGTTCGTTTATTCCCGTTTTAGTTTCGCGCCGCTGAAGCCATAAGGGACCACACCGAATGCCTACCATATAAGAGTTCGTATGAGCAGCATTATATATACGTCTTCAGCATGGAACATTGCGAACGGGAGAGGAACGATGATGTGAACAGCAAAGCAATAATGAAGCACCATGAAGGGAATTTTAGGAAAGTGCTTGGCATGAACGTTCAATGCTCTACCAGGACTCCAATAGTCCAGCTTCTACTTCCTTATCCTATTCGCTACCGTCCTCTCACTTATTGAGGTTTCCATATGGAGTAAAGTCATTCTACCAATTCAAAATCTGAGAAAGGTTCAACTTCTACGGTTTCTTGTAGAGCAGCTAGCTCCCATGAAATCACAATATAAAGCAACATAGAAGTCCATGCCATTAACCAGACAAAAAATCTCTTTAAAAACCTTGGAAAACCTCACCCTACAGATGCGGCCCTCGCCTAATGAGCGATTTTGACTCATACCTTTCGCCAACTCCGATCCGCTCAATCTAAAGGAAGCAAATCATATTCATCTGCTAAATGCGTTCTTAATATATCACGCGACCAACACACGAAGAATGAGCTATAAATCAACGAATGTGTTCATTGAAGACCAATAACTAGCGCATATATCAGAAGTTGCTGGAAAGGTGATTGCCAAATACGCGGATCGTCAAACCGCATTCCACAAAGCCTTTAGAATTCACGAGAATCTGTTCGTTCTTTATTCATCAACAAACATAACAACGTAAACAACGACAATAATAACAAAAGAGCAAAAGTGGCTTATCAGTGACAACAGCGACATTATGACAACAGATGCTGAATAATAGAACATCTACATCTAGTGAGAAAAAGAAGTCTGTATACTGTATGCACAGATGAAGACTGCAAGCGAATTGTCGCTTGACGGCTGAACGACACAAAGCCAGCGAAAACGACGGAGGATATGGAAATAACGGTTTGTTCGCCGATAATTGAAATGTGCCTATCAGCACGCAACCACGCACAATAACAACGAGGCATGCGCCACACACGCATGTAACCACGGTACCTACTGCTAGCTTTCAATATGCCCAACTGTATGGTTCAGCTATGATCTTGACGGCCATAAAAGGCCTCTAAAATACCAAAAGGCCCACTTTTGGTGAACGTGTCCTAGCTGTGAGAGTCCCAGCACGCCCCGGCACAAGATGACTCACCCACCAACCGCCAAAAGCAATGCGCTTGCATTGCTCTCCGCTCCAAAGAGGCTGCGGTATTATCCAAGTAGAGGCTGTTAACTTCAGGGTTAGAAATACCGCAGAGTTTCGCAGCATGACCCAGGTACGCGCAATGCGTGAAAAGCAAACCTGGATAAACCAGAGCCGATTGGCCATCCATCACTACTCCGTCGCAACGCCGAGTACTAGGGTGTAATGCGTTCCGCGCCATTTCGTCACCTACAGGATTTGCACATGAACTGGATCAAACGCTTCTACAGGTGACGAAGTGTTTAGGCGCAATTGAAACCGAGTGTGAACATCGCGAAAAAAGTATAAAAGTATAACCAGTCCAGAGGCTGACAGCGCTTTCGGACTAGTTCGTTGACAGACAAAATTGAGCTTTTGCAATGGAAAGTTGATTCTCCCTCTCTATAGGAGAACCTTCTAACATCGATAATTGGATTACAACAAATCGATAGGACTCACAAGGGCACATGATTTATCGGGTGCTACGAAGACAAGAACAACGCACTGTTCCACTAGTCACTGAATCTAAATTAAACCAAAGCTCAAAAGGTTCATCACGAGAGGAAAGGACCTGTCGCGTAGAATAAAATTGCAGTGAACCTTAATGAACTTGGGATAGTGGGCCACTATGAAACTCTCTCTCTCTCTCTCTCTCTCTCTCTCTCTCTCTCTCTCTCTCTCTCTCTCTCTCTCTCTTAAAAGTACAGAACTCAGAAATATAGTGGTACCAGCAGTCTGCAAAGTAGTAGCGTTCCTAGCACTGCTGATCCGTCCGAGGATTAGGCAAAGCCTCCGCGTTTCCAAGATTTCGCATGGCAGCCGTCACGCAAGTCCAGGGGAGGGAATGGGCGTGTAAGGGAGACGAAGAAAACAAGAACACATAGTCCTCGCAATCAGTCAGTCTAAGAAGGGCCTGTTCATGGTCTGCGACGATAGCGACTGGGTCACTCGCCCAAAGCACACGGATCGATTAATGCCAAGCAATTATCTGGTAACAATCGACAAACATATGCATGGCCGGCAGCCCGTCTGATTACTGGCTCGGCGAATGAAGTAGTCAGTGTTTCTTCGGACATGGTGCCGTCAAAGTAAGCGTGAAAGGATGTATACGCTTCCTTGCCCCAACACAGACACTAGGCGCTCCCGCGCCGTATAGCTCGCTGCGAAGGGCCAGCATATGGAAGTCGTCTCACCGTTTACATTCTCTCAATTTCCCCTCATGTTTGCTTTGCCGTGTCTGCTAAACACTTATCAGTCTTCAAGCATTTATATGATATGCCGGTTAGGAGTTTTCCCACGTGCTACCGTTTCATTATAAAGTATACTGATATCGTGGAGGAAACTTGAACGCATATTTGCCCTTAGCTGCGCCGTTGCGTTGCCTAGCCGACGGACGAGTCTGCGCTACATCCTTCCTGGTCTGGTACTTGACCAAAGTCGGAGGGTTGGTCGGCTTGGTTGGCCTGGGATGGGGCCAGGTGCATGTGACAGCCGGTGTCTACCTTGACTGAACTAATCTACCTCGACTGAACTAACAGGTGCCCTCCCCCGCCTTAATAGAATTCAACTCTCTAACAGCATAGCTGTGACAGGAAAAGATAAGGCTTCGACGCCAATCGATAAAGATATATCACGAAAAGGAGGAGATGGTGTTCCCTAGAGCATGGGAGTGGTCTGACAGATTACATCGATGAATAGTAGATAATGAGGTCGACAAGCTTCCTGAAGGATACGCCTGATGGTAGAAAACTTCACCCCTAAAGGTAGTCGTCAAACGATGAAGTCACTCAAAAACGCTCGCCGTCAAGTTCTAGGCTCAGCTAATAAAGCAAACGAACGCGAAATTGAAATCCACGTAACGGCTCGGCAGTCGCCTAGGGTAACCCGCCACCTTAGTTACTGCTGGCTAGTAACTATGGAGCGTTTATAGCTTCAAAGCTTAACGGCACGCACTGTACAGCTGAAAAACAAAGCTTATTCTGAACGAGCACACGCGCATGCCACCTCTTCTCAGCAAGGTGCATCTAAAGGGCGTCGAATCGATAAAAAAGAGCGCATGCGATGCGAACAAACAAATTTCAAATGTGCCGCTACAGGCCGTGCGAGAGACGAAGGCACTGTGGAAGATGGGAAAAACAGCCCGACTCCATCGTTTGGCAGCAAGATGACGCACAGTCATGCTACATAGATAACGCGAAAGAGTACAAGCAAACGATGTTCACTAATATTCGTGAGAGCTCTGCAGACAAAGGGCAAGAAATGAAGAAGAACTTGAACGAGAAAACTAGGCAACCAGCTTCGTCGATCTCACTGTACTCACGCGGATTCCTCTCGTTTCACCCGTATACTTGTTCAGCTCCTTTCGCATCACACCTACTTGTGAGTGCACCTTTTTCACCGCTTGCTTGTAGCGTTTGCGATTTTTCGTCTGAAAATAGCGAAGAAATTAAACTGCTCCTGACGCTGTACCCGTTTTGATAAACCTGCGAAAAAGCTGGTGAATGGTAAAGTCAATCTACCGTTCGCAGCGCTCCACGCACTTCAACTGAACGTCAAATTTGAATACACTTGCATCTCCAAGATACCTGTACAACGCGTTGATACTATTTAATTTCCGATCAGCAGTTGCGTGTAACTGCAACAGTGGCCCTCTTAAGATGTTACTACGCAAACTCATCTGTTGGTCAGCAACCCAAAAAGCAGAATAGGGTAGATAAAAGTCACTGGTCTAGGGATGCAGGCTGTGGAAAGCCTATGATTTTTATAAAAACCGAACCTGACTGTATTTGTTCAGCTCCTCTTTCTCTGCACAAGGAACTGGAGACCGATTATAAGGCTGGCATAAATTAGTGACTTTTTTTTTCGAATGCGCCACATATTTTAGATCCGCATATAGTTTACACAAACCTACTGACAGTGTCAAGGCAAGTCAGTTTTCTTAACCCTCCCAGACAAGCCTGGCGTCAGCATACCGCCTCAAAGGAACAGAAGAGATGATTGGTTCAGGAGGGAAACGAATCGATTCAGTGTGACATCGCCAAAACAGTCAACAATGCCCTTTTTATCGAAGTGATTCAAGTGCTGAGCCGTAATTGTGCTCCCACTGATAAAGTTGGCCGTTCGGTGGCCACACTGACGATAGACAAACACGTAACAGCGCGGAAGTTTGTATGAGGCTGGCCCATTTCCTGGCTAGTTTTTGTTTCTATTTCCATAAGCAGTCTAAAAAAGGCAGGTTGATCTGCCTTTTTCAATAAGCCTGTGAAAATCGAGGCTAGGAATTGACGTTGACATCTAATACTACTACTACTAAAGCTGACAACAAAGTTCTGCAAGAATGAAACATACCTATTTTAAAACGATATAGCCCAGAGAATGCGAAATGAGAAAAGAATGCGAATAATTTAGCCCATTCAATGAAGGGTATGCGAAAGAGACATGTTTGAAGAATATTCGTATTCAAATAGTCAAAGCAGCGAATTTTTCAAAGGTATTCAAATGTGAATGCTCAAAAACACGTTTTTCGAATGCATTCGAATATCGTGAAAACCCACATCTCTTAAATATATTTCAATTCGAAAACTCGAAAATTTTCAATAATCGTAATCGTTCGAATATTAAAAAATTTTCTGAGAGCACAACTGTAAGTACAAGCATTAACACGATCGTCTCCGCATACCAGGATGTCACCCGCAATAGCATACAGCCAACACGAAGGGCAACATTGATTCCGCACGCTCCCCAAGGCACCCTTCAATATCGCGCTGGGATATGTGGAGTGAACTTCGTTCGCAGCTGCAAATACCGCCAGCATCGGTGCTCTAACTGTCACAAGACTGGTTTCGCTAAAGCATTTCTTAGGACTCATGATATAGGCAATGCTTTTCAACAATTGGCATATGGCCCAACCCAACCTCGTAATGAGCGGGGATTGATTTTCGAATAGGATTGAGCCAGGAGTTAAATGAGATTGGAGAGAAGTAATTTCATTCTACCGACGATAGGATACATCACCACCAGGCACACTGCACTTCCACAGGAGATAATCAGGAAAGGACCACTTTTCGCAACTTCAGCAAATCAGTTTTACCCTCTACTCAGGCGAATGCCATTCTCTTCAGTCCCCGCCTTCCTTTGCCCCCCCCCCCCCTCAGTTGGTGCCAACAAGGAATCCATTCGTCTTGTAGCGCGTCAGAATTGCCCAATGATCTGAAGACGAGAAGAGTGCGAAATTTGTCGTCGAGAGGCTTTTGCGTAGAACCTCGACTGCATGGTAGTCGTCCTGAGTTTGTTTTTACATTTCGCTGAATTTAGCCAGCTATAATTCCCATTCTAGTTGCTACGAGTTGACCGACCAACCTCTGAAAGACAACGAGGACCCAATTCGCTTCTCACACTATAAGGAGCGCAAAATGAGCATGCAATCATCTTCAAAGCGCGTAGATGCCCGAAGCCTTTTAAGCGTACACATGCAATAACAATGAGGTTCCTAGAAAGTGGTATTAAGGGATCGCCAACAAGAAAAAGACACCGTCTCCTTAGGGCGACTTGGACCCTTATGTGCCGAATTCTATGATACACACTAAAGGCGCCGCCCTGCGGCACTGCCACGGGCGCAATAAGGAAGAGCTCTAAGCAGCGGAAACGCCAACACCAGGTGCGAGGTCTACTGCTATCTACATCACCCAGAGAGGCGGTTTGAATAAAAAAGGGAAATTCTGCTGCAAACGAGAAGCGAACAGAGTCAATCTGAAATCGTTAGGTGGCAACAAGGAAAGAAATTGCTTTATGCGCAATCGTCAAGGTCTCGTCAACCCTAATCCGTTATCCCTCTACACTTCAGCACAGCTCTCGCTTTTGGCCTAATTTTACACATCACCGAAGACCTTGAGTTGAACGTTTTTGCTCCTCGTTTTATCCGTTACAAGGACACTGCACTGCAAACTTCAATAAAGGATGTGCGGTGTAGAGATTAATATTCCCTCTCCACATACCGCTTCGAGAATTCGAAAGAAGATGTGTCGCTTTATCTCACATTTATCACGCTGTCAACTTCAGCCGGCGCGGACGGGTACCACAGATTTGAACTGACAAGAAAAGGATTGAATGCGATTTGCCAGAGATTTTGATCCAAAACAATGGTGGTTTCGAGGAGAAACGGACTACGCCTCACGTTTGATTTTAGGCAGCGTGAAATCATCGCCCGTCAAAAGGCCTTAATTTTGAATATGTGCTGCGGTTTCTAAAGGAGTCCTCATTTGAGGCCAAAATAACATTTGAAAAAAACAACCCTCAAAGTGCTTTTACCCCATCTTTACGTGTAATACAGTTGCAGTTCACACCTTCGAAAAAGTACACTGACAAGCCTGCTTCGCTCATTAGATTTTCCTCAAACACTAATTGAACTGATCCCACCTAAGTAGCGAAATAATCCTAATGCGGGTCTATCATAGGAGGCACTGTTATGGATGCGAAACAAGCGTAAATAGTGTGCGGAGCTGCATTCCTCAAACAGCTTAGTCACAATCTTGCCAATGCTATTAAAGAGTGGGAGTGGGGTGCCTCCCCTCTTTTCCGCTAGGACAGTCATGTAAAACTAAAAGTGGAAATGAAAGGAAATACCTTCGCAATCCTTGGATCCTTCTTCTTCTTTATACGACCCTTGTCTGGCGCAGCATTTTTTGCTATTTGTTTATTGGCTCTTCTTCTTTCTTCTGCCGTCATAGACTCGACCTCTACCGCATCATCTCCTTTTCCTGTATCCGTCTCCATGGCTTGTGGCATATGTTTCTAAAAAACTGCAGTTTTAACACCTCATTGCTAGTGAAACTGGAATGACTTCTGCTCTTCTCCAAGAACCTCTTTGAGTACCCTACTATCACACCTAGTCATCACGTTTTCACGAGAGGGACAAGTGGGACCCACTAGGCCTTGCAACAGCAAGCACCCTGCGTAAGGACCCGCTCATAGTTTCACAGCAGCAAAGGGTTGCTGCGCCCACTATGGGCAGAGCGTAACAAAAAAAAACTGAGAAAAATATACGAAAAAGTTCACCTGAACACCTGTCCTCCTAACTTCCGGCTCGACCACAACTACATCGCTTAGTCGGTCGTGTGACGCCTTCTTGATTAACTTCTTCAACGAGCTCGCGTTTTTGTCGAGAAATGCGTCCACTTTCTTGATCATCTTTAAAAAACTATATTAGTTTGCAGGATTTTGTGTTTTGTGAGGTACTAGAATCATATATCAAAAGGAAAGAGACCTAGCTTTAGTTAAATCTTTGATCTTAGTGCATGTCATTTACTATGAGTTGTTATATATTACTATATACAATATTTTATTTACTTCTGTAGTTCAGCTATATTAAGTCTGATTTTCGTTAGTTTGGTTACACATTTACGAAGTTATATACTTCACAGTGATAGTCAACGATTTTGCACTAGGAGACGAAAACTTCAGGAATTATATTTCCCGACATATCGTTAGCATACGTCTTTTAAACTTGTCATCGTCAACGCCTTCTAGCAGTGCACAGCCGCTCAGTGCTCACTCAGATAGTAAAAGCAATAGCAACAGCAGTAGCTGATATCGTTTATATTCGGCGCCTGTAAACTTCTTTTTTTGGCGCGTACGCTAGAAGATACACCTCCACTTAGCGCAGGTTACAATTGTCATAATGACTAGGTGCTGCTTCAACGTGTATGGGCACGTGTTCCCTCTATAGTCACTTCTAAAATGTCGATGGATGCAAGTTCAATTCCTACCACCCTCAGGGATTGATACATATTTATTTTATCAGTTTTCATGTATATCCCTTGTTATCGACATCTGCCTTCCCACACGCCCAAAATCTAGAGGAAATCGATCCCCTCGAACGCCACACCTTTGGCAGACTTGATGGGAAAATCGCCACAGAGGCGATAGGAGATGAACAGCAGAAAAGAATCTGGGAGAAGAAACTGTGGCATGGTATCAGACAATGTGAGTCATGAGGCCGAACATAGAGCATAGTGAAAGGAAAATAAGATTTGAACGGAAAGATTCGCGGAAAAGCAACGCCCATAACCACCTCTCTGTCTACCTACGTGTACTGGAAATTTGATCACTTCAAGTACCTGCCTTTGAGAATTTTTCTATCCTCTCCATTACCGGGTGCGAGTCTATCGAAATGTCAGTGGCATTCTTCTTCGAAAGTGATTCGGCCTTGAGTCTCAGATAAAACATCATCGTGAGTATATACCTGAAGCACGGCGAGATGAGCGGGAAGCAAAGAAAACGAACGACCTGAGATTAATCCCTCTTGAAATCGATGTACAACCAAACAGTTTTTCTTCGCTGAACTAAGTTCCTTGGATGGCGAAACTAACACCCCACGACGATCTAGCCATCCGCCACATACATTTTCTTATAAACCGTCGCTCCTTCATCACGCTAATTTTTTGATCTCTTTAATATGTCACTCAAACAGTCCGCAATCTGTAATCACTTTAAACATTCCTACGGCTCGTCCTCTGTGACCGAACCTGCCCTGATGTCTGAAAAACGTCAACTTACTTCGAGTACACATCAAATACGAGCAGCAGCTGCTTGCGAACGTTCGACGTACGTGAGAGCTTCTCTATGACAGGAAGAAGAGGGTCCACAACCACCTTCATTAAATCCTTCTGCAAATGTTATCAAATCATGAGCTACAAATCGATGCCTTACCACTAGCAGAACACCAGATCCAATTTACCCTTCTGTTATACTCCTCAAGAATTTCAACGGCTCGTGCGTTCAGCCTCTTCACATTGTCAAGGGTCCATTCAAGAGCAGTTTCCTTCACTACCTAGAACCGAGACAGTTTCAGCTGCTTTTAAGGGATGACCAATGGAAAGCTCGAACCGTTGTCGGTTTTTCAGCGCTGTCCTCATAGAGGTCATTCGCCAATGCGGCAGCCTTATCCAGCGCGGCTTGTCTGCCAGCCGCATCCTCTTCTTCGAGTTCGGCATCTTCGATCTCCTCTTCTCGCATTCCTCCCCAGTCCTCGTCAACATATCTAGACTCTAGCTGTTTCATCTCCCGATAATAAATGAGTCCATTTGATGACGAAAAGTGCACTTAAAATGATGGCCTGGCATTTAACGATGTCAAGAAAAAACATATTCGCAACATTTCCTCGCTAACCCTTCCTTTTCACACTGAGCGCCACTCAAGCAACTCGAGACGCAACGTGCGCACGCGGAAAAGGCGATAAGCGAAATAGCTTCGTGCTATTCGCAACAGTACACCTCCCTTAGGTAGCATCCACAGAGCGCGGCTACGCTACGGTTGCCGCTGCGTTGGTGAGTGGATGCAATCGAATTAGCCGCCAAATGGTGTATGAACCGTGAAAGAACGAAGCGGCTTTAGCTCCAATAAGAGGAATAAAGAGATGAAATTCTCAAAAAATGTAAATTAGTGAACATATGATGGAAAGTGGCTTTAACATCAATACGTGAGAATACACGACCGATCCCAAACAGCGGCGGAAATTTTGAAAATTTTTCCAGAAAACAGAAAACAGAAAATCGCTTTCGTCAGAAAACAGAAATCAGAAATAGAAAATTTCGAAATTATCATAGGACCTAATTATTCCACTCAAAGATCCATTTTTCCAGCTACAAATGCTTTTGTATGACTAAAAATGTAGTTAGGGGCCAGCGTTTTTGCTTGAAAGCGTTTATAAAAATTTTTAGCATACTCCAAATTCAACACAATCAGTAAACTGTCTGCCTCGGTCTGAAGCTGAATCTTACGAAGAAGATGTCATGAGGGATGGACGAGATTCTAATACCCCATTTTCTCTCGACGGCACATCTCCGAGTGCTCCACGTACGTGTTACTGGGTCGCGAAGTCAATATGGCCAACGACCCAGCGTCAGAGCTGAGCAGGAGGAAACGAGAGACTTTCAAGACGTCGAAGAAGTCGCAAACAAGACGAAGAACGTCCGACCCCGTGCCCACCTATTCGACTCCACTGTTCTTTCTGCCCTGACATATGCCTCAGAGACCTGGGCTATACGAAAGCAGGATGAACAAGCGATCAGCGTGGAATCGAGAGGACGATACTCGGAGTGACACAATCCACGCCAGTGAGAGAAGGACTCCGAAGTTCTGAGCTTCGTCGACATTCGAAGATCAGAGATGCTCTCGCATGTGCTACGTCGTCGAAAATTAGGTGGGCCGGCCACGTAATGCGCTTCGCAAACACCCGCTGGACGAGAGTCGTCACCGACTGGATTCCGCAGGATGTCAAGAAAACACCAGGACGCCCACTAACGTGTTGTTGGTCGGACTTCTGACTTCTTTGTGAAAGTTTTATATATATATATATATATATATATATATATATATATATATATATATATATATATATATATGGCCATTGGAGCACTCTGGCACGCTACAGGGACGAATGGAGACGCTGCTTAGGTGATGCAGGTGATACATAAAAATTTCATGCTTCACTACCGTATTACTACACCAGCGAAATCAAAAGTAACTAAAACTTTTCTGTTCATTACTAACTTTTGACAGCCAAAAGCTGAGCAAAGTTCAGTGTTAGAAAAATAGTCTCACGAAAAGCTCCGCATAAAGCGACCATTGGGGATGACCGGCCAACAATTTCCATTTTTTCAAGATGGAGAATAATCCTACCCAAAGTAACTCGACTAACTAACTAACTAGGACAACCGATTGGTTAATATATAACTAAATGCTCCTCAGAACACTAGTTTTAATATATCTCAATAATATAGCCTTAATATAAAGTTGTAAGTAATCGTACATGCGAATTACTGTTATAATCGAAAAGCATAAAACAAATTATTACAGTCAAGAAATGTCCTATGAAGGAGCTCCATGTCAGCACCACTATCAATCAAATAAACAAAACGGCATACTTCATGAGTGATGGCGCAATTTCTACACGAACACATCCAAAAACGCCACATGCTTACAATTTAAAATACTCTAGAAACAATATTCTGGAAAGAAACTCGTGATTCTATGATACTTTTTCGATTCTTTTTATTGAATTTCTATGCTATAATTTTGTTCGCAGCCCTAATTTCTGTTTTCTGGCCAATTTTGGCCATTTTCGCAGAAAACAAAAAATTGCCCAAAATGGCCAAAAAATCAGAAAACAGAAATTCCGCCCATCCCTGATCCCAAAGTGCAGCGCAACTCAACACAGCTCGAAACAAGTGGGTGACCGCCACAGACCGAAGCGAGTTGCAGCAAAAGAAAGTGCGGACGTTTTTCATCATATAGAAGAAAGTGTGGACGATGAAAGGTATAGAAAATTGAAAGCAAAGATACCCCGTTACCATCAAAAGTAACGCTTAAGATAGAAACACGAGCAGAAAGGGGAAGAAAGACGGAAATTAAGCTGAAGTAAAGATAGCGAGAAGAACAACTAACAAATAGTGAATTAAGCAATAGTAAAGGTTGATGTTTTGGATGGTGAAGTTCGAAAATGGCAGAGGCTGGCAATTCAGATACGAATGTGCACGAAAATGATTATGTGGAAGATCCGACGAAGAGAAATAGAAACAGGAGTGTCGATTGCTACCCCGAGATCAGAGGCGGCTAAGTGGCAGCTAAAGAGGAGTTGACGCAAAGCAGCCAAAAGTTTGTAGATTTGGAGAATCTCAAAGCGAGTTGTGGATGAAGACAGAGATTTTAAAATTCCCAACAGAGAACGAAAGAGAGTTTGATGAAGAGAGGAAAAAAATTCACGGCGATTGCATAATGCATCGCACTTTGCAAATAAGCCTGGAAGACTAGAGAAACTAGGAGACGGGGGACATGTGAGGATGTGACGGTCGCACGAGGCGCTAACCAATTGTTTACAATCTGCCCTGTTTCTCCAACTTCTCACCACATTAAGTAATCAGCAGCGCAATTCAAGAACAGTTCTAAGTGAACTCACTCGGTTCCGTAGAAATCTCTCCTGTTCCGTCCCCATTCGTTTCCAATAACACAATCTAAACACAATGTTTAAATAAGAGTGAAACTCATTCACAGATAAATTGCAGAAAATTAGCAATTTGTAGCAGCAGAATTCAAATGTGAAACCAAAGTCTATGCACACTTGTTTAAATGCACTAGTCATATGTTCCTAGGGTTCTAGAGGTACTCATATGAAGGACTATTGTGCAACACAACAAAGAATAAAGGGTAAAGGTCCACCTCTGTCAAGAATTGTCTTCGATGCGCTATGTACTCTACTTTTGCGAGATATTGCGGAGCCAGTTTGAATAAGTATTTGACCTATGCAATGACTTGAGCAGCCAATAGAGAAATTAGTGCTTTATCATTCCTGGCCTGGTATGAATTTGGAGACTTAGGAGGAATGAAATTCTTGACTTTTCTCGAAGGAAATTCAAACAATCAACTTTGAATCACAACAGCTGGGCCTCCCCCGACTGCGCTGCCACGTACTTTGTGCACCACAATGATAAAAAGTGACAAAACCACTCTCGGTGGGCGAGACTAGAACGCGTGCCCATTCTTTCGTTCATGATGATGATGGCAATGATCAAAAAGGATGAAATGAGAACAGGTGATAACATCGCAGCACCAGCGGTCAAATTCTGGACTGAAGTCGTTAGAGGAACTTAATAGGACTGACTGCAAATAGTAGTGACCTGCAGGCATTAGCATAGCACAGTCACTACAAGGACGACAAGCTCGATAATTACGCGATTAATGTTGCTTGTCAAAAAGCGGTGGAACGAATACAAGGCGCTTTTGGATTACTGCGAAAGGGTTATGCACATGACGTGGACAATCTCACCGGATCCATCCTCGTGGTCATCGTCATCAAAATCCGATTCGGATATCTCGCTCTCGTCCGACACATCTCCTTCAACGTTTAGCACCTCTTCCACCTGCTTGGCCTAAAAACGAGAATTATCTATCGCAAACCAGTAGCTAGGTGTACACTAAAGGCATCCACAACAGACGCTAAAACACCTTAGATGACAAGCTTGTGGGAGTTAATAGCTGCAGAGCATTCGAATTGAAAAAGAAAGCAAAGAGCAGGACTGGAAAGATGGAAACTTAAATGTTGGGCACCTGCAATGACAACTGCCACCAAAAAACAGTTTCGCACGCGTCGAACTTGAATAGGTGCGGTTCATAGCTTCATTGCGTTCACAAGTGAATAGATCTTAAAACCAAATCGAGAAAGGTTCGATTTCAATTTGAGGCAGCAAACCACATTTTAGCCTAGGAAGCAAACACTGCAGGTTCGACGCCTAGCTGTCAGGAAGGTTTCAAACATAGTGATCCATAGTTTTCCTCTCGTGGTAAACAACAACAACAGAACATAAAATAAGCTAAAGTTATTCTATCAAAGAGGCAGTAAAACGTACTGTGAAGTCTAGTTTTCTACGTGTTCGGAATATCAAAAATTTGCTGAAATTTCCACGCTATTACAGCAAAAGTCTGTTCATTTCCCACTACCCTTGTAAGCCTTAGCGCGAGATAAATCTAATAGAGGAAACATGTCATGTCTAGCGCCACATGTAAAAACAGCAGGGATGTGCGGAAATTTTTCTGGAAAAAGCGGAAGACGAAAGACGGAACGGAAACGCTCAAAATGGCCGGAAACCGGAATACGAAACGCGGAAACGGAAATGACACATATTCGCCATTTTTTCAGAAGTGCATCTGAAACGGCGTCAGAAGCGGCTTCCATTGCGCCTTTATTGCTCAGAACTTTGCGAGCAGCAGAATCTTCTACAGATTAATGCACATTCCCATCATAACATAGCATAACGAAGCATGAATTCATAATATTGTTATGATAACCTTTTGGCTATGGCTAGAGCAATAAGCGAAAACAAATTTAGGGTCTTATCTTACTATTTCAGATTGCAGTCTCTCTGCTGTTTCCATAGCTAGTTCCTGCGACGAGTTTTTCGCTGACTTTTTTGATGCTGCAATTTTCTGTACCTTAACTGAATTAACCAGTTGAGGCTACTTACAGACCCGCATTAAAAAACTGACTCGGGTGAAGTCTAAAACTGGAGTAGCCACCTAGATCATATTCCGACCAGGAAAGAGATTCCTCCCAACAGTTTTGGAAACCTATGGCGTCATAGACGACAAGGTGACTGCAAAGATATCTGCATACCCAACATTAGCAGTTACATTACAGTCACCGAAACTAGTACTCAGAATTTAGTCTGGGATCTAACAATAAGATGATAACTGGATGACTGATTAGTCATGATGGGTCCACTCTTCCACAGGAATATTCCATATGTGCCAGCCCGGAACCCCCACGCCCAAGATGACACAGCTGGACAGTTCCTAGATGGTTCTCGAAGCAATAGTTTTGTGTCAGAATTCAACAAATCACCCTAGTCAATCAAAATAACTTCTCCTGGTAGATAGTCGTGATGATTCATTAAAAAATACATTGCATAACTTCATATGGATGAATATCACACCTTACGAAATTAAAGGATGAAATTTACACCTTCAATCAGGAACACTGATGTAATCTTGGGGTAGACAACCGCATGGCACAACCTCTACTGAACCCTTTGTTTCATGACACTGAGCTATATGCTTACAAAGTTTTTGTAGCTGTTTATAACTAATGGATCAAGAATTTTATGATCATTCAAATGTTGAGTACACTTTCGTAGCACACAATGCACACATAGCCATTGCTGGCCCATTAGTTGTGCCCTGCACTCAGCCGTTCCCATTTTTGAGTACTTTTTTGGTAGTCCAACTATAATTCCAAGAAAATTAATACTAGAGTTGTCTGACAGTATTTATCTCACAATTATATGAAGAAGAACCTTTTTTAATTGATAAGCTGATTGTGTTCAATGTCCATTTCCGTTTCCGCCTTCCGGTCCAAAAACAGTCGGAACACGGAACGGAACGGAACACCCAAAAATGACCGGAAACCGGAATTCGGAACGCGGAAACGGAAATTCCGCACATCCCTGAAAAACAGTGGGGCGGAATGCGTGTTAGGGGGTGGTGCACTCTTGTGATGACGACTTTTCTTCGTCATTTTCCTTGCTATAGCTTCATATTCTATATACTGTGCGATTGATTTGATATTAAAGTGTTGACTGCTTTCTTCATTCTTTCTTTCTTCCTTCTTTTTGCAGGTTTTTCTTAGGGATTTAGGTACTCTACTTGAACTTATCTGCTCTTATCATTTTGCAAATTCACTTCGCTTTCTTCTTGATAAGCCTCAGCTGTTTCTGTCAAAAGATTATCGAATCTTGAGGGAGTTGAAGGAAGGGTTCACAAACTGCGGAACAGGAGCACTCACCTCATCATGCGGCAACTGCGCCACTGAGGTGTTTGTCTGAATCTGTCTAATAAATAAATAAATATTCTAGTGGAATCCTACACCTGGGATGGACTACGTCAATGAATACGTAACAGGATGTTTTACGTGAACTGTACGATGAAGAAATCCAGGAGGGATCCCCCCCCCCCAACTCGAACAGCACCCAAATGGGAACTTGCCATAAATTTCATTTGCTAAGTTTCTCATAAAATAGACAGAATGCGCCCTTCATAAACATCGGTGTCCAACACCTCAGCTGTACATGTGAGATGAGAAATTGGGGTGCCGTGATGCACAGCAAAGTATTTTTTGTCTCTCACGATGATGAACTATGTAACCCGTCCGCCCAGAAGCAGTTTAATATGGCGAAATAGTGTCACTAAACTCATTCTAACCTTTTCGGAACAAAATAAGCTCAGACGAAACTCTCGGACGCAAAAAAATCTCAAGTGCAGAGTTGGAATGCACAATAGCTGTGTGATATAAATCAATATAAAACGCACTGTTTCTCGTGTTTCCCAAGCAATTCTTAAACAAAGGGTACGGCAACGCCGTCAGATGGTGTAGGTACTACGAAGAAACGAAGTCATCAATTCCGGCCGGCGGAACGCCTTTCTCATATTGATCGCTCTACACCACTCCAGTGCCACAAATACACTTCAAGTAGAATACGGGCACTATGCAGCCAGTGTAGTAAACAGAACCCACATGTTAACATGTTTAGAGTTTCGCATTCCGAAACAGGAAACTATGCAAGTGCTTATGGAACGAATTCCGGCTCCCCGAAATCTGCGCTTGGAAGAAAGCGTCAAGATGCTGCCGCCGCAACTAATCTGCTATTCATTCCTCCTATTTTGTTGACGAATACGTCACGCTTCTATTGAACCGCCGAAAACAATCATGTACCCCAGAAATACAGTATAGTAAAAATGTGAAAAAGATTCCAGTGTCCGATAAATCTTGAATGTGAACGTAAAGATATCTATGAACATAAATCAGCTTTGAAGATCTGCTTCGAAACAATGATTTCAAAGCTAAAAACGAATGCGATCGTAGAAATAGAACACGGAGTGCTGCAAACCTAAGTGCAGTCCGTGGCTCTGCGTACAGCGGAAAGAACCGGTCAACATAGCGGCTTCCACTTAACGAACAGCGCTGCTCAGTGTGAATCGTGGAGTGCTAGAAGAGATACTCGCCACGCGATACTCAATAGCAGATCAGTAAACATTTGAATTCGCATGACTGCGCTTTCAAACGCCGCTGTCATCGATAAACTGCAGCCCCAAAAAAAAAATGGAGAACGCATCGGATGCGAGTAAGGAATTTCCAAACATAGGCCCAATAAACAATGACCTATACTATCTCCCGCCACACTTGACCTAGTTAGTGGTGTATATAAACCCGGGTCTCGGCGCCTAGGACGTAGTACAGCTTCCTGCCCTACTGATGATCCTCGGGGAGATACCTGTAGTACCACTATACCACTATACTCTATTGCAGTAATGAATCCTGTATGGGGCTAAGAGGTGAAACAGAATATCATCTTCACATTCCTTGAACAAAAAGCATGCAAGCTTAAAAAGGATGAAGGCGTGTTGAATGCGTATTTGGCCATACAATGACTTGCGGTGGCCAGCCGATGTAAAAGTCAGTGCTTTATCCTTCCCAGACATGTCTGGTACCAATTCACCAACCCTGGAGGGATGGAAGGCTTGGTTGGCTTGGGCGGGAAATCCGAACGAGGAACCTGGTATCGGATGCAGGCGATAGCCGGCACCTTCTCCGACTGCGCTCCACGCGTCCCATGCAAGCTTACTTAGAGGGAATGAAGAAGTAGAGCGCGGACGATGAGGTGGAACTTCCTCTAATACAATTAACTGTCTAAGCCCTAAGAACCTATCCTCAAATAATACGGTATCTGAGAAGAATGCATGGTTTCCCTGCCACATCGAATCTCACAGCCAACATTAAGGAACATAAAAGCGAAAATGTCTCAGCCTATCCAATTTTGAGAATGCTCCATGCGCACGTGATGTTTACCTGACTGTTAGCGTAGATGTCATACACTGAAATACACTGAAACATTGCACGAGTTTGGTACCGAGCATGAATTACTGACTTCCCTAAAGAATTGCTTGTCCAAGGTTACCTTGCAATACTACGAACAGAGCTGTTGGTTTTAGACGACGCGGAAGATTAGGTAGCCATGTCAGTTCTCGATGAGAAAAGAACTCTCTGGACTAGTATAGCGTCCAAATCGTAGCCACAATGGATAAAGGATAAAGATAAAGGACGGCGTTACCCAATCCCTTCTGGGATGCGCCAGTGCATTCTACTTCTACGGGATGTCTGGAGGCGACATGAATGCGTATTTGGTCATACAATGACTTGCGGTGGCCAGCCGATGAACAACTCGGCGTCTATCCTTCCCAGACAAGTCTGGTACCAATTCACCGACCCCGGAGGGATGGAAGGCTTGGTTGGCCTGGGCGGGAAATCCGAACCAGGAACCTGGTATCGGGTGCATGCGACAGTCGCGCCTCCTCCGACTGCGCTACACGCACCCATAGCCACAATGGATAGCCAAGAATTATCCTACAATCCGCAATGAACTGCGTTCGCCATCAATCCCCTACCTGGTGTCATACCCACGATTTTAGAATCGAATATATAAATTGCGAAAATTGCGTGCTTGATTGGCGAATACTCGTTGCTAGTGTAATTCACGCACTCCTGCTGACACAAGAATTTGAACGCTGTTCAAGTGCAAATGGTTTTGTCCAAATGGAAAAATGACACGCGACCCAACATGGTTCACTGCAAAACGCAATTTTTAGCCATTGTTTTGCCAGTACTCTTGGGTAAGCAGTATTGGTGAAGCCAGTTGCTCAATGGAGACATACGTAGGAATTCAAGGATCCACGTTGTTTTCAATAAAGCGTTTCAGTGAAAGGTTCAACCCAATTCTTCACTGGAAACTCCAAACAAATAGCTTTTATAGTATAACTTAACCAAACATCGCCAAACGCTGCACGAGCATATTTGCCTCAAAACTTAAGAACTCATTAGCTCTTCATTTTCATGCGCTACGAAAATGGCTATAAATTTCTGTTGTAGCAAAAGAATACGAATTTTATGACCAAGCCAACAGCATACAAATGTTTTGAGAAGCTCAGCATTAGGACCTGCTAACGTCATCTAAAATGAATCGTAGAGAAATCGTGAAAATGTGATGAGAAATGGAGGAAGGAAAAATAGAAACGGAAGAGCATGCATGCAATTTTGTTTCGTTCACTTCATGTTTTTTTTCCTAGGAATAATGCACTCTATTCGAAAACGTATCACGAAAAACCCATTTTGGCCCTGAACGACGTTATAGGGAAATGCTTCGAATGCGGGTTGCAGCAACATTTACAAACTGCTTGCAGACAGTCTTTGACTCGAACGGAGATCTTGGCACCCACAAGTGCGCTTACAGATTGAAACTGATTCGTGACGGATCATTTTGACCGCCGCGCTACTGCTGCCAATCCCATCTACACCGTAAGGCCGACTGCATACTTCTATGGTTTACCTCTGTGGTCATCGAGTCCTCTGCAAAAAAATTATTTTAGTGCAATGCATAGCAGTTTTCCGTACCTTTGAATCATTTCCTTTTTAAATGAGATGCATTGTGCTAAAAAAAATAGGAATCTACATAGGGTGTTGCCCTCACGAAACAAATGAAAAGACAATCAGTCCTTTGGAAATCAAATCCCCTTTGCCAGTGAATACTAGGTGGGCCTGACAGGGTAGTCACAGAAGTGGTGCAGTTTCCGTGGATTGACAACACTTCGATAAACACGGCGACGTAGCAATGTAGGAGGAATCGTATCTGGCAAGGTATGTAGAGCGGCACGCTTTGCTAGGTATCAAATCGACTTCAGATGTCTGACACCATACCCTACCAATCTTGGCCACCCTATCGGTCGGCTTTAATCCCCAGCCCTATCCAGAAAGAAACCCTGAGAAATCTACCAAATGCTCCGTCACTGAATGATTGCATTGGGTCAAATACCGATCCAAAATACCTCGAGGAGCAGGCAACTAATAATGAAGAAGGCCTAGCTAGCACGACATCGTGTCCCATCTTGAACCATTCTCATCAGTCTACTCGGGTGAAGAATAAGGAACGATTCTAGTGGATTACTGAAAGAATTCTGTCTGGCAACTTCCCCGACGTTGCCTTGTATCGACCATGCGAGCACAGAGCTATTGAGTACATTTGTTCCCGCAAGTAGCACAGCGGCAACCCGATGAATCGCGCGGTGTGGCAATACACCTCATTGAAAGTGTTCAGAATAACTTCAGTCGTAAGGTCCTTATGCGCTGTACAGGTCTAGGTTACCAGTACATTCCTAATGGAGAAGAACGACGAAAACAACTTGGACTGTCCAGCCTGCAGAGCAGGAGAGCTAGAAATGATCTTCTGATGCTATTCAAAGTGGTTACAGGTAGAATCGAACTAAACTCGGTGATATTTTTAACCTAACACCTTCTAGAACTAGAGGAGCAAATGTTAAGCTGAGGGTTCAGGTACTAGGTCACAGGCTCGTCATGAAAACTTTCCAATAAGAGTGCTTCCGTCATTCAACAAATTGCTCAATTATAACATTCTCTCTCTACCGCTTTCTTCCTTTAAAAAATTGATCTCGTCCGTGGACACTTGGGGGTTCCCTGATGAACAAGTTTTCCTGCACTATTGCATGTATTTCCCTTGGTGCTTTTCTACTCCTTCCTATGCCATGTTGTAGTTCCTTTGATGTTCACTAGTGTTCGTTATTCTATGTTCTGGGTTTTTATAAGTGTTTTGTTTCGCGTTCAGTTTTTGATTCGCGTGGGCATGACCTACGCCTCCAAAGATAAAGATAAAGATAAAGAAATACGAGGGCATCAAGATGGATCAAGTAGTTCGGATGGTCTATATCATCATATCGAACTGCCTGGCGTACGAATTTTAAACTAACTGCCCTACAGTCGCTCCTTTTACGTGGAACTATGGATACACTCGAATAGATCACGCGGCTGTGAAGTTGGTAGATAGCATGAGAGGACACAGATGTCAGTCCCGCATCATTCAAAAGCACAAGTGCTTAATTAGCCCACTCTAAATATAAGGATGACTCTGTTGGCCACCGCGCCAATCCGAAACCACAACGATCAGCTCAAGTGCAGTGAAATGACGCCCACTGTCTGTACGCGACTTTCATTATTATTATTATTATTATTATTATTATTATTATCATTATTATTACATGAACAGCATAATAATATACCGCCATGTGAACGCAAACTATTAGGTTGGTGCATAAGTTCTCGGACATTTGATCCCTCCTGAATTGAAAGCGCATTCTCCCGCCAAATTTCTCACATGTATCAACGCGTAAATGATCGATAGAGAAAGGAAAGGGCTACAAAACTGTTCCTAACCTCCAAGTTCTCTCTTCGTAAAACCTCGGCATTTTTCTTAGTCTATCAATACTGCTGTGCCAAACGAGGTTAGGTGGATCAGTTTTATTGAGCGGCCTAACGTTTCGACCTGTTCGTCGTCTTCAGAAGCCTAAAAGTGGTTCAAGACTTTAGATTTGTTACTTACCCGACCAAGCGCCTTCCTAGATGCCAAAACGAAAAACCTAATGCATGAAAAATAAACTCACCCGCTGATCCATCGTTGAAGCGGAGCGACGTCGCTACCGCTGCTGTTAGTAGTCGTGTGGTGACTGAGACATACTGTGTCATTCGCACTGATTATACTGAGTATACCAGTGTATACTCAGTATAATCAGTGCGAATGACACAGTATACCAGTTTTTCGTTTTGGCACCTAGGACCCGTCGGAAATGTCGGAAAGGGGGGGGGGGGGTAAGGCGCTTGGTCGGGTAAGTAACAAATCTAAAGTCTTCAACCACTTTTAGGCCTCTGAAGACGACGAACAGGTCGAAACGTTAGGCCGCTCAATAAAACTGATCAACCTAACCGTTTGGCACAGCAGTATTGATAGACTGTTCCTAGCATTTACTTCGGCGTTGTTAACGTCAGCTATTATGGCTAGGCAATTCATCCCAACTGAGACGCATATTCGGCACGTCATATTATTCCTGCATCAATCTGGCCTCAATGCCAACGAATCGTATCGTCGCCTGAAGGATGTTAACAACGAGAGTGCTCCTGCTCGAAGTACTGTGTACCAGTGGTTCTCGAAGTTTGCAGTTGGGGAATTCCCCGTTGAAGATAATGAACGAGAAGGGCGCCCGATGACACTGGATTTGGATGGCCTCCGAAGTAGAGTGGAAGCGGACCCATACCAAACCACTCGCGAACTATCAAGCACTCTTGGTGCTAGTCACTCAACGGTCGTTCGAGGATTGAAGTCGATTGGTGCAAAAATTGGGTCGCTGGGTACCTCACGACTTGACACAACATGACATGGATCGCGGAGCCGATGTCGCTCTGTCTCTCCTTACCTTCAGACGTACCCACGGATGGCTGGACAACCTTGTCACCGGCGATGAGAAGTGGATACTTACTTAGTACTTAGTACTTAGTTCCTCCCGTGCTGTTGAGCGCATAGGGCGACGAGTTCTTTCCACCGCTGCCTGTCTTGGGCTATTTCTTCGCACTCCTGCCAAGAAATATTCATAACCTTTAGGTCATTCATGAGCGTGCGACGCCACGTGTTTCTTGGGCGTCCACTAGTTCGTTTTCCTGGCGGAGTCCATTGCATGGCTGATCTCGGCAGTCGGTGCTCCGGCATACGCAGGATGTGTCCGGCCAGGCGAAGTCGACGTTGCGTAACGGTTTCGTAGAGGCACCTTGAGTGACAGCGCCGTAATACTTCTTCGTTCGTCACGTGGTCCGTGTAACGTATCCTCATAATTTGCCGCAAACATTTGCAATGGAACGCGTTGACCCGTCTGATGATACTAGTTGACGCCTTCCATGTTTCACTAGCGTACATTGCAGTTGGGACGACTATCGACGAATACAAACGCAGTTTTATGTTATCCCACCATATATAAAGGAGGAAGTCCCACCATATATAAAGGAGGAAGGCATTAGTCACTGTCTGAAGCGCTTCGCTACTGTCTGAATCGGTTCGATTTGAACCCATATCTGAACGTTCGTCGTATCGCCACCGTCCACCATAAACACCACAACATGGCAGCGTGGCAGGCAGCGGTTTCGAACCGGTGTTGACTACGACGACGCTTGCACTTGCGAACGACCGGCGGTGTTGACTGCGACGACGCTTGCACTTCCGGACGACCGTCGGTGTTGATCACAAACGACCACCCAATGATGATCTTTCAACACTACGGCGGCTACGGTGTTGATCACCAACGAACACCCCATGATGAGGCTTCCACACTATCTAATGCGGTTATGAGGTCTTGGGCAATTGCCAAATGTCCCCAAATTTGGGTGATTAAGCCGGCTAGCCAGTATAGGACGCCCGAGCCTTTAACACCCCTGCTCCATCGCTACTGCCTCGACGTTGAGTTAGGCAGCAGTATCCCTCTCCTTCTCACCTTTCCACCTCCCATTCCCGTTCAACTGTACACCTCTTCCTTGCAACCATTTCCCGAGCTTCCTTTCGCGTCCAATTGTTATCGACTTTCTCAGCGGTGATATCGCTTCTCTCACACTTAATCGACCGCGAGGGAGCTGCGTGCATATGCGACGAAAGGGCTTCAAATAAGGCGAGGTGTTTCTATCAGGCAGCCTCAAAATTAGTGGCTAATGAAGTCATATTCTCCGGAATTCGCCACACCTAGCGGCTCAGAGCACGACGACTGAACAGAAATGTGAGACATTTCTTTAGGCTTGACGAGCTGCAATAGGCTGTGAACACAACGTTAGACGAAGAAGGAGTGCTGAGGACATTCTTCTGCGTGATATATTGAGATGTGAGTGGTACAAGCTAGGTATCAGTCTGGAGTATGCGCTAGTTTCAACGTGCTCGACGCTACGGATGCTTCCTTACCCAGCGTTGGCTGCCGGCGAAGCCGGCGACCGATGCTGGGTGAGGAAGCATCCGTAGCTAGGTTTGGGCTACATCCCTAGCGTGGCCCGCATCCAGCGTTGGCGGAGCCGGCTAGCCCGGCGTGGCCCGCGGATGCGATGCCGGCGAAGCCGGCTAGCCTAGCGTGGCCCGCACATTCCAGCGTCGGCGCCGGCGAAGCCGGCGACCGACGCTGGTTTGAAATAGAGGACGACGTCCACAGTGGTCTGAGCCTTCGAAATATTGCTGTCGCCTTCGCGATCCTACAACGAACGTCGGTCTCAGCATCTCCATCAGTGGCGATCATACTTCCCAAGTAGGTGAAGCTGTTCACTACTTCCAAGCGGTCCGATCCTATGTAGATGGCGTCCCTTGGACTCGCAATTCCTACGCACATGACCTTTGACTTTTCGGGACTAATTCGGAGTCCAATGTTGCCTAAGAAGTGAGAAAAGGATACTCTACTCTAATTATCACCGGCGTGCACAGTGGGTTGACGCAACTGTAGAGGCAGAGGACGTTCCGAAACCCGACCTTCACGTGAAAAAGGTGATGTTATGCATTTGGTGGAGCGTTCTTGGCGTAGAATACTGGGAGCTGCTGGACGAAGGGATAACAGTGACGGCAGAGGTTTACGTCAACCAACTGAGGAAGTTGAGGGCTCATCTTCAAACCACACGAGGAGAGCAAGTGAAGGTGTATTTTCAACACGACAACGCTAGAGCGCATATTGCTAGAGCGGTGGCGGCTGAGTTGGCGGACTACGGATGGACTGTTCTTCCACATCCACCTTACTCACCAGATCTCGCTCCTTCTGATTATCATTTGTTTTCAAGCCTTCAACGCTATTTGGACGGCCAGCAATTTGGGAACCGAGAGGATGTCAAGGAGGCACTGCTAACGTTTTTCGAATCACAACCGGCCACGTTTTGGAGAAAAGGCATCCATGACTTACCAGCACGGTGGCGAAAGACAATTGATGTAAAGGGTGGTTACTTCAAATGATTTGATATTGTTGTTCGTATGTTGTGATAAATATTTCATGCCCCAAATGTCCGAGAACTTATGCACCAACCTAATAGAACACCAATAACAACAATAAACTCACATAAACAAGATTGAAACACACTAATGTTTAAGAAAAACTATGCCTCGACCAGAAGCTGGTTCACTAGTCTCTTAAATCGTAGTAAAAAGGGTAGCAAAAAAACCATAGTAAGTAGTGCAACAGGCGCCAGTTCCACTACACAGAACTCGTCTTTTTCCGCGCAAGTAAAAATGTCAAACAACAAAACGACTTGTAGAGCAGCACAACGTTTACGATTGCAGCTTACCAGCTCAATCACACTGAATGATGAAACTAATAATATAAAACACAACTAAATGTAAAATTCAAAGAAGTAAAGAAAGGTGTAAAATAATAGAATTTTTTAAATAAATTAAAAGACTGATATGTCACAAATTATAAAACATTAAAAGGTTCGTTTCGCCACTGCCTTCAGACGAACCTTTGTGTAATGCTCCTCCCGTGGCTCGTTGAAATGCAAGGTCGGTGAAATCCGAAATAACATCGAAGTGAGGAGAAGAAATGTAGGAAACTCGGCTTTGGTTTGATATAATGAAGGCCAAAATGGTTGCGCCTAATACTATTTAACAAAGGAGATTTAAAGAAAAAGCAGTGGAAAAGCTAGGAAACGATGCGGTTCATATCGAAGAGCCCAGCAAGGAGCACTGCGCAAAGATTGTGCAAATTGTGAAGCCCGTATAGGGCAACAAAACAATAAACCGAATGAAACGTACCGCTCTTTTTTTGTACGCATTAGCCGCCAGTTTCCTGTCCTTAGCATGGAACGTGTCCACCTCGTCTTGTAGTTCCTCATTCTCCTCTTCGAAGTCAATGTGTTGTGATCTAAAAGGATGTCTACACTCGAGTAAGCAGTATCTCAATAAAGCTTAGCATCACGTTATTAGACTGTTAATCCTTAATGACTGACAGTCTAATACGCGAATGATCATCACGTCATATTCTCAGGTCAGACCATGACAAGGTCAGAGCATTCGGTAACTATGTTGCTAGTATTTTCAGTCATTCCACATGTGATTATGCCTGTGATATTTTACACATTCCGAGTCTGTCCGAACCTTGTCTCAATATTTCACGTTAATGAAGTAAAATTCCGTTTTTTTTCAAAAACATTCTTACCTAAATATTTATACTCTTAACTATTTATTTTCATGTGAAACAACACACATAAATGTACTAAACACCGGTGAATATACAACAAAAAAACTCAGTAGTTGTGAGAGACACAAACCTAAGCTATGGTGGTGCATTTTAGGACCTCCAGCTGTTTATATTATTAGAAACAACACAGCACATAAAGGAACGATCTTCATAGCTTATCAAGTGAACTGGGAACTAAGAACTAAAGCATTTGTAGAAATGTGAAGGCAAACAAAACAAGCAAGGTAGAGAGTAATATTAAAACGGGAAACTAACATTCCTAGCGTAGGTAGTGATTCAAAAAAAATTTTAAATTTGGCGAAATCTGTGGGAATATGCTTTTATTTGCTTATTTGAGCAAACTCCAAACTGGCTCGACACGCAAACCTATTGCGCCTGAGAGACCTTTTATGACAGTGGATACTAAATTTGAAACCGACACCTCTGGTGGAAATATGACTATTCCACGCTAGGTGAGGATTACAGCTCAAATTCATCTTCAGGGCTTTAAAAACAATATACTGCTTTCATTTAAAGACGTATCGAGCAAGAATTGTGCCGGATAAGAACCATGAAATTGAAGAAGTCAACGTTATGGAATTCACTGGAAACTGCTGTTCCAACAGTTGGTGCACGGTTTTCTACAGCTTGGAACGCATCGCCAAAAACACCTGACGGATGATTTACCCAAAAATAATTCTGAAAATTAGGAGCATTCTTGGATGGCTCTGGTGCTGGTTTGTTTGGGTGTAGGGAATAGCTAACATTCGAAACCCCGCTGCCAGATTCAGCGGGCCCGCAGGGGTAGCAGTTCCCTAACGCGATCCATCCATCTGAGGAACAAGACCATCTAAGCTTCTCTCTGAAAACTTTCGTTGTCAGCTCAGTTTCACTACTACTATTGACATACTTGTCAATACATTACAGACATAGTTCACGTCTACGAACTCTTGCGTGACCTATTCTGTTCTTTATGCTGCCGTAGCAGTGTGTTCGGTTTTTTGACTGCTTGTTGTAATTCGATACATAACCTGTTACTACTGCTGTTGTTGTGCGCACTTGTATGCGCATTAAACAGATAAATTATAGACCTTAGTGAATGACTTAACATGAAAACATCAAGTGGTCAAACATTTTCGAGGGTTATCCTAGTATAGGAAATAGCAACACCACTCTCTCGCAGACTAGGTTAGTGTATCCTCATCGTAAAGAATTTCTCTACATTTCTGTCGCCGCTGTTGAACAAAAAGTGCGGCGATCTTCCCGATTCTTCTACTGGGACTTCAAACAACTATGGTATCAGTAAGATTGAAGCCTCAACACAACACAGGGCAAGTAAATACAAATAAAAGTAATATTACTCACGCAAGATTCCTGTTGTTCTTGCCCATCCTAAGATCCTGAAACACGCACTTTTGAATTACAACCTGTTGCAAGCATTTAATCCGGACGTGTATTACCGACAAACTCAACGTCCCTTGGAGACAACGAAACATCAATTGAAACGGTTTCAGCGGAGGTGATGCTGATAGTTCTCAGCTTCCGCAAAAAATTAAGGGTGCAATCCCTGTCGGGGGGGGGGGGGGCTGTCCATTCTGAATTGTTAACGATAGCTACGTATCTGTACTTACAACATGTAATACAACGTATGAATGCCTTAACTTACCTGATCCTCCCCCTTGAAAATGTCCGAGCGTAACGCTGAAACACTGAAAAAGTTCTGTGCAGGGAGGGGGGGGGGCACTATGCACGGCAGCACGGTTGTGGTCCAAAACTCTATTTGCTTTGGAAAGAAATCGCAAACCGCTATGCACTAATTGATTAAGGTAATAACGTTGCTTTAACGTGTTTTCGTGGTTTTATAGTATTGTAATTGTTACAGGTTTCTGTTCAATTTGCTGTGTTTTCATTACTCCCTCCCCCCGACTAGGAAAGCAATTTAGAAAGCTGATTTTGGTATTGGAAGGATAGAAATGGATAATGTAAGCATATTTATATATATATATATATATATATATATATTTATATGTTGTGGTGCATGTTGCATTTCTTTAGAACTTGAAATGGACTGCCCCCCACCCCCCGACAGGAATTGCAAATTAAGATGATGTCGTCTGAGACGGCTGCGGGACATTATGTACGAATGGTCGCCGCGGACGCGGCGACTCGCGCGGCGAGCGCGGCAGAAGACGTCGCAATTGGGTGACTTCAGCGGCCAGTGGAATCTAGACCTGCATCAAAACTTGGACATCAAGTGTTAGAAAGTGTATACAAGCTCAGTTTCCCTGCGACTGTGTCATATTTTCAGCTTTTCCTGAAGAAGCATCATATAAAATTGAGCATTAGAACGTTGCTTAGTTTTATCACTCGAACTCATGTTGTAACTGCTGTAACTCGAACAGAGCATGTTTTCCCCCAGCTCCTGCAACAGCAGAAAGGGATATCAACAACTCAAACCTAGCGTCTGCAGCAAGTCATGAGGCACAGCTCCCACGACCGCTGCGAAGCTCATCGCGCACGCGACAGTCGTCGTCGCGGGCGCGGCGACCATTCGTACATAAAGACCGCCCCTCGTCTGAGACAGTTATAAACGGCGCATATCAAGGACCGGCTCACCGTAACCGCAATGCGGGTCGCGCCGAGACTTTGCTGTCTGCGCTCTCCTAGCTCAGAGATCGCGCGTCGGCGTCCACGCTGCGACGTCCGATCAATGTCTTGTGCGCCCGCGATGGCACCGTGGGCAAGTGGGTCGTGGTGCAGTAGGTAGAGGGTTCGATTCATGCGAGGGATGTCGAGGGTTCGGTTCCCGTTCGTCTCGGCGTTCTAGCACTTCAGCTGAGTATCTGAGATCTGATAGATTTCGACGTCTACACGACGTTGCGCGTTTTTTGCGCATTGTTTCAGCCGTATGAGCTTCGCCGCTCGAAGAGCGCAGAACCCAGCCGCGGATTCCCCATGAGCGACGAAAGCAGTTTCAATACGAGCAGTATTATGGCATACACCCTGAGTCCCTTCCTTAGCCTGGCTCTGCACTCGAAGAGCGCAGAACCCAGCCGCGAACTCTCCCTGAGCGAAGAAAGCAGTCTCCATACGAGCAGATTGCATGGCACACACCCTGGAGTCCCTTCCCTAGCCTGGATCTGCGCTCGTAGAGCGCAGAACCCAGCCGCGAACTCCCCCTGAGCAAAGAAAGCAGTCTCCATACGAGCAGCTTGTATGGCACACACCCTGGAGTCCCTTCCCTAGCCTTGTTCTGCGATTGCACAATGGACGTCTCACCCGACGCCTAAGGTTACGGTGAGCCGGTCCTGATATCCGCCGTTTATAATCCTGTAGTTGTTAGCCCATCTTCGATTGGATCAGTCGCGCATCGTCGTTTACGAAGCACGAACCGCAAAGCCTCTAATCTGTCTCTAGTGACTTCAGAATGTATCCTAGTCAGATAGGCACCGCAAAAGCGAAACAGTCGGAAGGGAGGTAACCTGTTCCTGGCAGAAAATTGCGAATAGAGGTCGTCTCGCAGAATCGCTTGGTGTTCCACCTTTGTAATGCACTTCACTTCCAATTTCACCGTCGTTTCAAAAGGACTGGACAGGGAATGGTGTCAGGCATATGGCTGAAGAAAGGTGAGGGGGTTATAGTATACTGGGGGAGGGGACAGTGTTTTCCTTTCTTACCCTGAAAGACTGGCTCGTCTCGGTACTACATCGTTATCACTAAGACGAATAATCTACGACCAGAACCTTGTTTTTAGAATAGTTAATGATTACTTGGATATTGATAAAGATGAACTCTTCACCTTTTCCTCATTCAATGGGATTACGAGAGGGCACAATCTTAGAATTCAACCGCAAAGACCGCACTCAAAAATGTTTCGAGAATCCTTTTTGGCTCGTGTTATTAAAATCTGGAATGAACTTCCAGCATTGATTCTCAGTTCTTCACCTGAGATATTTAATTACAAATTGGAAAACTTTCTTAAACAAAGAGTACATTTGTGAGGTCGACTGCAAATTAGTTTTTAGGCAAAATGAACGATACCTTGCTTTAACATATAATAGCTTTTTTCAGTTTATGAATCACGGAGTCGGTCTTAAGAAAAGAAGCGTTTTTCACTTTAGTTTAAGCATGGAAACAAAACGCTTTTGCTGTCGTTGAAAGACTAAATCGTTGACTTTTGCCATTATATTTTGTGCTAAACTGATCTGTATTACTCCTTTTGCTCAACAAATTTCTACGTTCTGATTTTGATAATTTTCAAAAGCCAACTTTCGATGTATCCTTTTGGACAAAACTTACTTTGTATCACATTTTGGCTAATAAATGTTCTGATCTGTTCTGTTCTGTTCTCTGGTCCCATTTGATACGAAATGTTTCCACAGCCCTCATTTCTTCTGTGATGTTTTACTTAGGAAATGACGACATGTTTGAAGTGAAGCATTTTACGCGAACTGCTTCCACAACTTGACTTCTTCAGTGCTTCTCCCACCAAGCTCATTCACGTTCTCGATGTCTACTGGAACGTGACTTGCAAAGCTGGAGTCCAACAATTCTATGAGGAATAGATGTAACGCGGCGAGAACAGTGACGTCAAACCTGGCAACATGAGAGCCAGCGATGAATGAGTAGCCGAGGGTCGCCATTATTCAGCACCGGCGGCTGCCGCGCCGCGGCGTCGCATTGCGGCGTCGAGTTCGCCGCACTGTAAACTCGATTACATGTGAACTGGTCCCCGAAAAATTCCGTCACGCGCGAGCGGCGAGAGTCAGACGAGCAGAGTGAGTCTCCAGATTGGGCTAGGGAAGGGACTCCGGGGTGTGGCGAACAGGGAGGCGTGGAGTGCACGAGACGACACGACGAAAAACCGCGCGCCGCCTCGGCACTATGGTTGCAGGGTACGGGTCAACCATGACTCATGTTTCGGCGGTTTCGTCTTGCCGTCGGCGCCCTCTCGATTAGAGATCCCGCTCTCCTGCCTCGCTGCATCTCTCCACCATTGCGCTTCTCTACCGCAGGCGAGATAGGGTAGATCGAGGACTGCGCTTCATAAACCACTATTTCGCATACGAAGAATGTCGGTTAGGCGACCTCTTTTATTAGAAATGTTGATGCGATGGGATATTCTTGCCTTTTGACTTTTTTAAAGAATATTACGACAAGGACATTGGTAATAGTATTCGCAACCAGTGTCCCGGCTCAAAGGTGAGATCCGATGCCTGCTGTGTCGCGAGTTTGGGACGCTCCGTGTACATGCCAGAACGTCATAGTGGTGTGTTTGATTGGTTACACAAGGTCGCACGCAAAGTTCTGAGCGGCTTGGAATAGGTTATATCGCTTTTCTTGTGTAAACCAGTGGGACTTCAAGCCCGTTACTTCTCAAAACATGGCTTCAGAACGCCTCGAAGATCAGTTACTGCAGTGCTGTGTGAACACAGATTGGTCATTACCTCAAATCGATGGCCTTTTTTCAGAAGTTTTATCCTAAGATTCATTGCTTCTTGCTGTCTGCAAATGAGTATATTCCATCACTGTCGTCTGTAAAAGGAAACAGACCTAAGGCTCCCAGAAAAAAGAAAGCTTAAGAGTCAGAGATCGGCCTTAAGCATTGTCATCTGTTCATAAACGCAAATGTTCTACCCAAGGAAGACGAATAATAGAATACCATGAGGATCATCCACTTAAGTTTGTTGCTTCCTGTCTTCCACTGGCATGTGCTTCCATGAAGACGATGCCATTATGTAAGCAGGACCCAAACGTTGTCTCCACCAATTTCTTTTTACAAATCCAGTTTTGCCAGGCCTGCGTACCTTCACTAAATGATGTCTGTCGTGCCACCCAAAACGTAGCAGCTTCCAGACGACTGTTTCGTGACCTTTAGGAAGTCTGTAAGCTGCGAATGTTGCAGTTCTCCTCCTTGAAACTCAGTCTTCTTGCACAGCGCGCCTCCGCGACCGCTAGCGGTTATGAAGAAGCAGGCGACGAGAGGGTACTCTCACCCGCGTGCTGAGTCAGCTCACTCGGCCGGCAGCCGTCGGATCGCAGCCGGAGTGTCTGTTTCTCTGCGCTCTCGCCTTTCCGCTCGTCTGGTTGACCCGTGTCCTTAGACGCGGCACTATGCCAAGCGGACCAGTTCTCCGGCAACGTGTAACTCCATGCGAACAGCAGCTCCGCTCCAGAGAGTACTATCTGCCACAATGGCAATAACTCGACTGAATAACAACAGTTGATTTCCGTTATAATCTAGCGGTCTTACAAGGAAAGGATAACAGGTGGCCAAGGAACATTGAGAAATGCTTATCAGTGGATGCAGCTTCGGTCACAGTAGATCTATATTCCTTATCTGAAACTAAGATTGGCCAAGGTAGTTACGGGTTTTACTTTCGTGGGCTATTATCAAGCCAATACTGATGGGTATTCATCCCATACATGCGGTAGTCAGCCGACTGAAGAGTGTTTTATTTTTCCGCGGCCAGTTTGGTACCAAGGCACCGTCTCAGGAACGATGAAGGGCCATGCTTGCCTGGGTGAGTCCCAAATTTAGAATCAAACCGGGATATAATACATGCGATAGCCGGCACTTCCTTCCACTTCGGTACACGCGACTTTTATTCTAGGGATTTTTGGCATGTTGTCGTCCCTTTGGAAAAGCTTCCCTCATTAGTAGAAATATAGGTGTTCACACTCTGGCTCGTGTCTTATCCGCTGACGTTGCCCATGTTTAACACGTACGAGCAAACTCGGTAGAACGTTTCAAAAATGTGATCGGCTGATAGACCCAGATTCCCTTATTGCCTTAATTCTACTGCAAATATTTCCTCAACACAACATACTTCCCACCATAGTTGGAGCTCTGCTGAACTGTCATTTCACACCTAGTTTTCGACGTCCCCTTCGGTCAGTTGGAAAGGCAGTAGCCATAATTCTGACAGCGTTTGGTGGAAATGCGTGATATATCTCTGCAATACATGCATCCCTGCACAGTATCTATCATTGTAGAATAGTGCAATGCTCAGCACGCGGGTCAGAGTTTTGGTGTGTCAACGGATCGCGCACTCGAAGCAGCTGAGTCATAGCGCGGCGCGGTCGCAGCGCAGCAGCCGCCGGTGCCGAATAGTGGCGACCTGAGCCCGAGGCAAATGGGTGGATGCAAATGCGCACGATTTGGGGGCGGGGACAACGGTTGCCCCGCTGTTTCGGACGAGTTGCTAGCCGTTGCGGGCGAACGCGGCGGGCTGTTTTTCGTCGCGTTGTCTCGCGCCCTCCGCGACATGCTCTCTGACACTGCACGCATCTCGCTGTCTGACACACCACCACCGCCAACGTACACTATCATGCCACTCTAATCAACAGGCCCTCTTTCAGATGTACAAGGTGCATAAAATGCAAGGTTTCAGACAAGTCCATGGAACAATCCATACCGCTCGTTTGTCAGAAATTTCTACTTATCTACGCTTTTATATGAGCCAACAAGAACTTCAGTATCTTTACTTTGAGCAAAGTTATCACATTTATTTATTTATTTATTTATTGTGGGCGTCAAACGACACAGCGAAATACATAAAAAAGCAATAAGAAAGAATTTAAAACGAGACCAACGATAATTCTGCTAGCAACAAACAAAGAAAACAGGAAAAAACAGGACAGCAGTGCAGTCTCAACAGATTTACCTGAGCAGTAGCCATGTTGAACAGACGGGATGAGGTTGAAGGCATTAACATGGGCAACGATATGATTTTTTAAGAGTTTCTCAAAAACCCGACAAAAGATGGACGTAAGACTGATGGGCCTGAAATTATTTGGATCAGAAAGCGGTTCCTTCTTAGGAAGAGGAATTATGATGGAATGCTTCCAGACAGAAGGAACTTGGCCAGTTGTGAATGAGCGATTGAAAATAAATTCAAGTGGACCCGAAATTTCTACAATAATGTTTTTAATAACAGCGTACGGGATGCCATCAGGATTTGTAGAGGCAGAAGATGGCCAGTTGCTTAAAATGTCAATAATATCCTCTCTGTAGAACCAGGGAGCCGAGGCAGTGGCTCGGGAAGTGTCGTGACTTGCGTCCTACAGGTCTTCACACGTCGCCGCCGTCGCTGGGCCTTGCCGATCGATCGACCTGGTCAAACCTGGTCAAACGCGTCGATCGACACGTCGCCGCCGCCGAAGCTTCTAGAAGCCGGCAGAGACGCAGGGGGTGCGTGCCTCTGTCGTCTCTGCCGGCTTCTAGAAGCTTCGGCGGCGGCGACGCGTCGATCGACGCGTTTGACCAGGTCGATCGATCGGCGCGGCCCAGCGACGGCCGCGACGTGTGAGGACCTGTCGGACGCAAGTCACGACAGGAAGGCTCAGCAGAAGATAGGTTAGACATAGGGTTTGATGCATTGTTGAAAGCTCTATCAAAGCTGTCAGCAAGCATTTCAGCTTTATCCAGATCAGTGATGGCCCGATTATTGCCCATCAGCAATGTCCCAATGCGAGGTTTATCAGCAAGTCTATGCCTGGGAATACCGTAAATTGCCTTTAAGCCTTTTTTCCTAATTAACTGATTTTCAACATAAGTATTGTACTTGCACAGTTTCTTGTTATAAGTCATATTCAGAGCTTTGAAGGTAGCCCAATCAGAATCGGAATTAGTGCTATTAGCTATCATCCATAGCCTATGAAGACGAGTAGCCATTTTAGTCAGGTAAAACGGAAGCTTGAACGACGAAGAAGTAGAAGATATAAAGGAGAGTGGGATGAAAAGATCAATAGCGTGATGGAGGATGGCAAGGAACATGTCATAAATCTCATCAATATTGTTGAGACAAGAAAACGAACCCAGCCAATCAATCTGCGCTAAATAAGAACGGAAGGCAATGTAATCTCCTTTAGTAAAGTTTCTGACCACGTTAAAGACATTGTGATCGTCCGTAATGGAGAAAGTGAACCTAATAGATACGTGGTCGCTAGAGCCAATGGGAGGACAGCAATTTATGGAACCTAATATATTAGGTTGCAAAAAAAGTCTCTTCACACTTCGAATTTTTTTTTACCCTTCCCCTTGTAAACGCACTAGCCAATGTTGATTGCTGATTTCGTAATCCTATCACACTTGTCTACTGTTCGCACGCGGAACAGGTTAAGACTCTTCTTGTAATTCGTTATCCATCCAATCTTCCGAACTCATTGCCAGATCTACCTCATGGCCATTTTCAGCACGGCATTCTTCATGAATTCATTAAGGAATCCACAGCACGTCAGGCAGCAGACCAAATTGACCATATATATGGCTTGGGATCTACTACTCATCGCGCCTGTTATGAGTGGTTCGGAAAGTATTTAAAGGGAGATTATTCACTGAGGGCAAAGCATGGTCAGGAAGGCCAACTGAATAGGACGACACTGAATTACTCCACCTTCTTCGTACCGATAGTTGGCAGACGACACGTCAGCTGGCAGAGAAGCTCGAAGTGTCTCATAGGATAGTAGGAATCCATCTGAAGAATCTTGGCTTTCATGGAAATTTGGAGCTTGGATTCCACATGCCCTGTCAGACACTCAGAAAGGTCGACGGCTCTCCATCGCTGCTTCTCTTCTGTCCAGATAAGGAAGAAAATCGTTTCTTCCGCAGATTGTGACAGGCGAAGAGTCCTGGGTTCTGTGTGCCAACTTCCGAGGAAAAGGCAATGGGTACAAAAGGGAGAGAGCCCTAAGTCTGATCTCAAGCCCAATGTTCACGAAAGGAAGATTCTCTTCAGTGTTTGGTGGGATATCAGAGAAGTGATTTATCGGCAAACTCTCAGAAGTGGAGAGACACTTACTGCTGTCACATACTGCGGCCAACTCCACAAAGTCGTCGCAACTCTCTAAGAAAACAGGCCGGAGAAGTCGAAGGTGATGATCCTGCATGACGATGCAAAACCACATGTTGCAAGACTCACAAGAGAAACAATAAAGGAGATGGGCTGGGAGGTAATGCCACATCCACCGTATAGCCCTAACCTCGTTCGTGCCGACTACCATCTCTTCCGTGCTCTCAAGCAAGAAATTGGAGAGAAATATTTTGGAACGGATGAAGACCTCAAAAATTGGATTCATCAATGGTTCGACTCCAGAACTGCAGTCTTTTAAGCGAGAGGAATTGGAAAATTACCCAGTCTTTGGAGAAGTGTAGTGGGACGAAATAGAGTTTATCTCAATTGATTTGACTTTGTAGTTGTGAAGTAATAATTCTTTGAAAAAAATGAAAAGACTTTTTTTCCAACCTAATAGAAGGGTCATTCGCCAAGAGCAGATCAAGATAAGCATTAAGTCTAGCAGGAAAAGAGACGTAATGTATAAAACCGTGTGTCGAGAAAAAATCTTTGAATTTGGCACCAATGGTGTCACTGCAAGGCGGAGAGGAGTCATCACCCACATGGGAAAGATTAAAATCACCAGCAATGATACATTTCAAATGGCAGGAGGTCAGATCGCTTAAAGCTTTTAACAAAAGATCATTTTTATCGTTGAAGATAATGAACGAGAAGGGCGCCCGATGACACTGGATTTGGATGGCCTCCGAAGTAGAGTGGAGGCGGACCCATACCAAACTACTCGCCAACTATCAAGCACTCTTGGTGCTAGTCACTCAACGGTCGTTCGAGGATTGAAGTCGATTGGTGCAAAAATTGGGTCGCTGGGTACCTCACGACTTGACACAACATGACATGGATCGCAGAGCCGATGTCGCTCTGTCTCTCCTTACCTTCAGACGTACCCACGGATGGCTGGACAACCTTGTCACCGGCGATGAGAAGTGGATACTCTACTCTAATTATCACCGGCGTGCACAGTGGGTTGACGCAACTGGAGAGGCAGAGGACGTTCCGAAACCCGACCTTCACGTGAAAAAGGTGATGTTATGCATTTGGTGGAGCGTTCTTGGCGTAGAATACTGGGAGCTGCTGGATGAAGGGATAACAGTGACGGCAGAGGTTTACGTCAACCAACTGAGGAAGTTGAGGGCTCATCTTCAAACCACACGAGGAGAGCAAGTGAAGGTGTATTTTCAACACGACAACGCTAGAGCGCATATTGCTAGAGCGGCGGCGACTGAGTTGGAGGACTACGGATGGACTGTTCTTCCATATCCACCTTACCAGATCTCGCTCCTTCTGATTATCATTTGTTTTCAAGCCTTCAACGCTATTTGGACGGCCAGCAATTTGGGAACCGAGAGGATGTCAAGGAGGCACTGCTAACGTTTTTCGATTCACAACCGGCCACGTTTTGGAGAAAAGGCATCCATGACTTACCAGCACGTTGGCGAAAGACAATTGATGTAAAGGGTGGTTACTTCAAATGATTTGATATTGTTGTTCGTATATTGTGATAATAAATATTTCATGCCCCAAATGTCCGAGAACTTATGCACCAACCTAATACCTTTCACAGCTTCGCAGCAGGTTTGCGAAGAATTATTTTTCAATTTTAAATTTGAATAATATCGCATCAACAGTAGTATTTATAAGGTTGAGGTAGAGCTCATTAGATAGAGCTCGAAATTCTGATGTAGAGCTATACTTTTTTCACACCAACATGTATCTTTACGCTGGTTTTGTAAATTCTCTGAACATCCTATTGGTTGCAGTTCCGGCAAATCCGGTCCACCTGTGTGCTCCGCTCGTCCGCCGGGCCGCCGTCCATGGGCCGCGGGTGCGTCACGTTAGGCCGCTCCCTGGGTTACGGTAGCGGCCCGCGCCGCGCGCCACCGCCCCCGATCACGGTAGCGTGGCGTGTTGTTGAGCCCGCCTCGGACGGACGGGTCCGACTGCTGCCGACAGGGACGGCTAGTGACGTCATACGCGTCTAACCAATGGGCGCGCTAGAGCACGAAGTTATGCACCACCGACTGTTGGCTATGCTCTTTCGGCTTGGTAGAAAAGGGAGACAGTGAAACACCTCCGCTTCAGCTTGTATGTTGGAGAAATACGAAGGTTTCTGAGTGTTTGCTAAAAGGGTGCCTGCGAACGACATGACACTTAGACTATCACACGCGAGTTGGAGAAGTGTAACGAGGAAGTGACGAGAGAAATTACAATCAAGAGGAAAGTTACGGATTAATGCTCCAATGAACAGTTTTTGAAGCTTAGCAAAGGTCCCATGTCTCAGCAATCCCTCAAAAATTTCCCAAGGCCAATTATTCAAAGAAAAATGTGTAGGAATGTTAATATTGTTATGCCGAACGAGGTTGTAAGGTGATATGTGTATGCGTGTGGTGTATTGAGCAGCTCAATAAATATCCACCTTACAACCTCGTTTGGCACAGCAATATTGACATAGAAAATACCGAGGTTTTACGAAGGGAGAACTTGGAGAATGTATAGAGAATTTCGGGAACCGTCTCCCAAACACCTGTGAAAGTTCATTAAAGTGTCTGGCAACAGTAACCTTCCTATCACAATGGACAATATATTAGAGCAGAAAGCAGTGGTCTTCAAGAACAGTGACACGATAGAGAATCTGTGGAAAAGACGCCGTAAACATTAGATATTCTTTTGGGTGGTTATCTCACCCCATTTTCTGAAGTATTATTACCCAGCTACTTTATCAAAATATCTACTCCTTACACCCTCCAGCTTTTCCTCTGTTCATGCTATAGTTCGAGTTTTATACCATTTCCAAACGGTTTACATATGCCCCCGGTTTTCTTCCTTGTTGAGATAATGCATTATTAATCCAGAGAATCGGGAATAAGCTCAAGCTTCTACTCCATTGTATCCTCTGCCCCGATAAAAGTGTGCATGTTTTGTTGTTGTTAGTTTGCCGTTTGCAGTTTGCAATTGGTTCTGAAACTTCTAAATAATAGCCACCACTACCCTTTTTCGAATTCTCCTGACAACGTGGCTTGCCATTTCTCCTCAGTCATATGAAGCAGATCTCATTCCACTCGAACGTAGTTAACAAACGCTCCCACTTCCTCAGTCTACCAAAAGACGTCAAATGTTCCACCAACATTGTGTACCATTTAACTGTTTCCCTTCTTCTGCGCTAGTAGAAGGAACGCAGTCGAAAGCAGTCGGCACACCTTTTCGCGCCCTAGCGCGCCCAGCAGACTCGGCGACCGCCCGCGTATGACGTCACTAGCCGTCCCTGTCGGCAGCAGTCGGACATGTCCGGCTCAACAACACGCCACGCTACCGTGATCGGGGGCGGTGGCGCGCGGCGCGGCCCGCTACCGTAAGGCCTCTGTTATACTCCCGCGGGAGCATCCGCGGAACGTCCGCGGACCAAGGGTGCACCGCGGACTGCGGGCGTGGCCGGGCGCGGCGATTGGCCAGGTGGGGGATCTCGGCGCGATTCCCGCCCTTCCGCGGATGCTCCCGCGGGAGTATAACAGAGGCCTAACCCAGGGAGCGGCCTAACGTACGAACCCATGGGCCGCCGACGACGGCCTCCGTGGTCCGCGCGCGCGGCGGGTGTCACAGCGTAAAGGCCCTGACTTCTGCGGCGTTGCCGCTGCCCTATCCTTCATCATAGGGCAGGGACGCAGAGCTCGCCGCCAGCGGCGTCCCTGCCCTATCCTTAACCATTGCGGCGAGCGGCGTTGCCGCAAAACTCTGTGGGGGCCTTAAGCGGAGACGGCGAGCAGGGAGATGACGCCGCAGGTGTGGCCACCTTGGCGCGCGGCCACGGCGCCCACGACCAGCCGATACAAACGCCCCCCCCCCCCTCCCCCTCTTGGGCATAACAAAGCACAACGATGAACATGAAGATTTTTTAATCAACAATGAAAGAAGATCATGGAATTCCCTCGCTTGTCCAATTAGGAAGCACATACGACGCGGATCTATAATCGAAACGAAGAGATAAGAATGCACTCACTGTATGTAGCTACTCGCCACGCCGGCCCGCCGCGCCATGCTGTGGTAACCCCCGGACCCTATTTGCGCCCGGCTTGCTACGTGGGTTTTTGTTTCGAATTGAGCCTTGAGGAGTGGCAACAAGGCATCACACATCATTTGTGTCCTGAATTCGAGTTCCTATGTGGGTTTGAGTTTCGAACTGAACCTATATATATAGAAACGGAGCCACACACATCACTTGTGTTCAGAATTCGGCTAGGAAGGGATTCCAGGGTGTGTGCCATCCAAGCTGCTTGTGTCCTGAATTCGACTTCCTAAGTGGAATGTAGTTTGGAACTGAACCTAGGCGAATCGAAGCAAAGCATCCCACATCACTTGTCTCCAGAATTCGATTTCCTAATTGGATTTGAGTTTCGAATTGAACCTAGATGAATGGAAACTGAGCCACACACATCACCTGTGCTCAGAATTGGGCTAGGAAAGGATTCCAGTGTGTGTGCCATCCAAGCTGCTCGTGTGGAAATTGCTTTCGTCGCCCAGGGGAGTCCCCGGTTGGGTTCTGCGCTCGAAGAGCGCAGAATCAGGCTAGGGAAGGGACTCTAGGGTATGTGTCGGCTCTGACGCCCACAATAAATAAATAAATAATAAATAAATGTGAAAATATGTGATACGGTGTGAGCAACGAGAGCGACTGGGCTAACGCGCTTATTCAATGAGCACACTAAAGGATCACTGATATTCGGGGGCGGCACCACGACTCGTCGACATTTGGACCGCCAGAAGGGGGGTGGAGGCGACGCGTTGAGGGAACCATCGTCGCAGACGAAGATACTGCGGCCAGCCCGTTGAAGATGTCGAAGCCGCGTGGTGTAGATGGGGTTCAGTGGTAGTAATCTGTAATTAAGTATACAATTAGAAGTTGCGGATTCTAATTATAATAATAGTTAATGCTCTTTAAGAATCCGACCAGTATTTCCTCCTTTTTGCATGATGATTGGGGGCCGTGTTTCTGTTTGGGCACAGCAGGAGATTATGGGGTAACCTGCAGTTTTGGCAAGTTACACCACAGTCTCCTTCGTGTTCAGCCTTCAGAGGCCCTGGACGCCTGGACTGCTCTGGCGATCGCGTCTCGATAGCATCGCGTTGAGCTGTGTCCATCCGTCTGAGCCTCCGGGCTACAGAAGACGCAGTTGTGCCTTGCGGCTGACCTCTCCAAGAACACGGTAAGAGCCGTCTCCAGACGATCCAATCGTCCGGAAATGGTCGCTCTCATATTGAACAGCAATTCCACTTTCGAAGGGCGTGGACGAGGGGGGGGGGAAGTGGAGGCGTCCGTGAGTTCCAGCTCGTCTAGTGCCTTGTAGAAGTCGGACATGATGATTGGAGTAGAGCGATTGGACATGTCGACCGAAGCTCATCGTGGGGCTTATATACAGGCATGATGATAGGCGGTTGTTTATCCGCTACCTTTCTCTTCCCATTGGCTCATCCGGTTCTGTTCGGCTCCTTCAGATAGCATAGAGGTAATGGCCGCTGGGTCGCAGCGCAGTTATACGATGCCGGCTCACTTTGGTCAATTGTGAGCTGCCGTGTAACCTGCGCCATGTACGGCGCATCAAAGAGGCACGTTTGCGCCTAAGGCATTTGGGCCGCTTTCCTCGCATTCTCCTCCTTGCAGGACTGCGTACAATGTGTGATACGGTGTGAGCAACAAGAGCGATTGGGCTAACGTGTTTATTCAATGAGCACATCCAAAGATCACTGATATTCGGGGGCGGTGTCGACATCTGGACCGCCAGAAGGGGGCGGAGGCGAGGCGTTGAGGGAACGACGATACTCCGGCCAGCCCGTTCAATATGTCGAGGCCGCATGGTGTAGAAGGGGTGGTTCACTTGTAGTAATGTAGTTAAGTATACTGAATTCGAAGTTACGGATTTTAATTATAATAATAGTTCATGCTCTTTGAGAAACCCTACAGTATTTCCTCCTTTTAGCATGATGATTGGGGGCCGTGTTTCTGTTTATTGCCTACGTTGAGATTGCTAGATATCTCTTTAGCTAGCTCTGTGTTGCAGCATATTCAGGATGGTGGGAGAGGCCATTACCCCTGGGAGCCTCTTGAACCTGTAGTGGATTATTTTCTCTCTTTTAGGAAGCAAATTAGGGTCTTTCAGCCACAGAAATCTGCATAGGTCTCTATGTGATTTGAGTAGCCGTATTTGGGTGAATGCGGCTTCGATATCACACATGAGTATGATTTTGCTGTTCCGCCATGCGAGCAAAATGTCGTGTATTTTGTTCACGAATGCTTCTCCTGCGTGCATCACGTCATTCAGGGAGAGCTTTCCCTTTCTCTTAGAGGATGAGTTGAAACTATCCTCAAGGGTACGTTCTTTGAAGGTTTCCATACACCGGACTGCGTCATATAGTATGCGCCTATTGCGTCCTCTTCAGAAGACCTGAAGGCCTCTATCATGCCTTCTTGCTGGTATTTGTTGATGATTTTACAGTACCAGCGAGGTTGTTGTTCGTTATTTCTTAACGTTATTTGAAGCAATTCCAGTCGACGGATCGCTATGAGGTAGTTGTCCTCTAGCTCTGTTATGTAATCCTTGAGCGGAAACGGGGCCGTTATGTAGCCGCCTTCGAAAGAAATTTCCTTCGAATGTTGCTCCAAATATCTGTATACTTTTTCGTCCGACTGGTTCTCATCTTTGGAAATTACTGGTCCTTCTAATTCAAACATTTTCTGAAGGATGTCTTTTTCATCACACTCGCATACGGCAGTCATACCGTAGACGTTCGAAGAATTCTGTCCTGGAACCGACCCTTTGCCGTATATAGTTGGTCCGAAGACTGTTTTAGCGATGCGTAGGCCGGTAGGAGTCTTAATGGCATTTACTAGACCAGTGACAAGGTCGGGATAGTGGTCCAGTCCACAAGAATGTGCGGTTTTTGGTGTTCGCCGCGGACCTTTGAGTTGGCCACGCAAATGCCGTTTGTCTTTAAGAGGGTCACGTCAATAGGACTTAGATTAACGCCCGGAAACCCATTTGTGATGATAGGCTTGGTTTGTATTTCCAGTTCGAGCTCTTCGCCGTAAACTGTACTTACTTGGAGATTAATTATGTGGCTTTTGAAAGTCTCGATGTTACCTCCTATTCCTGACATAGTACAAAGCTCTGTTGCCTGCCTTGGCATGCCTAAGTGGTCGGCCAAAGATTCTTCAATGACGGTTTTTTGGGCGCCCGTATCGAAGAAGAAGAGGATTTTCTTGAACTCTTCACTGTTGTGATTCCACACACTGCCTTCAGCTGTCATTAAGACGAGCTGCGACGATGTGGATGTGTTCTTAGATTTTGGCTCATTGTTTTTTGAGCACATCTGCAGATTGCTTGCGTTCCACCTGCTTTGCTCGGTAGGGAAATTTCGTTGCTCCCGTTGGAATCGAGCGTGTCTTTGATTGTTCTGACCTGTTCTGTTTCTTTGGTTGTTCGTTGGTGGAGCGCGTGGGTAGCTGATTGTCCACCTTCCCTTTTGAAACATAGACTTACGTGGTGTTTTTGTCCACATTTTGAGCAGTCTGCTTTATTGCATTCGAAGCTGCTGTGATTCGAGGAGCAGCATTTCCAGCATCTGTGTCCGTCTGTTAGCACCTTCCTGAGGGTACCTTGATCGCTGACGCATCTGCAGGTCATCGAACCATGACTGGCTTTCTGGCAAACCAGACATAGGTCGCCAGGCTGTGGCTTAGGCTGCTCGCCAGATGTACTGGTCTGTTTATGGCCCGCCTGTTCTCTACGTAAGATTTTGATGTCCTTCTTTAGTTGGTTGATGAGATCAGCAATTGTTTGGTCGTCCTATGCGTGATTTGATAGTAAAGCAGGTTTAACTACGTCACGAGGGAATTTAGCCAAGATGGTCTCGCACCACATTGGGTCGCAAGTTTTCCGCACGTCATAGCCGGCGGATACCATTTGGTTGACCAATATTTGAATTTGGTCAAAGACAGCTGAACAGCTGTCTGAAGAATTATTTGCTGGTTTTAGGTTGACCAGTTTCTGCATTACTTGTGATCTATTAATAGGCTGGTTGCAGTAGTTCTCTTGCAGAGTTTGGATAATTCACTCGTAATTTTCTGGTACGAGTTTTATTCCTTTTATTGACGCCTGTGCTTTCCCACTGAGGCTTTCCTTCAGGAGAAGAACTTTCTCCATGACATCGAGTTCACCACTGTTGTGAACGAGGGTTTCGAACACTCTCGTTACTGTGGAAAATCTCTGCCCAGTACTGTGGAAAATCTCTGTGCTGCCGAAAAAATTAGGCAATTTCGCTCGCGGAGGCTTTATAGAACGGAAGTGCCGTCCATTGTCATCATTTCTTTGGATGACTGCTGGGGTTGGGGCAGTTGGCGATGGATTACTTTCGCTGCTGTGATTTTGCCCCCTCTGGTTGGTGTCTTCCTCTTCATCGTATGGTTGTTCGAGAGGAGGCTTTCTGCAGTATTAGGCACTGTTGTGAAATGTATCCCAATTTCACGCTCACTGTATCCCTTGTGCACTTGGACTCATCATACCGCGCACTTAGCATGAAAATCAACTCGTCTGCCCTTACAATTTCTTTGAGCAGCTGTGAGTCGTTTTCTTTTTGCTCTATCTCGAGCATTACATCCTTTTTGTCGGATTTATTTTTGCAGTTTTTGTACTCTTCACGAATCTCGTTGTACAGTCCTTCGAGTTTTGCTTCTGCCTCTCTGACGTGTTTAATACTGCTTTGTAGTAGAGCGGTGGTCACTTTGCATTTTTCATAGCTCTCCTCATCTACTGAGGGGTAATCCAATCTTACCGTATATTCAGTGTACCTGACGGTAAGATTTTTCAGCGTATTTGCGCTGTTTATTATTGGCATTTTGTGGAAATGTAGCGCCATTTTTGTGCGTGATTTCCTAAGCTTTGTAAGCTATATGTAAATTTTCTGCGAGATGGGTACTCTGCAGAAAATGCTCCAGGTACTGCGCGTACAGGAGGCTTGGTAGTGCGGACTTATTGGCCGACTTGATAAGCTCAGGTCTGAGCTTTGTTTTTTTTTTTTCAAATGTTGAAGATATGGCAGTCTTCAACACGGGATAGTACGGCTAAGTTTAGCCGATGCACCAAAATGTGTGATACGGTGTGAGCAACGAGAGCGACTGGCTAACGTGTTTATTCAATGAGCACACCAAAAGATCACTGATATTCGGGGGCGACACCACGACTCATCAACATCTGGACCGCCAGAAAGGGGGCGGAGGCGACGCGTTGAGGGAACCATCGTCGCAGACGACCCTCGCGTCTAAAGCTACATGGTAGTGACGAGTTTTCCGGGCGGGGATGGACGAGTTTTCGCACCGTATAAGGGCGATCGTTGCGGGACCCAAGTGCTCCAATCAATCATCAGGAAACCAGCGGACGTTTGCCAACCTTCATTTCGCTAGTGGGTGTTATTTGGTATCACTTACGCGCAATTTTATGAGTAGGCTTCTGTACTCAGCAGGGATCTATGGAAGTTGCATTGAAAAGGAGACGAATGCTAGGAATGAGCATAACTACAATACGAGCATGTGGAGCTGGAAGGAACAGAAAACCTTTAATTCCCTAAAAATATTTGCAAACGTTTGCACTGTTGGGATGTTTGAACGACTTTCTTAGTCTGCTATAACGAACTATGCCGCTATGGTAGTTGTAGGCGGTCACCTTATAAAAAGTGTCACTAATACGAACAAAAAGAAATGATGGCACATCTATAATTGAGAAAACAAACAAACAATGCTATAGCTCTGTTGGCGCAAATAGGGTCCGGGGGGGGGTCACCACAGCGTGGCGCGGCAGGCCGGCGTGGCGAGTGGCTACATACAGTGAACGTAAATGCAGTCTTATCTCTTCGTTTCGATTACATATCCGCGTTTTATATGCTTTCGAATCGGGCAAGGGAGGGAACTCCAGCATGTAGGCAATTATAACACGGGCGCGTCACTCGAGCCGCACCCTGGAGTCCCTTCCCCTGCCTAAATCTGTGCTCTCCTCCGCGTCAGCGGAGGAGAGCACAGATCACAGCTACAGCATTATTTGTTTGTTTTCCTTACTGTCACTGTGCCTTGTCTCGTTTTCTTGGTGATGGTGACACTTTTTATAAGGTGACCCCCGGGCCCTATTTGCGCCGCTCTGTTCTATGCTCTAGATTTGAGCAGGGGAAGGGACTCCAGGATGTGGCTGGAGTGACGCACCCATGTTAAAATTGCCTACACCTGGAGTTCCCTCCCTCGCCCAATACGGAAGCAGACAAAATACGGGCCTGTAATTGAAAATAGGAGTTAAGACTGCATTTACATTCGCTGTATGTAGCTATTCGCCACTCCTGCACCCCACAGTATGCTATGGTGATCCCTCCCCTAACTACCATAGCGCCCGAACAATTTTTAAAGCGGAAATCTCGATTGCCTGAGGCTGCCCCACAACTTGGTTCCAAGCTACACTTAGTGTTACCTCGCGGGACGGAAGATCTTATATGTGTGTAATCATTGCATTGTATTCCCATCCTTGATCGAGTCACGGAACAGTTCAACTCGACGAGGCCTTGGTCAGCTCCGACCGCTTCGCAGCCGCCAGTCGGTCCCGCGACGATCGCCTGCATACTGTGCGAAAACTCGTCCAACCCGCCCCGGAAAACTCGTCACTACCATGTAGCTTTAGAAGCGAGTGCAGACGACGATACTGCTCGTGTGGAAATTGCTTTCGTCGCCCAGGGGAGCCCCCGGCTAGGTTCTGCGCTCTTCGAGCGCAGAATCAAGCTAGGGAAGGGACTCCAGGGTATGTGTCGGCTCTGACACCACAATAAATAAATAAATAAATAAATGTGCCATCCAAGCTGCTCGTGTGGAAATGGCTTCCGTCGCCCAGGAGAAGTCCCCGGCTGGGTTCTGCGGCTGGAAAAATGCGCAAAAAAACGCCCCAAATTTGCTCCCACGCCAAAGCTCCTCAAATCTCAAGTACCCAGTTGAAATTCAAGTGAACCACCACGCACTGGAACCGAGCCCACGACCTCCCTCGCAGAAGTGACGCCACCTCAACTGCACCACGACGCGCTGGCCGGCGGCGCAATCGCGGGCGCACAAGACATCGATCGGACGTGGCAACGTGGACGCCGACGCGCGATCTCTACATGCTAGCGGCACCGCCTAAAATGATTTGAATCATACGAGACGGCGCCGCTCCAGCGACGCCGTGTGAGTCTGTCTGCGCTCTGCCCTTTCGCGGCGGAGATCCAGAGCGGGAACGGGCGCGTAAGCAGTTGGTCCCGACTAGAGAGACTACAGTACCTCGCCGTCACCGCTGAGAGGCGCCGCTGGCCTGCCGGCAGCCGCCGTTGAGCGGCGTCACTCATCGATTTCGCCGTCCGCCGCAGAAGTCTGCGGGGCCTTAAGGCTTATGACTTCAGCGACGTGTCGCCGACGCTGTGTTGCGCGGGCTGCTACGCACTGCGTAGCAACCCGTGTAACACTGCCGCCGACATCGCCGACAACACCGTCGCCGAAGTATAACATAGGCCTAAACTAGGAGGGCGCAGAGAGCAAACTGCACCAGCCATACGCAAATTTACGACAGGCCGTGTAATTGCATTGGTGCAATGTAATGGAATTCAGACGAACCCCGGAGCATTCCTAGAGGTTCTTTTATATCCTTCAGTCAGTGGGATGAGGCGGTGGCTGTCATTGTTACAGTATGCTGAAGCCAGTTGACAGTTGATACTGGAATAGATACTTATTACAGAGCAGCAGAAAGCGGATGCTGAACGGCGATGGAGAAAGAAGTCATAACGTTTTTCTCTATACGCAAGGAAAGAACTACGCGGCGTGGCTGATTTAACTTCATGCAGAAAAAAAGCAAAAAACTACTCTATAGGCACCGGCCATGTGTGTGATTCCTTGCATATTCGATGTTTCGAACATATTGCCTTGTGCCACTGCATGATTGTGTAATTGACTTCCAGGACCCCTGACTCGGTGACTCCAAGGACTGTTGCACAAATGCTTTCCTACCCTTTAAAGGATGAGGATCCTCGCAATGGTATCCATCCTCGTTGATCTGACAAACGCCTGAGACCCTTCCCAGGTCAGGCTATTCCGCACTCTTGGAAGCCACGTTAAAAGGCGTTCAGGATGAAACGCTGGACCCCACATAGTTTGAGGGGGTCTGGAACACCTCACGATGTAGGACCGTCGTCTGTTCCAGCCACCGTGTAATCCGGTGAATTCCATTACATTGCACCAATGCCATCACACGGTCTGTCATAAATTTGCGTGTGGCTGGTGCAGTTTGCTGTCTGCGCCCTCCTAGCTTAGAGATCGCGCAGCGGCGTCCACGTTGCCACGTTCGACCGATGTCTTGTGCGCCCGCGATGGCACTGCCGGCAAGCGCGTCGTGATGCAGTGGAAGTGGCGTCGCTTCTGCGAGGGAGGTCGGGGGTTCGGTTCTCTTTCGTGATGGTTCACTTGCATTTCAACTGGATACTTGAGATTTGAGGAGCTTTGGCGCGTGAGCAAATTTGAGGCATTTTTTGTGCATTTTCCCAGCCGTAAGCGCTTCGCCGCTTTAACAGCGCAGAACCCAGCCGCGGACTCCCCTGGGCAACGAAAGCAGTTTCCACACGAGCAGCTTGGATGGCACAAACCCTGAGCTCTTTCCCTAGCCGAATAATGGAGACAAGTGATGCGTGATGCTTCGTTTCCACTCCTCTAGGCTCAATTCGAAACTAAAACCCACTTAGCAAGCCGAATTCTGGACCCAAGTGATGTGTGCAGCTCCGTTTCCATTCATCTAGGCTCATTTCGTAGCCAACTGGGCAAGTGAGTGATGAGGCGTGATGGAAAAGAGACGACGGAGTATGGTGAAGTTTTGGGTGTGTGGTGCAGTTGCACTGCACCACACACCCAAATTCACGACAGGCCGTGTAATGGCATTGGTGCAATGAAATGGAATTCGTAATCCGGTACCTCCCGCAGCCCCCGCCAGTCAAACGCGCGTTCGAATTTCCCGCGGACGACGGCGCACCAACGCTAGTTCGCCGAGAACTCGCCCGTGAGCCCCTTTGCCCGTCCGTGGCCCATCCTCTTTCGCTTCTCTCCTGCCTTCTGTTCGCTGGTAGTTCTGTGTTGTAACCGAGTGCCGCGTACCGTCGAAGTTCTGCGGAGTTAAGGGTTGCGCCTAGCTTAGCTGTCCTGTTCTCCGTACACTGTACGAACTCATGCACCGAGTCTTCATTACCCATCGCTCACTGGCTTTCACTCTAGCGGTTCCTTCTCGGTTCTTGTCTGCTTGTCCTTCTCCTTTATGTTGCATTATGTTTCGATATGCTGTGGCATGTAACAAGTTGCAAATTGTTGGACGCCTATATTTATATCTAGCTCAAATAATGGACCAGACTGGGGACCTTGCCGAGAGCCGTTGAATGCCGTGCGTGAACTGATTACTGTTTCCTGTGTTACTGTGCATTCCCTTGCTAGTAGATGCCACCATTAATTGGATTGTAGATGTTTTGGGAGGAAGAGAGGAAGCTCGGCGAGACGAAGGATGAAACAATCGAATCCTATATTACTTCCAACAAACTGGCTGATTTGCTTGAGTTGCCGTACACATTGCAGGAGCTATGGGGAGGAAACAAGAAACTAATCGAATAGTGGGTTCATGTGTGTATCCCAGAGCACGAATGTAACGCTTCTTCTGTTGCAGAGCAACAGTTTTGTGATTTCAGCTTCTGTAGAGAGGATGTCCTGGTCAGTGTCGTCAATCTCGCACTTCGCCCTAAGATCGACCAGTCACAACCGTTGAAGAGTCACTACAAGCAAGTTTCCTTTCTGTATTGTCTATTATTCTTTGTGTTCAAGGCTTTCTTTTCAACTGTCGCCGATGAAAGTTGTGAGTGGAAATTACAGTTATTTACAATCTACCTTTAAACTGTTTGCAACCTTTGCGCTTTCCAAGCGCGGTGAGGGGGAGAGATGCCTCGAGGGCAATAATGAAAGCAATCAACATGAAGACAATAACGTAAATGATAGCACAATAGCGTACCGTGAAACTCTGAAACCGTAGAAGCAGGCTAAACGCCATCATCTAGCTGAAACGCTTTCCAATTACCCACACACTATTTTGATTTTTCCGTTTTAGCGTCAAGCGTAGCAAGTACGCCAATTATACAGTCAAGATATATATAATTATACAGAAGAGCGGAGTGAGTGGCGTGTCTTTAGGACGTTGACTGAAACTAGTTTCCAGCTCCCTTATATTTGGTTGCACCTGCTAAGCAGGGATAACAACCATGAAAATATGTTGTTTAATGGATGGGATGCGCCGCATGTTCTGCTTCTGGCATTATACTGTCACTTGATCACTGATGAACGTTGAATAATTCGGTTCAGCCTTTCAACTCTAGTCATGTTCTATTAACGGACCCACGGAGCTATGGACTCTTGCGCTCTGACCTACGTGCGAAAGTAACCCAAGTCAAATAGGTATTTCCGGTGCTAGATATAATTAACATCGTAAATCGTCTCGTGGACCGTTTTGAAGAAATGGAAGTGACATCCACCACAGCAACATGACGTTGATTTATTTATTTGTGTTGATGAAATCCTTCGAAAATGCTCAGTTTAAGCGCGCACTAAAAAGGCCTCTACATCCCCATGGTGCTGAGTAATTCCAGGGCTTTATTAAGGACTGGGGTTTCGTCCGTCTGCTCTACGTATCCTCGCAGTTCATCTTCCGTTTCTATCGAGAGTTTTGAATCCATCGATAATCCGTTTTTTTACGGACTCGGCGAGAAGCCCAACATATTCAATATCAGTCGGGTTTGAAAGATATTCTACGCAATCTTTATGTGGTTAGCTTTCAATGACATTATTTAAAAATTTAGCTGCCGATATACCAGAATCCACGGAAAGCCCGTGCCTTTTATTAAGCGAAAAACAATGATGTAGCAGAAGGCACGTGAAAAGGCTATATCATGTAGGAGATGCAATGAAAGCAAAGATAATATAGATAAGTCAGCAGAAAAGTAATTTCACTCAACGTCGTACACATAAAGGATAAAAGACGGCGTCAATCAATCCATTTTGGAGTGCGCCACCCATTCTACTTCAACGTGATGTCGTGGAGGTTACTTGAGTGCGTATTTGGCCTATGTGATGACTTGCGGTGGATAGCCGATGAAGAAGTCAGTGTTTCATCCTGCCCAGGTAAGTCTTGTACCGATTTTCCGATCCCAGAGGGATGGAAGGCTTACTTGACCCGGCGGGAAGCCAAGACTCAAGAACCTGGAATAGGGTCACACGACACTGCAGGCGACACCTCCGACTGCGCTTTGCGCGTTTTAAGGATACGTCATTCATTCTGCTTTTGATTTGTAGTTGCAGTATGACTCATCGCGTTCTGTTTTCAGGCTTCCATCTGCTTGTACAGAAATCCTGTCTCTACGCAACAACAACGATATTACCAATGCTTTTCTGCAAGTATGATTTTTTATGTATTTTTTGTTTTAGTATGTCTTCCAGGTTTTTCGTATCTGCTATTAGAATTCGTCATAAATTTGCGCCTTTTAGTGCGATGAGGCATTGAAGGTTGTCACAGAGTTTTTCGACGGTGATTCATCAAAGGATTATCTGATTTGCGGGTTTTTCATGAGGATTGTGCAGCACCTGTTTCACCGATCAGTGCTAAGGGTTCGTTTCCTGTTGCCTCATCTGTGTCTATGGCTGGGAAAATTAGTTTCTCGTTCAAGATGGTGGAAGTGTTGGCGCCCAGCAATTTCCTCGTGAACTGTGTCGCGAGTATGCAGATGGCCGCTATAAGCGAACTGCTGCAGAACATTGTTTGGGTGCCGCAGGTGGCTGATGACTTCTTGAAGATTAAACAGGTGAGCATCTTGCACCTGTTGGGAAGACGTGGTTGTTTTTTGAGACCCTCAATGAGCGGCATTGTCTACTGACTGAAATGTTCCTCTTTCTTAGCTTAGTGGCCGCATAGTGGTTTCCTCTTGATGTAGAATATAACTGTACATTCACATCCTTTGTTACCTATCATTTGCAGATCGCCGTTGGTAGAAGAATTTAGAAAATTACCGAAATTTGCATATTCAAGCTAATCGAGTGGTATTTGTGTTGATGTTGCAAAGTGCGCGTGCAAATTCGGCATATGGGTCATCCAACGCGCAAGTTTGAACAATTTCCCTTGCACATTCTCAGAGAAGCCAACCAGAGCGTACATTTTACAACAACAGGGGAATATTTTTCAGATGTCAATGAAATTGGGTCGTCACCTTTCACATTCTGAGTATTCATTTTCCTGATCGTTATCTAATGAAGACGTCTTAAGTCATTTTAGATAGCCGCTAATTCGGTCATGCCGTGGTATTGTCTTCGTAAATCGAAGACGTTGTAGAAGCCTGTTATGATATAAACCGTACAGCACTGCGGTAGTACGAGAACTTGAAGGGAGCAGCAAAAAAAAGCATAGGTACCGACGAAGCAGGCGAACTCGAGGTCGCAATCAAACATCGTTGTAGCAGCTTCCTCTGTGATAGTCCATGTGGCCTTAACTGCACTTCCTATAGCAGATAAATTAATCCCATATTTCGAGATTGGACTATAGAGATTATTGGACTATCACATGAATACAGCCGAAGCATTTCACTCACTGGCGGTGTTAGTCGGTGGATATCCCAAACTGCATTCACAATTTGTCGAGCTTCTCGAAGATTGTGTAGTGAAATTGTTGGGTAACAGCAGTGCACTCCTGAGGATAGCGGAACAGTGGGATCGGGGAACCTTGGCCAGTGTTATCACGCGTTCATCCCCTTTGAGCCGATTTGTGGATGGGATTTGTTAACTGTTTCCCATTTTCAGTGGTATGTCGAGAACCAGGTGTGTCCGAAACTGGTCGAGCAGCTGGACCCTGAGCTGAGCGAGTGTGTCCACGGCAATGTCATGGAACTATTCACCAATCTTATTAGGTGAGTCTGACCATCATTTTCTCTTGGATTCGATTTTTTTCGCGACACTCGCAAACCAAGGAGTAATGTACTTCGGCTGCATACTTAGCGATATGTATCTTTTATATACTCATAAGAGCTCCCCTCCTTACTAAGGAGTTCCGGGGGAGCTCTTATGTTTCCCATTTGCAGTGGTAGAAATAAAACACAGAGAGCTCTTATGTTCTCTGTGATTAATTTCTTCCGGAGGAACGAAACGATGTAGGATTTCTCTCTTACTGTTTGATTTCTAACTTATTTGGCTTACAGCGATATCAGTAGTAGCCTCTTTTCGCGCTCCCTACTTCCACTGTAACAAGGGATTTTTTAAACAGTATCGACCAATTCTTGCAGGTATTTCAGTGATTTCGGATATCAGAATGGCCACTAGTAGTAGCAAGCAGTTATTCCGACTTGGTCATAGCTTAATATTTTCGCATTTCCGTTATTTTTCTCGATTGGTGCGAATTTTCTCCATCAGCAAATGTTTTAGTGTTTCAAACATCTTCGTTTTGGTATTCATTATATAGGCGCACAAAGCTGGAGGAAAAGTAAAAGAACATAAAATTATTCTATCATATTTTGCTTGTGTAGCAGCCTTTTACTTTTACTGTCCTCTACCCTAGCTTTCGAAGTGTTTCTCTACTGTCTTCTCTCCGAGCTGCACTTCTCATGTTTGCGTTTCGTTTTGAAGATTTCTTTAGCTTATCTCTTAGTAGCTTCGTAAGATCTCGGTTATCTATCGCACTTTATAGCGCTCTGCTTTTTTGCATGATTCTAACAGCACATTTATTACACTAACTATCGACGTAGGTATATTTGTTTCGAAGTTTTCTCCAACCAGTGCCTTTGTTTAAGAAATACGAGAGATCAAATGTACGCTCTTGAAATGAAGAGCGACATGTTGAATGACGTGCTGCAGTCGGAAGAATTGGTAGGAGGTCTCGTCAACAAAATGCTTGCGGTATTTATTACAATTCCAATGTTAATTCGCTTCACAAGATTTACCTTCCTCATGTTGCGTTGTTTAGAGGAACAAAAAGGGACTGTTGTCTCCATCAGTCACAAGAAACGCGTCTGAGGTTATCATCAGTCTTCTCAGTTCGAACCATATCCTTTATCGGCCCAGTCACACCTTGTACAAGGATTTCAACGCTGAGATTCCCTGGGTAGGCGGAAATCCGTCACAAGACATATCTGGTGAAGTCGCGAAGGAGAATGCTGAAAAGGTACGTGACCTCACTAACCATGAAGTGTTCACACGTGGTAGCGTAGTTTTCAGCTGTTCTGTCCAGACAGTGAGCGGGTCGTGGAGCGGATGGTTGCCGCTAGGCTTGCGGACTTGGTTCAGATAGTCATAGTGGAGCTTGAGGTACTTCTACTTTCAATGCCCATTTTAATTTGGTAGGTCCCAATAGCTTTGCTTCAGACCGACAATGAGCCTGAAGATGAAACCTGGTCTCTTCTTCTCCGAGTTCTCCTTGAGCTTTGTGACACGAATCATCTCCCAACACACGAAAAGATTGTTGAGCAATTTGAGATATGCAATTTCAGAAAGGTAACTGCTCAACCATATCTGTTTCACTATTACGTGAAGTTTGAATAAACTTAATTTGGAGTAGCTTTCAGCTTTTCTCATTGGTATGGAGACACCCTCGCTACTCCATATTTCATGGGCTGCTGCAAAGGATAGTCTCCTACATTCTGTACTCCTCAACTCAGAGTCTTTCTCCACTTATCACTTATCTTTTCAAGGTATGTTCTGTCTCATATGGTTCGTCTTGCCAAAGTTTTCTGGGAAGAAGCTGGACATAAGAAAGCAGCAAGCGGAACGCAGTGTGTATTGATGCAGTCACGGCATCTGCTGCTCTTGTAACTGCATAAAGCCTTTCTGTTGTCCTTCTAAGCTATTTGAAAGCCTTCCTGTAACCTAATCAGAGAAATGGTTATCTCGGGAGGTATTAGGTTGGCCCATAAGTCCCGCCGTTTTTTCAACAATTCATTGCGAATTTTACTTGCATAGCGCTATACAGCTTTCGAATGAGTGATTTGCTCTCTCAGAGCGTGTATTGCGTTTCTTTCTTCATCGTGAACTTTGTCAATTTTTAGGTCGTTAAAGTGAAAAGTGAAAAATGGCCATCGCCACACATTCCTTCTCTCCGCTTAGGTTTGGAGTATTTTACACAGCTTTTCATAGCATTTGGAAAACAATGTTCTCTGCTACAAGAATATGTGTTAGTCCTAATTGCTCATTTGTCCTTTATTGATTTTTAGGCCATAAAGTTGGGACGTCCGAAGGAGAAGATTTATTTTTACCGACAGCTGCTCTGTGGTAGGATTTTTCTGCTTGGTGTTATATGTCGTTCGGAAGAGAGTGTCTTGCTGTATAAGAATTTGTGTCGCGTTTATAGGCTAATGCTGATTTCTGTCGAATATCAACAAAATGCCAATAAGAGAAAAGTCATCTTCACCAACAACTCCTTCTCTTGTTCAGTCTGTTTTGTTCAGTTTTATATGATGCTCGAAAGCGGATGTCTTGTTCTACCAGAATATATGATTTGTTCTTCGGCAATTTAAATTTTCGCTGGTTTTCAGGTCATCAAAATGGATCAGTACCAGGTCGTCAAGGATAAGCACTTCCGCCATCTTCTTTTTGTGTGTCGCTTTCTAACCAGTGCTGAGCCATTCTTTACGGTGCATCATGTTGAAATACCTACATACATACACATTTTTCATCGCCAGTTACAATTCTATGCAAAAATCGTTGAATATGTCAGGGGACAGCGAGTAACGGTTGCTGCCGGCATGCTTGCCCGTCACCATTCATCACACGAACATATCCAAAGATTTTTCCAAGTGACACAAAGAGAAGAAGATGCCGGAAGTGCTCATCCTTGTCGATTTCGTACTGATCCATTTTGATGACCTGAAAATTAACAAAAATTTAAATGGCCGAAAAACAAATCATATATTCTGGTAGAACAATACATTCACTTTCGAGTGTGGAATAAAACTGAGCAAGACAGATTGAACAAGGCGAGGGACTTGTTGGTGAATCCTTGACGACCTGGTACTGATCCATTCTGTTGCTTATCCTTGACGACCTGGTACTGATCCATTCTCTTTTTGGCATTTTGTTGATATTCGACAGAATCAGCATGAGCCAATAAACGCGAAACAAATTCTTATAGTGCAAGACATTATCTTCCAAACGACATATAACACCAAGCGAAAAAATCCTACAGCAGAGCAGCTGTCGGTAAAAATAAATCTTCTCTTTCGGACGTCCCAATTTGATTGCCTAAAAATCAAAAAAGGACAAATGAGCAATTAGGACTAAAACGTATTCTTGTAGCACAGAACATTGTTTTCCAAATGATATGAAAAATGGGCCAAAATTCCAAACCTAAGCGGACCTAAAAATTGACAAAATTCGGGATGAAAAAGGAGCAATGCATGTTCTGATAGAACAAATAGCTGTGCAGCGCAATGCAAGTGAAATCCGCCATGAATTGTTGAAAAAACGGCGGGGACTTACGGCCCAACCTAAATGTTGGTTACCACCAAATACCTAATCGAAGTAGTAGGCAATTGTTTTCGTAGTGGGAGAAATTAGGATTCCGTTATGACAAGAAGCTTCACTTCTGAAAGCCATATATTTAGATGCATTATAGCATAACTTATGAGTTTGATAGAACACGAATTTTACATCATATATCTGTGTATATAATCCGGATCCTATATTAATTCTAACGCTTGGTATCAGTATATTACCTTGACTGCCTTTAGTGTTTGAAGGCGATACAGAATAGAAATTTTAGAGACGAAGGCATAAAATACAATTTGCCAGATTATAAATAGTAGGATTAGACCATATCTCTTCTCACGAAAAGCAAGGATGTGTAAATTCAATGCTGTCGTATCGCTACGGTGGAGTGATGATGTTATTACCGCTACTCTTATCTATTGCCGAGGGATGATATCCTACAAAAAAGTGGCTCATAATGGCTAAGTTTTCTGGGTTGTTCGCAACACCACAGGGTTGGCCGTGGATGAAATCTGAAACCAGTTCGTGTTGTTTTGAGATTGGTACCTGCTGCACACCGCACAGCGATTGTTGGCAATGTTGAAATGTCGTTGCGTATGCTTGAAGATACAGTTAGAAAGTCCACATATTTGATAGTCTTCCTACATACTGTTCGATTGTAATAGGTCCTGCACTATCACAAAATGTGAGTCTTAGAAATCAGCCGTCATCACCTACAGGATTTTGAAGTTCTGAACTTGCCATTTCCTTCTCCTTTTATCTTAGAATTCCTTCGAAGTGAGCAAATAATCTCCAGTTGCGATCTCCTTTTTCAGAGCATGAATCTTCCGGAGATTGTTAGATACGGAGTTGATCCGAGATGTGTGTTGAAGAAAATAGACCTTTTTTCACTTCGCACGCATCATATTCACCTAGTGTTGGCAGTAGAGCAGGCGCTCAAAACCGCTCCAAGCGCAGAAGGTATTCAAGGCTTAGTTCAGGTAGGCAGCGATTTTCTATCTGCTCATTCTAGCCAGACTTGCATATTCTTTCATAGGAATGTGATTTCTGGCCCGAAATCTCGATGAAGGTTAGCGATTGGTTAAGTTGGAATTTGCCGGATCCTGAAGTTGCAAGTGTGCGACCGTCTAACCAACACGATGCCATAGGTGAGGTGCCCTTTACGTGCCGTGATTTATTTGGTTATGCACTCATCATGCCTCTTATAAAAGTAACATAGCGTTGGCATGCAAACTCGATCGTGATCACCAAGCGAAACCCTAAAGCAGAGATCGTCCGTAATTCGCAGGATCAGGTTGCTAAAGGAGTAATCGAATATGAAGAAGCACCTTCGCTTAGCTAAATAAAGAAGGCTGTTTCAATGGTAATAACAATAGTGGATGACACAGGGAAACGTATTTCCGTAGGAGCAGTAAAATCTGTGTGGGAAATCACAGCTGCTTTCGGATCGTATATATTCTTACTAGGGAAGGGTTTCGACCTCCCATGGAACTTCAAGTTGAGACCAGGATCATTAGAAAGAGCTCGGAATGCTGATTACGAATATGGGTGTCAAAATTGCAAAATGAAGCTCCTGAGCGAGTTGTGACTACCGAAATCGGAGGCCTCACCACGGGTTGGCTGTGTGACGCACTGGGCGCGAGAGTGGTAAGTCATCAGGGCTCCGTAAGAAGGGCTCGCCAGCTGCGGCGGTGGCGCAGGGGTAGCGCTCACACCCGTCGGGTGCGAGGTCGTTGGTTCGGTTCCCGTTGCTGCCGTTTTTTTGCAAATCATAACTCATCTTCGAAATGACCTTTTGTTCTGAACTATGACACGTGTCTGATTAAATAGCCGGGAAAACTGCCATACACGTTGTAAAAATGCTTGAAGGCAAAAATCTGTTATGGACACATTTTTATTTACTACTTTGCACAAATAGATTGTAAATAATATATTGAATAACTATAGGTGTTTCTAACAACCTTGGCATTCATGGAACAAAGCCAAAAAATGTGTGATGTAAAAAGGTAAGTAGAATGTATGATAAGGAAGAACTAGATGTCGTTGATCTACTGCTTTTTCTTCACTCACTATGTCCTTTTCACCAGCAAAGGTGGCGTCCATTCTTTTCGCTGAATTTGGGGTGACAGTAAATAAAAATGTCACCATAGCAGTTTTTTTTGCCTTCAAGCATTTTTACAAAAGTGTGTAGTAGTTTTCCCGGCTATTTAATCACACGTGTCATAGTTCAGAACAAAAGATGAATTATGATTCGCAAAAAAATGGGCAGCAACGGGAACCGAACAAACGACGTCGCACCCGACGAGCATGAGCGCTACCCATGCGCCGCCGCCACAGCTGGCGGACCCTGCTTACGGAGCCTTGATGACTCACCACTCTCGCGCCCGGTGCGTCGTACAACCAGCCGGTGGTGAGGCCCCCGATTTCGGCAGGCCATAGCTCGCTCAGGAGCTTCATTTTGCAATTTTGACTCCCATATTCGTAATCAGCATTCCGAGCTCTTTCTAATGATCCTGGTCTCAGCTAGAAGTTCCATGGGAGGTCGAAACCCTTCCCTAGTTAGTACCAACAGTCCAACTTTAGACCGAATAGAAGAGAGGTTGCTCAAATCTTCCTATGTAATTAAGTGGTTCTACGAAAATAGATTTCCTGGAAATGAACGTTTCCCTTAATATACCGAACACCAAAATAACCAAGTCATTATGATCTGAATTAGTGGATGTGTATGCATGAATAGATGGGACTTTGCATAAACCACATACGCATCAATATTGACTTCACGACGTCCCGTAGAAAAAGGCTTAAAAAGTACTTCACGTAGGAACTAATTAAGACCGTCCTTCATTACTCTTTTATATGCTTTAAAAACAGTTGAAGAGTACCCTGAAAAAGCTTGTCCATCGTGTCCTGAAAATCCTACAAGAGAGTAGTGACTGAGAACGGAAGCCGAAAAATCTGTTGCTTCATTATTAACATATCCTTGACAGTGCTCTTTGCGTGACTACCTTACTGCTCATTTTGAGTTGTCTATCTAACGCTACTAGGATAATATCTAGGTGCAGATGGAGAAAAACGAGGTAACATTTTTATAATTCCTTAGACTTCGAAAAGCGTGTAAAATTTGTTGAGAAAGTTGTATATATACCATTTTCAGATGAAATTCAACGTTTTTCAAATCAAATTCAACATTTTTCAAAACAAATTCAATGACTTTCTAGTCAAATTTCACATTTTTTTGCAAGTTGTACATTTAAATGTTTACTTCTTCCCAAAAAATTCCAGCATGTCAAAAAGGCAATCCAACGAAATTAAGTACTATTTCGCATCATATACTATTAGAACTATTAGAAAATTAGAACGATTTTTTAAGGAAAAAATTAGAACTATTTCGCCCTCTCAAATATACATTTCGCCTGTTCGTTTTGATATAAAAGTTGACAATCAGTGACAGCAGTGTTCTCATTGGCACCAGCAATCTGAACAGCTTCGTTTGTGGTGCTTCTGTCGACGAATACCAACTTGACCAAGATCTCCTTCTGACTCCGAGGCGCTCGACTATCGGCCGCGTCACTGGCTTTGTTGAACCTCTTGCTGATCATTGCTCATGTTGCCTGCAGGCATGGCAAATCGCCCAATGAAAGAAAAAGTGGAGAGCTCCGTTTGTATGATACGGGAGAAGATCCCAGTAGAACGTTGAATTTGTTTTGAAAAACTTTGGATTTCATCTGAAAATGGTGTATATTGAGTAGCAACTCAAATGATTTTTTTCTTGAAATTTGAACAAAATCAGACTCCTGGCGCAGGTGTGGGTCCACTTCACCATTTGCTACTTTTATTTCACTTTCGCTGTTTTTGGTTTTATATGTGAAGGTTTGCCACATGTCGATGGCTTCTGACCACCTTATCACCAATTTTCTCCATTGAGCTGAGGCTGATTAGTTCCTCTTCTTGTCAGCTAACACGTGGACCCCTTAATGTGTTTCCTTGTAGATGAAGCTCTCGACGACTTCGAACGACAGATGGTAGCTCCGCAGCAGCATGCTCTTTATGAGTTCAAGAGTCAGACGGTCAGTGTTCCGATGACGGATGTCTTCGACACTGCCCTTAGTGAATTGCAAGTCAGCTCTGAAACAAAAGGGTTGGTCCATTTTTTGTTATGCTGCTCTATATCACAACATTTCTCATTTTTCATCGTATTTTAAAGTGGGTGGGAGACATTTCAAGCAAAGAGAGATGATACAGCCTTTTCAGTTTCGCAGTTCATGGCCTTCGAGTGTGCAAAGTTGACATGGACCTCGATGAGAATGACGTCGACGAGAGCGATTTCGAGGCAATGTGTGGTATGAAGAAGTGTTCCTTGCTAGAGGACTGGCCTATGCAAGAAGGAGATCAGTCGTGTAGGTTATGTCATGACTTAGATCAAAGCTACAAGACTAGGTAACATTTGATCTCAGAGATGATTAGTAGAAATGTGTAGTGCGGCGCTAAAATGGTAACACCACATTTGGTACGCCGCAGTTGGGCGAAAGGTGCAATAGTGCTATGAGCGTCTAGATAGAGAAGAAACAGCTTCTTATAGTTAGAGCTACAGCTCTAGCACACGTTTTTAGCGCGGTTTGCGACGTTTGATGACGAGTGGCCAGGTGTGAAGAAGTCGAACGGTGGTGCGGTGGATGATTGGCCGGGTGTGAGTGAGACTACCTCCAAAGGGAAGGATGGTGCTGGTTTCCCGGTGCAGTGGGACCAAGCGCCTGCCACAAATAAGTTTTTAAGTCTTTGTAAAAAAAGACATCAAAAAATTTATAGGTTAGGTATCCTACCGTAGCTGCAGCTATCGTCGAAGGCTATGCGGCGCCCTCATTGTGGTTGCGTTACCACCGTGTTCGGTTTTTCTTTGTTGAAGTCACACTGTTGGTGGTTGCTGCTAATTTCTTTCAGCGATGGGTGAGCTAACAACAGTTAAGGAATGAGGGATTAGGCTAGGCCTTAATCAGTCCCTGTTGTGGTAGATGAAATTTGAAACCGTGTTTGGACTACACCTTGGAGAGGTCTGTTTATCCTCTTAGATAGGTCTGGTTCACCCATCCGTAGGGATGAGAGGCTTGCTTAGCCTGGGCGGCACCCGAACCAGGGGGCCTTGAATCGAAGTGCACGCAACAGCTGACACCTCCTCTCACAATGCTACCACACGCCCATAAGAACATTTACGTCTGCTCAATTTTATCGTCACCTTCGGTTTTCGTGACAATGTCTTTCAAGTTTGCATTCGTCAGCGAATGGTTCCACATTCAGACACATGTTAGCTCAAAGGTTAGAAATTACGTGAAGTGGAGCCGCAAACCTGCGACGGAAAACGACAAAATGCACAGAAAACGAGCGAACATCACTAGCACTTCATGCCCGTTTACTAACTGATTAAATGAACAATGTAGCAGCAACTACTAACACGTAGGGAAATTTTTAAAAAGTGGAAATCATAGGAAGGTAAATAGGGCGAAACAAAGCATTTTACTTCATTTTCAGTTAATTTGTCTGCCTTTATAGCGTAAAAGATTCTCCATTGTGATAACGTTTGCAGAACCTGTCGAATACCTAACGTACAAACCGAAACTTCGTCTGCTTGTGAAAGGTGTACAGAGATTAATGCATAGCGCTACAAAATGTTTAGAGACGTTAGCATGTCATTATTACTTCGGCCAATATTAGCTTGTTTTAGGTTCAGAAAGTTGGTCGTGTTTCCCGCAAGGTAGCAGCACACCTAGAAAAGCAGCCAACGGTGAAGATGAATGGGCCGATTTTTCATCGCTGAAGGATGACTCTGTCGACAAATCTGGTGACTGGCCAGGCACTGGAAAGGACGAGGTATGAAGGAGCTCAGCGATTTGGATAGCCTTATTGAGTTGAAAGCTGCCTGGATGCGCAGTGTATTTCATTTCTACAAGTTGTAGAGTGCAGATGCGCCTGCTCCACATAACGGACATTACTGGCTCCCTAGAAAAGGTCTGTGATAGCCGCATATATATATATATATATATATATATATATATATATATATATATATATATATATATATATATATATATGCAGAGCATGTCTACCTGTATCCCCCGTTGGCTGTGAGTTAACTATCCTTGAGGGACTTGAGGGATGGTACCCTCGGTTAGCCTGGGCGAAGCAAACCTGTGATTGTGTCATGGTGCCACGCAGAATCATTCCTGTTGCACACTGTGCCAACCATGTCCCGTTCAAACTAAAGGATAAAGGATAAAGGACGGCGTTACTCAATCCCTTTTGGGATGCGCCACGCATTCTACTTCTACGGGATGTCGTGGAGGCGATTTGAATGCGTATTTGGCCATACAATGACTTGCGGTGGCCAGCCGATGAACAAGTCAGCGCTTTATCCTTCCCAGACAAGTCTGGTACCAATTCACCGACCCCGGAGGGATGGAAGGCTTGGTTGGCCTGGGCGGGAAATCCGAACCAGGAACCTGGTATCGGGTGCACGCGACAGTCGCGCCTCCTCCGACTGCGCTACACGCGCCCTCCCGTTCAAACTACTCATTGATAATGCTACGTCTTCTTCACAAGACCTCTTAATGCCTAGTAGGCCTACAGTAGTCTTGGCCGTGAAGTGATCATAAGGTATGAGGTTACAGTGTCTGAATACAGTTCAATTAATTCATTATTTCTTTTTGTCTTGGTTAATTTTTGAGCAAAGTTGAATATGCAAATGATTAGAGCTTCCCTTGCTGTATTCAGCTCAGCAGATCCTGAGTCCATTCCGCTTGCATGCTGAGATTACATGAGTTGTTTTCTTTAGGAACCAAGAACCAACAAAGGTACCAATCTCTCAGCCTGAGTTTTGATAAGAAGTCTGGAGGATCTATCTGGAGCGACCTTTTGTCGACCCTCTGTGTAGCCTACCTGAAGCCTCTGACCATTGACTGTTCCTAAACGCACTTCTTGGTCACTCCACACATTTTTGGACAACTACATGCCGCAGTACCTGTAGTTGGAGTGGTGGTGACGCATCGCAGAACACATTGTCTTGGTTCCGTAGATCGTGTTACTTCGAGCGTCACAACCTCTTAATTGCTCCATATGCGATGCTCATCCCGCGTTCATCCTGACTTTGTAGAGCCCTGGTCCCTGAGTCGTTAGTTACCGCAGAAAGAACAGTAGGATCGAGTAGGAGCCATATTTATGAAGATACCACCGGTATTATCTCGCGGCGGATTCACCGCGAGATAATACCGGTGGTATCGGCTTACCTAGTGAGTGATACAGATAGATACAGTGATACAGATACAGTAGTCGATATGCCGTTACCGGCCGGGAAGCAGTTGATGAATCTGGCCGAGGTGTTCACGGAGTCAACGCTCTCGCAAGTTTACCAAGCCTTTTGCTTCCTCCTGTCCATATCCGGCACAAAGTAGTGTTGCCTTGACCTAGAGACTGTAGCTGAAGCATTCAGAGATGCTCGTTCTGCTGAATGTGGCCTCGTAAACTCGACCATTTGTCATAAACATTATGTTCGTAGGGTTCACCTATAGTCCGACGCTCCTTCCTTCACCATCGAAATCTGCCGACATTCGCCTCGCCTACTTTACGTTCACTGTTACGAGCGATAATGTTGCCAGTGAGGAGTATGCGGTGAAGTCGCTGATCGTCATTGTTTACTCCATATCTGCTCTTTCCCAACATAGGTATAATTGTTGAAGCGTTCGAACCACTTTCCACAAAACAAGTACACATTTTCTGTTACGTGATGAGGCTTAGCTTTGCTCTCCTAGCAGGCATAACTGTCCATCTCACTGTTTTCGAGCCTAGAGAGGCACCTGTCTCGCATTTTTGGCCTGGGCAATGAAGGTTTATCACCGTGTTCGCGATCTTACTAGTTTCCGAAGTAGCAGAAGCTTTGGATAAAGTGTGATGTTTCCATTGCAGTTCAATTTGCGTCAACGCTGTAGGCGTTTATACCATTAAACTTCGCGTCATCCCTTTCACCGTCTTTCTTCAGAGTTTATACTAGAAGATTAGTCGATTAAACGGGGAGGGTGCTCGACACAGGTGGTTTGTAAAGCGCCCCGGTGTCTGACAGTCGAACGTGAATACCGTTTCAAAGCCTTCACACTTGGCAAAGAGAGACAAATGCGCGAAAAAAAAAGAAGATTCAGACCGCTCTTGCCACAGGCGGCGCTTTCCACCGTCGTGCGCACTAGCCAAAACACGATAGAAATGATGAGACTGCGAGAAGCGCTTCCATCAAGTCGCACTGTCACCGTACAGATAACGGTTTTTAACCTGATTTTGGATTTTTTCTTATGTTTCCTGAGTTATCAGTCAGCTTCACAATGTATGGTCGATTCACCGACTGGAACGAGTGAACTCATGCACGACGATGATGATGGACAGTATGGTATACCGTAAAATAGAACGTGTGGTGCGTCCCGTGATGGGATATAATAACGCCCATTTTTATAATTTATCCTTGCTAGGAGAGTTACGGCCAGCTAATCAACTCGTTTTAGAGCAACAATTGGATGGATCCAGCAGCACCCGACGCGGTAGATCCTGTCTTAGCAGGCTTTGCGACAACCGTAGTCAATTGTTCGTTGGATGGGCGTTTCGTTAATGACAGTGATTGCTAGGCATGCTTGTCCGATATTTCATCCACGTTTTCTAGCAGAAATCCTATTCGAATCCATCACTTAAGAATTACTTGTTTTCCTAAAACTCGTTCATTGTGACCTGCTTGCGTTGCAATATACGTAGTTACAGCAGAACCGTTCATACATATTTGAGGTCTAGAGTTCAGCCTTTAACACTCTCGGTGATTGGATCCTTTTGACACCGAACGTAGCAGTTCAATCATGTTACTTCATTGACCGATTTTGAGCTCGGTGGTGTCCTTGTGTTAATCAGTGTACGATATTTAAGGGTGAATCTTGATTTCGCTGTATGTGAAGACATTCATCTTCTACTCATCTCGGTGGGAAGGGACCACTATTCTTCTCTTCGTGTACATTTGGTAATAAGCATTGCAGTCAGTTAATAACGTTGAATCGGTAGATGGAGTGCTTCAGTATCTGCAATAGTGCGCGGTTGCCTTGCCTTCGCTTGTCTACTTAACTCTTCTTGAGCGCATGCACTTATAGAAACTGGTATGTGGTCAAATTGAATTCCAAATTTCATTCCGTCCTGGTAGGGCTTGAGCTGCACCCTGTGCTCGTGTTTGTGTGCATAGAGTTGTGTGGAGGTACTGGTTTAGTTTGTGCTCGGTTTTCACCGTTCAGCAGATTCTTGTTGTTTTTCTTCGTTGTGCGTTGAGATGTGCTCTGTGGTTTTGTTGTGTTCAGTTACTTGTTGTTAGGCATTTTATGTATAGGTAAAGTGGACCGATTTGGTCCAGCGATCCATTGGTGAGCATGATTGTTCCTCGAATTCTCTTCTTTCGATGTCAGTATTCGTATTAACTTCGTTTATTGTGTAATAATGATGAATATAGATGCACTGATAATAAATTCTTTGATTTGTGTGTGCTTCCATCCTGGTAGCGTTTCGATCGCTTTGTATTCTGTTTTGGCTTTCTATTCTGGCCAAGGTGCATTAACAAAAACTCCGAACCAGTCATTGTGATAGCAAGGACATTGATTCATTCCCGTTCGCGTTTGGAAGTGTTACTGCTGCCCTTAAGGTGAAATTAACCATCAACAAAGAACCTCCAGGGGTAGTTTGATTCGATCAAACGCTGTCTGAGCGAAGATTACACATGCTTGTTTCATGGATTTGTTTCGATTCCAAAAAATTCATATCCATCCGGATTCAGAAGAGTTCTCAGGCTTAGTTCAAATTGCGAAGAAGCCCAAGCTTTCTTGTGTCATAAGAAGAGGCAATTTTCCCATTTCTCCAGTAAGATGAACTGTTAACTTGAATGATGAAAATGCTACGTAGATGGAGCTTCGCAGCAGTACACCGCACGTCGTCTTGTACTTGCCTCGCTGCGCCTTCAGCCTGATTGCGTAAAGAGACATTTTTGGCGAAAACAGTTTCCGATGCTGTGGATAGTTAGCGGTCAACGTTTCGGCGGTATCACATTATTCAGAGATTGAAAGGAAAGATGAGGTCAAGTTGTGACTGCCACTTGAGACGTCGCTGAACAGCGTTTCGATTAGCCCTGCTACCGGCTGCTTAGTCCGCCTGGCAACCGCAAGATGGGAGTCTTATTCTTCATTTTCACAGAATGATTGAAAGAATGTCTTCAGTTTTCCAATGTTGAGGCGATGTCTAATTTCGCAGCTACCATTTGACTTGATTTTTCCTTTCAGGCTCTCAAGAAGGTGATACAGCTGAAACTTGGGCCATTGAATATTTTTAAAATCCTGTGTGAAGCTCAAGCAGTACAACATTGCAACAGTATCTTCGATCAAGAGGTTCATAAAAAATCGTACATGGCGAACCTCCGATTATTGACAGCTTTGTAGTGTCGTGAATTGCTCTCTTAGAGAAATTTCCGCTTGTTCGCGGGGTGTGCGTAAATGAAATTTGAACTTTCGTAAATCGTAGTTACAAAAAAAATCGTCGTAAATCGTATTCGTAAGAGTAATCTGAACTGTAGTGCAGTACAGCTAAATTTCCAGAGGCTTTTTCAGCTAATGTTAATAAGACGCAATTCAATATTTATTTATTTGTCGTTTTATTTTCAGCTTCAGCTGAACAGCTTTATTCCAAACTATTTCTTTTTTCACGGCTTCTTGCTAGTAAGACATCTTTCAAATCAACCATGCACGTTCCAAGAAAGTCGAAAAAACTGTAGACTTAAAAACTTACACTTAAGCCTATGCATGACATTCCAACAAAAAGCCTGCATCGTCTGAATATTCATTAAATTCCTAACTTACTACCAATTCTTTAGCTTGCATATAAATCTAGGATTTAGCAGAAACAATAGCGAAAGATCCGCCGTCAAAATTAAAAACTAAAAAATCGTTTCACCACTGACCAATGCGCCAGTTTTCTTCGAAAATTTACGATTTACGACCCAAAATGTCGTAAATCGTAAATCGTAATTACGCACAACCCTGCACATATACCTGACGTCAGACATAGATGTGGTAGATCGGTGTTGGATACACCCTTGGAACACTTAGTACACTCTACCTCCGTAAGAAACATACATTTTTGATCGACACGTAGCGTAGTAAACCACTGATTGGGTTACCTGGAGCTGTTTTGGAATTTTTAGCTCTCTGGGTGGTTAAACTTCCTGCTCATTCTGAAGGTTCAGCAAACCCACATGCAAAAAATCCCTGAAAATGCTCCGTCTGGATGCCACACTCGTGTTTAATCCAGCGGAGATCTCTGTGAGCGGTGTATATGCAAGGCACACTCCCAGCAGCATATAGAACGTTAAGAGCTTCGCTTCCACGCACTTAGGATGCACCTAGTGACTAGCTTTCCTGCAGCTAAAGGGATAAGATTTGGATGGCCACACAAATGCTGTATTTATCTTCCTTAGAACAGCCTTCAAAAAAAGATTATTTCTTAGTGGAACCACGTACCCCTATGCACGTGTTTGCCCTAAGCTGACCAGCTATCAGTTTTAGTTCGTCCAGGTTGACGTTGTTGTGTAATTGTTATTTGTTACTGTTTTTTGTCGTTGCGAGACAGTGACCCGGTGTTCATTCTGCTTTCCTTAAGTCCATGTGTTTGAAGCTTACGTTAGCATAGGAATAACAGCGAAGTCGAATGTGTTGAAGCGGAGTCCAACTTTGTTCGTTTTCGTAATTGCTACTTCCACACCCTTGAAAGCTGCCCAAACCGTTCTTTTAATCCCTACTAGTTCCTGCCCATGATAATTGGTCAGAGATGCACGTTCCGCTCATCGTGAATGGGAGGTCATAAACTCGAGGAGCATCACTTGAGCTCAGCTGCATTCCAACGCTTCCGCATAGTAGGTCGAAGTCGGCCAGCATTCCTTCTGCCTTCGCGCTCAATGTTATGGGAACGATGTCGGCAATGAAGCTAAGATGGTGCAGCTGCCTGCCACCGAACTTCACTCCATGTCTTTCCACTCCAAGGCTCGCTTGGTGTTTTCGAGAGTGGCTCTAATGAGCTTCGGAGATATGGTGTTCACATGCTGAGGTCCTCTTTTCGCGTTGACAATGGTGTCGTATAACGAAATCTTTATCGTAAATTTGTCATGCAGCTCAAGGTACTGGGTGTCCAGGGCTTCGAAGATATCTTCGGTTTCGACGGAATTAAATGCCTTGTTGTGGCCGAAGAAGGTAGGCGCAGCAGCACATTGTCCTCCCGTGTTACTTCGATGACCCTCATAAATGCCTAAATGTGGTAGCTCTTGCTGAATCCTCTCCGAAATCCTTGCTCGCATGGCTGTCCTTCGTCCAGTGTTCTGCTAATCCTATTCAGGATGACTCGAGTTAACAGCTTGTAAACAACGGACAGCAGGCAGATCGGGCGATAGTTGCCAATGTCGTGCACGTCTCCCTTATTGCACAGCAAGAGGTTCTGCTGGTGTTCCGCAGATGAAACCTTGCACTACGGCAGCAGGGGCAGCATGTGAAAGACCTTGCCTGCGTGCTGATGAGCGCTGGCGGGAGGTGCTTCAGGTGTTCGGGTCTGACCCCGCCGGAACCGGGTACTGTTTTCTTCTCCGACCACGTGGCGCGTAGGATCTGTGGTGAGCAGTGGGCATAATACATTCATCCTGCGAAAGATGACACGGGGCAGGTGGACGTGTGGCTGTTGAACAGATAGAGGTCCAGGATGACTTTCCCATTGCCACTGATGTTGTTCAGGCCATCTTTCCTAAAGAGCTTCTCAACTTCCCCTGGACAGCTTTCACCTCTTTGTGGTGTAGTCGGATATTGAAGCTTGCCGGCAAGAATAGGTTCAGCGGGAAGGGCGTGAAAGCTTCATCAGTGGTCAGTGCGTTGAGATGACCAGTGGTGGTGCTGCTGTACGTTTTATCGCGAGTTCTTATCACCAAGGCATAGTCTAAGGGCAATCATTGCGCATAGTTACGTTCTATCGATCTTTGTTCTTCTCACGATTGCCGACTAGGTACATATCCATTTTTCCGTGCTTCTGCGATACAATATGGTATAGAGGCCCATTCTTCTGTTCTCGGAACTATTCAGTTTTCTCGAGTTTGTTGGCCGAATTCATCAGCAGTGCAATGTACCGAATGATGCTCAATCGAATAACAATGATCAGTACTGGTTTACTTTCATGTGAATGTTCGCTTGAGGATGTCGTCAAAACGGAAAGTGCTTTTGATGGGCAAGAGCGGTTCGGGAAAGACGAGCATGCGTTCAATTATCTTTGCGAACTACATTGCTCGTGACACGTCGCGGCTTGGACCGACAATGGAAGTCGAGCATGCTCAGGTTCGGTACGTGGTCTGCTTGTTTGCTTTTATTAGCCTTTGTGTAGGTCAGAACCAGCATCCCTTTCCTTTCGACCGATGATTTTGTAGTTGGAGATCTTGCTTACGCATTCTCACGCGCCGCTGTTGGTTTTTCATGGGTGTACTGCAATCATCAGCGCATATTTCGGCTCTCAAAGCTATAATGTGTGTGGGTTATTTAGCCAGGTTTGAAACGTGAAGTTGCTGCGCAATTATATTGACAGGAATATCATAGCTTATAAAGCTGTCGGTAGCAGGGTGTCGTAGGGCGTGGAAGAATCTATTAAGTTTTGAGGAAAGTTTTGTCAAATTTCTATGCTTGCATTGAAAACCATAACTCGGCTCAGAAGGCAACTTTTCACCCTTACCAAGAGCTGTTATATCTCTGAACTGTTATATCCTGCCGACTTGAAAACCGCTGAGGGATTGTATTGACTTAAAAATCTGGTGAATTCGTCGCTTGAGATTAGAGGAAACGAATTCTCATGTTGTTTTAAGACGTTGTGTACCAAAGGAAGAAATCGGAGCTATTTCAAAAAAAAAAGCGTGCAATTAGGTATAACAACAAAAGATCACTCGCCGGCGAATTCACTACGTTTACTTACGTTTGTTTGTACTATGTGCAGGACAGTTCTTTTGAATCCAGACGCATGTTGCACGACGTCAGTGACACCTCTTCTGAATCTTGACGTAAGTTGCTCGAAATCTGCTTCACGTCTTTTGAACCGCGACACACATTGCACGACGTCTGTTTCACATCTTCTGGATTCGAACACATGTTGCACAAAGCGTGTTACACGTCTAATAAATATCAGTGCATGTTAGACGGCGATGGCTGGCAGCGAAGACCAAATTCACCGGCAATCGCCCGTAGTCAAGCTCAAAGAAACAGCTAGCTGGCATACGTCGCCGTATCCAGGCCACCCTTCAGCTTCAAGGTGGCACCCGAATTAACTAAGTTACGTCCGCCTTAGTTTTTCTGAAACAAATGCCTACATGTACCACTCCAGACCTTCCGTTTTGGATGCTCACTGGCTCGCTGTAACGAGCGCATAGAAGAAATGAGAATATGTTGCGAAGGTTAGCGCCTGTTCATACTTCGCGGCAAGAGCGACTCGTCGCCTGTGGAAAACATGCATATCGATTGAAACCGAGCGCGCACGGCCGAAAAGTGTTCATACTCAATCGCCGCCGCTGTCGCTCTCGTCCGTCTTGTTGTAGCTGCCATCGCGACGTATGAACAGGCTCTTAGGGTGTTGAAAAAGCTATGTACAGCTATGTACAAGCGGATTGTGATAACCGTTTCCTTTTTGAATAGCTTTGCAGTTCTTCTTTCCAGTATTAAAACTCCGATATGCCTACTCTTGTTTAAACTTAACAATTCATGCCATATTTTACTATTTTCTGCACTCTAATAATAGAGATCCTGTATGTACAGCATGAGAATTAAGATACGTATGTCTGTGTGTCATGCACGATGCCCGCTATCGTGTGAGTTGGGTAGAACTGAGGAGTTGGAGAAATACTTGATCTACTCAAATGATGACGAGCAGTACCGAGTCATCTCTGAGGTGTAATCTCGATTCGCGATGTTCTCATCATTGGTTTCGAAAAAATGTTCACGACTAATTGCTTCGAGCAGTTTTCAAAATTGGAAAGCGGAGTTGCGATTTCGGCGTGTGATTTCAGAAGGCTGCAATTCGATATCGTCAATGATTCTTACTCATAGCTGTAAGCCACTGAAGCTTAAAAAAGCTAGCATGAGGGAGGGAGTTAGCGTCATTCTTGGACAAATTTGGAAGCATAAGTGTGTTTGTTCCGAGTAAAAGAATAACCTCTTATGGAGGCGTCGAATAGCTTCGCAGTTGTGTAACGAAAAATTGTTCTTTGTTTTGCTTGCAGGTCGAACCGCACTGCTTTGAGCTCATTTGGCTCATTTTATACACCTCTTTTTTTCTATCTAAGTTTTTTTCTATGTTGTTGTACCACTGACAACAAGGAACGTCATTACTTTATAGGCTACTTGGAAATCTCGTTTTACATTTATGGGACTGCGGTGGGCAAGAGACGTTCATGAATAACTATTTAAGTTCTCAAAAAGACCAGATCTTCAAGAACGTCCAGGTTAGATGTTAAACAACTTTATTCGAAAAACCGATTTTCTGAGAACGTGGAACTGCGTTATTTCAAAACTTTTAATTATTTCAGGTGTTAATTTACGTTTTTGATGTGGAGAGTAGAGAGTTCGAGAAGGACCTTGGATACTATCAATCATGTCTCGAGGCTCTTTTACACAACTCCCCTAATGCTCAGGTATGAGCTATTTCCATAGCTTCTGTCATCTTCTGTCCCTTATTTCAATGCCTAGATCTTTTTTATATGTTTGTTTTAGGTTTTCTGTTTAATTCATAAAATGGATCTCATCGAAGTGGATCATCGAGACCAGGTAGGTCTTTAAAAAACTAATGCGAGGAAGGCGAAGCTGACTGTCTCTAAATGAGTTACAGACGTTCGAAGATCGTGCAGCTCTAGTGTTGCGGTATAGTGAGCTGGCAGCAGGATCAGATAGGGTTAATGCTGTTTGTCAGTGCTTCCGAAGCAGTATTTGGGACGAGACACTGTACAAGGTTGGTTCTCCTATAAAATGAAAGGACATAGAGAAGGAAATGTAAATACAAAAAGAGGGTAGAAGACTACAGAAAAGGTATTTTGATGTTGAAAAGGTAAGGCGTCTAGGAAAACGCGAACAGTACAACACTAGTTGCTTTACTGAGGAAGCGCAAAGGTCACAGAGCTTTTCAGAGCTCTGAATCATCTGCATTAAGACACCGTCGTGTATAACTGTTTGTGTGCGTTTTCACTGTTAGCGTACGAGTTCAAGGAACACTGCGGTTACCTTCCTCAACGTCATTTACTCTCAGGGAAATATTCGATTCCACTCTTCCCCTTAATCGGCTTCGATCCATGAGTTTGTGTCACGTTTGTATAGTCACACTTCAACTTACTACTATCTAGAGTCTTCATACTGCGCGAAAGGAAGAACAAAGCGCCTTCATCACACTATCTGCACCTGCCCCACATTCTTACATTGGTTTGTTATGAATAGTAACTGCTTCATGAGCTCTGCAAAGCACCATGTAATACCTCTAGGTGTTTCCTGACCAGGGAGGGTCTCAGGCGAGGTCTGATCGAGGGCAATGGATAGCACTATGAGAATCTCCACCCTTCATATAGTAGAAAAACAGGTTTCGTTTTTGCTGAGTCTGCTGCTGAGCTACGGGCCCTCGAAGGCGGGGTACAGTAACGCGCCGAGAGCACTACTGTGCCCACGAGCATGCGTACGCTGTTGCATGGGACGCGGCGAAAGGCTCTGTGGCAAGCGAGTTGGTGGCTCAGCAAGCTACGGTGCTCCTTCAAAGGTGCTCCGCCAGATGTTTGACTCCTCCGCCGTGCACTGTTTTTGCATTTTTTCATAACCGCTGCCTCCTTTACAAATTTACTTTCTACACATCTCCTACATATTTATTTCACCCTAAATTGTCAAAAGGGTGAGATTCGTGATCAACATCCCATGACCTCTACAGCCCTAGTCATCGGTTCTTGCTGTGTAATCCGTTCCTGCTGTGAGGTCATTGTTTAACATTCAGCGAAAAACGCAAAACGTTGTATAATACAAAAAGTGAGAGAAGTGAGCGAAACACAGCTAAGAGTAAACTCTTATTTGAGAATCATCAGCCATCAAGGCACTATTGCACTTTCACGATTCCAGAGGTCGAGGAGAGATCGAAAAAATTTCGCCCAAACCTCCCCTGGGGGTTATTTGGAGGTGCGGATCACGAATCTGGCATCCGTTTTTGAAATTTATGCCGATTACGGTAGGTTGCAGCAGACGGATGACTAGGGCTGCCGAGGTCATAATCACCGATTTTGCCCAAACTTCTCCCAGGGGTTTTTTTGCGGTACTGATTACGAATCTGACATTCGTGTTTGAAATTTCGGCTGATTACGGTAGCTTACAGCAGGTACGGATGACTAGGGCTGCCATGGTCATGGGGTTTGATCACGAATCTGACCTTTTAACAATTTCTTCTTCTTCTTCTTCTCCTGAGCGTTTAGTCCCCCGCAGTTGCAGGGTCCGCTGCTTTCGTGATCTGTCGCCACCTCATTCTATCAAGGGCGTCATCTGGCGCAGCGCCGATTTCGGCGAGATCTCTCTTGATGACGTCCCTCCACCTTTTCCTTGGGGCTCCTCTCGGACGCTTTCCGGGTGCCTCGAAATTCAGGGCCAACTTCGTGGGATGGTCCTCTTCTCTTCTGAGGATGTGTCCGTACCACCTAAGGCGCTGCTCCCTCATCTTCAGCTGGATCGGAGCTGTCTTCATCACTGTCCTAACATCCTTATTCCGCACTCTGTCTTGACGGGTCCATCCACATACCCATCTGAGCATCCTCATTTCCGCGGCGTGCAGTTGCCGCTCCTGTGCTCTACCCAGGGCCAGGCACTCACAGTCATAGAGGAGGGCGGGCCTTGTTGCTATTCTATATAGCTTGCCCTTGAGTGTCCTGGAGCACCTACGGTCGCAGAGGATTCCTGTGGACTCCCTCCATTTGAGCCATGCTGCATTAATCCGTCCCCTGACCGCCTGATCCACGCTTTCTTCCTCGGATAGGTCGCTTCCGAGGAAGGTAGCGTGGATCAGGCGGTCAGGGGACGGATTAATGACCTTTTAACAATTTAGAGTGAAATAAATGTGTAGGAGATGTGTAGACACAGATTGGTGAAGGATGAAAAAATGCAAAAATAGTGCACAGCACGGGAGTCGAACATCTGGTCCAGCACCTTTGAGCAGCCTCGCACCCTGTTGAGCCGCCGACTCGCTTGCCGCAGAACCTTTCGCCGCGTCCCATACAGTAGCGCGCGCACTGTACATGGGCGCGTGCTGACGCTGCGCTACTGTATCCCGCCGTCGAGCTCCGGTAGTTCAAGGACTCAGCAAAAACGAAACATGATTTTCTACTATATGAAGGGCGGAGATTCTCGCAGTACTATCCATTCCCCCGTTCAAATCTACGCCTGAGACCCTCCCTGGTGAGTTTTCCCACCTTCAAAGTTCTGGAATCGTGAATTGCGTGATTGAGCAGTGACTCCATGCGTATCCAATATTCAGCTCACATGGCAACGAAATGTTTCTCTTTTTCTTCGAAAATTAGCGACAGTTTTCTTGATCACTGTAGTAATTTGTGATTGTTATTTGAGCTACGAAAAGAGCCGTCGTAGGCAATTGTGCACTGAAATTAATGGATAGAATCTACCTACCTCAAACTTGAACAATTAGGGAATAGTTCTCAAATTGTCAGCAAAATTAGAAATGGCTGTGGGTTTGGTGATTGCATCTACGTACTGCGTTTTCTAGGCCTGGTCCGCGATTGTTTACAAACTCATTCCTAATGTGAGCATCATGGAGCAGAAACTGAAACAATTTGCCGAAATATTGGATGCAGATGAGGTACGTTGCGTGCATAAGGTCTACGTTTTCCTGAAGGTCTTCTTCGTAACTGGAAGTTTAGCTGTTCAGCTATTTCTTGATTTAGGTGATGCTGTTTGAAAGGGCAACCTTTCTTGTTATTGCTCACGCTGAAATGACCGAGCACCGCGATACGCATCGATTCGAAAAAGTTTCTAACATCATAAAGCAATTTAAACTTAGCTGCAGGTGAGCAATTATCTTGTTAAAGTGCTGTTTTGAAGTCACATGCTCCAATCCATCTGCTGTTTTGAAGCCACATGCTTTTCAGCAAAATGGGATCACAATTCGAGTACATGCACGTTCGAAATAGTCACTTTGCTGCGTTTATTGACGCTTTCACACCGAACACCTTTATAATGGTAGTACTCGCCGATGGAAATGTTTCTCCTGCCGCCACATTGATGAACATTCGATCTGCGAAGAAACACTTCGAAGCGCTGGAGTCTAAATAGGTAGTGTTTGGTCATCTTTATTCTCATTGTGACGTTTGCTCACATACTGCTTCAGATTGCTTGAGAACATGGCAACCCTTAAAGCAATGTGTGGCGGTTAAAGTCGTCATGTGGGCTCCGGATTGAAATCTGTTAATCTATCCTTAACCTTATGCTCAATTGGGTATGACGCAAGATAGACTGCGCTGGTGGTGCAGTAGGTTAGCACCCTGCTCGGAAATTGGGGGTGCAGGTTAGAGTGCGAGTCAAAGCAAACTGCGTAAAGCTTTAACTTTGTTTCACTTTTACACCATCGAATTTCTAGTTCTGACTGACAACTTTTCTTCAGCTTTCGAACCTTCGTTCCCAGGTGACAGTTCGAGTGCCAACTGCCGAGGACGTTTTCTACCTTTTCTGCATAATTTCTCTTAATCACGTCTTTCACCTTATTCCTTGGGTTTTTCCGATTTCTAATATCATTATCGAAATATGGGACCTAGCTCCTTGGACGGTACCTTAACCCTATATCAGTATGTCCTTAATAGCGCATCTTTTCTTCAAGTTTCTACTGAATTGGTGCTACTTCGTCGGAGTCTTGAAATCTTGATTTGGCCGTATCTCAATGGGTCTATACGATTGCGCACGTAAGCACTTTTCAGCTTAGATGCTCGTGGGCTGGTTTTGGACCATTTGAACGTCATCCACGAAAAGCCGATAATTTAATCGATATCGATTGATGTCAATACTTCAAAAACGAACTTTAGATTCGTGTTCAGCGACCTCGACTATCTCCGGTGCTGAAGTTTCGGGCAGAAACCTCACTTGGATACAAAACTTCTTAAGAAGAAATTATTGGTTTTCGCCTGCTTCAATAGTATAAGGCCACCACAGAGACACATCCATTTGACTACAGTCAATAATTAGCAATTACAAATACAAATGCAACATAATAATTGACAGGTCCGCGGTGATCGGAAATAAGTTCAAAAATTCTCTTGCATAGTTTCAGCCAAGTTCTTCAGGAGATAAGGGTCCAAATGATTCCACGCCGCCTCGATCGCTCTGCGCAGTTGCTCGACGTTGTTGAATTGCTTGGCATATATCTATCGCACTCAGGTGTTCTCTATCGGGTTCAGGTCTGGTGAACAAGCTGGCCAATCTAGCACGCGGATATTTTTGGAGTTCAACCACAGGATGGTTAATCTACTGGCATGTATCGAAGCATTATCCAGCATAAAAGTGAATTTCTGTGCACGATGTTCGCGAAGAAACGATAGTAGATGATTTTGAAGAATATTCCGATAGTCTTGTGAGTTCAATCGACTCGTGGTAAATGCAAGCCGAAGAAAACCAGAGCTTCAGAAGGCTCCTCCGACCATCTGGGAGCAACCACCGAAATTACGTCTGCTGAAGATTAGTGAATTTTTCCGCAGGTCCCGCCAGTAGCAGTGAGATCCATCGCGGCCGTCCAAATTGAGCTTCTTTTTGTCGAAGAAGACTACCTGAAAGCACCGGACTATTCAAGTGGGAGGAATATTGCAGTGAGAAAATGCGTATCGTGTTCCAATCGGTCCTGATATTTCTACGCGCAAATTGAAGACGTTCGGCCTTGTGGCGATCAGTCAGCCTCAGAGCCCTCTTAATCGACTCACGGACAATGTTGCCGCTCTGTCTGGCGGCTCATAGATGGTCGTCCGCGATGCATACAACGAAAAGTGCGCCTTAACTTGGCTGATCGAAGACGTCGAGGTCGACAAGAGGCGCTGAATGTGTCGAACATTTTGTCCAGAGAGCGCAGGATGTCTTCCAGACGCTGACTTTCTTTCCTAGCCAACAGGATCCTTCAGATAGTTGGACTAGACTTGAGCTCGATTAATCGGGCCGAATAATTGTTCGAGCGATTTCGAACAATTAATCGCTCGACTACTCGAAAATCGTAAATCTCTGTTGTTCGAACAATGTTCGAAATCGACTTTCGTGAAAAACCATTGTTCGAACATTGATCGAAATCGACTTTCGCGAAAAACCATTATTCGAACATTATTCGAAATCGACTTTCGCGAAAAACCATTATTCGAACATTGTTCGAAATCGACTTTCGCGAAAAACCATTATTCGAACATTGTTTGAAATCGACTTTCGCGAAAAACCATTATTCGAACATTATTCGAAATCGACTTTCGCGAAAAACCATTATTCGAACAATGTTCGAAATCGACTTTCGTGAAAAACCATTGTTCGAACATTGTTCGAAATCGACTTTCGCGAAAAACCATTATTCGAACATTGTTCGAAATCGACTTTCGCGAAAAACCATTATTCGAACATTATTCGAAATCGACTTTCGAGAAAAACCATTATTCGAACATTACTCGAAATCGACTTTTGTGAAAAACCATTATTCGAACATTACTCGAAATCGACTTTCGCGAAAGCCCATTAATCGAACATTGTTCGAAATCGAACCTAGGAAGACACTGTTCGAACATTGTTCGAAATCGAAGATCGCGAAAGAGCATTGTTCGAATATTGTTCGAAATCGAACAATGTTCGAACAATATTAAGAGTAAGCCGCCTGAGTATGGATCGTCTCCGTTCCTCGAAAAACCCATGTTCAAACTCGCTCCATCTCGATATCATCGATAGAGTCGGGGCGCACTGGGAGTGCAGGCTGATTCGGCCAGATTGAAATGTGAATCTGTGATTTCGTTTCGAGGGTTTTCGCGGCCGACTCTCGATGTTGTTCGAACATTGTTCGATTTCTAACAACATTCGAACAAGGCTTTTTCGCGATCTTCGATTTCGAACAATCTGCGATTTCAACTCGAGGGTTCTAAATCGAAAATCGCGAGGTTTTGTTCGAAGATAGTTTGACTGGCTTAGAAAGAGAGAGTTCGAATATAGGTGACAGTTAATTAGAATTAATGCTGTGTCACGATCGTTGGTGCTGAACATACCTAGGTGTTGAAATGACCGGTTTTGTCATTGTTATTATTCAGGGTTGATATTTCAGCTAAAAGCGCGTCTACGGTTCTTGATTTTTTCTGTTCTATAGGTACATTCTGACACTATTGATCACTTGTTTCGCGTTGTAACAGTCTTCCCAAATGTCTTTTTCAGAGCAGTTTTTCGAAACCGTGGAAGTAGTAAATTCGTGTTGTTTTCGAATATGTTACATCGTGTGAGCAAGGTGTCGCAGGCGGTCCGGAACATTAATGAGGTTTCCGGCGAGAATATGGATAGCGAACGAAACGTCGATGGTTCGAGAAGCTTTGATCTAGCGATTTTATTCTCGAAAATAAGCCACGTGGGAGAACTATGACCAAGGTGGATGACGATATATTGAAAGCTGTAGTGGAAGACGATACTTCGCAAACTACGCGTGAATTAACAGCAAAGTTCAAGGTCTCTATCCTTACAACATTGGAAGAAGCAAATCGGCAAGTAAAGGTGTTGGATCAATGGGTGCCAAACGACTTGAGCAAGCAGCAGAAGTAGTGTCGTTTCGACGCGTGCCTTTCTTTGCTCTCACTGCGAAAATCCGAACCACTTTTACACCGCATTGTTACGTGTGATGAACAATGGATTCTACACGACAACCGTGAGCGCTTGGCACAATGGTTCGATAAAGATGAAGCCCCTACATTCCGAAAGCAACATCCACCAAAAAATTGATGGTGTCTGTTTGGTGGTCTACCTACGGAGTCATCCACTACAATTTCATGAGACCTGGTGAAGCGGGTCGGCATGAGGGGGACTTGCAAGACAACGCACACAACGTTGCTGAAACTGCAGAAGTTGGAAGTGGAACTTCTCATTTACCCACCGTATTCACCGGATCTTGCGCCATCTGACTGCCTCGTTTTCCAAACATCACTTCACTGGACCACTTCTTGCAAAGCAAAAAATTCAATCCTCAAGTGGATGTGGAAAACGCGTTCTGTGATTTCATTGCTTCTCGCTCTCCACGCTTTTACGCTTCCGGCATCAAAAATTTATTGTTAAGATAACAGCGATGTGTTGATTGTTTAGATGCATATTATGATTGGTTACATTCCCTGTTTTTTGAGAAATAATAAATCAAAGTTCTAACTCAAAATCGGCCATTTCATACTTAATGGTCTAATATAATTCTCAGTTTTTATACTAGTCCTACTTCGTACTTTTCCTGTTCCTACTACTTCTTAATAATCCTATTCGGCTCAGTAATGCCCATTGAAGTTGGCTTTTATAACAGTAATTGTTCCAGCCCACATTTGAGAATCGTTTTACGGAAGCGTCCGTACTTGTTTCGTTTCCGCTACTTATATTCATCTGCGTTACTTCCATTTCAGAATTGATACCTTTCAAACTCGGATGGATTTCATGTCCTCATTCAGTACGGTGCAACTTTACTCTTCACCACATGTGCGCGCAATTTCGCGGCCCCGCGCGCTCTCTCTCCTTGAATGGCAACAGTTCGCCGTCTATCCTGTCTCCAATCCCGGGCATAGCAGTTTCCTTTGGATTCCTCTGCGTATCATTGCAAGCAAGCACTGAAGGTGCTTTTCGGGGTATTATGTCTCAACTATCACAACACATTCGATTTGCCGTCGATAACTCCCTCACGGACTGCAGAACACGTTGAGGTACCAAATTTCAGATGATATACGATTTTCTAAACACTGATAGTGTTCTCTGTTTAATTATTAGGCTGTGTACAAACGAACTGCTTTTTTTCTTTTTTATCGCGCGACTCAGCAGGCTCGGTAGCAGAGGGACGAATTTATTCGATTGTTCGACTTTCAAGAACAGCAAAAAATCGAGTTATTCGATTGTTCGGTTTTCGAAAACAGCAAAAAAATTGTTCGGTATTCGAAAATTTCAAAAAATCGAGTTATTCGATTGTTCGGCTTTCGAAAATTTCAAAAAATTGTTCGACTTTCGAAGATTTCAAAAAATCGAGTTATTCGATTGTTCGATTTTCGAAGACAGCGAAAAATCGAGTTATTCGATCGTTCGATTTTCGAGGACAGCGAAAAATCGAGTTATTCGATTGTTCGATTTTCGAAGACAGCGAAAAATCGAGCTATTCGATTGTTCGATTTTCGAGGATAGTGAAAAATCGAGTTATTCGATTGCTTGATTTTCGAGGACAACGAAAAATCGAGTTATTCGATTGTTTGATTTTCGAAGACAGCGAAAAATCGAGTTATCCGATTGTTCGGTTTTCGAACACAGCGAAAAATCGAGTTATTCGATTGCTCGATTTTCGAGGATAGTGAAAAATCGAGTTATTCGATTGTTCGATTTTCGAAGACAGCGAAAAATCGAGTTATTCGATTGTTCGATTTTCGAAAGCAGCGAAAAATCGAGTTATTCGATTGTTCGATTTTCGAAAGCAGCGAAAAATCGAGTTATTCGATTGTTCGATTTTCGAAGACAGCGAAAAATCGAGTTATTCGATTGTTCGATTTTCGAAAGCAGCGAAAAATCGAGTTATTCGATTGTTCGACTTTCGAAAAAAAATGTCGAAAAGCTCAACCCTAAGTTGGACACAGCTGAAAATTTGAAGTTGAAGAAAATTGATAAGGTAATTTCTTTCGATAAGTGAGTGCTGCTTGAGCTGGCCGAACATCAGCAATCTCGTCGTCTCGAATTGTGTTCGTCTCTTCTTCTGCGAACAAAATCTATGCTTTTCTGGAACATGTTGTTTATGTGACGAAAAGTGAATTCCCTACGACAGTCGATGACGTCCAGGTGAATATTTGGACCACGTCGAAGCTCCGAAGCATTTCCCAAAGCTGGCATTGTACGAACGAAACATCATTGTGACTACTTGATGCTCAGTGGCCGGTTTGATCCACCACAGCTTCCTGGCTCTGGGCGAGACCATCACAGCGTAGAGACACCGTGAGGATCTTGAAAAATTGCACCAACAATTGCATTACAATTTACCCAACATCGATCGTGTGAAAGGTGTAATCCTACTTCATGTGACAACGCTCGAGTGCATCTTTCATTGATGAAGACAAAGCTAATGAATTGGGATATGAAACTTGACCATCCTCTATACTCGTCATACCTTCCTCAGGCTATCGTTTTTCAAGCAGCATCTCGGTATTTTCCTGCACAAGAAATGCTTCCGAAACCAAAATGATGCAAATAAGGCGTTTGACAATTTCGTCGCCTCCAGAACTCCAAAATTTGCTGCTGGAATACCTAAAGTAGCTTTTCGTTGGTAGGAATGTGCTTATTCCTTACGTGATTATTTCGAATGGTTTTTCGAAAGGTTTCCTTTGGAGCAAGTCATACTACCTCAAGATAATTTAGTTAAAACAGCCGGTATTTTGCATCATTCCTTATATAAAGAAATTTTCTAGGGCACTTCTTTTTCATAGGCATTTCTTGAGGTTCGAGATTAAAATACTCCCGTCGATCTTTTTATGTCCAGGAATGTAACGTGTCAGGGTCTTCGCTTCGTCCTACATTCCCCTTTGCTGCGGAACGTTAAAAATGACCCTGCCCCGCAAGGTGGGGGTTCAGGCCAATCCTACCATATATAAAGGAGCAAGCATGTGTGTACGTGTTTCCGTCACAACTGGAGTGGAGACACTGCGTATTGGAAACGATTGTTGAACATCGAAATCGTGCCTGGCAATGCCGTAGACGTGCCGAACACGTCGGCAACCGTGCATGGGTATTTCCATCGATGTTTTGTGGATGCCGTTCAAGCGGCAGGAAACTACAGCTCTGTGGGTAATGGAGGTCGCTGAACACGAATCTGAAGTCGACCGAACGATATCGATCGGTATTATCGATTTTCTGTGTATGTCGTCCAAACGGCGCGGAACTTCAGCCCCGGGGGTAATCAAGGTCGCTGAACACGAATCTGAAGTTCGTTTTTGAACTGTCGATCGCCATCAATCGATATTGGTCAAATAATCGTTTTTTGTGGATGTCGTCCATTGATTCGATTTTTTTCTAACTTGCCCCTATCGACGTTAAGATGTTGATCCTGAGGAATCCATGACATAGGTGGCAGCTACAATAGATGGTGAGAAGTTAATACCCGGCGAAGCCGTCAAGAGGCCGTCGGTGCGGCACAGAGGCACAGGGTGTGGTTCTTTATAAAACGACTTTTCGACGCTGCCGTGCATAGCTGCGAAATCAAGTCAGCCATATCAGACAGCATCACATTTGACAACGCTGATGGCGGGCCGTTCTCAGTTTCAGTATGCATTTTCGCGACTACTACTGCATCGCTGTATTTTCAGGAGAGTCAGGACTTCCGTAGGAATGGAGTTCAGAGTACCTTAGTATTTCTGTCCTTATCGATTTATGTGTTAGTAGGAAAAGCTGTTCCATTGATTCGACCGGTATGACACATGAACTGTTGGCTGATAAACGTTCCCTGTCGCTGCTATCTATATTGAGTAGTAGGGAGTTCTAGCGACTCGCCGATTGTACACATTTGACCGCTCTTCAGCGCCTGCTTTTCGTTGCCTGGCTGTTAAGCCTTTTCTGTTTCTAGTGCTACGCACCCGTTATTAAATAACTGCAGTGTGATGCTCCTGTTTGTTTGTGTGCGAATGTGTGATCATCATAACGTCTCTCATTGCTCTAATCCTCTACCACTCTTCATTCTTTATCGCTGCTCTTTCGTCCGCGTCGTTTCGCAGTGCCTTCAACCCGCCGATGTATGATGTGTGTATTTCAAGGTTGCGCCGTTCTCCGGTGTTTTAGAGTAGTACTATTTATCCCGAGCGTATGCCACGACATTGAAAGTGCCTTCCTCGAGAGTTTTCCTACATTGCGAAACTGTTTATTTTCTTCTACCCAGTTGTCGAACGCATTTTATTTTGTCAGCTAAGTTGTTTATAAGCCCAATTGTTACTGCATGTTTGTACAAATAAAGTTTTATGGATTGCTTTCGCTCGTTATCTTTTGGAAGAGGTCAGTCACCTAAAATAGCTACCTAATTGTACGGGATTTTGTGTACACTCGGTTTTATGATTAAGAAATTTTTGTTTTCTGAATTTCCCCGCTCAGGACATAAATCCATCTTTAAGCAACCGGACCTTCTGATTTTGAGGGTCACTCAGAACGAGAATTTGTGTGGTGATTAAAAACCAATTGCTGACTCTAGAAATTTTTGTTGATTTGGAAGTGTAGACAGAAATCTCAAGGGACTTCATCTGTCTGAACAGGTTTACATATTTTGATCACAACGAGAAAAGGTTTTGGCAGAAAAATTATATATGCATAAGGTAGGTCATTTCGTAAGAGCTGCAGCAGAAGGTACCTCTCCAAGTGGCCTATTTATACACTGCAAAATGGAGACCACATCTGTGGTCGTTAGTATTCGCCATGTCGTTGCTAATGTTCACCACCGATTCCTTTTGTCTGGAATTTTTCCATACCGTCTTTCCAGCTCGTTATGTAGTTTATTTGTAAGCCCGTTATTATCGTAAAGCAACTTCGACGTTCTTCATACTTGCAGATGGAGGTCGTGGCCGCTGTTGCGGCGTGCACGATTGTTCCAATGGTCTACAATTCAGTTAGGTAAGTAAATTTCCCATTTAGCTCTTTGTTCCTTATTAGATGGATATTAGTCTAAGCAATGTAGAAGCCTACGCCGGTCTGACCATCTGCATCCAGAAATGTAAGGTGTTTCAGTCGCGTGCTAGGATACTACCGTTGTGCTTTGATATGTCCACAAATAGCTTGGACATGTCATATAGAACCTCCAAAAATCAGGCTGATAAGTAAATGGGGACATGACCATCTGCATCCAAATCCAATGGGTTACTGTTCTCGTTGAAATGCTCTGCCTGACTGGGGTGCTTGTTAACGTGTAAGTTGAAGTTTGTGGCTCAGAAGTTTCCCTCTTAGGAAACGAATGCACGTCAAGGTGAACTGCTGGTTCTGCCAACACGATCAAAAAGTGCCTTATGAGCAGCGGAACTCCTTTATGTGCTCGAGTTGCGAACAGTACAATGGCTTCAACGAGTCTGGTGGATACAATCGTAAGGTCCCGGGACAGCACTGTTTCGGAGCTGTAACACCAGCGAGGAGGTGAGATTGCTTTCTGAGTATCTTATGAGGAATTTCAAGCTTCGGATAAAAAACGACGTCTACACTTAGATGATGTAGCAGAATTAAACACAACGTTTTAGCCCCACCCAAACTCACATCCAGTGCCTTCAGTGCTACAGCGTTCTCTGTTGTACCACCCTTTCTGATTAATACGATAACTATTAAGTATCGGATTAAGCAAAGGTTTTGATACAGCCACTGCTGTTCACCACAACTGTGTAACTGTGTAGGCCAGTCAAGTCCTCCATCCATCTGCGCCTGTCGCATGGGAAACAGGCGTGTTAGGAAAGAGAAGCACTTGTTCATCGGCTGGCCACCATAAGTCTTTGAATAGGCTTATGGTAAGTAGGCATTGAAGTCGGATCCATGATATCCTATGGAGGAAGAAATCATGTCCCAAAAAGGATTCACAATCACTGAACTTACGATTCTATACTACTAGACTATTTACTATTAAAACAATTTATACTTCATCAATTGGATGAAAAGCAGCGAAATACATTGGCAGCGATCTATGGCGGTCGACCACTCGACATTTCTGACTACTAGCCCGCGGTTCACTTCACCGAGACCCTTCATCAATGGGCAGCTATAAGGGACTGTGTAGTGACCAAGAATCGTTTTGGCTGAACCTTTTGGAGGTCTACTATAGTCCTCTTCTATATTGCAGTTATATGAATGAACACCAGGTCTTCAAGAAGCGTAGATTGCCTTCACCTCAAAGAGCCAGTACTTTGAGATAGAGCTGGTCCTTTTGCGCTATTATCTGGACAGCGCTGTTGGCTGTTATATGACCTTTGGTTTGGTGTAGCTGAAATAGAACACAAAGGAATTCTTCGCATCTATCGCCGACTGCAAAGGGTGAATTAGTTTAAGAAGATCAAAAGAAGCTGAATCTTTCACGACTTTTATCTCTCTAAATCACTCCTAATTTCTTAAGCTTTTTCGTTATATGTTTCGTTAGGTACTGCAAACCAGCGAAGAGTGCTCTTGCACGACCAGACGTCGTACCGCAGGAAGGCTATGGCAGCAACGGTTTATGTGACAACTGTAATCGACAGCAGGAGATTATAATGCGAAAGATTGCCGATTTCGAGCCGCTGAATGAGGTTTGTTCCCGAAATCGTTGAAGCTTCACCCCTTATGGGCGTGTGGCAGTTATTCTCCTTCACCTCCTCTATTAAGGATCGTTGGAGTGAAGAGCTAGAGATGTACCGCTACAAGCTCAACAAAGCGTATCCACTTTGCGCAAGGTGTACCTTCTTCACCCAGAATAGGCTACAGGAAGAGAAGGTACTGTTAATTTACGTGCTTTTGGTAATTCCTTTTGTTTCTGCGGAATGTTATGAAAACTGTGATGAATTTCTGTTTTAGTCAGGTTATAGAGGAGCATAGAACAGAAGTTTGTTGCTTTGTTTATTTGAATAATTAGCACATCCTGAACCTCAGTTTTGGTGAAAAATTCCTGCTTTACCTAGCCATCCTTCCAGAAGAAGCATGCTGACCTTGTTTCTATGAAGAATGCCGTCACAAATTCGATTGCCAGCGGTTTCACATCGGTGACAAGGATGGCTTCAAAGGTATGCGTTGAACTGAACTACTCGGTGTTGTAGTAAGTGGAGTGCGGTGGAGTGTAGTGGACGTAAAGTCCGTAGCGCAGTGATGAAGGAATCCGATCCGAGCATGCTTTGATAGCAACGCCCACACCGAACTCTGAGCCTTCCCTAGTAAAAAAAAAAAGATTGGAGAGTGATATGGCGAATCCTTGAAAGTCTCGAATTCGACTCCGCCCTCGCGTGTTAATATGGGCAGGGATGATCTGTGTCTACATACATTCACCTGATCATCTCTCAAGTGGTTAGCAGCATGGTTTGTTCTGGTGTTTTTTTTTTACTTTCTTCATGGTCATTAATATCGCGATCCTTCTGGGTCTCGTTCAAGTGTTGTCAGATAAGCCTAGGAGGGGATCGGCCCGCTTAATTTTCAACGGCCAACCAACATTGTCTTGTCGCTAAGAACGAGAGAAAAGGGAGAGGGTGGGTTTTGAGGGATCCGTTCGTAATGCATCACTTATTGTCCTCATAATTTTTCCTTTCTCTTCATTCAGTGTAACCTGCACTTAGCTGCTGGTGACAGTCAACAAAATTGCCAAAACTTCACCTTTTCCTTCGAGACAGGTTTGGTCATCTATAGGCTAGTTAGTTTTATGAGTGCTTCGTGTAGATTCGCTTCCGTGCACATGCTATGCTTTCACTCCTGCCATCTGCGCTACTTCTGCCGTTTATAGTCTAAATGCGATGGGAAAGGTCACAACAGTGAGAGCTGACACGGATGCGAGCACGCCCCTGAGGGAACTGCTTAAACGGTGCATCTTTAGTTTAATGGGTTAATTTCGTATAGCTTTGCAGTGGCAAATGACTAGAAGATTCTCGACAATTCAACGTATGATAAGATTGGTATTCATGAAGTGCTGTCAATATTCTCCACTGCTCCCTCTACGAGGCGGGAGAATATTTTGTCGCAATCGCTGTGCAGGCTAAATTGCATAGAGCAGGCTGGTAGCATAGGAAAGTGTAACGCGATGTGCGTCATGTTGAGGCCCTCGTCCTACCCTGTATCGTCCTTCACTAAGTAGAAAACATTTGGATAGTGAGCAGAACTCTTCAAGCCCGGGGGAGTCTAAGCATCTCTCGCATTCTGTTCGAGCATCTGCCCTGATGCATCATTGCAGTTTGACTCGCACAACATCCATTAGACCCCATCTTCACATAGATCTGTCGTCTCACTACCCTTCTTAGATGCATGTGTTTGTTAATCTAAGTGCAGTTTCTTCGCATTTCATATTTTATAGCGTTTTACTTTTCAGGTTGTTCGCCGTCGACGTCAGTTCTTCGCTGGAGGTTTCACGGTGGAGCTCCTTCATGCGATTTCATTCGTAGTTGCCGTACTGCTGTTCGTATCGCAGTTTAACTATCTGCAAGTGGTTAGTTCTGTTCTGTCCGTCAGGCTGACTAGAAAGCCGACAGTGAAAGAAGCTTTGGTTTGTAGTTTTCCATTGCAAAGTGAAATTTCGTGATTAGGGAAATGTAGAGGACACTTCCGTTTCCTAATAATAAAATAATTGCGCGTGCATTTACAGTCTGTTTCGTTCCCCGAACCACTGGAGCAGTTTCGTGTAGTTTTTCAGGACGCCGAGCTGGACCTGATTTGGTTTCCGCCGTTTCTGCAGAGAACTCTCCCGCTCGTGCTCTCTGTGGCTTACCATCTTGTCGGAGTGCTGTTCTGCGCCCACATGATAGCGATATGGTCGAACAAGTAAGACTGAGGCTTTTGCAAGAAGGTTCGAGTCATCTTGGTTTCATCATGGATTGTTTATAGATGTCGAACTACGCTGCCTGACCTTATGCTGCCAGTGGTGGCTGGATTACATCTGGCCTCTTTCAGTTTTCCTGATAACGTAAGCTTGGGTAGTTGTTCTTTGTTCTTCACTGATGAAGTTAGCGATGCCTATGGTGTTTAGATGTATCGCCAGGATTTGGCCTTGTTCCGATGTGCGTTCGCATGCTTCGAGACGTTGTTAGCAACAGCGGTGACTTTCGTGCCTCGTAAGAAGATTCCCCGAAATCGCCCGAATAGAATGTTGGCAAGGTAGCTGGCCTGCTTTCGTCATTGGCTTCAGGATAGTTGTGTATTTGCGTGGTTGCAGCGCATTCTCCATCGCGTCCACACCGGTGTCGCAGTGCTCCTCTCAAGCGACCAGCTGCAACAATTCGATGGTGCTGGAGAAGAGCACAGGTGGCGAGAATCGCGACAAGCAGCAGAGTTCGACGCCGAGCCTGGCTATCCGTCAGCGGAACAAATGGAGAGAACGCGAGCAGACCCCTGAGCCAACTCCTGCTTCGACGCGAAATCGTATGGGAGGCGATTATGAGGTAATATCTAGATGCCTCGCTGTCGGTTACTACTCACCCCGCATTCTCTCTTCAAGATATCGTGGGTCTCACTCTGTGCGTGCGTAGATTATGGATTGACTTAAGGGCCGACTTGATCAGTCAACATCGCTATCCTG